>JAMPIV010011350.1:0-669334 GCA_024509875.1 Oreohelix idahoensis | reverse complement strand
GGGAATTTGTGCCATTAATTGTGCCAGAATTCATTGCTAATCAACGTATCTGTGTTTATTTCCATGAAATTGTGGTAAGCTTGAACCATTCAGTATCTTTTAATGAAAATTGAATGTAAATTGTTAATTTATGCCTGTATATATATGTGTAGTTCAGTGGCAAACAGGAGATAAAGCCTATAATGCTCCAGCCTGAACAGAGGATGTCGGAGGAAAGTAAAACGGCATGGAATGGCCAAATAGTACACTGACACCTGGATGATTGACTAGAAAGAAATAATGCTGGAATGGCAGAGGCGTGGTAACCATTAAGGAGGTTAATGCTGGTATAAAGTATTTCAGATGAAGCTGACAGTTGGCCTAACGCTCTGAACTCAATGTTTGTGTTGTATTGTGCTCAGTGTAAAAAGAGAATATAAATTAGTTATGAAGTAGAAGGTACATCCTTCTTGTTTTCAGGGACCGTGGTCTTGATGGTACTGAGCAGCACCTGGTCAGAGCTTTGCTGAATCCAGAGTCGGACAGCATACTCCTTGGTCCAGTTAGCTATCAGTGAGGTGTCTCCAAAGCCCAGGGGAGAATTCGAGCAGAGGAGCCCTTTCCTGCCGCCATCACGCAAGATAAGCTGATTTGGCCAGCTGAGCTCAACATTATGTCCCCTCATCTTGAAATGACTTTGTAAAAATAACCTTAAGAGGGGAATTTACTTGTCTTAATATCAGGAACTGAGAACATCTCCAATACTAGTCCCTAAAGACAAACTATTGAAGTCATGATGACAAATACCAACAGAGCTTGAACAAAACAAAACCAGTATTACCTCATATTACCACTACACAACTGACACACATAGGATATTTTTAATAATATATGTCACTACAATATTCATATTGATAAATTCTGTACATATACTTGTAATTAAAATTGATTGTGATTCCTGGTTCCTTTGTAATTGGATCAGGACACATATTCATTCATATCAGCAATGAATACATATTGTTATTTGAAAAGTTATCAGTGACTCCTTAAGATATCCTTTAGAGTGTTATATGTATGTGAGTGTCCCAGTGTTGTCAAGTATAGTGGAATAAATTAAATTGTTTATCTGTCTGTTGTTGTTTTGACTTACACTTCATCCTACACATACCCTAGACACATAACGTAGTCATCACACTATTGCAGAATAATTCTGACTGAGATATATAGATATGTGGTAGCAAGTAAGGTTATCTATAATACACTACTCTTAATAGATATAGATACCTTCACAGCTGATCTCAGTCAGTACACTAAGTCCCCTATAAATATTTATAACATCCCACTTCACCACACATGTCAGGCATTCTAAAGCTGGTAAACATTCACATATGTGGGCGTGGTCAATAGTGGTATGTTCTTTAAAGCACAGTTTATAAAGCCGCTTTGATATCACTGACTGAACGCGTCAGATACCTGATTAACTCCATCATACAAAGGACGAGCCCAACTCAAGTAATCCTGTTACTAGGGCCGTCGTTTAACTTGGCATAGCACGCCAGTTACTTCTTTTCATGCTGTAGAATAGCGGCCATTGCACAGGCCTAAATATGACGTCAGCTGTGTACTCTTCATAAATAGGTTGCATCAACCCTGCGATAATGTTTGTATTAAGATACCAGCATATATATATATATATATATATATATATATATATATATATATATATATATATATATATATATATATATATATATATATATATATATATCTTCGTCACTGGACTTCTGTTCATGTAGAGACATATAGTCTTGAATAGCTATCTTGAGCATCAAATAAGTTCTGCATACAGGATTTGTGAGCTGTCCTCACGGCTAGGTAACTTTAACAAATTCTGCCACCGAAAAGCATAGTAATGAAAAAGGTCGGTGTTACCTTAACAAGAATCCTCAGAACATAATAACAACACTGTCGTCTTTCCTGACGTACAGAGAATCAATGGGGAAAACTGACAACGCAGTCACTTCGAAGATTTTCCTTCCCCCAAAAAACAATGGACATTCTCGTCCCAGAAGCCAGGAATCAACTCTTTCACGGAAGTCTAATTTTCGCGCTCTCCACTGCGCATGACACATAGCCCAGAACTGTATACCTCTGACCCTAAAGGTCAACCACAATGAATGAACCAAAAAGAGAAGATAACCCCTCATCAACCTAACACAGCAAAAACCAGGGTGAACGAAAAAAATGTAACAAATAAATTGACGTGTGAAACTCCGTCAAAATGACCGCAACAGTCGTCTCTCGGTTAAAATAGGTCTCCAAATAAATGCCTCTAAAACTAAAGTTATGAACTTTTCTAACGAGACCTTTAATATCATCCTGAACGGGGAAAAACTACAGAAAGTTGAAAGTTTCAATTATTTAGGCAGTAAAATGACTCAGGATGGTGACACAAAAAGAGAAATTCATACTAGAATTGCTTTGGCAGCTAGCGCCTTCAATAGATTATCTAACATTTGGAAATTACGATCATTGAATATACATACATACCAAGCTTCATCTGTTTAATTCGAATGTTATCTCAGTGTTAACATACGGCTGTGAGAGTTGGAAAATAACAAAATCATTGGAGAACAAGCTGAATACATTCGAGAACAAATGTCTTAGAAAACTCATGAACATCAGTTGGAAAGAATTCAAGACTAATCGACAAATAAGAGAAGACTTTAGGCAGAAATATGTCTCCGACTGTATAAGGAAAAGACGATGGTCATATATCGGTCATGTCCTACGAATGCAAAACAACAGAATACCACTGCAGGTGCTCACTTGGGTTCCTGAGGGTAAGAGGAAAAAAGGAAGACCAAAAGAAACACTCAGAAGAACAATAATAAGAGAAGGAAGAACGTTGGGCCTAAATAATTTGCAAGAGCTAAGAGGAGTGGCGTCACAACGAACAACCTGGAGAGCACTGGTTTCTGCCTTATGCGCCGTGTTTGGCGCTTAAAGAATTTATTATTATTATTATTATATATATATACTGTTCAAAAAAAGAAACGCAACTTTTTTGGTGATACTTTTATAAAAGATATTCGCTGATTGGACATCAGTCAACCTATCGACTGTGTCCACCTGGTCATTAACTTCTCGTGGTTACCTGAATTGTACTCACCTCATGATTCGTGAGGTCATGAAAGAGGTCAAGGTCAAAACAACCTTTTTGACAATAACTCGTGACAGGTTCATGAGAATCCCGTGAAACTTACTGAACACAAAACTCGTTGACCATATTATTGAATGCCTATAAAATATTGACGCTCCTCGAATAAATTCGGTTGAAAATGCAATGCGCAAGTATGGCTCATCTCACTACAGAACAACGACTCATCATCATTGGACGTTTACAGACTGGACAGTCACAAAGTGTAGTGGCCAGACAATTTAATGTGGTTAAAAGCACCATTAGTCGCCTTTGGAGGCGATTTCAAGAAACTGGCTCAGTGGCAGACCGGCCACGCAGTGGAAGACCCAGCGTCACAACTCCTGCCGAAGACCGCTTCATGCGGCTGCGTCACCTCAGGAATCGACTTGCATCTGCGTCCTCCACAGTCCAGTCAATGTCAGCAGCTCGTCGAATTTCAGATCAAACGGTCAGGAACCGGCTGCACGACTCTGGTCTTTGGGCTAGAAGACCCTACAGAGGTCATGTTCTTACGGACCGGCATCGCCAGAACCGACTGCAGTGGGCGAACCAGCATCGTCAATGGACCGTTGGGAATGATTGGAGACGGGTTTGGTTTAGTGATGAATCATTTTTTCTGCTCCAGCGACACGATAGACGGAGAAGAGTTTACCGCAGAGTCCATGAGCGCTACGCCCAGAACAGCGTTGATGAGGCTCCTCCACATGGTGGTGAAGGTGTACTGATGTGGGTGTCGTGAGAAATTCTAATCCACATATATAAATTATTATGTAAATGTAAAGCCTAATGAATAAATTCAATAAAAGGAAAGAAGAATGGTAAAGAACAGTGCTGTCACAATGACTGTACTCGAAACCCCCCTTGTTTTCTACTTCGTCTGCAAATTGTAACGTTTCACGTTGATAGTAAAAGCCTACTGCTTCAATACACGCTTTCTACGATAAAACGTGTACTGCATTTCTAAGAAAAACCTTGAGATACGCAAGCTGACCTATATTTAAAATTCCATTCATGTCATTTTATACACTACGTTACCATAAACGAACAGACAGATGAACTTAGGATAGAAAGAAAGGGAGGGCTGAAAGCCGGAACGCATGCAACACTAACACGCGTCTCGCTATACAATTACTACCATCACGCGTGTAAGGCCACATGCACTAACTTTTTTTCAGATAGACAGTGATAAAAAACACTACCCATACGAGAGTTAGGTTTAAAAAACCTGAAAAATGCTTATTGGGAAAGATGACATTATACTGGTTTACGTTTGAAAACATGACAGTACCCAGACACCACATCGATCGAAGTGAACGGGAGGTAGAAGAAAATGCATATTTTGAACGCAGCCCCTTAGCCCCATAAAATTTATATAGTTGGGTTCCTTAGGACTTGCTGACAAAGAATATGTTAAGTGTTACGCAAATAGTCTAGGAATTAACAAATTATAGCCAAAAGAAATAGTGAGGGTGTCAGACAACACCAAAATCAGAATCGCTCAGTGGCAGATTTTGAAACCACCATTGTACGGGAAATAGGTCCCCATGTTAAATCCTATTTGATTGGAGCGCAGTAAATGTAAGGCGAAACACGATTAGTTGGACTACCAATACTAATTTTTTTGTTGTCAGGGGAAACAGTAGTAGAGGTACTTTTTTGAAAAGCTGTGTAAACATGGCACGATTGGTTAGACCCGCCAATATAGGCAATTAGAAGCGTCAGTTCAGCACCACATTTTCAAATAAACTTTCTAAAGCAACAGTGCGTTGAGATTCAGCTTATATTTTTCTAAATAAAAGCCTGAGACAGCGGCAGGTCGGATTTTGTGCCATATTCATTGCCAGTCAACGTAATTATGTATTATTCCATGAATTGTGGTAAGCTTGAAATATTTGATATCTTTTTAATGAAAATTGAATGTAAATTGATAATTTATGTCTGTATATGTGTGTAGTTCAGTAGCAAACATGAGGCAAAGCCTAGATATTGCTCCAACCTGAACAGAAGTGTCTGAGAAAAGTAAAAGTGCATGGAATTGCCTAACAGTACACTGACACCTATCTTATTGACTAGAAGGAACTAATGCTGGAATTGCAGAGGCGTGGTAACCATTAGGGAGGAGTATACTGGTGTAAATTGTTTCAGATGAAGATAGCAGTTGGCCTACCGCTCTGAACTCAGTGTTTGTTATGTATTGTGTTCAGTCTGGACATAGATTATAAATTAGTTATGAAATAGGAGGTACAACCTTCTTGTTTCAGGGACCGTGGTCCTAAAGTTATTGAGCAGCACCTGGTCTGAGCTTTGCTGAATCTAGAGGCTGACAGCATACTCCTGGGTCCAGATAGTGACCAGTGAGGTGTCTCCAGAACACAGGGAAGCTATCAAGCAGAGGAGTCTTTTCCTGCCGCCATCACGAAAGATAAGCTTCTGTGGCCAGAGGAGCTCAACATTATGTGTCCCCCTCTAAAATTAACATTATAATAAAACAGAGGAAAAATACATTGTGTAAATTGATAGGAACTGTGAACTTTTCCCCATACTATTTCCAGGATAAACAAACACTTGAAGTCATGATGACAAATAACAACATAGCTTGAAAAACAAAACCAGTATTACCTCATAGTACTACTACACAACTGACACACATAGGATAATATTAATAAAATATGTCACTACAAGGTTCATATTTATAAATTCTGTACATATAAATTGTGATTACATTTGATTGTGATTCCTGGTTCACTTTGTAGTTGAATCAGGATATATATTAGTGAAAGTAATTAATACATATATATTTGAAACTTTACCAGTGACTCATTTAAGATAGTCTTATAGAGTGTTAAATGTGTGTGAGTGTCACAGTGTTGTCAAGTGTGGTGGAATAAATTAAATTGTTTATCTGTCTGTTGTTGTTGTGACTTACACTTCATCATTTACATAACCCTAGACATTCAACGTAGTCATCACAATATTCCAGAATAATTCTGACTGAGGTATAAATGTGGTAGCAAGTAAGGTTATCTGTAAAACACTACACCTATTAGATACAGATACCTTCACAGCTGATCTCAGTCAGTACACTAAGTCCCCTATAAATATTTATATCATCGCACTTTACCACATATATTGGGGTCTCGATCCCGGGATATTGAACTTTCTCCTATTATATATATATATATATTGGGAATAATAAGAATTAAAAGGTATCCTTGGGTGGAAATAAATAACGTTGAGCTCTCAGTGCCTGTGGTGTCTTTGGATAAGTAATTACAGATTATATTGTTTAGTTAGACATTTTATACATTTACCTGTTAGAAAATGGCGGACCTGGCCAAATTTCGATCTGCTGCTGTGCAGACTGCAAAAGAGTTAGGAATGGACGGGCAAATTATGATTGCTTATGTCACTGCTGAATGTGACAAATATATTGAACGGGAAGAAAGAAGATTAGAAAAAGAGGCCGAAAGAAAATTAGAGGCTGAGACTAAGAGGCTGCAATTTGAGGCTGAGGCTGAGACTAAGAGGCTGCAATTTGAGGCTGAGGCTGAGACTAAGAGGCTGCAGATTGAGGCTGAGGCTAAGAAATTGGAAGCAGAAGAAAGAAGACAGGCTGCAGAGAGGGAAGCAGAAAAGGAGGAGAAGAGATTACAAAGGGAACATGAGTTACGATTAAGGGAGTTTGAGTTTCAAGGCCATGCTCCTGAAAATGGTGCCAGTCCCTTTACCTCTGATGCCACTGCTAGTCAGGGAGCCTCAACCTCAGCTATGAATTTTCATTTAGATCATTTTGTTGAGAAAGACGATGATATTGAGAGCTATCTAAATAGATATGAACTATTAGCTACCACGTATGGGTTAGAGAGAGAAAGGTGGAGCTTAAAGTTATCTCAAGGGTTTCGTGGGGCAGCTTATGAAGTTTTTGCCAAAATGAACAGAGGTGATCAAGAAAATTATGACATGCTAAAGCAGGCTCTTTTGTTAAGATATGAAAAGAACGCAGAATTTTATAGGAAAAAATTTAGGAATGCTAAACTACTGTCAGGTGAAACCTATCACCAGTTCTCTGCACGGTTAGAGACATACTTGGAGAAATGGACTTCTCTGGGGAAAACCCAAGATCTTAAGGAAATGGTCCTTATAGAACAATTAAGAGAGTCCATGGCTCCAGACCTGAGAAAGTTTCTCATGGAACAAGGTGCAGAGAGGCTGGGTGAGTTGCTAAATGTTGCTGAAAGGTATCAAGCAGCTCAGGCAGAGGTATCAGGTAATAAAAAGAAACAGGTGGATAATTTTAGGGCACCACAGAACTTTAATAAATTTGATCCTAGAGATCAAAACAAAGGTAAGCTCCAGTTTGATAGGCCACGGTATGACAATAAAAATAAAACCCCACAATTTGATGAAAGGAAATATGATGAAAGAAAATCTTTCAACCAAGGGAAAAGGTGGTGTAAAAATTGTAAGATAAACAATCATGACACTGACCATTGTAGAAGGAAACCTCCTCATTGTGCTGCTATGACATCTGGGAAAAAGGAAAAAAAGGTCAAACCTGCAGAACTACAGGAACCATACCACCCCCCAGTGTGTGAAGATGTCATCTGTAATGGTGTCACTATAAGGTGTTTATATGATACAGGTTTAGATTGTGATTCCGTTGTGAGTTCTCACCTGGTGCAGGCAGATCAATACACCACAGAAACAGTGGAGATTCAAACTGCAACCAAGGATGTAGCTACCATGACACTTCCAGTCGCCCGGAAAAAAGGTGAAAACGCGATATGTGGAAGGAATCATAAAAGCAGCAGTGATAAATGAGCCAATCTACCCTCTGATATTGGGGTGTAGATATGTCTTCTTGGGGAATCCCAAGAGACCTGTGATATTGGCAACAGTGCAGACCAGATCACAGTCTAAAAAGGAGGAGGATAATCCAATAAATACTCATCCAGATGAGATGAGGAAGGCACAGGCTGAGGACAAAACACTCAAGCCGTGTTTCAAGAAGTTGCCCAAATCTCATACACCTCCAGGCAAGGGAGAGTTTTATATGAAGAACAAACTGATATATAGGAAGGCTGGATCTGAATCCAATGGTCACGGACAGCTGGTCCTTCCCACTTCATATAGGACTAAAGTGTTGGAACTAGGGCATGCGATTCCCTTCAGTGGTCATATGGGGATCAGCGCAACAGGACAGCGTATAGCTTGTCACTATTTCTGGCCAGGGATAACTGAAGATATCAAACGATATGTAAAATCATGTCCAGAGTGCCAACGAGTAGCACCTAAACATTGGACTGCACCAGCAACTCTGGGGGAAATGCCCATAGTGGGAACACCCTTTGAGAGAGTTGCCGTGGATCTTGTGGGACCTCTCACCCGAACCAAGAGAAGGAACAGCTACATTCTGACTCTGGTGGACACTTGTTCTATGTGGGGAGAGGCGGTAGCCCTGTCATCGATTGATTCTAAGCACGTGGCAGAGGCATTACTCACAATTTTCACAAGGTTAGGCTTTCCCAATCAAATCTTGACTGATAATGGCTCTCAGTTCAAGGGGAAACTAACAGAAGAAGTTTTCAGGATCTTCCAGGCCAAACACTTCCATTGTAGTGTGTACCACCCCCAAGGGAACGGCCAAGTGGAAAGATTTAATGGCACGTTGATGTCAATCCTGAGAAAGTTGGCACACGAAAAACCAGATACATGGGACCAGTACCTTCACGCCGCCCTCTTTGCTTATCGGGAGGTACCCCATAGTTCAACCGGTATGGCCCCGGCAACATTATTGTTTGGAAGGCCAATAAAAGGTCCACTCGAAGCTCTGTTAAGAACGTGGACTGATGAAAAGGCAGAGGAAAATATTACATCCTCATACCAATATGTGAATGAGCTGACCACTCGTTTAAAAACTGGCTGGAAACTTGCCAATGAAAATTTGAGACAAGCCAGGAAGAAACATGCTGCCTATTATAACAGGAAAGCTAAAGACAGAGATTTGGCTGTGGGAGAGAAGGTACTGCTTCTTCTCCCCGGTAGTCAGAATAAATTACAAATTGGATGGCAAGGTCCATATACAGTTCTAGAGAAGGTGTCTAGAACCAATTATAAGATAGATAAGAAGGGGAAAGAAAAAATCTATCATGTGAATCTCCTGAAGAAATATTTGGAAAGAGAACATCAGGAAGAGACACACTTGTTGACCTTGTCCATTGCAATGGAGATGAAAAAGGAACCACTTTCATCATTTGAATATCCATTACATCCCTGTGAGACAGCGGCACAGGTGAAAATCAGTACACACTTAACGAAAGAGCAAAAGAAGAGAGTACAACAGGTTCTAGATACTCATACAGAGGTGTTAACAGACCGACCAGGGCATACAAACTTATTGGAATATGATATGAAGCTGATAGACCCCACACCTGTCTGTATGAAACCCTATTCGATTCCTTTTGCTAAGGAGAAAGCTTTGAAGGAAGAGATAGACTATTTGTTGAAGGAAGGAATTATTTCACACAGTGAATCTTCGTATAGTTCCAGTGTTGTACTCTTAAGGAAGCCCTCTGGAGAACATAGACTCTGTATAGATTACAGGAGACTGAATGCTATTACAGAAGGACAGGTGGATATATTGCCGGATACAAATCAGTTGTTTGCCAGACTAAATAAAGCTAAATATTTCTCAAAAGTGGATCTGAGTAAAGGATACTATCAGATTCCAGTAAAGCCTGAGGTTAGACCATACCTAGCTTTTAGTACCTCAGAAGGACACTATGAGTTTAACAGATTGCCATTTGGATTGAAGAATGCGCCTAGTGTCTTCTCTAGAATGATGAAAAAATTATTGGACCCTCTGAATAACCCATGTATCACAAATTTCATGGATGATATCCTTATAGCCACAGAAACATTTGAGGAACACATTGACTCTCTGAACATGCTGTTTAATCGACTTAGGGAAGCGAATTTAACAGCCCGACCAACCAAATGTTGTGTTGGATGTAAAGAATTAGAGTTCTTGGGACACACAGTTTATCAGGGAAACATGACCCCTGACCCAAAGAATTTAGAGAAACTAAAGAAAGCCCCGAGACCACAAACCAAGTAAGACGTGAGATCCTTTGTCTCATTATGTGGTTTCTACCAGAAGTATATCAAAAACTTTAATTCCATATGTGCACCGTTAACTGATTTGACACGTAAAGGACATCCAGATCGAATTACCTGGACTCCACAATGTGAATTCGCTTACCAGGAATTGAAGGAAAAGCTCACAAGTAAACCTATTTTGAAATTACCTGACTTAAGTCAAGAATTCATTGTAAGGACGGATGCCAGTAATATTGGGTTAGGTGCGACTCTGCTACAGAAATCCGATGCATTGGATGGGGAATTAAGCCCAGTGGCATATGCTAGCAGAAATTTGAATAAAGCTGAAACCCACTACTCAACTAGCGAAAAAGAATGTCTTGCAGTAATATGGGCGATAAAGAAATTCAATATTTATCTGTATGGGAAGGCATTTAAGTTGCAAACGGATCACAAACCCTTGTCGTTTCTAGCGCAGGCTAGACATGAAAATTCTAGATTACTCCGTTGGTCATTACTGATGCAGCCATTTGAGTTTAGCATAGAGTATATAAGTGGGAAAACAAATCTGGGAGCGGATTTTTTAAGCCGCCATCCGTGTGATGAGAATCACCCTAAACCCCAGGAAAAATAATAAATTTCTCTATGTGTATATAGAATTATAGACTGACATATAACGTCTGTTTTAAGTGGGGAGAATTTGTCGTGAGAAATTCTAATCCACATATATAAATTATCAGGTAAATGTAAAGCCTAACAAATAACTTCAATAAAAGGAAAGAAGAATGGTAAAGAACAGTGCTGTCACAATGACTGTACTCGAAACCCCCCTTGTTTTCTACTTCGTCTGCAAATTGTAACGTTTTACGTTGATAGTAAAAGCCTACTGCTTCAATACACGCTTTCTACGATAAAACGTGTACTGCATTTCTAAGAAAAACCTTGAGATACGCAAGCTGACCTATATTTAAAATTCCATTCATGTCATTTTATACACTACGTTACCATAAACGAACAGACAGATGAACTTAGGATAGAAAGAAAGGGAGGGCTGAAAGCCGGAACGCATGCAACACTAACACGCGTCTCGCTCTACAATTACTACCATCACGCGTGTAAGGCCACATGCACTAACTTTTTTTTCAGATAGACAGTGATAAAAAACACTACCCATACGAGAGTTAGGTTTAAAAAACCTGAAAAATGCTTATTGGGAAAGATGACATTATACTGGTTTACGTTTGAAAACATGACAGTACCCAGACACCACATCGATCGAAGTGAACGGGAGGTAGAAGAAAATGCATATTTTGAACGCAGCCCCTTAGCCCCATAAAATTTATATAGTTGGGTTCCTTAGGACTTGCTGACAAAGAATATGTTAAGTGTTACGCAAATAGTCTAGGAATTAACAAATTATAGCCAAAAGAAATAGTGAGGGTGTCAGACAACACCAAAATCAGAATCGCTCAGTGGCAGATTTTGAAACCACCATTGTACGGGAAATAGGTCCCCATGTTAAATCCTATTTGATTGGAGCGCAGTAAATGTAAGGCGAAACACGATTAGTTGGACTACCAATACTAATTTTTTTGTTGTCAGGGGAAACAGTAGTAGAGGTACTTTTTTGAAAAGCTGTGTAAACATGGCACGATTGGTTAGACCCGCCAATATAGGCAATTAGAAGCGTCAGTTCAGCACCACATTTTCAAATAAACTTTCTAAAGCAACAGTGCGTTGAGATTCAGCTTATATTTTTCTAAATAAAAGCCTGAGACAGCGGCAGGTCGGATTTTGTGCCATATTCATTGCCAGTCAACGTAATTGTGTATTATTCCATGAATTGTGGTAAGCTTGAAATATTTGATATCTTTTTAATGAAAATTGAATGTAAATTGATAATTTATGTCTGTATATGTGTGTAGTTCAGTAGCAAACATGAGGCAAAGCCTAGATATTGCTCCAACCTGAACAGAAGTGTCTGAGAAAAGTAAAAGTGCATGGAATTGCCTAACAGTACACTGACACCTATCTTATTGACTAGAAAGAACTAATGCTGGAATTGCAGAGGCGTGGTAACCATTAGGGAGGAGTATACTGGTGTAAATTGTTTCAGATGAAGATAGCAGTTGGCCTACCGCTCTGAACTCAGTGTTTGTTATGTATTGTGTTCAGTCTGGACATAGATTATAAATTAGTTATGAAATAGGAGGTACAACCTTCTTGTTTCAGGGACCGTGGTCCTAAAGTTATTGAGCAGCCCCTGGTCTGAGCTTTGCTGAATCTAGAGGCTGACAGCATACTCCTGGGTCCAGATAGTGACCAGTGAGGTGTCTCCAGAACACAGGGAAGCTATCAAGCAGAGGAGTCTTTTCCTGCCGCCATCACGAAAGATAAGCTTCTGTGGCCAGAGGAGCTCAACATTATGTGTCCCCCTCTAAAATTAACATTATAATAAAACAGAGGGAAAATACATTGTGTAAATTGATAGGAACTGTGAACTTTTCCCCATACTATTTCCAGGATAAACAAACACTTGAAGTCATGATGACAAATAACAACATAGCTTGAAAAACAAAACCAGTATTACCTCATAGTACTACTACACAACTGACACAGATAGGATAATATTAATAAAATATGTCACTACAAGGTTCATATTTATAAATTCTGTACATATAAATTGTGATTACATTTGATTGTGATTCCTGGTTCACTTTGTAGTTGAATCAGGATATATATTAGTGAAAGTAATTAATACATATATATTTGAAACTTTACCAGTGACTCATTTAAGATAGTCTTATAGAGTGTTAAATGTGTGTGAGTGTCACAGTGTTGTCAAGTGTGGTGGAATAAATTAAATTGTTTATCTGTCTGTTGTTGTTGTGACTTACACTTCATCATTTACATAACCCTAGACATTCAACGTAGTCATCACAATATTCCAGAATAATTCTGACTGAGGTATAAATGTGGTAGCAAGTAAGGTTATCTGTAAAATACTACACCTATTAGATACAGATACCTTCACAGCTGATCTCAGTCAGTACACTAAGTCCCCTATAAATATTTATATCATCCCACTTTACCACAGTGGGGGGCGATCAACTTCATGGGAAGAAGTGACTTGGTGCAAATTGAAGGACGCCTGAATGCCCAACGATACGTCGCTGAAGCTCTTCGTCCTCACGTCCTTCCACTTCTGGCTGCACGAGGGTCGATTTTTCAGCAGGATAACGCTCGACCTCATGTGGCACAACTCACCACCCTGTTCCTCGCTGACAACAACGTCCAGACTATTCCGTACCCAGCCACGCCATCAGACATGAACCCCATAGAACACTTATGGGATGAACTCGACAGACTACTCCGCCAGCGAGACGTGGCTCCAGCCAATCTCCGACAGTTGTCTCTTGCACTGCGGGAAGAGTGTGCAGCCATCCCATTACAACAGATCCAACGGCTAATCGGATCCATGTCAAGGAGATGTCGTTCTCTGATAGAGGCCAGAGGAGGCCATACACCTTACTGAAACGGAGGCCTCAGTCGCAAAGAATAAAAGTCCAAACCAAATTTAATGAACATCATTTCATTGTTAAAGTCTGAAAGTTTCTTCATGCCAAGATTGAAACATTAATTCCGTAAAATAAAATTTTGGTACAAGTTTGAAATTTGGTGTCCATTACCACTGCAATAATGTTGCGTTTCTTTTTCTTTTTTTTTTTTTTTTTTTTTTGAACAGTATATATATGAATGGTTTTCTGCAGCTCAGCTATGATAAAGTAAAGATTTTAAAAAAACTAGATAAACCGTTTTTTTTTTAAAAGACAAAGTATCCCGTTCAATCCTTCATGTGTTATAATTAGGATATATGGTGTAGTAAACTCAAGATAATAAAATCTACTTTTCGATATCTAAATATAGTATCTTCTTCCCCTCCACTCAGTCAAAAAATAGTCAATCAAAACTGTAAAATTGTGTGAATGTATTGGAGGACGGGGGAGACTTGGGATGCAGGTGACATGAGACATAATGCTTATTCACAAGTGGCTCCATAGCAAGAAGAGACATGGTCCGCAACCAGACGATACGTCGAGGCCTAAAAACCCAACCACTGCAGACCCAAGTATAACAGTCCCAACTAAGATGGTTTGGCCATGTTTGCAGAATGGGAGAAGATCGGCTGCTAAGGCAGGTATGGGAAGCTAAGAGCCAGGGATTCAGGTCTCCGGGACAACCCAGAGTCCGTTGGGAGGATAACATTAGACAATATCTGAAGGACCGAGGACTAGAATGGAACCAGGCCAGGAGGAAGACAGCCGATAGGATAGTATGGCGCTTTCTCTTCCAAATATCTACACCTCACAGTAGAAAAGGAACTACTAGGTAAGTTAGTAAGCCAGGCCCCAGAAGAATGTGTTATACTGTTAAAGTCAATTATATAACTGGAACCACCAGGCCTTTACACCCCTCCCCCTTAATTTGATTCCTGTTAGGAGTTGTTTGATTTTGTTCGGTTTTATCTCCTTTTTGTTTGTTTGGAGTTTTCGTTTGAAATTGGTAATTGTGATTTGCCCTGTTTACAATGATTTGACATGTGTGATGCCACTTTCCCGAATCGGCAGTTGTTCATATTATTTGGAATTAAAAACAACATATATCTTAATTATTTACAACCCATCAGAGGTTGAACGGGATATTTTTCATCATTAAGTAAGTGTGTGTGTGTGTGTAAGTTGGGGGGGGGGGGGGGGGGGGAGGATGGGTGTCAGGAGAAATGAGACAAACTGTCCAATTTTATCCCAGTATCTTAGGTACATTGTTACCGAAAGTGATATTTCCTAATCCACTTTACACTGGATTATAAAAATCTTAGATTTAGAACAACAGCGCACACAGGACCGTTTTCAATTAATGCTGACCTCATTCGATTACATACATATTCGATAAATTGTTTTTGTATCTATTTGAAAATGTGCCACTACAGCCTATTGTCCCATTTCTCCTCCTGCCATACCCCATTTCACCTGGTAGGTAAAAAAGGTAAAGGATCCTGTCACACGCCTATTGAGGCGTATTGGGAATACAGTGTTAGGCCCGTATTTTCTTGACCATCGGTAAACTAGGGTTGATGTGGTCACGCCGGCCGGCCGCCTTAACCTTCCCAAAGTTGTTCTGGTACCCAATTCATGAGGCTGGGTCGACCCCGGAGCCGTTTGCGGTTTAAAAAATCCCACCTCAACTGGGGATCGAACAATGGACCACCGAGCTATGAAACCAGTGCACTAACCACTGCGCTACCGCGGCTCCCAGAGTCATACGTGTTCGTTTATATTTCAATGAGATGTGATACATTGTGTCAATACTTTCACTGTACGTGTTCTGTCCACTTATATTGTGAAGCGTCGTAAGGACACCTGGTATGCTACTGTCCTATTTCACCCCACTGTGGTATGTCTTTGACGATTTGGCACAATACTCCTCCTTTCCACGGCATGTAATTACATTTGGCTATTCTGCATTGGGAAATGGATCATCTAAACATTATAAACTTTTTTATTTTTTAATGTAAAACTTTTGCCTCGTTTTGGCGAGGCGCGTCCCGTTCAACCTAGTCGGTTATATTAGGGCGCATGTCCAAATATAAAAGACCCTTAGGTCTGGAGTTAATTAAACTAATTAAGGAATGACTACTTTAGGCATTGTAGACTCCAGGAATAGCCTACATTTCTAATTTTGTCAAATTGGTGTCCCATTTCTCCCCGTCCTCTTATATGTGTGTGCCCTATCCTTTCCAAACAAACAAACAAAAACCCAAACAAACAATTAAAATAAAAACAAACAAATAAAATAAAAAGCAACGTTTTTTTTTTTAAAAACGGCACTGTTGTTAACAAGGTGAAAAGGTGTGAGAAAGCCCAGGGGGTGTCCAGGAAAACACCCAATTCAAAGATAAACAATGAGGGAGGTCACTCTAACACCATAATATCAAAGATGGCGCGATTTCGAGAACGTGAGAGGAAACATTTTCCACTTACTAACATCCCTGCCATAGTCAAACTTTTCAAAGAACAGCTTGAAGGACCAGATGAACCGAATCTAACTTTACTTTCCATTGTATTAGGATGTGTTGAAAATACATTGACTTTAAACAGAGCTGTGCCGACTAATGAGAACTCACTAATGCAATCAATTTTTCCTGTTGTAGACTTGGACACAGTTGAAGCTTTGTATGCAAAATTTGAGACATTAGTTAAAGGATCGGTTGACCTTTCGAAATATCCAAGTGGATATTCAACAAGAGAGTTGGTTAAGAAAATTTCTGATGTTATCTGGGGCTCACTTTCGCGTAGCTTCAAAGACAGAGCACACTTGCAATCACTGTACAGTTTTCTCACAGGTTGTTAAAAAAATCGTTGAGGTTTATGTGCTATAGTATATTTAAAACCGCTAGGCCTATATATCCTAATGGTTGAATCTCACTTTACTGTATGGTCAGCTGGCCCACTTGTCGTGAATATGATTAGATTTAAGGTTAGTTTTTGCAGCTATTTTTCTGTCTATCCTAAACTCTCAATACTAGGCCCTCGCGCTAAACCCCTAACAGGTTCTCTTTAAATAATACTTAAACTTACTTACTTAGTCGTTCCCCTTCTACCGTGAGGTGTAGAGGTTTGGAAGAGAGAGCGCCAGACTATTCTATCAGCTGTCTTCTTCCTGGCCTGGTTCCATTCTAGTCCTTGGTCCTTCAAAGATTGTCTAATGTTGTCCTCCCAGCGGACTCTGGGTCGTCCTGGAGGTCTGGATCCTTGGCTCTTTGTTTCCCATGCTTGTCGTGGTAGCCGATCTTCTCCCATTCTGCAGACATGGCCAAACCATCTTAGTTGGGACTGTTCTATTTGGGTCTGCAGCGGGTGGGATTTTAGGCCTTGACGTATCGTCTGGTTGCGGACCATGTCTCTTCTTGTTACTTCAACCACCTTCCTCAGATACCTCATTTCTGAGGTTTGGATCTGGCTTTTGTGGGTTGTAGTCATTGCCCATGACTCGCATCCATATGTCAAGACTGGGACATAGGTGGAGCGGTATACAGCCATCTTCGTTTTCTTACCAACCTCTTTCTTGCTGAGGAATCCTCGATTTATGGCCTGATAAAGTCTCCCAGCCGCTGCTTTTCGAGTGGCCAACTCTTCTTTGATGCCCCCCTTTCGGTCTATAATAGTTCCGAGATAAATAATACTTAAACAGCACTCTTAAATTATCGCACTACTGCGAATCACAGATTAAATTGAATAACCTTAACCGAGTGCCTGTTTGCGACAAGATGGCCAGTACAGGAAAGTGTGATTCATCCTATCCTAATTATAACCTGTCAGAAGTTAAACATGATATTTTTAAATAAACACCAGATGGCTTGCATTTGGGAGCCATGTAGCATAAAAAAGGCATAAACTGCACACATTATATTAACACTTTGCTCAGTGTGATGTCCCACCATAGACAGTAGAGGCCTACACATGTTGTGGTGACTTAAGAACTGATGCGGCTAGAGCCATTCACTCTAGCTTATGGTAATCAAGTGGCACATAGGCATGGGATGTGGAATTCAAGGCAATATATATTTTTTTCTTTCTAATTTTGTTTTGAGATTAAGGTACATTTGATTGAAGTTGTACAAATATGATGCATTCCAACTGTACTGCATTGTCAGATCTTGCATTTCATTTCTTGAAATCTACAAATATTGGCATGTCAATTTGTTTTCATTGAGTAGTAAGAATTGTGATAGCTAGGAGATTTTATTTTTAAAAATCCCTGACAAATATAAATGCAGATCCTGATATATTTCAAGGGTAGCTCTGAATTTTGGTTTGGCATCCATTGCATAAAGATCGCTATAACAACCACCAACGCAACATCACATGAAGCACTTTGACACAGTTCTCCCGCATGGGAGTAAACTGTAGTGGCAATAGCTTCTTCTTTGATCCTTAGCCGCCGACCGTCAAAGCAGTCAGTGGCCATCACGCCTAGTGGCGTCTTGTAGGGCAACAACAAATTGATTCCACTTTGCTCGGTCGGCAGCCATCCTTTGTACAGTACCCCAACTCTGGTTCATTCTTTGCATCTCAGCCTCCACAGTCCTCCGCCAGGTTGTTTTTGGTCGGCCTCTCTTTCGTTTTCCTTCAGGGGTCCAAAGCATAGCTGTTCTTGTGATGGCATCGGGGTCTCTTCTGAGGACATGGCCAACCCAGCTCCAGCGTCTGCCAGCTATGATGGTGTGCATGTTCTCTTGCTTGCTCCGAGTAAGCAGATCTTGGTTGGTGATGGTATTCAGCCAAAAGATTCGGTGAATTTTTCTTAGGCATGTTGTGTGAAAAGAGGACAATTTCGACATTTCCTTCTCTGTAACTCTCCAGCATTCCGCACCATAGAGAAGCACAGAAAGCACACAGCTCTGATATAATCTTAATTTTGTGCTTGTGCTGTATTGAGAGGACTTCCAGATGTTTGTTTAGGCTAAAAAAGGCTGTTCTTGCCTTATTCATTCTGATGTTGATGTCTTTGCCTAGTGGCAATAGCTACCTGGGATTAATTTTTCTGGAGTTTATATTTTACCTGGAACACAGCTTAGATTTTTGAATGTTTAAGTCCTTAGATATTCTGGCATTGCAGGCTTATGTGGACACATGCTTGAATGTGTGTTTGTTTGTTTGTTGGATGTGATGTGATTGGTTACATGAAATTAAGTATTTGTCTTTTCATCTGCAGGAAATAAACTAGATTGCTTTGGTGTGGCATTTGGGGTTGTGGCAGCAGCACAACTCTTGGGTCTAAGAGATATTCACTTAGCCCTCTCAGAAGATCATGCTTGGGTGGTGTTTGGTGAGGATAAAACAGACACTGCAGAGGTTACCTGGCATGGTAATACAGTATTCTTTTTCTCTATCTCTCCATGTGTCCTCATCCTTCATCTATATCATAGTGCTTTACCTCCAGCTGTTTCAAGGACTTCTGCTTTTCCTCTCCTCAGTGAACTCCCTGTTGACATCTAGTGGCTATTGGTTGTCCTTTTTATTGTCTGATCTCCACTTATATTTTGTTCTGTGGGCTCATATTTTTCTTGGTCATCATAACAAAAAAAAAATCTTTTACTGGCCATTTATAAACCACATTTTCCTCCAAGACAACATTTGCAAAATATAGTATCATCATTTATTTCCCTAATCATACACAGGGAGAAAACAAGAACACAAAAGGCTAGAGGAGCTTTCATTTCATTGGAAAATATATATGGAGATCAAAAGAAATCAGGTCAAACAAAAATCTGAAACATGGATAACAACATAACAACCAAAAAGCTAAACTTTCATAAATGGGCGCTTGCATAGAATAGGACTAAAGTCATGTGACAAGATCACTAATGTGAAACTAACAACAACAACTAGACAAGCACCAGTGGAACAAGAAATGAGAAGCTGGAGATGGATACAACACACTGTGAAGGAACCTTTTGATAGCATTACCAGGCAGTCCTTGTACTGGAATCTCCAGGGTAAGAGAGGTAGAAGACCAAAGAACACATGGTAAAGAGAACTGGAGACAGACATGAAGGGGGAAGGAGATGAGGAAGACATGGAAAGACCTTGAGCAGACGGCACAGAATAGGAAGACTTTGCATGAGTTTGTTTAAAGCCTATCACAGCAATAGCAGACCTCAATGCTAAGGTTGGAACGCATAATACATACAACAGAAGAGCAATGGGAAGATATAGCAGTGGAATAGCAAATGAAAATGGTGATAAATTAATAGGCTTTTGTAGCATTAACAACCTTGTAACTTTTTCCATACAAGCAAATTCACAAATTAACATGGGAGTCACCAAATGGCCATGGCAGAACCAGATCACATAATGGTCAACAGCAGATGGAGGCATTCTCTGCAAGATGTGAAAGTAAGAAGAGGTGCAGATGTGGGAAATGATCACCACCTAGTACTAGGAAGAATAAAGATGAAAATTAGGATGGCCAAAAATAACAAAACAGAAATGATTTGATCTTCAGTAAATTGAAGGACACCCTCACGAAAAAAGCATATGAATCTGTTATTAAGAAACAATATCAAACTGCCAAGAGTCAGGAAGAGACAGCTGTTCCATATTCTTCCGTCCTTAGCCAAAGACCGACCAAGCAGTCAGAGGCCATCACGCCTTGTGGCGTCTTAAGGGCAACAGCAGATTGATTTTTTCTGTTGTAGTTTCCCATCACGCCTAGCGGCGTCTTTAGGGCAACAACAAATAGATCCATCTGCCGTTGTTTCCGTAATCGGTGTGACAAGCCAACGGGTGATCAGCCCATTGGGCAGCTGTTCCATATGTTGACCAGAAATTCAGTACAGTTTCAACAGTACATAAATAAAGCAGCAAAACTTGCTTAGGATTCCAGGAAAGGAAGATGCAAGATCGAATAACACTAGAAACGTTGAAAACCATTGGGATGAGAAAAGAAATCAAAAGAAAGAAAATAGAAGCAAAGTTTCCTAGGCTGAAGGAAATATATATAGGGAACAGTACTGTCATTTGAACAAGGAAATAAAACTTCATACCCGAGCGGACAAAAGGATATTCATAGATAACCTTCCAAGTCAGGCAGAAGTAGCAGCACTGAGAAATGAACAAAGTACAGTGTACAAAGTAACAAAAGTGATCAGTGGAAATCGGGGCACAAACATTACACTAGTGAAAGACAAGAGTGGAAATCTTGTTACCACAGAACAGGGGCAAGCTGCAAGATGGGCAAAACACTTCAGAGAAACCCTAAATGAAGCACCTTCAGAGTCACAATTGAACATTCCAAAGGCTGAAAATTGTCTAGAAATAAATACAGATATTCCACATAGGGAAGAAATCATTAGAGTTATCAAAGGGTTGAAGAACTGAAAAGCTCCAGGGCATGACAACCTAAATGCAGAGCTATTTAAAACAGATCCTGTATTAGCGGCAGAGTTGTTAGAACCACTGTTTGCACTCTGGCAAACAGAGACAACACCAGTGGAATGAAACAGAGGAATAATTGCTAAATTGCCAAAGAAAAGTGACCTCACTGACTGCAACAACTGGAGAGAAATTACTCTTCTATCAGTTCCCAGCAAAATATTGGGCAGAATAATTATTCAAAGAATTTCAAGAGTACTAGACTATAAACTGAGGAAGGAACAAGCAGGATTCAGAAGAAACAGACAATGTGCAGATCATATATTCACCCTCAGGAACATAATAGAGCAGTGTTCACAATGGCAGAGGCAGCTGTATATAAATTTTGTTGACTTTGAAAAGGCATTTGACAGCATGGAATCCCTAAGTGTGTGGTCCATTATTAAAAGCCTGTTTCACATGCAGTATTGAGCAGAGCAACCTAACTTTTGAGGTGAAAACAGGAGTGCAGCAGCAATGCCCCTTATCAACCACTCTGTTTTTAACTGTCATAAACTGGATGATGCGCCAGACAACAGCGGATGGCCCTTGAGGAATAGGATGGACAACATTCTCTACACTGGAGGATCTAGAATACGCAGATGACATTGCACTATTCGTACATTCACATCAACACATCCAAGAAAAAACAGACAGACTGAATAAACATAGCCAACAGGTGGGACTAAACATTAATCTCAAGAAGACAGAAGTCATGACACTAAATGTAAGAAATCCTGTGCACATTAAAAAAATAAGGGACCAAGAACTAGAAAATACAACCACATTCACGTACTTATGAAGCATAGCAACGCCAGATGGCGGATCATGCAAAGACATCGGTAGCCGAATGAATAAAGCCAGAACAGCCTTCGCTAACCCTAAACAACATCTGGAAATCCACCCAGTACAGTACAAACACTAAATTAAACATTTATGAGAGCTGCGTCATTTCTGTACTTCTGTACGGTGCAGAATGCTTGAGAGTAACAGAAAAGGAAATGTCCAAGTTGTCTTCTTTCCACACAACGTGCTTTAACAAAAATTCTTTGATTTTCCTATGAAGTTATGGACCCCTTTGATTGTCCGATGAAAGTTATGACCCCTTTGATTGTTCAATGCAGGCTATGGACCCCTTTAATTGTCCGATGAAAGTTATGGACCCCTTTGATTGTCAGATGAAAGTGAAGGACCCATTTGAATGTCTGATGAAAGTTATGGACCCCTTTGGCTGTCTGATAAAAATTATGGACCCTTTGGATGTACATAAAAGCATGATTAAAATTTTTAAATTTTGGGTTATGTACTTGGACCCACTAGAATCCCATTCATGGACCCCCATGGAATCTGTGGCCCTTAGGTTAAGAAACCCTTGTTTAAATGTATTTTTTCTTGCCTGTTGAGGTTTTGGTTGTTTTTTCCTGATGCTTTTTAAAAAATAGTTTTCACGAATGCTCATTTTGCTTTTGTTGGGGTGCGTGACTATTTTCTGCTGTAGTTATTCACTTGCTTCAGTTAGCGTCCAAGATGTTAATGTAATATTCTTTTGTTAATGTCTTCATGCCCTTAGATTTGTCATGTATTCTTCTTTTGTTAATATCTCCAAGTACCTAGATTTGTCATGCAGTCTGTTAAAAGGCCTTTGTTTTTTTTAAAATCTATACTATTTCTCCCTCTTTCTTTCTCTCTCTCACTCTCGCTGTCTGTCTGTCTCCCTCTCTCTCCCTCTCTGTCTCTGTCTCCCTCTGTCTCCCTCTGTCTCCCCCCTCTCTCTCTCTCTCTCTCTCTCTCTCTCTTTTCTTCATTCAGTAATTTGAAAATATCAAATTACTTTCTAATTCTGTTATCATCAGTTCCACATTGGTGATTGATGCGTGATGCCATATGATGATGGATGGTATCCGCATGTCTGGTTTTGTGTAGTGTGCAGATGTGTTCAGTCAAACAATGTTCATACAAAATAACAGGGCAATCCACATAGGACGTCAGTAAACTCACGACGTATAAAGTCAATGATGCTTGTAACAGCTAGACGTTTTTCTGTATCATTTATTGTGGACGCCACAGTGACAAAATATATACGCGAATATGTAGGTACATCAGACAGTCATTATCACAGCAACAATGTCAGTATAGCAATGGACGGTAGACAGCATCATAATAAAGGTGATTCACAGACATGTCAATACATTATAAGGCTGTAATGTAGTCGGGAAAATTCTCCATCCCTTTCTATCTTAGCCAGAAGGTAACCAGATGTATGAGATCAGTTCACTCTCCTTAATCTGACTTCAGCAAGACAGACACGTCTGCCGAATTTAATGTTCAAAAATATCCTTAGTTAACAAAGGTTTTCCAAGCCTAGTTCAAACAAAGGAAGTAGCAACAATGCCTTGGCATGCATCAACCGATTACTACTTAGTGTCTGCAGAAAAGTCATGGACGACTTTCGATCTGAATGGAAATCGCTCACAATCATTTGGAAAGTCAATTTATTGCCTTCAGTACACAGATGGGCAGGTGGCAGCAATTGTTTCAGCTACTAGTTTCCAGACAGAACAATAAATGTCTTTCAGCGAGGCATTTCATGTACACACCACAGCGGAAATCGAAACCAAGGAGCAAGACTGCAGCAGCGCAGTAATTTGGACTTCAAATTACTGCATTCAATACCAACCATTCTTACCGTGACTATAAATGTGTCACTTTTGCCCTTGCGAATGTGTCACTTTATTGTCTTCTGTTTGTAGTAAATCATTTAAAAAAAGTACTTAAAAAAAAGCTCAGTTATTTGTTTATTTGTTGCCAAGGCAAAGGAAGTGTACAAGGGAAGTTCATGGCTTAAGTGACATCCAATCATTTGAGCTTGAAATTGTTTCAGCTTCTAGTCCAGCAATAAAATGTCTCCATACAGCATTGGGAGCACTGCAGCACATCATCTTCTTGATGAATGGCCATTTTGTGATTTTTTATTGTCTTCTCATTTAAGAAAAGTCAAAAAAAACTGTATATTTGACAGAGCTCTGTAAAACATACTGGCATGCTGAAGTTTGTATTCTTGAGTCAAAGAATATTGATGGGATGCAAAGGAATTCACACTTTTGGGGGGATTTCTAGGGCTAGACTTCTAATCAACACCCTGAAGCATCTTCACATGGTACATCCTGGAAACAGGCAGCCTTTGCATTGCCTGGCCAACGCTTCATGGATTGAGTAGTTACACAAGAATAATCCAACATCAGGATTCTTCCTGTAGTGAAACATGTTGAGAATCCAGCATATCACACTAAGCTTGGTGGAGTCGCTTGAACCCCAGACTTAACTCTGGCATTTGTCTGGTTGGCTGCATGCAGGAGGATCTCACAATGGATGGATGACAGGCAAGGGGAGCTGGGAAATGACTGTGCAGGACATGAACTAGAACACAGCATCTTAGCCCTGCATATTTGTACAGCCCTCATGAATGATTGCACAGTATGCCACCCTCCTCTCCTCTTCTAACTTTAATACAAGATATGACGATACTTTAAATGCATGCTAGGCCAGGATAGAATACCCAGGAATAAAACTGGAGCTCGTGACTCCAATTCAACAAATTTCAGAATGGCAGAAAAGTCATATAAAAAAAGCCTAAATCTTGATAAAACCAAGGATTCTTCAACTTGGCATTGGGTGCAAAATAACATTGATTATCTCAAGCCCTTGTTAACTCTTAAAGGACGTGGAGCCAGTATTCTTGGTCGTTATTTCTAGCCTCTGAAGACGGGAGTCCAGTAATCTTGGTCGATAGGTTTGAACTAAGTTTTTGTTTCGTTTCATTCCAGTTAGAAGTTTTCGATGACTGGGAAGCGGAAGTATAGCCATTTTTATTATTATTTCTAACGCAGGAGAGTTATAGCATCACTCTTTCGAGTAATTTCGACCCGATAGCAAAATTTACCTCGTGTAATTTTTACAAAATTTGGGTTACCTATTTTCGATACCTATTTTCGATGGCATCTAATTCATCTTCTCGCAAGCGACCTGCTCGTCTAAGTGCTCTGCAGGCCCTTAGTTTGCTAGAAAATTTCAGCGAAAATGAAGACGGCTATAGCAGTAGTGATTTTAGTGTTAATTCGATGAATAATTTGTCTTCCAGTGATGTGGATTCAGATAATGAAGGTATTATGTTAGAAAGAGTGGGCGTGGTTCTATCACCTAACTTTGATTCTTCAACATCAGACCCAGTAGGACCTAATTTAGTTTTACAAGAAGAGGAAAGACGAATACAGGAGTGTGTCGGAAATATTGAATGGCAGGAAGCAAACGTGGGTGCAGTAACAAGAAATAGCTTTAGATTCCAACCCAAAGATGGAAGAGCAGTGGGTGTGTCAGCAAATTTAGGCCTAAACGAATCATCTACCCCGATCCAGTGTTTTGAAAGCCTTGTATCATCAGATGTAAGATAGGAAATTTTAAAAAGCATAAACTGCTTTGCAGAAATTGAAGTGCAGAAGCATACACCTTCACTGAAACGATCAAGATATAATAGGTGGAATCCAGTAAGCGATTATGAGCTACTACAATTTTTTGCTCTGCATCAAGCAATGGGTATCGACAAAAGGCCAAGCATAAAAGATTATTTCTCCTCACAAGAGCCTATGTTTCACACTCCATTTTATTCCCAAATGATGGAGAGAGACAGATTTTTGTCTATATTGCAAACTATGTTGCATATCTGTGAGCCTGTTGCAGAAGGGAAAAATAAAATAGAGCCCTTCGTTCAAATGTTATGATCTAAATTTGTTGCGGCATACACTTCGAACCAAGACGTAGCTATTGATGAGATGATTATAGGATGGAAAGGTAGGTGGAAATATAAGCAATATAACGCAAAAAAGCCACACAAATACCACATTAAAAGTTTTGGGCTTGTGGACAGTGAAACAGGTTATGTGCTAAACTTGCTTACATATTTTGGATCAGACACCTCCTATGATCATTCAGTCAAAAGGGACTCTGCTGGTGCCAATTCCGTAAAAATTTTTGGAACACTTTTGTCTTGTCTGGGAACTGGCTATCACATTTATACTGACAGGTGGTACACTACAAAACTGTTAGTAAATGAAATGCTTAAATGGAAACAATATTACACTGGAACACTTCAAGCGAACAGAGTCGGATTCCCACAGCAGCTGAAGTCTTTGAACTTAAAGCATATGGAGACTAAGTATTATATCAATTCGGAGCAAAGGATGCTAGTTGCTGCTTGGAAGGACAAAAAAGCTAAAAAACCTGTCACAATTATTACCACAAATGGATCTGCTGCACCTGTCATGGTGAATGGAAAGGAGAAACCTCTTATCATTCATGAATATAACCATAACATGAATGGTTGTGTGATGGGCCGGGAAGACACCCCTGAGGCCCCACCCCCACTTCAGTTCAAGGCATGTTTGTCGCCCATATATTTTCGGTCGGCCCACGTGACTGTCAGATCACGTGACGGCGCGAGCCTGGGTTGTGAAAAATCTGAAGTAGAAGATTGATGAAAATGCCATAATAATGCATTTAAATTAAGTTGTGGTGTAGAATTGTGTTATATTAAATAGCTGTAGGTTTTATTTGTGTTTTGGCTATTCCTAAGCGATAATCGCGTGTGATATTTAAGTAGTCAAGATTAATACGCCTAGCGCAGTAAAGTGAGTGATCAGCCGCCAGAGAGAACAGACGACAGAGCCAAACTGTAAATGCCTTGAGCACATTAGCATCGGGCACTGTTGGGTGTTTTGTTTTGTTGGGTTTTGTGATGTTCGCTAGTTTATTTGTTTAATGTTTGCTTTGTCACTGAATGGGCTGTAAAAATAAATATAGCCCCTGCCTCTAGAATCAAGAGTTTTATTGTTGTTCGGGTCGGTGCGAGTGTGACAAGAGAGTGATATCACAATCACAATATAATCATCATCATTATCTCGCCCACCCTATCACAATTGGCGTCGTCGGCAGGATAAGGCAGACAGTGACACTGAGCAAACAGCAAGCGAACAAAGATTGTAAACACCCAGCAGTGCATTCCTGCAGCAAGATGGCTAATGCGCATATGAAGATACTGTACGTGGAGGAGCCAGAGATAAGGTTGTTTAGTGGAGAGGGGAGACCCACTTGGCAAGAGTTTGTGGAGGATGTGGAAGCCGCGTGGAAGGTGGCGCCTTTTTGCGCAGAAGACAAGTTAGACATGATATGGAACAACGTTACACCAATGGTATCTAGAGAGTTACGGATACAAGGTGGAGCCAAGGCCAGCCCTGAGAAGTTACTGGAAATTGTAAAAAAAGCCTACAGCGAGCAACCACAAGTCAGTGAGGTGAACAGGAATTTCCCTTGGGAATATGCTGTTTATGGTGGAAGTAAAAAGCCTGAGACACGGGTCCAGATAGCAAGTGCAGAAGTTAAGAAGGAGGAGGAGGCACTCAGAGCAGAGTTATCCTTCCTAAAGTCCCAGATAGCACAGATGTCAGAGTCCAGTTCGCCAGCACAAGAGGAGGTGCAGAGAAAGAGAGCACCATGCCAGCCGCGGAAACAGCCAACGCAAGACAAGGAGGTGTGTCCACGGGAACAGCCAAAGCACGACGAGGAGGTGCATGTTCTGGTATGTGAGAGTCAAGCTGTTGTTAACGAAAGCAGTGAGCTGACAGTACCGACCAGTGCAGCTGCACCGACAAGGCGAAAAGGAGTTTGCAAGTGGTACAGTGTCCGCAGGGGATGGGGATTCATCACGCCAGATGATGGAGGTATTGATGTATTTGTACATCAGACCAAGATCTTCAGAAAGGGATTCCGGAGTCTGGCGAGAAATGAGAGAGTAGAGTTTGACAGCAAACCATCGGTCCAGGGCATGGAAGCAATTTATGTATGCAGCATTGGCGGTCAAGAGTGTAAGGGCAGCAGAAAGCGACCCATGGCACAGAGGAAGCCCAGAAAGATAAGGTGCTATAATTGTGGTGAGTTCTCAGGCCACATGGCAGCCAAGTGCCCACAAGGCCCGCTCCTGAAAAGATGCTTTGGATGCAAGTCAACTGAACATTTGATAGCCGCCTGTCCCTCAAGAAGCTCTTTCCCTAGACGGACTGCCACAGCCAGGTTGCCTTTAGGGCGCAAGCCAAGAGATGGCCACGACAACTGTCACACTAAGGGCGCCGAGAAAATTACGCGTCGTCTAGGGGAGGAAACCCGTCCTAAGCAGATAGGAGGGAGTGCAAATCAAGGTTCAGCAGAGGAGACTCATCAAAAGCAGACTGTGGGGAATGTAAGCCACCGTCCACGCAAATGAGTGCAGAACACGTCAAGAGCGATCCCCCTACAGATTCGACAGCTACATGCACTGGCAAGCAGATGTCACAAGCCAGCAGCGACGCGGCACAAGTAGGCGAATCTTCTAGACCACAGCAACTGCCAGCCCGACAAAGCACAACTAGGGACATGTCGACCAAGACAGTCCCCAGCCGGGTTGTACCGATGACAGAAGCTCAGCCTAAAGCATCGCCGCAGAGAAAGAGTCATACGCAGCACCAACGATCTAAGAGGCTACGATCGAAGCGCCAGAGGTGGTGATGTTGTCGGGACGACAACAAAATCAGGAGGGAGATATGTGATGGGCCGGGAAGACACCCCTGAGGCCCCACCCCCACTTCAGTTCAAGGCATGTTTGTCGCCCATATATTTTCGGTCGGCCCACGTGACTGTCAGATCACGTGACGGCGCGAGCCTGGGTTGTGAAAAAATCTGAAGTAGAAGATTGATGAAAATGCCATAATAATGCATTTAAATTAAGTTGTGGTGTAGAATTGTGTTATATTAAATAGCTGTAGGTTTTATTTGTGTTTTGGCTATTCCTAAGCGATAATCGCGTGTGATATTTAAGTAGTCAAGATTAATACGCCTAGCGCAGTAAAGTGAGTGATTAGCCTAGTGCCTATAAAAAGAGATAGCGAGCTACCAGCGGACCTTTCCTAGTATCAGCCGCCAGAGAGAACAGACGACAGAGCCAAACTGTAAATGCCTTGAGCACATTAGCATCGGGCACTGTTGGGTGTTTTGTTTTGTTGGGTTTTGTGATGTTCGCTAGTTTATTTGTTTAATGTTTGCTTTGTCACTGAATGGGCTGTAAAAATAAATATAGCCCCTGCCTCTAGAATCAAGAGTTTTATTGTTGTTCGGGTCGGTGCGAGTGTGACAAGAGAGTGATATCACAATCACAATATAATCATCATCATTATCTCGCCCACCCTATCACAGTTGCAACAAGGCAGATCAGATGATAGGGTATTATGGCTTCTTCAACAGAAAATTCTTGAAGTGGTGGAAGAAGATTTTCTTTTGGATATTAGAAATAGCCACCTGTAACGCTTACATTTTGTACAAATTGACAAGACCAGTTGGAGTTGGAAAATCGCAGCTTACATTAAAGTTGTTCAAACAAACACTGATCAGAGAATTAAGTGCTTCGGCAGCATCCGCAATGCCTGAAATCAGCCGCATGCTAAACCTTCAAGGCCAAGAAAATTATCAGATAACCCATTGGAAAGACTGGCGGGTGCAAAACATATAATGCAAAGAAGCACTAAGTTCAATAGGTGTAAAGTTTGCAGTACACCTGACGACAGGAAAAGGACAAACTATTATTGTGCAGGATGCACTGGCCACCCCCATCTGCACATAGATGAATGTTTCCTAAAATGGCACACTAAAGTTAAGTTGTAAATATCTCTAATTTGGGGTGTAATGAGTGTTCTTTGTGAGAGCAGTTCAGCATATATATCACATTTTGTGTTCTTTTTCAATTATTTGTAAATTTGTGACAGTACAGTGTATTTCATTTTCTGGATGACACATGGAAAGTGGTTAGAGTATAAACTTGATGTGTGGTTTATTTCCAAAATGGATGTAGTTTACAGTGATTTCTATCTTGGATGATGGATTAGCTGTCTTCAACTGGTAAGTCTGATATGTTTGTTTTGTTTTTTTGTTTAGTAAAATATTTTGCTGCCTCGTCTCTAACTACTTTATATTCATAAAAAATTTGTCAATTTATAAACTGAACATTTTCAGAATCCTCATTCATTTTCCTTTTTAAATATATATAACATGACTATATTCAGTTAAAAACTTTGAAATAACTGACACTTACATGGTAACACTATATGAAAAACCTGTGTCACAGAAAGTTTGTGACAATAGAGTGTCTTTCCTTTTCTTGATGCCAATTGAAAAGTAGTTATAGTATACACTTGAACCATATGTGTTTTATTTCCAAAATAGATGTAGTTTACAAAAATTTGTATCTTGGATAACACAACTGATGGATTAGCTGTCTTCAGTGGGTAATTCTGATATGCTTGTGTTTTGTTATCTTTTGTCAAATGTTTTTCTTCCCAGTCTCCAACTATTTTATACTCATACAATTTTTTTTAAATTTATAAACTGAACATATTTAGAATCATCATTCATTTTCCTTTTTAAATATATATAACATGACTATATTAGTTTAAAAATTTGAAATAATTGACACTTACATGGTAACAACATGCCTAAGAAAAATTCACCGAATCTTTTGGCCGAATACCATCACATACCAAAATCTGCTTACTCGGAGCAAGCAAGTGGACATGCATACCATCATAGCTGGCAGACGCTGGAGCTGGGTTGGCCATGTCCTCAGAAGAGACCCCGATGCCATCACAAGAACAGCTATGCTTTGGACCCCTGAAGGAAAACAAAAGAGAGGCAGACCAAAAACAACCTGGCGGAGGACTGTGGAGGGTGAGATGCAAAGAATGAACCAGAGTTGGGCACTGTACGAAGGATGGCCGCCGACCGAGCAAAGTGGAATCAATTTGTTGTTGCCCTACAAGACGCCAAAAGGCGCGATGGCCACTGACTGCTTTGACGGTCGGCGGCTAAGGATCAAAGAAGAAAGAAGACATGGTAACACTATATGAAAAACCTGTGTCGCAGAAAATTTGTGACAAAAGAGTGTCTTTACTTTTCTTGATGCCAATTAAAAAGTAGTTAGAGTATAAACTTGAACCATATGTGTTTTATTTCCAAAATGGATGTAGTTTACAAATATTTGTGTCTTGGATAACACAAGTGATGGATTAGCTGTCTTCAGTGGATAATTCTGATATGTTTTTTTTTTTTGTCAAATTTTTTTCTTCCCAGTCTCCAACTAGTTTTAACTCATAAAAAAAATCGTAAATTTATAAACTGAATATATTCAGAATCTTCATTCAATTTTCTTTTCAAATATTTATAACATGACTATATTTGTAAAAAACTTTGAAATAACTGACACTTACATGGTAACACTATATGAAAAACCTGAGTCGCAAAATATTCCTTGCGTAAAACATGGGAAAACCCCTATGTCCTCAAAGAGTTAAACAACAATAATGACAAAGAATTTTAATATTTACCCCAAACAAAATAGTACAACTCAAATGTTAAATTATGATAACCAAACGAATAAATATAGATTTTGAATGGAGACAAGGGCCTTTACTACTTGTGTACTAAATTTTATACGCAAAAAGAAAAAAAAAACAACTCCAGTACTTCCAAATTATCTACATTGTGGACACAGCCATTTTATATGTCTTTTGCATGTTTACAAATGTTCCAGATGTAAATTGGCAGTGCAGAGCACATCTACTAGAAGTTGACAGTAATAAAAAATAGTATGTTTATAAAAGTGTTAAACACCAAGAAGTATAGCTATACAATTTTAAGAACAGAACTGAGAGATAATTTTTATGTTGCGTAAAATTCCCATTGTGTCTTCCTTGTCATGCATGTAGAGGAGTAGGTTATTATCACTTAGGCAGACATACATCACACTGAGACAGTAAGAAAGAAGGTTATTTTTCCCTCTTTGTCTCAGTGTCTCAAATGTGTTTGCCACATACTGATGGTATACTTACCTTAGCAAATGTTTGTTGCTCTTTACTGTTAAGGCCACTCCCACGCTCCCTTTTATTAACTCTTTCCGTCCATACTGGCGCGCCTTGCGCCAGATAGGACTTCCGTTCAGACCAATGACGCGTGGCGCGCCAGTGTGATATATTTCGAGTTTGAACGAAAAGTTATAAATACCTAGCAACTAGCTGGTTTTTAAATCATTTCATTTTATCCAGCACATGTTTATGGACGTTTGTGAGCGAAAAACAAATTTGTGAAGCTAAAATTGTGTGTTTTATATCCATTTCTATTCCTTTGTTTACATACAAAATGGATCGAGAATCTTTTTCTAAACACCTGCTTTCAGCTGAGCAAGCACGACACTAATTTCTCAGTGGACAGAAGATAACTTGAGCGACACTGATTTAGAAGATAGGTTTAGTAATTCCAATGAAGACATTGTAAAGACTTTGTGTCAGAATATTCATGAAAGTGATCATTCTGAGAGCGATGTCGATCAGCAGATTGAACATGCATCAGGTAGGGCTGGTATAAAAAGAGCAAAACTTTCAGTCACTAAAGGAGAAGGATAAAGAGGCAAAAACACCATTGTGACCAAAAGTAAAGCTATGAGAACTGCCACAAGTCTAGAGGCAGGTGCATCCTCACAAGATGTCCCAGAGTGGTTAGAAATTGCTGAGGGGATGACACAAAGTGCATTTCGATTTTGTCCAAAGAGAACACCAGGTGTGACTGAGGGGTTTGACCTGTCAACCCCATTGAAATGTTTCAGTGTTTTGTTTACAGATGAGGTTCAAGATTTCATGTGCCAGTGCATCAATGATTATGCCAGACTCAAATGTATTCAAAATAACCCTGCGAAACAATATTCATTGTATTCTCGGTGGACCAAAGTCACACGCCATGAACTTGATAAGTTTATTGCTGTCCTAATAAATATTGGGATTCAGAAAAGACCATGCATTTGCGACTACTGGTCTACATCTGCACAATTTTATACTCCTTGGTTTCTTCAGATGTTTTCAAGAAGTAGATTTGAAGCATTATATCATACAATGCTTCATGCCTCTGATGAAAATTCACAAGGAAAAGAAAAGATTGAACCTTTTATGAATATGTTGTTGCAAAAATTTCAGAGTGCCTTTTACCCATTCCAAAATCTCAGTTTGAATGAAATGGTAATAGGGTATAAAGGCAGATGGCAATATAAGCAGTATAATCCAAGGTTTTCCTTGTATCTTCTCGGGCCAAAGTGGAAGCACATTGTCAAACCAAAAATGATAGATAAATACAACAATTCAATGAATGGGTGTGATCTCCTGGATCAAAAAGTTGGTAATTATGTCAGCGCTCTCATTATTATTGCACTGGATGTCCAGACCAGCCACATCTACACCCACAATGTTTTTATGACTACCATAAAAGCATGTGAATAGTGGCAAATTCTTCTGGGAAATGTAAAATAGAATATAGTTGGTGTAAATAATATTAGTCATAGTTGTTTGGTATTTACAGAAATTTGAGGTGTAGGAAAAAAATCATAAATTATATATTTGAAGTGATTGTGGTAAAATGTGTTGTGTTTCAAAATGGATGTGCACTGATATTCTGAGATTTTTCTGCAATGGATTAAACTGAAGCTGACATATGTGAGTACAGTTTATTTATCTTTTTTCCAGTTATTTTTGATTAGGTCTACACTTCACATAACATGACAGACTCTTTTCCTACATCAAATAATTATCTACTGCATTTCACAAGATTCTTCAGTCAATTTCCCACATGTTGATGTACGAGGGGCGTTCAGAAAGTAATGCACCACATCGTTTTTCTCAGCTAATAATGAAGATAGAAGCATGAAATTTTACTCACTTCAAATATGGCATGTGCCAATTGTGTGCACCAAATTGCACCGCAACCGACCAAATAATACGGCTGCCCTAAACCATTGAAATGGAGCGTGTTAGCAACTTGTGTTATAAACAGTGAATTGTGATAGAATTTCTCGTTGCAGAGAAGGAAACTGTTGTGAATATTCACAAGCGTCTATGTGATGTGTATGGAAGTTTTGCAGTCGACAGGAGTACAGTCAGTCGCTGGGTTCAGAGAATCAAAGAATCAGGAAGTGGAGATACGGAGCTGCTTGATCGGCCGCGCTGTGGACGTCCTGCCACAGCCACCAACGCAGAAATGTTGAAATGCGCTGAGGGCATTATTCTTACTGATAGGCGAATCACTACTCAACAATTGGCCTTACAGCTGTCAGTCAGCATTGGTAGTACAAATGCAGTTATAAAAACTCTCGGATTTTCTAAGGTTTGCGCAAGATGGGTTCCTCGAAGTCTCACAAATGACCACCGATTGCAAAGGAAATCAATTTCTTCTGAATTGTTGGAGCGTTTCAATGCTGATGGAGAGAACTTTTTGGCTAAGATCGTTACAGGTGACGAAACCTGGGCACATCATTTTGAACCTGAGACAAAAAGACAGTCAATGGAGTGGCATCATCCGCAATCACCACGAAGAAAGAAATTCAAGACAATTCCTTCAGCTGGAAAGGTCATGATCACTGTCTTTTGGGACATTGAAGGTGTGATTCTTGTGGACGTTATGCCAAGAGGAGAGACAATCAATTCGCAAGCTTACATTAAGACATTGAAAAAACTCAATCAACGTTTTCGCAGAGTTTGGCCGCACAAGAATCCAGCAGACCTGCTTCTCCTTCACGACAATGCGCGCCCTCACACAAGTCTGGCAACACGGGAAGCAATCACCAAATTGGGTTGGACTGTACTACCCCATCCACCCTATAGTCCCGATTTGGAACCCTTTGATTTTCATCTTTTTGGTCCACTTAAAGATGCACTCCGTGGGACAAGGTTTGAAGATGATGAATGAGTGATTCATGCAGCGAAGAAATGGCTACATGATCAAGACAAAATCTGGTACGGGCTAGGAATACATGCACCTGTTTCGCGCTGGCATAAAGCCGTACAAGTTGATGGGGATTATGTTGAATAATACCGATGTTTACATGACATATCCATGGATATTGTTTATAAATTTCATGCTTTTTGAATAAACAGCTCCTGAGAAAAACGATGTGGTGCATTACTTTCTGAACGCCCCTCGTATAACATCAACACCTAGTTAAATAAAATGTGTATCTACTGCCTGTTTTTAAAATATAACCTGAAGAGAAAAATTGCACATATTTTGAGCGGTTGTTTTTACAAACATATGTGGTTTTGAGAACAAAAATCAAAAAAATTACATCTATGAAGTGATAGTGATAGAAGTTTCTAGATATGTTTCAAACTAAATGTGCACTGATATTCTTAATATTTTATTGCCATATATTAATTGGGAGCTGAAATATTTAAGTTTAAGTATAGAATTTTATTTTATTTTTAAAAAATTTTTAAAATCAAGTCTTCACTTCACAAGACATAACACACACCTATTAATATCAATGAATTATATGAATCAATTCATAAGATTCTCCAGTCAATTTCACACATTTAAATGTATAACATAAACACCTAGTTAAATAATATGTGTATCTACTGCCTGTTTTTTAAATATAACCTGAAGAGAGAAATTGCACACATTTTGAGCGGTTGTATTTACAAACATATGTGGTTTTGAGAAAAAAAATCATAAAAATTACATCTATGAAGTGATAGTGATAAAAGTTTCTAGATTTGTTTAAACTAAATGTGCACTGATATTCTTAATATTTTATTGCCATACATTAATTGGGAGCTGAAATATTTAAATTTAAGTATACAATTTTATTTTATTTTTTAGACATTTTTAAAATCAAGTCTACACTTCACAAGACATAACACACACCTTATTCATATCAATTAATTATATGAATCAATTCATAAGATTCTCCAGTCAATTTCACACATTTAAATGTATAACATAAACACCTAGTTAAATAATATATGTATCTACTGCCTGTTTTTTAAATATAACCTGAAGAGAAAAATTGCACACATTTTGAGCGGTTGTTTTTACAAACATATGTGGTTTTGAGAAAAAAAAATCATAAAAATTACATCTATGAAGTGATAGTGATAAAAGTTTCTAGATATGTTTCAAACTAAATGTGCACTGATATTCTTAATATTTTATTGCCATACATTAATTGGGAGCTGAAATATTTAAATTTAAGTATACAATTTTATTTTATTTTTTAGACATTTTTAAAATCAAGTCTACACTTGATTTTAATTGGGAGCTGAAATATTTAAATTTAAGTATACAATTTTATTTTATTTTTTAGACATTTTTAAAATCAAGTCTACACTTCACAAGACATAACTGTTGCGGGGCTTTATACGATTCACTTCTTTTATTGTTGTTGCGGCCCCGTCTTCTATTTCAGTGGTCGTTGTGGAAAGCCACCGTTCTCATTGATTCAATAAGCTTCTTAGTTCTGGTCATTTGATTCATTAATTCTTGATCGTGCTATTGTTGGAATAGTTACGCGAATGTGAGTTAATACTTTCTGTCTGTCACAAGGTTTGAACTCAGTATCATAATTGTTGAATTTGTAACTTCAATGAACGTGATAAGTCTCTTCTCGAGTCCACACAATTTTTAATATACATTTCAAACAGTAGACAGTCCATGGAGGTTGATTATGAAAACATTATATATTAGAATTGAATCATACATCATAAATGCTATCCATGCATTATAGTCCTGGTCCAATAATATGCAACACTATAGTCAGAACGTCGTAACTATATGTACGCGCGGTTGGGACATCCAACGGCCGACAATGAGATTAGACGTCTGGCGATATAAAACGAATGTGGACCATAATTTCATCCTTCCTTGACTTTAGTTAAAATTACTAACCTCGATACATTCCTCTCTTCATAAGAATATCGGACTGACCCATGTCCGTACTGCAATAACATATGTGCGGCAATATCATGCCTACCACTGGAAGGATTATAGGACACGTCTTATCCGTTTGACGGTCATCTAAGAAAAGGGTGTGGTAACCTAGTCACGGTGCGTGACATACCAACGCATACACGTCATAATCAATCGTGTGTATCGCGTACACTAACTAACAATTATTTACATTATATTAAACGTAGTCACCTATTAATCTTATGCTGTTAACCTCTAGCAGACCATGCCAATAAAATACCTTAACAATTCCCTGTCCACTGGGGGAAAAAAAAATCTATTAGATAGATTTTTTTTAACAAAAACCCATCTGAAAAAATACCAATATGTTAACAATATCAAAAAAAAAAAATTTAACGAGATTGCGGCATATGGCCTACGACGTTCTGTCTAGAACCAATGTCGTGGTCATGTCGACTAACCAATAGTCATGTAATATATTCATTATTTATATCATAAATAAATATAAATGGTAATAAGAACTAAAAGAGAATGGTAATGTCGATCTCTAATTAAATAATTAATTAACTTAAAATATGTCGTGATAAAATGTCATGTCAGACTAATTTAAAGTGTTAAAATTAAACTAAATAACTATACTAGGTATGGAATAAGAATAAGTTGTTGAAAATCTAATGTAAGAAAAATGAGAGGATCTGTTAAAGAAAGACATAATAACGAATAAAGAATAAATTAGAGAAAGAAAAAAAATGATGTATAAATTTAACTAAGTTATGTGTGTTGAACATCAAGTAAGTGTAGTATTAAGTTATTAATACCTTTCTAACTAATTTAAACAATAGTATGCAATATAATCATGTAATTCTAAGAATATAATCAAAGAATTATGTGAGTTTTCTTTTCTTTCTTTCATTTTTTTAAGTTTCATTCATTTTTTTAAAATTCAACTCACTTGTCATTTTAATGTGGATTAGTTTTAAAGAATAAATTAAAGTAATTAACATTGGATATGAAGATCCATTCGTAGTCTTGATCCTTGAATTTCCATTAGACAAAATGTTCAAGTATTCTGAATCACGTTATATAACGAATTAGTTCGACTGGAATGTCATTTATTTTCTCCGAAGTGTTTTGAAACAATGTTGTGACAAATGTAAACCAGGAAAGTCCCGGTGTAAAGACGAATATAGTGTCAATTGATTGCAGTCACTTTGCGTATAATTTGCCTATAGAAAGCAGCTGAGTAAATGGTTCATTCATGTGTCAAAAAGCAACGATGGTGCTATGTTCTTTGATTAAGTTTCTCTGTAAATGGTATTGTCTTTGCGACAAACAACGTAAATTAGGAATCGACATCATTAGGATTTCGAGATAATGTATCTGCCAAGATGTTGTCGGATCCTGTGATGTACTCGATTGAAAACTCGAAGGGTTGGAGGAGTATAGCAAATCTGGTCAATTTTGGACTCTTGTGATTTGCTCGTTGTAGTGATGCTACGGCCCTTTGATCGGTTTGTACTACAAAAGGGGCTCCCAGTAGGAATTTTTCTAGTTTGGTTATCGCCCACACGACGGCTAAGAGTTCGCGATCAACCGTAGAGTACTTCACTTCTGGTGGTTTCAGTTTTCGTGACACGTACAAGTTTGGATGGAGGATGTCGTCATGGTATTGGAGCAAACATGCGCCAATTCCGTAGTTACTCGCATCTGTACGAAGAATGAACTTTTTAGAAGCATCAATTAATCTCAAAATAGGTGGATTTGAAAATATAGAAATTATTTGCCGAAAAATTCTGTCACATTCGTCAGTCCATGTCACTTTCACTGGCATGTTCTTCTTTAGTAATGAGGACAATACAGCAGTGATGGATGACAAGTTAGGTACGAATCTACTGTAATATTGGACTAGACCTAACAAGCTTCTCACTTGTTTCTTCGTTTGAGGAACGGAAATGTTTAAAATTTTTGAAACTGTACTGGGTAATGTTCGGATATATCCAGCTCCAATAATGTGACCCAAAAAAGTGATCTCATGAAATGCTACCTGTAATTTTGTAGGTTTAGCAGTTAACTTGTACCTTCTCAAGGTATCAAAAACGTATCCAAGACCCAAAAAATGTTCCTCAAAAGATGAACTAAACAAGCATATGTCATCTATATATGTAATAATGTCTGGTCTACCTGAAAAAATGTGTCGCATCATGCGAACAAAGGTAGCTGGAGCGTTAACCAGCCCAAAAGGCATCACGTTCCACTGGTATAGACCTAGCGGAGTTGAAAACGCTGTGTAGTATTTTGCTTTTTCGGTTAGTGGTATCTGCCAATAACCTTTAGTTAAGTCTATCTTAGTAAATATAGTTGCTGTCGATAGACGTGGCAGTAAGTCATCGAGAAGTGGATGTGGTTCGCTATCAACTATCGTTTGTGCATTTAATTTTCTATAGTCGACGCATAGTCTAATGTTATTGTCCTTCTTTCGGACAATAACTAATGGAGAAGAAAATGGGGAATTACTAGTTTCGATAATTCCTAAAGATAACATCTGTTCAAGTTCCTTAGTAGTTTTAGTAAGAAAGTGTATAGGAACAGAATAAGGATGTACCCGAATTGGAGTATCCTCGTTAAGAGTGATGTCATGATTAATGACTGATGTGCGACCTGGAACATCGGTCAACACATCTGGATAAGATTGTAGCAGATCAGCAATCTTTTGATGCTGTTGCGGTGTAACCGACGAAGAGATGGTTACGTCCCGCCAAGATTCGCTAGATTGTACTACAGGTACAGGTAAAGCTAACTGTACCTCAGGAAAAGAAGATTCTTCTTCCTGGATAACGGATAAATTAGAATAGTGACATGTAGGTCTGAAAGTGTCATCTAATTCATGAAAAATAGCTTGTAGATGTTCAGGTCGAGTATGAAATTGCTTGAGCATATTTATGTGAAATATTTTGTGATGTCCCTTAATGTCCAGGACATAATCAACATCAGAAATCTTATTGATAACCTGGTAAGGACCATTCCACGAGATTAGTAGTCTATTATTGTTATGTGGCAATAACACATAAGCTTGATCTCCTGGAAATAATTGACGTAATCGTCTATTACTGTTTTGGAAAGTTCTAGCTTTCTCTTTCGCAGCCTCAGATGAAGCTGTTGCCATTTGACAGGCATCAATAATGTTATTCCGGAGATTAATTACATATTCATAGGATGACTGAGTGTCCTGAGTCATCTCAGAATCGATTAATAAATCTTTTATCAGTCCCATAGGACCTCTTGGAGGAGCGCCAAAGACTAAATGAAACGGAGAGAAGCCAGTTTGTTCATTTGGCACCTCTCGATAAGCGAATAACACCGCTGGTAGCACTCTGTCCCAGTCCTGTGGATGGTTAACTGTAACTTTATGTAGCATTTGTTTGAGTGTACGGTTAAGTCTTTCTACAGCACCATTACTCATTGGGTGATAAATGCTGCTGAGGTTTCTATCTATTTGCCAAGTCTTCATTACCTCCGTCATAGTCTCAGATATAAATTGAGAACCATGATCTGACAAAAGTTTTCTAGGAAAACCTACTCTAGAAAAGATCAAGTGTAGTGCATCAGCTACATCTGTGGTGGTGGTTGTTTTTAATGGGATGGCTTCTGGCCATCGTGTGCATAAATCGATGCAAGTGAGAATAAACCTATGTCCTCTGGCTGATGGTAAAAGTGGGCCAATGATATCAATGGCCATTTTGTCGAAAGGTCTCACCGATATATCACAAGCCTGAATAGGCGCCGTGTGAAAGGCTCCCCGTGCTTTCACTTCTTGGCATATCGTACAGGAGCGTACGTACTGTGAAATATCTCGTGATACTCCCGGCCAAAAAAAAGAAGATAATACTCGTGAACGTGTACGAGTATAACCCATGTGACCTGCACACTTAGAATCATGTGCATGTTGAAGTATGTACCGCCTAAAAGCAAAAGGTACCATGACTTGTTGTCTTATCTGAGTTTTATCCATAAAACATCTTAATAAAATGTCATTTTTAATACTAAACCACTGACTATAATTTATGTTCCTAGAAAGATTGTCATCTTTGTTGACCAGCGTAAAAAATTTTGTTAGTGACCTGTCTTCCCTCTGTTTTGCAGCAAATGATACTCGGTCAATAGCAGAATGAATCTCGATATTTTCATGATCATTTGTTTCCTTGTTTTCCGTGTCTATAGTCTCTAATTGTTTTGTATGTGCTCTGGTTATTGCTGCATTTCCGATGTATAGATTATTTTTTTCCCATTGAATAATCTCATCTGGTGTGCAATCTTTACTCCCGTGTATGCATCCCACCATAAGGTCGGCAATTGGGTTTCTTAACATGCATGCTTTAACATTGCCTGTGAAGAAAGGTGTGTCAATGTAAATAATAGCTGTTGGATAATATTCTATGGTTCCCCCAAAAGTCATGCACCTGACATGTTCTCCAGTTGCACAATTTGGATGAACAAGTGTCTGACGGATTCCGATCGTGGTCGATCCCGAATCTCTTAAGACTGAGACGATGGATCCATTAACTTTTCCTCTGTTGAAGATCAGTGATCCTGTTCCGTCATTGACAGCTAGACTGACTTCTGGTAGAATATGACCGCAGTTCAGAACTGTCTCTTTTGCTTTCTGAAATATAAGATTACATGTTGGGCAACTATTTGCCACGTTATAATTCATTGCAAAACAAGTAGACGATGACTGTATTTTGTTATCAGTAGTTGAACTCTGAACCCTAGGGGTTGTAGCAGTAGTAACAGCTGCCCCTGTATTATGGTTATAAGTTGTCGATCTACGAGAATGAGAACGATGACGAGAATAATTAGATGAATTATCCCGTTGTCCTCTATTGTAACTGTTATCTCGATGTCTCGAGTTATAATTATCGCTATTATTCCACTTGTAATCATTATTATAGTTATATGATTGATTATAACTTGAGTTACGTGGATTACTGTTATTTCTTGACTGAGGTGAATAGTTTCTGGTTTGTTGTCGTCCTCTATTAAAGTTATTGTTAAAGTTATTCTGTCCCTTATGAAAATTAATGTCATAGTTTCCTTTGAACCTACCCCTGTCTACACTGTGTGTTCTAGGTTTGTTATGATTATGATATGCCATATTGGAGGCTACAGGAAGTGGTTCTCTTATCAATGTGCCAGAAATATTAGCATTCGGATGAGCTGTGCAGTAATTTAAAGAAATTTTTTCTAACTCATCAATAGATTCTGGTTTTCTTTCTTGCAGATAAGCAAAGAATGGTGGGCTGACAGACGATAATACTTTATCCCTCAATAACAAATCGACTAACTTGTCGTAGGATTTGTTGACACCTGCCAGTTCAACCCATCTGTTAAAAGTATTGCGTATGTTAGCAATAAAACCTGTGAAATTTCTATTGTTATCTGGCAACAAACTTTTAAAACGCAATCTACATGCCTCTTCGTTCAAGTGGAAACGACGTAGTAACAACGTCTTAATGGCCTCATAGTCTGTTGATAGTGTTGGATCTATATTTTGTGCTGCACTTGCAGGTTCGCCATCTAGAAATTCCTTAAGTTTCAGTGCCCATGCCGCTTTGTCAAGGTTATTCACCTTATATATGTCCTCAAAGCGCGCGAGCCACGATGAAAGGTCATCTACGTGTAACTTGAATGGAGGCAGCTTAAAGTAATAATTACCTTTAAGTCGTGTGGATGAAGATCCAGATTGAGCAGTATCATTTTGGGTTGCTGCAGCGCCCTGTGAATTAAGTTTTGCTGTTTCTAATTTAAGTCGTTGCAATTCCATTTCTTGCTGCAGTATGATTTCTTGTCGTTTCAATTTATTCTCTTCTTCAATCCGTAGGATTTCATCTCTTGCTATCTTTCTTTCTTCTTCTTGTCTTAATTCTGCCTTCTTTTCCGCCTGTTTTCTTTCAAGTTCTTCCATCTCTGCTTTATATTTTGCAAATTCAGCCAATGCATAAGCCTCGAGAAGTTCTCCTTTTTTCCCAAAATCTTTACCATTTTTAATAAAATAGTCTAAGTTAAGCATCTTGACGTTAATATTGTACGTAATGGTTATGTAATAATCACCAATAAATTTTAAGTAATTATTATACTTATTCAATTTATGAATAGTCGATATAAACAATCATAATATTATTGAACTTAATCTGGGAATGTTCAATTTAATTAATTGTAATATTATCTAACTATTATTTGTAGATTCCATACATAGACATACTATGTTGGGAAAATATTACATATATACTCGTTAATATATCATAAATAGTTATGATATTTATCTATTTCGGGTGCTGAATTACTATCATGCACCTAATAATAAATAGTATTATTCCTCAAGTATTATATCATTCAGTCAGTGATATGTGCTAAGTAAATCATTTAGTAATGGAAAAAATGTACCAAATAATATACACTATGTCCTTTATATGCAGGACAGACTAAAAAGTCAAATTATTTTATAAATATATATTATTATTATATTATGCCTTAATCATGAGCTATAAAGTGCATCGCCCATTTCTTGGACTACTACCACTGCAAATTGGTGCAAAGTCCCTAATTCTCCTTAAAAGTCATTAAATTTTAATTATATTCATATACACTCTTATTAAGCAAGAAATTATATTATTAGTGTTAAATCATGAACAGATGAAATGAGGACATACGATACGATGGGTAAACCAAGGATAAACAAACCATATTATCACGAAACAAGACGTTTCTACAATAAAAATTGATATTATGAAACCAAATCTGCAAACCGGAAATATAGAGTAGGGTGAAGGTTAACTGAATATAGAGTTAAATCTGCGTACACAAAAATTAATGACGCAAACATGGACTCATTGACGGTTATACAAAAAAAAAAAATGAACTGAATAATAGCAAGATCAGAAAGAACAAGACAGATTACTAACATTGTTACCAAACTAAATAGAATTTAAACTGAATACGATAAAATACACCGATTATTTCACCAAACTAGACATCTAACATATACTGTGAATTAAATGCAGTCCCGAACGAAACAAGCCCCGGAAATGTCATCGACGCGTTCTCCGCGAAATGCGATTTAATTCACTACCCTAAAGACCGTTCAGAATGAATATCGGCAATCCGTAGAGCCATAATTTATTCATTCTGAATCTCCACTCCAACCTCCCACAAATTAGGCACAGCACAAACAATGAAAACAAATATAACGTGCATATAAAATATATAGAACGGACATGCCTGCAAAATGTGAATTAGACTCAGTGATGTTTCTTATGAATGACAACAGTCACGAACTGAGACTTATCTTTTTAGCCCGTCGTCCGATGCGATCTTCACCAACGGCCTAGACTAGAGGATAGGACTGTTTGCTCCTTGTTGGTAAATAATGTCTTTTCAATCCTATGATCTACTGAGAAGTTGTATTCTTGAATGAAACATTAGGTGAGCTGGCATCGTCCTTCGATCGTTGGCTTGTACACGGAATATTGTGACGTCACTGATTTTTGCATAGTTACACAAGCCACGTCATGTTCGGAATCATGTGACTTGAACGTTTTCTTGTAATCGTAAACAGTCCGTGAAAGTATGTAAACAAGAAAAATTTCTTTCTTCCTTCGTTCCCCAGCAATGGCAACCACTTTGTTGCGGGGCTTTATACGATTCACTTCTTTTATTGTTGTTGCGGCCCCGTCTTCTATTTCAGTGGTCGTTGTGGAAAGCCACCGTTCTCATTGATTCAATAAGCTTCTTAGTTCTGGTCATTTGATTCATTAATTCTTGATCGTGCTATTGTTGGAATAGTTACGCGAATGTGAGTTAATACTTTCTGTCTGTCACAAGGTTTGAACTCAGTATCATAATTGTTGAATTTGTAACTTCAATGAACGTGATAAGTCTCTTCTCGAGTCCACACAATTTTTAATATACATTTCAAACAGTAGACAGTCCATGGAGGTTGATTATGAAAACATTATATATTAGAATTGAATCATACATCATAAATGCTATCCATGCATTATAGTCCTGGTCCAATAATATGCAACACTATAGTCAGAACGTCGTAACTATATGTACGCGCGGTTGGGACATCCAACGGCCGACAATGAGATTAGACGTCTGGCGATATAAAACGAATGTGGACCATAATTTCATCCTTCCTTGACTTTAGTTAAAATTACTAACCTCGATACATTCCTCTCTTCATAAGAATATCGGACTGACCCATGTCCGTACTGCAATAACATATGTGCGGCAATATCATGCCTACCACTGGAAGGATTATAGGACACGTCTTATCCGTTTGACGGTCATCTAAGAAAAGGGTGTGGTAACCTAGTCACGGTGCGTGACATACCAACGCATACACGTCATAATCAATCGTGTGTATCGCGTACACTAACTAACAATTATTTACATTATATTAAACGTAGTCACCTATTAATCTTATGCTGTTAACCTCTAGCAGACCATGCCAATAAAATACCTTAACAATAACACACACCTTATTCATATCAATTAATTATATGAATCAATTCATAAGATTCTCCAGTCAATTTCACACATTTAAATGTATAACATAAACACCTAGTTAAATAATATATGTATCTACTGCCTGTTTTTTAAATATAACCTGAAGAGAAAAATTGCACACATTTTGAGCGGTTGTTTTTACAAACATATGTGGTTTTGAGAAAAAAAAATCATAAAAATTACATCTATGAAGTGATAGTGATAAAAGTTTCTAGATATGTTTCAAACTAAATGTGCACTGATATTCTTAATATTTTATTGCCATACATTAATTGGGAGCTGAAATATTTAAATTTAAGTATACAATTTTATTTTATTTTTTAAACAAGTCTACACTTCTCAAGACATAACACACACCTATTCATATCAATTAATTATATGAAGCAATTCATAAGATTCTCCAGTCAATTTCACACATTTAAATGTATAACACAAGTACCTACTGAATTTATGTATTTGTCCACTGTCTATTTTTAAAACCTCACCTGTCTGAAAAAACCCAAAAATAGCCTGGGGGGGAATGAGTTAAACATGAATCTTTTGAGTGGTATTTGTTTATGGTCTTGTTTATAGTCCACACAGTTGTGGAGCATTCAGTTTCTGGTAACAATATAACTATTGATAGAGCTGTTTTTGTTTTATTTACAGGAGCTGCTTTGGTTGTTATATGATAAAGGGCACCTCTCAAAGTAAGTGCTTTTATACTGTCATCAAGAACAAATTATCTATGATAGTGTTTTTTTTGGTTTTGATTATATATATATATTAAAAAAAAGAACAGGAGTTCTTAACCTTTTTTTTTTTTTTTTTTTTTTTTTATATTATTATTGACCTTGTTTAGAACTTCACATTACACTGTTTTCTATTTCTGTGAACGAATAAACTTGATTTTCAAAATGTTGAGAATTGGGCATGCAGGCCCGTCTACCATTCTGCCCTCTCTTTCTCTCATCTTTTATACTGAATTCATTTATTTTCACATGCATTCATCTCATCTCATAATCGGAACCTTTTCTACCCCGTAAACAGGGTGTAGAGGGGACCCAAAGAGCACAAGGCTCCTGAGCAAAACATGTAATCAAAATGTTTGACAAACAGGTGATTAGCCCATTGTGTCCGGACTTGTCCTCAAGTGTACAATTAATCGCTATGAAACCATCGATCCTTCCTGGTTAATTCCAGCCAAAATGGACAGAGCCTCTTATACCCGAAGGTGTCGAGGATGTCTTTTCCTCTTCTGCCCGAAGGCATTTATAGAGGAACACTCAGGTCATGAAGGTCTGAGAAAAAAGCCAGAGGCAGTGAGCAAAATCTGAAACGGACTCAGTCGATCTGTCACTGGGAGGGGAGGGGGGCAACATGGGTGTACCACACACAGTCGATCTGTCTGGTTTATCAATACTGGGAGGGGGGGCAACATGGGTGTACCACACACAGTCGATCTGTCTGGTTTATCAATACTGGGGGGGGGGGGAAACATGGGTGCACCACATACAGCGATTTGTCTGGTTTATCAATACTGGGAGGGGGGGCCAACATGTGTGTACCACACACAGCGATCTGTCTGGTTGGCCATGTCCTCAGAAGAGACCCCGATGCCATCACAAGAACAGCTATGCTTTGGACCCCTGAAAGAAAACGAAAGAGAGGCCGACCAAAAACAACCTGGCGGAGGACTGTGGAGGCTGAGATGCAAAGAATGAACCAGAGTTGGGGCACTGTACGAAGGATGGCCACCGACCGAGCAAAGTGGAATCAATTTGTTGTTGCCCTACAAGATGCCACTAGGCGTGATGGCCACTGACTGCTTTGACGGTCGGCGGCTAAGGATCAAAGAAGATCAATACTCGGAGGGGGGCCAACATGGGTGTACCACACACATCGATCTGTCTGGTTTATCAATACTGGAAGGGGGAGCCAACATGGGTGCACCACACACAGCGATCTGTCTGGTTTCTCAATACTGGGGGGGGGGGGCAACATGGGTGCACCACACACAGCGATCTGTCTGGTTTCTCAATACTGGGGGGGGGCAACATGGGTGCACCACACACAGCGATCTGTCTGGTTTATCGATACTGGGAGGGGGGCCAACATGGGTGCACCACACACAGCGATCTGTCTGGTTTATCGATACTGGGAGGGGGGCCAACATGGGTGCACCACACACAGCGATCTGTCTGGTTTATCGATACTGGGAGGGGGGGCCAACATGTGTGTACCACACACAGCGATCTGTCTGGTTTATCGATACTGGGAGGGGGGCCAACATGGGTGCACCACACACAGCGATCTGTCTGGTTTCTCGATACTGGGGGGGGGGGGCAACATGGGTGCACCACACACAGCGATCTGTCTGGTTTATCGATACTGGGAGGAGGGGGCAACATGGGTGCACCACACACAGCGATCTGTCTGGTTTATCAATACTGGGAGGGGGGGCCAACATGTGTGTACCACACACAGCGATCTGTCTTGTTTATCGATACTGGGAGGGGGGGGGAACATGGGTGTACCACACACAGCGATCTGTCTGGTTTATTAATACTGGGAGGGGGGGTCAACATCGGTGTACCACACACAGAGCGATCTGTCTGGTTTATCAATACTGGGAGAAGGGGCCAACATGGGTGTACCACACACAGCGATCTGTCTGGATTCTCAACACTGGGAGGGGGAGGGGGAGAGGGGGGGAAACATGGGTGTACCACACACAGCGATCTGTCTGGTTTATCAATACTGGGAAGGGGGGGGGGGGGGCCAACATGGGTGTACCACACACAGTCGATCTGTCTGGATTCTCAACACTAGGAGGGGGGGCCAACATGGGTGTACCACACACAGCGATCTGTCTGGTTTATCAATACTGGGAGGGGGGGAGGGGGCCAACATGGGTGTACCACACTCAGTCGATCTGTCTGATTTATCAATACTGGGAGGGGGGGCCAACATGGGTGTACCACACACAGCGATCTGTCTGGTTTATCAATACTGGGAGGGGGGGGGGGGGCCAACATGGGTGTACCACACACAGCGATCTGTCTGGTTTATCAATACTGGGAGGGGGGGCCAACATGGGTGTACCACACTCAGTCGATCTGTCTGGTTTATCAATACTGGGAGGGGGGAGGGGGGGGGCCCAACATGGGTGTACCACACTCAGTCGATCAAGACAGAAGTATGCCTGCTTAATTCACATGCATTTGACAAATTAATTTCAAGTAGTGTTGTAAAAGTAAAATAACGGCATACTCTCTATCACAGTATTGTTGTTATTGATCCAGCGGCGCTTGGGCTCTCGCCCTTCGGCCCAATGCCATGTAGCGATAACTTATCACGTATCAGATTATAATGAAGATAAACATTTGTTGAAAAGCACAACATATTTTTGTGTGTGATGTAGCTGTAAATACTTTATGAATGCCATTTTGGTTTTAAATAAATGTAACTGTACCACTGGAATTTAACGTCTTTGTGTACCTGGGCACAAAAGGGGAGCAAAGAACAGTGATGAGAATATTTACACACGCGTGTCATAAATGATTAAGGAGGTTGGGCATGGAACTGACTACCCCATCCTGCGGAAACTTTAAGCCAAATAATTTTGAAACAGCATTGACAAATCAAAACTAAAGCTAGTTTAAATAATTCAACTCAGTTATTCCTAGGTCAAATAAGCTGAATGAAAGCTGTGGAGTGTTCTGCATTGACCGGTAACATTTAACCCGTTAACTGCGAGACAGAAAAGTATTTGTATCTTTGACAGAGACGCCCAAAAGAGTTAAAACTGCTTTTTGTAGAAAGCAACTCTTGTTTAATGTTATTTTGTAGAACTGCGTCTTTTGTTTTTTTTTACATCCTGATAAGGGCAGAGTGCAGATATTTTTAAAATGTTCACATGTGCGTATGGTGGTGCATACATTTTTGTCATTTAGTAGTTAAAATCACAGAACATTTTAGTGAAATCTTTATTTTCAGGTTCCAAAATAAAAGGTTGACACATTAATATACCTTTTACTTATTTTCGCTCATTCATGCAGGGGCGTACTTAAAGTATTTGACATCTGGGTGGATCCTTCCTTGGCACCCCCAATAATTAAATATGAAAAAATATATATTATGCGTGCAAGTAGATGTATAAACTGTACTGTACTGTCATAATAGTCTTCAATGGCACCCCTCTCCTGGCTGTCACCTGGGGTTAACTGCTTCTTCGCACCCTCCTTTGTATACCACTGCATTCACATGTGATGATAATTGTTTATACTTACGCTAGATGTTCTTCAGGTTGCTAATTTCTGTCAAACATCGATAAATTTACATAAAAATAAGCAAATTTAATACAATGCAGACTCATAGCACTAAGCCAATTTAGATCCTGCCATCCACGTTATATCAGGTCTACAGTGTACTAATAATTTGTTATTGAAACCAGTCTGCAGAAAAATGAAAAATATGACCAGTGAGCAGTGCTTATAGTCCAGTGCTACCCTGTTATGAGGTCACATAACTAAGCCCTGTATGAAAACTGTCTTGACCTTCCCATGAATGAGTATCAGTTTGTCATTCTGATGTTATTAAAATAATGTGTTCTTCACTGTGACGGCTCTATATAGGTACTAGTGTTTACGATAACTCACTTCATCATCTTGTATGCTTCAACAAGTGCACAGTCCAGTGGATACCAGCCCATAGCAACATTCCAGACAACGGAGAGACAGATAAACTTGCTAAAGAAAGGGGAGCCCTGCAACAAAATGATATAGCCAACCTTTATGGTATTCAAGTCCAAATGGGACAGAGAAACCCAGGTCACGTAAAAGATGATGCCTATAACCAGCTATCCAGGCGAGACCAGGTCATCACTTTCTGCTTACAAATTGGTCACAATAGGTTGAGGTACATCTATATCACAAGTACAGGATTGGTCCAACAGATCTCTGCTCCTGTGGCACCAGCCCCACGAATGCTGAACATCTGTTCCAGTCCTGCCCAACTTACAGCAGTGAACAGAGTGGCATATGGCAACAACCCACTTCTGTCCATGAAAAACTGTTTGGAAATGTCAGGAACCTTGAGCTTACCACTGCCTTTATTAGAGTCATTAATGTAGAAGTCTGAGGGCAAATGAAGAAGAAGATATGTACCCTGATGATTCAAGTCATACCACAGAGGCAGTTACCAAAATACTTAAGCCATCAGGAAACAAGAGTTACAGAAAGAAAAATTGAGGCTGATAACGATGCCTATATTTATAGTCATGAATAGTACAGGGCATATTCAGCAACACCTTCCTACATTGAACAGGGGGGCCAGTCTTTGACAAAAACCTTTATCATCAGTGCCTTCTATAGGCATAACATCCAGATTGACTATTATCAGTTGTTCACATTGTATAATCTTTTTTTTTTCTTTTTTGTCAGGTATCCGATGGCCTTGGGTAACCTTGGTGATCTTGAGGAAATTTCCCCAACCCCAGGCAGACCACCACCGTTGGCCATTTTTCGTGAGGCAATATCTTCAGCAGTGAAGCACTATAATAACCACCATGTGTATCCCTATACATATTTGGGAGGATATATGTATCGTAAACGGTGCTACAAGGAAGCTATCAGATGTTGGGCAGATGCATCCAATGTTATCAGAAAGTAAGTCACAAGAAGCAGCAGAGTATCACAGAAATTAAATTTGCTTTCAACCCATGTTGACACCACCACTTCACTGCAAGAAATGAATATGTTAAGGAAAATGACAGGTGATAACACTGTTACCTCTAGATTCTTCTCTTTACAAGCATAGAAATTATAATACACACACTAAGAGATGAACAAGGACGTTTTCAACAAAATTGGTCCTGTATAGACCAGATGGCCACGTTACAATTAACAGTTGAACAGATGTTTACAATAATAATGGCTGAACAAATTGAACAGAGTTTGGAATTGAACTTAACTCTTTACACTGGATTTGTGGACTATGAAAACAGCATTTTACAGTGTAGACAGAGAATCACTTTGAAATGATAAGGCATTATTGAGTTCCCCCTGATGATCATTAACCTATTTTTTAAAAAAACATATGAAGACATGAAATACAGAATTCTTCATTACGCACAACTTACAGAACTTTTTGAGACAAGAATTTGAGTGTGGCCGGGATGTCCCTTGCCTCCATTTCTCTTCTTACTGACTATAGATTGGGATATGAAAACGACATCAGCCAAGAGAAATGGAATTTAGTGGACTTTGACAAAACAGCTCAAGGATCTAGTTCAGGGATCGGCGACCCAGGAGCCTTTGGGGTCTACTTTAGAAACACTGAGCCCTCTAAAGATCTACCATCTGTGTGTGCGTGTAATATTTAAAGCTGGGGAGGTGGGAGATGATGAACCTAACAAAGAAAATTTCCTATCTCATACAGTTCACAAATATATTTTAGTAGCCAGCTCGAGAGTTTTCATTGGGAATGCGGAAAAAGTACCTTCATTATCAGGGACACCACGATTTTAAATGCTGGTTGGAGAGGTCTAGTCCGAAAGGTTCCTAGTTTAAAAAGTCTTTTTTTTTTCCCCATCGCCTAAAAATTGACCAAATCATCCACTGGGATCTATCGGTAGATCGGGATCGACTGGTTGCTGACCCCTGATCTAGATTCTGCCAATGTTTTGGCTCTTCTATCACATAACCGCAACAAGATGCAAGACAAAATGAAAATCTTCAACTGAGATGTCAAGTTAGTTCTGTTTTCCAGCTCTGAAATATGGACAACAATAACCAAGACATTTCAGACTGTCATAAATGGGTACTTGCATAGAACAGGAGATAAGAATAAGATGCTGGCGATGGGTAAGGTACAGATTGAGAAAAACATGTTGAAAGCATTACAAGGTATTCCTTGTTCTGGAACCCCCAGGGTAAGAGAGGTAGACCTAAAAACACTTGAGTAGACAACTGGAGACATAAATGAAAAGGTTAAATAAGATATGGAACAACCTGAAGTGGATGGCACAGGACTGGAGGGTTTGAATGGTATTTGTTGAAAGCCTATGCACCTTGGGGAGCTAATGGGTAACAACAAGGATAAACTGATATTGTTATGTTATGATTTTTATCTGCCATCACCGGTGTCAATACCTTGTCGAGGTGTGGCGGCTTGAGTACTCTGATTACCCCCAGAGCTATGCCAGCAGGAGTTTTACTCCTGGAAGGTTCTACCAAGCTGGACAGGTTTGCGTGGGCAGGGGTCAGACTAAAGCAGACACCCTGGTCCTCCAGGTTGGGGGTTTTAGCATAGGGCTGACGCCCCTGTCTATGTAAAAAGAAATAAAGTTATGGAAATGACAACAAATGAACAAACTTTGCTGCGGGACGGACATCCGGAGTCTCAGGCTCGTATGACTGTCAGTGGTGAAAGCCAAAAGGAAGCCACTGACACGAAAACGGACGTCCTGACCGCAAAACAGGAAACAAGAATAGGATTTTGGAACGTCAGGACAATGAACGAGACGGGTAAACTAAAACAGGTCACAGCAGAAATGAGAAACTATAGATTATACATTCTAGGGATAAGCGAGAGCAGATGGACAGGGGCAGGAAAAGTAAAAACAGCAACATGAGAAACAGTACTTTACTCTGGAAAAGAGGATGGACAGCACAATGAAGGTGTAGCCATTATTCTACAGAAAGGAATAGAAAGGACATTACTGGAATGGAAACCCATCAACAACAGACTAATAAGATTAAGATTGAGAGGGAGATTCACCAACACTACAATAATGCAATGCTATGCACCAACGAATGACAGCGATGGAGAGGTCAAGGATGAATTCTATCAACAACTGAGAAAGAAAAGGAAGACGCACCTAGATGTGATCTTATCATAGTAATGGGAGACCTCAATGCGAAAGTTGGAACACACAATACATATAATGAAAGAGTAATGGGGAAATGCGGCAGCGGAGCAGCAAATGAAAATGGGGATAAATTAATAAGTTTCTGTAGCATTAACAACCTGGTCATTTGGAGGAACACTTTTCCCACACAAAGAAATTCACAAATTAACATGGGAATCACCAAATGGTCGGGACAGAAACCAGATAGACCACATCATGATTAATGGTAGATGGAACATGCATTACAAGATGTGAAGGTAAGAAGAGGTGCAGATGTGGGAAGTGGTCACCATTTAGTAGTAGCAAAACTGAAAGTGAAACTAAGAACGGCTGGGCCAACTGTAACTACACAGAAAAGGTTTAACATCAGCAAATTGAAGGACCCCTTTATCAGAAAAGCTTTTGCGACTGATATAAAGAAATGATATCAATTTGCCAAAAGTCAGGAAAAGACATTGAGTGATGATATAGACCAGAAATTCAACACCATTTCAACAATATATAAGGAAAGCAGCAAATCATGCTTGGGATTCCAGGAAAGGAAGAAGCAAGACTGGATAACACCAGAAACATTAAACACCATAACGATGAGAAAGGAAATGAAAAGAAAGAAAACATAAGCGAAGTCCCCCAGGTTAAAGCAACTATACTACTGGACAAAAGAATACATTTCTGTGTGCACTAGGTTAATTTTTTTTTAAATGTCCAAAAACTGGGTCAATTTAACCCGCACGTGAAAATTGCCATTGTTGCTGCAAAAACTCATGCTTTTTGCAACACGCCCCACTAGTTCAAAAGGTGAAAAAGTGAGTTGAATTTCTTTTTGTTAGTAAGTCACACATTATTAAAAAACACTTGACTGATCTTTTCCACGGATGAATCAACTTTATTTTGTAATAAATTGTTTACACCTGGTTGCATTTAATTGGTCCATAGTGGAGTTTTTCTTGGTGGCCCTTAACTTTTGTCCAGTAGTATATATAGCGAACAGTACAGTCAGCTGGACAAGGAAGTTAAACACCAAACCCGAGCCAACAAAAGGGATTTCCTAGACGATCTTGCAAGACAGGCAGAAGAGGCAGCACTGAGAAATGAACAAAGCACAGTATACAAAATAACTAAATTCATAAGCGGAAAACGAGGTGCAAACAATATTACATTAGTAAGAGATAAGCAAGGAAATTTCATCATGACAGCAGAGGGACAGGAAACAAGATGGGCAGAGCATTTCAGAAAAACTCTGAACAAGGAACCACCAGAGACACAATTGAATGTTCCTGAGGCTGAAAACGATCTAGATGTTAATACAGACATTCCACGAAAAGAAGAAATCATCACAGCAATCAAAGGGTTAAAGAACAGAAAAGCTCCTGGCCATGATAACTTAAATGCAGAGCTATTTAAGACAGACCCTGAGCTAGCAGCAGAACTATTAGAACCACTATTTGCACAAGTCTGGAAAACAGGGACAACACCAACAGAGTGGAACAAAGGAGTAATTGTCAAATTGCCCAAGAAGGGAGATCTTGCAGACTGCAATAATTGGAGAGGAATCACTCTTCTCTCAGTTCCCAGCAAAATACTAGGCAGGATAATTATACAGAGAATTTCAAAAGCAGTAGACCACAAACTGAGGAAAGAACAAGCAGGATTTAGAAAGAACAGAAGATGTGTAGATCATATATTTACCCTCAGGAACATTATAGAGCAGTGCTCAGAATGGCAGAGACAGCTGTACATTAATTTCGTTGATTTTGAAAAGGCTTTTGACAGTATACATAGGGACAGTTTATGGAAAATACTGAGGGCTTATGGAATTCCAAGCTGCATAGTGTCAATCATAAAAAGCCTCTATGCCAACTTTACGTGTTGCGTTGGGCAGAGCAACCTAACCTTTGAGGTGAAGACAGGAGTACGACAGGGATGCCCCTTATCAACCACTCTATTTTTAACAGTCATAGACTGGGTGATGCGCCAGACAACAGAGGGCAGTCCAAGAGGAATAAGATGGACTACATTTTCTACATTGGAAGATCTGGAATATGCAGATGACATTGCACTACTAGCACATTCACATCAACACATCCAGGAAAAAACGGATAGACTTAATAAGTATAGCCAGCAGGTGGGCTTGAACATCAATCTAAAGAAGTCAGAAGTCATGACGCACAATGTGAGCAACCCTGAGCCCATATCAGTAAGGAATCAGCAACTGGAACAGACATAGACCTTCACATACCTAGGATGCATAGTAACACCAGACGTCGGAGCAAGCAAAGACATCAACAACAGAATGAACAAAGCAAGAACAGCCTTTTTTAGTCTAAACAACATCTGGAAGTCCCCTCAGTACAGCACAAGCACAAAATTAAGATTATATCAGAGCTGTGTGCTTTCTGTGCTTCTCTATGGCGCGGAGAGCTGGAGAGTTACAGAGAAGGAAATGTCGAAATTGTCCTCTTTTCACACAACATGCCTAAGAAAAATTCACTGAATCTTTTGGCCGAATACCATCACCAACCAAGATCTGCTTACTCGGAGCAAGCAAGAGGACATGCATACCATCAAAGCTGGCAGACGCTGGAGCTGGGTTGGCCATGTCCTCAGAAGAGACCCCGATGCCATCACAAGAACAGCTATGCTATGGACACCTGAAGGAAAACGAAAGAGAGGCCGATCAAAAACAACTTTGGTGGAGAACTGTGGAAGCTGAGATGCAAAGAATGAACCAAAGTTGGGGCACTGTACGAAGGATGGCCACCGACCGAGCAAAGTGGAATCAATTTGTTGTTGCCCTACAAGACGCCACCAGGCGTGATGGCCACAGACTGCTTTGACGGTTGGCGGCTAAGGATCAAAGAAGAAAGAAAAATGATTTTTATATGGAATCTGGAGTGCACAATGTGTCATAATGATTGTTAAAAACCCTACCGCAAGGAGCGTTCGAGTCTTAGAGTTTCTCACATCTTAACAAGATGTACACTTTCTGCTTCTTTCTTATACAAGCATACCAATGTTGGCCTATATTTTTTAACCCAAGAAAAGGAGGGGTGCAAGTGGAACCTGTCAGCCATGTGTTCTTTGGTCTTCCTTTCACACAGGATTCCAGAACAAGGACTGCCTTGTAATGTTATCAGCATGTTTCTTCAGTGTGCTATCCATCGCCAGCTTCTTCTTCTGACCGGTTGGCTTTTGTCTGGTTTTTGTCATCAGTGGATAGATGGGATTAGAAAAATTGTAATATGAACTTATGCTACATGAGAGGGGAATCTGTCTACCCACATTGCTTAACTGCGTTATCATCATTATCTTTATATTTCAGTTGTTTGTGGAGCACAGACATGTCCTGTACCATCCATTCTTTGTTTTTCCATGTCTTCTTTATCCCCTTTCACGTCTGCCTCCAAAGCTTAACCGCAATAGAAAGGCTAAACTAAGTTCTTGATAACATTTGATTGAATTATATGACATCTTTAATAAGACGCTGGTGAAGGATAGGCTGTACAGTGAGGAAACTTGTTGAAAGCATTACAAGGCAGTCCTTGTTTCTGGAATCCCCAGGGAAAGAGAGTTAGAGGGAGATGGACAAACATGAAGAAGAGAAATAGAGACTGACATGAAAGTATTGAAGAAGACAGGTAAAGACCTTGAGCTGATGGCACAGGACATGAGGACTTGGCATGTGTTTGTTGAAGGCCTGTGTTCCCTGGGGAGCTGAAGGGCAATGAAGATGATAAGAATTATAATGCATGATATCTATATTTCAGTTTCTATATTTCAGTTTCAATATTTCAGTTTCTATATTTCAGTTTCATAGTTGGGAGTGTTCAGAAGAACTGTAACAGACACATGGAAATTTGCTCACAAATTCAACTTAAAAATTTTTTTTTAACTTATTTAATTTCCTCTTCTGCCTTGGGGTGTAGAGAGTTGTCTTCCTTTTGGCCTGGTTCCAGTCCAGTCCTTGGCCCTTCAGAGATTGTCTGATGTCGTCCTCTCAGCGAACTCTGGGTCATCCAGGAGGTCTGGATCCCTCGCTCTTGGCTACCCATATTTGTCGTGGTAGCCGATCTTCTCCAATTCTGCAGACATAGCCAAACCATTTTAACTGGGACTGTTCCACTTGGGTCTGTAGAGGTTGGGTTTTGAGGCCATGACGTATCGTCTGGTTGCGAACCATGTCCCTTCTTGTTACTGTGACCACTTTTCTCAGATACCTCATTTCTGAGGGTTTTTTGGTTTTTCTGTTAATTGAAAACTTTGATTTTCATTCAGGTTCAACTACACAAGAGAAGATGAGGAGATCTACAAAGAGTTTCTGGAAATTGCAAATGATCTCATTCCAAACATTGTGAAAGCGGTGCCTCTGAACACAATAGATCGAGTCCAGATGAATATATTGTATGACCCAGATGTGTACGCAGACATCCTCCATTTTTATGACGGGATTTGTGAATGGGAGGAGGGCAGTTCGACACCTGTTCTGCATGTTGGGTGGGCCCAGAACCTGACTTTTTCTCTCAACAAGTTCGACCCACGAACACGAGCGAAAATTGATGTTGGAAAAGATGAGGAGAATGAAGATGATGATGATGATGAAAATGATGGTGATGATGAAGATAGATGTAAAGGCTGGAAAGATTCCAAATTAGAAAGTGAAAAACAGTCTCTTAAAACAAAAGTGGTTAGAGATTCATCACAGGATGATGTTGATGATTTGAAAACGGTGAAGTCTCCTTTATCTTCCTCTGAGTCTGCTGGTGTAGGTCAGCGAGAAACAGTCAGAGGTCGTAAAGTTCAGCGAAGAAGAAACTCAAATGTTACAAAAAATCTCAGTGCAGATGAAACTTCTAGAACGTCAGATACAAAAGTCATCAGCGGCAAAAAAAATGAAACTGAGCGAAAGATCAAGTCTACGATAGAGGAACTTGCCTCAAAAATTGGACAGCAGGTAAGTGGTCTTGATACAGCTCCAAACCCAAACATCACAGCACTGGCCCAGCAGTGCAGTCTAAACATACTCAATAAGGATTATCTTCTTGGTGCAGGTGAGCCTTTCTCTTCCACTCCGGCCATGATTTCTACGTCTCCAACTTCTGATGAGGCGTTCTCAGCACTTAACACTTCTGATAATTGCACTGGCTCAAACTCACAGCTCATGGTGGACGAGTTGCACAGCACAAAATCAAATGGTACAACTTCTCCAGGATGCACAAACTCTCTTTTAAATGCAGACAAGCCTGCGAACGGGATATTATCTGTGAAAGAGACTGATGGTACCACTAGTTCTTCCCCATTACCTTCATCCACCCCTTCACCAACAGCAGAGATACTGGCATCAATACATTCAGTTCAGGTAGAGCTCCGCAGTGAGAAGATGAAGGGTTTAAAGAAAATGTTCAAGTCTTCCAAATTGAATGCAAGTGCCATAAAGCTTCAGCTCACAGCACAGTCTCAAGTTAAGGTCAAAGACTCCAGGTTCTTGGACTTTGGTGAGCCTGTTGGATCTGCTCGGAAACGCCAGAGGAGAGAAGTTGTCTAGATGTAAAAGATGAGATTTAACTAAATTTAATCGGGGAGAAAGTGAATTAATGAGTGAAGTGAAATCTTATGCACTTTGTGTTGATTCTGGGGGCGGACCTCTGAAGAGACAAAGAATGAATAGAGCTTCTCCACCCTCTGGCCTGTCATAGGATGCAATTAACATAAGTTTGTGCACGGGACTGGCAGCCTCATCTTCTAAAATGAATTACTTCAATAAAGACTGCTGCAAGAACACAGACTTCCTTAAGGGAGCCATCTGCAGTGGTGAATCCATGTTTCAGAAGGAGTGAAAAAAATAGAGAATGAAGGTGATGCAATTTTATATGCATGTGTATATAATTTAATTCTGTTTTAAAGGAGTGGGTACCTCTATTTTATTATAGTCAAATATTTGGAATAAACTGATCAAGATTGTAGAGGTCAGTCAGGCCAAATAAAAAAATATGCCACTGAAAAGTAAATGGATTTCTTTACTTTATGTGGAATTGTTATCAGTGATAGCCCTGTGAAGTTCCCATGGGTCTCTTGTGAGACAGGGAAAGAATAGTACTACTGCTCTGTCAGGCATGTTATACAAGGCAACTAATATGAAGTTGTGCATGTGGCTGGCAATCTCATCATGTAATACAAATTGCTGCAGAAACCACTGCTGCAAGAGCATGTGACTCCTTGCTCCATAGGGAGTGAGAAGGTTAACGATGATAATTCAAATGTACATTGAAATGTGGAAAGTAATTGCAGGGTCAAGAGAAGAAAACGGCCAGCTTAACGGTTAATTAGACCTTCATAGCAACTAATAAGGAAAACAATTAATTGATTAATTGGAAGAAATTAATAAGATTAAGTTAAGAAATGTTCAGATGTTCTTATCTGAATTGGTCGTTTAATATTTGTAACAAGTAGTAACAGTTGACAGGTATTATTAATATAATGAATACTGCATAATATTTCCTGTAACCTGCTGAAAGAGTGCACTGCTTACGGATGCTGAAATTTCTAATGTAGAATCTAGTACTTATATCCTGGTTGTAAATATATCTATGATTATATTTAACAAAGAAAGATTTTGGCATTAACATAAATTTCTCTGATTATATTTAACAACACTGGCTTCCTAGCTCGGTGGTTCATGGTTCGATCCCCAGATGAGGTGGGATTTTTTAGACCGCAGACGGCTCCGGGGATTGACCCAGCCTCATGAATTGGGTACCAGAGCAACTCTGGGAAGGTTAAAGGCGGCCAGCATGATGCTGAATACATCACCTCTAGTGTGCTGATTGTCAGGAAAATATGGGTATAACATCATATTCCCAATATGCCTCAATAAGCATGTGACGGGATCCTTCACCTTTTACCATTTTTTACAAAGAAAGATTTTGGCAGTGACCCAAAAGAGTATAAACTATTATAGATAAGTGTATGTTTATATGTTGGTCAACATTTATGATGGCACATCAGGAATACAGCAGAATGTAGCAACCTTGACTTTTAAACACATAAAGAAGGGAAACCTGAGGCCTATAAACGGTAAATAAATATTACACACACATTTGACATAAAGATATGTCTTCAGGCACTCATGAGAAATAAAGAAGTAGAACACTAGACAACAGAAAAACAACAGACATGAGTGGCTTACTGGAGAATCGAACCCAGGACCCCCTGTGCGGCACCACCGCCTAGCTATGGAAGCGAATCACACTATCCTGCCTGCCATCTAAGCACCACAAAAGTAGTGCCTCGATGATGGGTTTTTAGCGCGACCCGCAACATATACAGGGGGTCTAACAGAAAGCCAGTAGTCACTGGAACACATAAATACAGGGAACCATTGAGAACATATGACATAGTACACAAGAACCTAGGGGTCCATATAAGAGGATGTAAGGCCACGAGGTGTTCTCTCTAGAAAGCCATGGTCTGTGGTAACTATACTGTTCAAAAAAAAGAAACGCGTAGCTACTGAAGGCACACACATAGCCATAATTTTGACATTCAATAACTTTTTTAATTTAATGAGTTAATTGTTCAAATTGCACACAAGAATACCTTAGGGCTCAACCAATCAATTGACAGTTGTTTTGCATCTGGGTCATGAGAGTTTTTTGGCATACGGGCTTTCCCGTTAGTATGGTGTGTGGCCTCCTCTTGCATCGATCAGCGAGTGGCATCTCCTGGGCATGGATGCGATCAGACGTCTGATGTGGGCCTGTGGGATGGCTGCGCACTCTTCCTGGAGTGCCTGGAACAGATCACGACGATTGGCTGGAGCAACGTCTCGGCGACAAACACGTCTATGCAGCTCATCCCACAGGTGCTCAATCGGACTCATGTCTGGAGACAGGGATGGCCAGAGGGAAGGGTGAGAATGTTGTTGGCAGTCAGGAACTGCGTGGTCAACCGTGCACAATGGGGTCTGGCGTTGTCCTGTTGAAACACAGACCTTTGGGCAGCCAAAAGTGGAAGGACATAGGGTCGAAGAATTTCATTGACGTATCGTTGCGCATTCAAGCCTCCTTCAATGTGCACCAATTGACTCCTTCCGTTGTAACTGATCATTCCCCACACCATTGCACCTCCACCACCATGCGGCGGAGCTTCATCAACGCAATTTTTGGCAAAATGTTCATTTCGCCTACGGTAGGCCCTACGCCGTCTATCATGACGCTGCAACAAAAAGAAAGATTCGTCACTAAACCAGACATGTCTCCATTGATTGTCAGCTGCCCAGGGACAATGCTGGTTGGCCCAAAGAAGTCGATTTTGGCGATGGCGGTGCGTAAGGACAGGTCCTCAGTGAGGTCGTTGTGCCCAAAGTCCAGCGTCATGCAGTCTATTCCGGACAGTTTGATCACACACATGACGTCCTGCAGGCAATGACTGGGCAGTTGAGGAAGCTGTTGTAAACCTGTCTCTGAGGTGACAAAGCCGAATAAAGCGATCCTCCGCTGCTGTTGTCACTCTGGGTCGTCCACTGCGATGCCGGTCTTCAACTGAGCCAGTGGCTTGGAACCAGTGCCAAAGTCGACTGATGGTACTCTGATGCACGTTTAGATGCCTGGCAACCTGACTTTGACTTTCGCCTGCATGCAGTCGGCCAATAGCAATGTTCCTTAAATTTATCGAGAGAGACGCCATAAATGTCTGCTTGAAAATGAACTGAATTTTTTTGTGTGTAGCGTTATCCTTTTATAGGGTTTCAGTTGCGTAGTCAGTGAATAGTGTTCACCCCAAATTTTGTTGCTTTCACGTGCACGCAACATGAGCTGTGGTCAAAAATTGCGTCATAAACACTATTGACCACTGCGTTGTAATGATTACAAAAACGAACGCAATTCAGGTCAACACGTGCATTTGACACTGTAAAGAACATTTGAGGCTGGTTTTTATATACCCTAGCACCAAATTTTACTTACAAACTCATAAAAACGCGCCCTCGGATAGCTATGCATTTCTTGTTTTGAACAGTATAGATAATGATTGACAACGAATAGAGAAACTAGCAATTAAAAGCACATAGCACTTGTAAATGCAGCGATTGAGAATTCAGTTTGTATCACGACTACAACCAACTATCCACAGGTATGTAGTGTTGAATACATGACATTGTAAGAAACCAAGTAACGTGCTTTGATTTATGTGAACTGTTAAATTTGTCGAAGTGACTTATTCCGTAGGCAGAAGATGATAGTGAATCGCCACTTGTAGGCTAGTGACTTATTAAAGGGAAATGCAAAACTGGTAATGATGTATCACGGTCCTGGTGAAAATAATAATCCCTAGTGGTAGACCAATCTATCTAGATGACCAGACAGATACAAGAAGAACGCAGAGATTACAAATGCAGAAATATGCATGAACTGGGAACTACTACGATCATTAGACAGCTAGACTGTTCTCTATGGCCACACTGGTGCAGGTTTCCTGCAGGGGGACCAGCTACAGTTGTGGCCACATGCTCTGCAGGGAGCGCAAAGAAAAATGATGATGAATAAAAAAGAACATTGAGAGATATTAGTCATGAGAGTTCCTTGAAGTAGCCAAAGAACAAATGAGCCATAACATTGAAAATTCAGTTGTATAACTTACTTTGCTACTATCATTTATAATAATAAAAATAGCCCCTTCAGTCATAACTGACTATGGGAATGTGTCCCTGTGGTGACAGCATTTAGCTGCTTATTTTCCTGGTGTTCCTTTCGACATTTTCTGCTCTCTTCTGCTTGCCATGAAAGTTTCTTTTCGCCCAGTCTGAGGTGCCACTGTAGAGAGCATCGCCACTTGGTGCGATCAGCAGCTTCATCTTCCCAGGTTGCTGGATTTATGTCCAGTGTCCTCAAGTCTCTCTTGCACATATATTTGAACTCAGCTGTGGTCACCTGTTCTTTTGCCATCTGCCAGTTGCGCGTAGAAGAAAACTTTTGGGATGCGACCATCTTCCATGCGGCGGACATGGCCAAGCCAGCGTAGTCTGCGCTGTCTAAGCAGTGTATACATGCTTTGAAGGCCAGCACATGACAACACATCGAAGTTTGTCACTTTGTCCTTCCACAAAATACCAAGGATGTGGCATAGACACTGTAGATGGAAGGTATTGAGCCTTCTTTCTTGCGTGGCATAGGTTGTCCATGTCTCACTGCCATATAGAAGTGTGCTGGTGATGCAGGCATTATATACCGCAGCTTTGGTCTTTGTTATGAGTTTGAAGTTTCCTCAAACACGTGTTGTGAGGCGGGCAAATGTGGTTGCAGCTTTGCCAATGCAGGTGTCAATTTCTGTGTCCAGAGAGAGTTTGTCGTTGATGGTAGACCCCAGGTATGTGAAGTGGTGCACCACTGCCAACTCATAGTTATCGATAGTGATAACTGGTGCAACTTCCACATCCTGATTCAGCACATTTGTTTTCTTTAGACTTATTGTGAGGCCAAAGTCCTTGCATGCTTGGGTGAATCGATTCATCAAGATCTGAAGCTCCTGTTGACTGAGTCACGATTGCAGCGTCATCAGCGAATAACAAGTTTCTTATAGTGACCATTCTGATTTTTAATTTTGCCTTCAGCCTTGTGAGGTTAAACAGTCTGCCATCTGACCTAGTGTGAAGGCATATTCCTTCAGTTGCATCTCTGAATGCATGTTTCAAAAGCAAGGCAAAGAAGATCCCGAAGAGGGTTGGAGCCAGGACACAACCTTGTATGGGGTATGTCAAAGGGCTATGATGTGCCTCCAGCATATTGGACTGTTCCCTTCATGTTTTCACGAAATGAATTTATTATTTCCAGCAGTTTATGGGGTAGCTCATTTTCAGGAGGATTATGAGGAGTTCATCCCTGCTAACCAGGTCAAATGCCGTTGTGAGGTCTATAAAGGCGATATAAAGGCCTTTTCAGCTATCTTGATTTTTCCTGAAGCTGGCGGAGAGAAAAGATCATGTCTATTGTTGATCTACCAACTCGGAATCCACACTGTGACTCTGGATATATGCATATATACTTTGCTACTATCATTTAACTAAACTAAGTGATAGACATGTATTTAGGTATTTCTTGCTACTATCATTTAACTAAATTAGATGATAGACATGTATATAGGTATTCTTAAAATACTTTTCTGGGTATTTTTTTTCCTGGCTTAGCATGCATTTAAATTATCTAGCATTAAGCTAGCAGGGGGAAAGAGAGGCAGCATACTGTGCAATCCTCACTAGCTAGGGGGCTCTTCTGATGTGCCCTGGTTCTGGCCTGTACCAGGGAATCATCTTATCCTGCATAGAGCCGCTTCCCTCATGTATCATCTATCCATTGTGGTGACCTGCACGCAGTGGATCAGGTAAAAACCAGAGGGGCACAAGTGATGCTTTTAAGCTTGCTGCCCAATGCCAGGTTCTCAATTTGTAAGGACACAGTAGGAGATCATTGTTTTGGTGTGGCTAATGGTTCTCTGAGCATTGGCCAGGCAACTCTAGAAATCTGTGGTTGTCTTTTTCCAGAATATACCACATGGAGTGCTTCAGGCAGGGTTCATAACAACCTTGAAAAAGCCTGGAACGACCAGGACAGACTTCAAGGCCTTGAAGGAACCTTGAAAAATGGAGGGAAATTCCGAAAACCTTGAATTTACCACATAGGACCTGGAAAAAAAAACAAAGCGAAATGTCTGATGCATTAACTTTTGGGTTATTAGGGGCATTTTTTGTTAGGGATTATCGGTTACCACAGCCTGTTTATTTCCTTTCTGCATTAAATCTATTTCCTGGCATTTAGAGTCTTGGTTAGTGGACTAACCCTGGAATTCATGCATGAGCAACATGGATTCTTTCACATCCCCATTGGTAAAAAAAAATTATAGTTTGTTTAAAAAAAATTTTTTTAACTATTGGACCTCAAGTGAGACTTGTCAAGCACTAGTGTGGGACCAGTAGTCAAGAGGAAAATGGGAAAACCAAAGGAACATAAGGAAAAGAAATGCTAGACCAGAAGGAATGATGGAGATTACATATGGAGGGAGGAGAAGAAAGTGGCAGAGACAAGATAAATGGAAGTTTGTGATCATACGCCCATGCAAAAAAGCAGAGCCAGTTGCATTAACCCATTTACTATCCTGGATAAATCCTGTCTTCAGGCATTGTTGCTACTATGCCATTACAGAAATGTCTGACTTATACTTAGTCCCTATGCACCTGTCTTACGGTTTCTGCCCATTGTTCCCCATAACACTGAGTAATATAGTCCATCTATAAATAACTTACCACTAGACCAATGTTTCAAGGCCACTGAATATGTACGTGACATACTTGTAGTCTTATTTTGTAGGTCAAATGCGTTGGAGGGTTGCTTCAGGAGAACCTGGCCTCAAAATTAAGCTAACAGCTTGGAAAAGAGTTTTGAGAAACAAAAGTAATGGTAAAGAGTTAATTGATTTAATGATGCATTGAAAATTTGTGAGATAAATTTGCAATTAATGCAGAAAAACATTTTTTTCCCAACACCCTTTGCTTTGGATGTATGCATATGTATACTATGTCAGTTTACATATAACACTGACCGTGATACATATATATACAATTATTTTTGTGATACTGGACTAGATATTAACATACTGTAGTATTATGTTGTATACCTTTTGATAGCATTACCAGGCAGTCCATGTTCAGGAATCCCCTGGGTAAGTGAAGTAGAAGAAAAACAATGAACACAAGGAGAAGAGAACTGGAGACATATAAAGGGGATGAGGAAGACAAGGAAAGACCTTGAGCAGACGGCACGGGACAGGAAAACTTGGCATATGATTGTTGAAAACCTCTGCTCCTTGGGGAGTTGAAAGGTGATGAATGAGTGAATCATTCACTTTTGTTTGCCTGGTAGATAGTTTGTGATAGACTGAGAGAAGGGCAATTGTTTTTGTGATACTTGTCTACATATTGACATACGCTTGTGTAATGTTTACCTGTGTTGACCATGACCCATTTTTGCTCCTCTTCTAAACTGGTCACAACATGTTGGCCTCTCAAGGACACTTAAAATGTTGCATGTATGTCCTTACACCAGATGTTTTGAAGGAGTTCCCCCATTTGTTTTATAATAAAATGTATTGTTATGTGCATTTTTAAAAACTATACTTAACTTCAGTTGTGTACATTAAAAAAACTTTGCTTAACTTTGTCATGAATTTGAATTGAGCTAATTTATGTATTTGCAAACCAGAAATTTGTTTATTTAATTGTTATTCATGTGTGTATTATTGTTCATTCATTTTAAACTTTTATTGTTCATTCATTTTAAAGTTTTATTGTTCATTCACTTTAAAGTTTTATTGTTAATTCATTTTAAAGTTTGATATTTTTGAAAGTACTAACCTGATGTTTGCATTGGATAGTTCCCAAGGGCTTCTGAGAAGACATGGAAATAATATGACTACTGCCCTCTAGTATAATTGCCATGTTAATATTAGGTTAAGGTTGTACTGATGTTAACATTTTAGTGCAGTTAATAATTTACTCTTGTTCAGAAAATATGATGCCACCGAACCCGATCCATTTTTTTTTTAAATAAAAAAAAAATTACCCTCACCCATCTAGTATGTGAACAAGTAGATATATAATTGAAGATACATGTATCTTCAGAATGATCACAATTGCAGAATGTGTTAATGTTGAACAGTTTGTGTTCATTTTATCCTGACTGTTATTGTAGTTTGTCCATTGCCTCTGAAAGGTCTTTCAGGATCTCCAACTTCCATCTTGACAAGTTGAAAGTGTCAGAAGATCATTCTAAATCTTTCACCACCATCATAGGAAGTTTAGTGACATTTTTGATTAACAATATTATTGTATGGGTAACAATCAGTACTCACACTGACAGCTTATAGGAAGTTAATTTTTTTCTTTTTGAATTTTATTTATATCTTTGTTCATGATAAGAAATTCTGTGGTCATACTTATTCTCTGCACTTACGTAGTTTTAAAATGACACTTGAGAGAAAAGTACTTAGAAATAAATTATTATTTGATGCATAAAAAATGATTATTTGGCACATTAAAAAAGATATTGAGTAAATTCAGTATTTTATGAACAAGGAATTCTGTAGCACAGGTAAGGATCCCAATGTGTATACAGGAATCACACATTCTGTAAATATTTGGTGACCTTGTCCGGTTTAAATCTCTGTTGTCAATTAGCAACGCCGACCGAGAAACCATGGAAAACCTTTCATCTGGGAAACGTAGTTTCCTGATTTTTCTGCTATGCGCTATGAGTGTGAAAAGTAACGTCCTCTAGAGATCATAATAACATAATGTATATAAACTGCTTCTTCTCAAATCAGTTGTCACTCAGAATTTTTCGGAGTCTAAACATGTAGTGTAGAACCATTGTGGCAAAATGTGTTAATAGTTTCATGGGGATTGTTATTCTGATTTGTGGTATATAAATTTGTGCTTAAGCATGATTAAATGTGTTAAGTTTTACCATTATAATTCACAGTGATTTCCTAGCGTTAAAACTAGGAATATAAATAACGCGTAGCTATCTGTTTACCAGTTGTTCAGTAATGATAATTTTACCACCTACTTTATCACATAAGAAGATACGGTTTAGCTGACTAATTAATACACTAGGCGTGACTGATAAGGGACAGAAAAGTCTTCGCGTTTATTTCATTTGTGAAATTATATAAGTGACTGTTATTTAAATATCATGCGACTGAACAAACGGACGCCGACCCTCTAATAGCTATTAATGACAGGCGATATTTGTTAAGTGCGCGTAGGGATAATTAAATCATAATTGACATTGTGCGCTGATCGTCGACCGGAGCAGGAGGGGGGAAAGGCTGCATGCCTCAACCAAACTTGCACCCGCTAAGCGATGGCGATAGGATAGAGACACCGTGTGCCTTTTAACTAATCAGGACTGACGGAGAGGATGAGAGATCGTCTCGCCCCCTTCCGTGTGTATATGTAGAGATATAATAGTAGCATTTTTTTCATAATGTTCTCTATTCTCGCAGACCTGATCAAATGGCGACCAGCGGTCTATTGTGGTCTATTTGGGCCCATTTTCTTCATCTACTGATTGATTAACGTTGTCTTCTCCTTGGCACGCGTCCCCAAGTTCAGTTGTGAACAGGACCAGCCAAAAAAACAAAGTAACATTTTAAATATTAAAAGTTAACTGGACTTACAAATACCCAGATATTCATTCAATTTTATTAGCCCACTGAGGCATAATGCCAATATCAGTTATATCTGACTTTTGACAGTCGTATCCTCAGATTTATCCAGTAAGTTATGCTGTTTCAAAATCGGCACTCACCACTGAGCTAGCTGATAGGATTTATCATCACCATAATTAACAGTTTTTTTTTTTTTTTTTTAAGTCATGGCTTTTTGGGTGGTGAAATCTTTGTTTTTGGAGCTGAGAGGTGACTTGTATTTGATCAGGAAGATGACGATGTGGTTGAATCAGATGTGAGTATTGAATACGGGCCAGATTTAGATTCCGACAATGGTGAAAGTGAATCTAGGGAAAGACTTAGGCCTAATGATATTGATGACAGATCAGACGTAGGAGGTAGTCAATACAGCATGCTTTTGTTAAAATTGTGACTTTTTAGGAAACCTACAATCTAAACACACACTAGATCTAGTTTATCTGGTCACAGACTTGAGACATGACGGGTTCACAGAAAAAGTCATACCGGAGATTATTAAAGGGCCTAAACACTTGGCCAACTGAGGGAACCTTTATGATGATCAGATCTCCTCCTGTTGTAACACTCCGTATTGAGTTTTCTATTATATCCTACGTGAAGAATTGCACCAAATGTACAAACAAGGAAAATGCAGTAAACATTAACTTGCGCTTTTTGCCTGTTTGAAAAAAAATCTCTTGTGATTTCTCAAAGAACAAAATGGTCGATGTAAGGATCTTTCTCCTTTATGTGGTTCTTTTTAAAATATTTTTTGTAGGATACAGGTGTATTGGATTTTTGTACAGGTGTATTGGATTTTTGTACAGGGTTTTCATCTTCAGGGTGTGGCATCTATGAGGTATGTGTATGTTTCTACATCTTGTGGTGGTGTTTCTTCCAGTACAAACTTGTTATCGTTTGCTGAATTTATTCTCAATTTCTTAGTTTTCTCCCTCAGTTTTTTTAGACCCACTTGCTGTGACCTCTCATCTAGTATTTTGTCTTGCATCTGATTATGGTTATATGACAGGAGAGCCAGGTCATCAGCAAGTCTTCTCATAACATACCTAAAATAATGTGGAGTGCTTCCTTCTACAAAGAAGTGTTGCATATAATACTGTTAATTTTATGGAATGCTGCTTTTGTTGGACTAAATGGTGTTACAGCTACAAAATAACAACTAATTTTTCTTATGTGATGTAACAATAAGGTGATGAGAAAATTTACTGATGTGCAATAGTGACGTAACATCCAGGTGCAATGACGTGATGCAATGTAGTGATATAGGATGCAGTGCTGAAGTAATAATCAGCTGTGGCAATGTGATGCAGTACTGAAAATAACACTGATGCAGTTTTTTATGCAGTGCTGAAGTAATAACCAAATGCAGCAGGATGTACTATTAAAGTAACCAGACGTAGTGATGTGGTGTAATACTAAAGTGATGAGCAGATTTGTGATGTCACCATCATTACAGATATGAAAATTACCGTACAAGCAGATTTATTATATTATGTATTGTTTTTTTCTTTTTTCTTTTAGGTTTTCATAATCTGAGCTGATCTTTTCTAATTTCTTCTTCCATAATCATAAGCAACCTACAGAGCTTTCCTTGTCATGCCAACAGTTGTCATATTACAAGACCCCAACCCCTTAAACGAAATTTTGAAATGTGAAAAGCTTTGAAAACCGAAGTTTTTTCTTTACGTGTTGCACGTGTGCATGACTTAACCCAGGCAAGAGTGAGGCATCAGTAGCATCATGTTTCCTGTCCATGTACTTATACAACCTTTTGTGCTTTTGAGTTTAATTTTGCTGTGAAAATGTCACTTTTTTTATTTTACTGATCCCCTAGTGTTGTGATCCATTTTGATTAATGATATAAAGTTGGTGGCAGTGTAGTATACAATGTGTCTAGGATGATTAGCGCCTCAATCATTTAATTTTGAACCACAATGTGACGGTATTGCCTCCCCTGCTTTGCAGTAGTGGTCCAACAGTGGCCAAAACTCAAGAGTATCTATTATAGGCATCAATGGAGTCTATCTTTACACAAGATTACTCTTGGCAGAAATGTAGATAGAAGAGTAGTAAAGCTTCTATCACATGGGAGTCTTCACAAGATATTCAGATAAGCGAAAACAGTGCTGGCTGTTGCTGAGCATGTTAATTCTGTAATCTGCCAACAACTTTTGTGAAGGATTTAAGCAATGGTTTATTCTAGCTCTTTAAGCCCCCACTGCTGAGTTAATCAGTGGAATTATTATTATAATATAGCTCTGTTTAGAGTGTGTGTTTAGTAACTTTGACTGAGACAAACATGTAGTACATTTTAAATGATTGAATCAAAGTTAAATTGGTATAATTACAAATAACGAAATTTAATAATCACTTTAAGTTTAACAGTTTAAAAGAAAGGAATAATAGTTAATTACAAAATAAAGTTTTCATCACTCGGCTGATGGTTTTTTGATAAGAGGTTCAAGTGGTAGCATATGGGTTAACTTAGCTGCCAGTGATGATTCTGATCCTCCTCCTCCTGATGAGTTGGTTTTCTGTAAACTGCGTTCACTCGTCTCTGGTCCAGGTTCGTAGGGTGAAGATCGTTTCCCAGGAAAGTCTAGGAGAGTCTTCAAGTCTGGTCTTCCGTCTTAAAGCGTAACCACTCGTCCCTTCTTGTCCCAGAAATGGTCTTTTTTGCTGGTACCACCAATAACTGGTAATAGAAATAGAAACGAAACGCTCTTTTGAGTATAGCATTTTCCAACACATAGTTATGTGCCCCCCTCTTCTATTCTACCATCCCATGTCAGAATTTACGCTAGATGAGAATTAAATTTAATCCCTCGGGATAAAACTTTCTTTACATTTAAACTGGATAGCTTTAGCTTTACATTACATTTAAATGAATAGGTTAAACGTACAGATATAATATGTTTTACATTTACATCTCCACTGTTTGAAAAGTGTTCGCAATATATATTCATTTATGTTTCCTTTATATTTATACTTGTTGAAAAGTTTGAAACTTCTATTAATTTTAACATGGATATGTTTTTTTCGTTTACATTTACACTGAGGGAAAAGCTTTGAAACTGTAAGTATTATTCTTAGAATGTACATCATTTCTTTCATCTTTTCCTCTCTGCTCCATAAGGAACCTGGAACTACTTTATGCTTTTAGTTCTCTTTACGAAACTATCAATAAAGCAATCACCAGCCAGTGCAGTGGTGGTTCATGAATCATCATTCTATACGCTGAGGTTGCCAGCCTCAAATGACTTTGACGTCCTGTAGCAATTTTCACACATTAAAATTCACATGGTAATATATATATATATATGTTAGTTCACATGTTAGTAATGAAACATATAATGAAAAATGCACTACTTAACGCCAATCTTGGCTACAGACTTGTTGCTCAGATGAATAAAAGAGAGGAGTCGGTCTCTTACACGTGTCTGGGGGGTCTTTAATTTGACAATAGATTCCCTCTCTGACTCCTTTTGTTTCTTCAGTTTCCTCGTCCCGGTGTTCCTTATTAAAATGAAGATTTCCTGTGCTGTGTAAGTCTTATTTGGTTCTCCAATAAAAGGTCTGGTTAACAAAAGGAATTATGAATCTAGTCTTCACTCTGGCGAGGTCTGATGTTGTCTTGGCGAGCATGAAATTCACAGTGAAATAAAACTGCGAAATGGTCAGAATATATTCCTATCGTCCCACGCCTTCGTTTGTTATGGAGTTAAATAAACACTCCAATCATATTCAAACAGGTCGGGTGTGGTACTTTCAAAATATTTCCGACATGAAAAATTTTTGCAAAGGTCACATCTCCCATATATGGTAATATGATGTCCGATGCCTTTGTGTACAAACTTACAGACAGATCGGGGAACTCACATGACAACATGTAAGCTGTAATACTTATTACTTTATTAGAAAGTAATGTTGTCATAACAAGTCGGCCCAGAAGCGATTATGTCACCTTTGTCTGCCCACATGTGTCACACAGACAGTAATCTCGTCTTATCAGTGGTTCAATCTAAACGTGCCGGCGACTATCTTATCTCAGTTGCTCACTGCAAGCTAGGATAAACATTATCTGCAAGGAGTGTCACAAATGTTTGAACATACAAACTACTTGCTCCTTAGCCGATAATGAGAAGAAATTGGTACTTTTAAACGTACACAAATAAAAATCAGTACCACAGATGTACCGATACTGCCGAAGAGACACAAAGATTGAGAATAGGTCGTCTATTTTGTCACGCACAACAGTAACTGATAACTTGCAGAAATAATGCATCTCATGCCTGGCAACAGTTTCAATATTTATTCACAGTATACAGCTCCACAAATAAACGTTGGTGAATAATGATCATTGTGAACTGGCCAATGACACTGGGCCATTAGCAATATGAGGTGTAGGCATTACGCCATCTGTAAAGTCAGATGTTCACGATTCGATTTTTATGAACACCATCGCCAAATATTAAGCTGAAGTAATCAAAATACTTTCCTGTCATTCGCCACACATCTCTGGCATTCAATGAAATGTAGACATATGAAACTGTAAGTAAATCAGTGTACATCCAGTACATGAGCAGGAGCTCGCACGTCTTGATGGCTCAACGAACACAGCGAAAAGACCCTATCCAAAAGTCAACTACTTCTGCTTTGCACACGCTTCTACGTCATCATTTAACCTGACGTCATTTGACCAAGCGGCTCTATATTAGAGTACCGCACCATTTTATATTAGCACTGGGATGTTCCAAAATCATGAACACCTTGCGGTGCGCAAAAAGAGATGTAACATCTAGGTTACGAGTTTTCACTCCTTTTTCCTTGTGCCAGGTAGTGGAAGGTACATGTCTTTTTCAATTGCATTGTATCTCCATACAGAGTGTTGGTGATGGAGGGGTTTGGTGGTAGCAATTGCTTCCGCAGATCTGCTAGTGCCAGGTATTGCAGGAGGTGGTGTTCTACTGTTACTGTTTCTTTCTTGTCTGTTACAGTGGTTGTAGTATGATGCATGGTCTGAGGTCACTGTGCAAATGCTTGTTGAGAGCTACATGTCGTGTTCTCAACCTGAAGATTGTGAAAATGCAAAAAACGCTGCAGATATCCCTATGGATAACAGTGAGAAGAGAAAGAAGCATTATTGATAGCACAGAAAGTGGAGTTGTTGCTGAAGATTGATTGTGGTGAGTCTGTGATGTATCTTACTAAATAATATGATGTGGGAAATATCACCATATATTTATCTATCACTCATTGTGATTTTGTACGGTTAGCTGCTGAAATATTAAGGTTTGCTTGTGGGGTGCTGATACAGACCCTGCTAGGGTGTTATAATAATAAATGGTAAATGAACTGTACTATCATTCTGAGATCTGAATGAATTCTGAAACATCTGGCCACAAGGGGTTGTGGTCGTGTAACATGTTTTATGTTTTCAAAAATCAGGACATGATGTATGACAAACTATTCCAGGCTAGTTATCAAAATTCTTATGTACTAGGTGGCCCAAAACACATTTTTTAAAAGTTTGAGATGTATGCAACAGAATCAGTCCTTGTCATGAGACACTGAACCCAGGAGTTCAATAATTAGTTAGTTAATCAGCATAAAATAATGAGTGTAAAATGTGAGATTGTGATAAAGAAGTTGTAGCAAATATAGTAAGAATATAAAGTCAACATCTCTGTTGCTGAGTTATTTGCCGGTTGAAGATCATGTGCTGAGTATAGTTATTTTAGTGATTTCTTGTTCATCGTGCTTGTTTTATCATTACGCGAATTAGGGTGAAGCGTTCATACAACTCAGTAGCATGGTATGAAGAAGTAACATGTAATACTTGAACTCAGCAACATTAATGAAGTAATTAATGCCTTCAGGTTGAGTCCGTAATATTTAATCACATGTACACACAGGATGATCATTTCAAATATGAGCAGAACATAAGTCTGTATAAGTCATGCATAAATTAATCAATAACGTAGACTGCTGGTTTACGTGTCAATGTCCGTTTAAGGATACAATGCAGTATTGTCATCAGAACATCACAGCTATATGCACGCGCAGATAGACATGGCTACCTGCCGACAGTGAGACTGCGAGTCTGAATATTTCATACGAATTGGACGATTATTCTCCTCCTTCTGAGGATTCTAGTTAAACACTAACCTCCATAAGTTTCCTCTCATATAGAGTTCTAGGACTGACCCTGGTCCATCATAAATGCACATATAAATGGCTATATCATGCCATTGAATTGGAAGGTTAGAAAAACATCTATTCAGCGTGGCGGTCAAGTAACAAAGGGTAGCGTCTCCTAGTTACCGACTGTGACCCAAACAACGCTAGACACGTCATAATCGATCGTGTATGGAGCGTTCAATAATTGAAACATCTATCGCAATATATTAAATGTCTTAACCTTTACAATTGCACGTCTGCTAACCTTTAGCAGACGACGTTAATAACATATACCGTAACAATTCCCTGTACACCGGGGAAAAAAAAATCGATAGATTTTTTTTCAAGATCTATCCGACTTAACAATTTTTCAAAAAAAAATTTAACACAATTGTGACATATGGCCGACAATGTTCTGAGTAGAACCGTGTCGCGGTCATGTCAACTAACTATTTGTCATAGTCATCTAACATTAATCATATTATATATCAATATTATGCATATTATTATATCAACTAAATAAAATGTCTAATGTCAATAGTGAATGATAGAATTAAATTAAAGTAAGGTCTGTCGTATTAGTATGTCATATAGGAATTAATTTGACTAATTACAATTAAATTAATTAATTAAACTAAGAGTTAAATTATTATGATTCTAATGTAACGCGATGTTATGAGAGAAGAAAAGACAAAATAAGTGAGAAGAAATAGAAAGAAATTCGAATATAAGTTTAACTTAATTGTGTGTGTTAAGTGTTAGTGAATAATAACTATCTAATTTAACTAACTAAATAACGTATAGGTACATTAAAAAAAAATATTAATCTAATACTTGTGTGAGATTTATTTTCTCTTTTCATAATTTCTTCTTTTCATATTTCGTTCTTTTTTTTGTTTTTCATTTCATTTTTTCTCACACTTCATTTTATTGATATTAATTCAATTAAGAAGTTAAGTTAATTAATTAATTAGTATAGGATATGATGATCCATCCGTAGTCCTGATCCTGATGAATTCTTTTAGACAAAGTGTTGAAGCATTTACGTCGGACAGAAATGTCAATTATCCTAGGATCCAAGAATTAAGTGCACATAGGATAATAAGTTCGACTTGTTTTCAGATATTGTTCCATGATTGTTCAACGAATATTCATATATTGTGTATGGACGTTAGACGAAGTTTCAATGTCAATATGCATACCTTGATTGTCTTTAGTTCAATTCTGTGATGCATATAGTGTTTATAATTATTAAATTGAAGTCAAGGTTAGTTCCCTTATAGTTGATACTTCGTTCTATCCAATGTAGTGATGATTGACGTATTTTAGGAATGTCAATGTTGATTATTCGTCGTCAATAGGATTACGTGACAAAGCATCCGCCACAATGTTTTCAGTGCCAGGAATATGTTCAATGGAGAATTCAAATGGCTGCAGAATGATCGCGTATCTGGCGAGTTTTGGACTTTTGTGGTTTGATCTACGCAAAGATGCTACTGCATGCTGGTCAGTCTGTATGGTGAATGGAGCACCAAGCAAGAACTTCTCTAGTTTCGTGATTGCCCATATAACTGATAAAAGTTCCTTGTCCACTGTGGAATACTTTGTTTCTGCCGGCTTTAGCTTTCTTGAAATATATAAGGTAGGATGTAGAACGCCATCATGGTTCTGGAGCAGGCATGCACCGATGCCGTAGTTACTAGCATCTGTTCGTAAGAAAAATCTTTTGAAAGCATCGGGAAGTCTTAAAATTGGTTCATGCGAAAACAAATTTATAATTTTGTTGAAAGTTTCATTGCATATACTAGTCCATGTCACCTTCACCGGCATGTCTTTTTTTAACAATGAAGACAATACAGCCGTGATGGATGACAAGTTTGGTATGAATCTACTGTAATATTGAACAAGTCCTAACAAACTCCTGACCTGTTTCTTCATCTGAGGAACTGCTATGTTTAGAATTTTGGAGACCGTACTAGGTAACGTTCGGATATATCCCGCTCCAATGATATGTCCCAAAAAGGTTATCTCATTACACGCGATCTGCACCTTTGTAGGTTTAGCAGTTAGATGATAATTCCTTAGAGTGTCGAAAACATATCTAAGTCCCGAAACATGTTCCTCAAACGACGAACTAAACAAGCATATGTCGTCAATATATGTAATAACGTCTGGTCTACCTGATAAAATTTGTCGCATCAGGCGAATGAAGGTAGCTGGTGCATTAACAAGCCCAAAAGGCATCACATTCCACTGGTATAGACCTTGTGGAGTGGAAAATGCGGTGTAGTACTTAGCCTTTTCGGTCAGTGGTATCTGCCAATAACCTTTAGTTAAGTCTATCTTACTAAATATAGTTGCGTTGGATAGACGTGGCAGTAAGTCGTCGATAAGTGGATGTGGTTCGCTGTCAACTATAGTCTTAGCATTTAATTTTCTATAATCAACACATAGTCTGATGTTATTGTCCTTCTTCCAGACAATCACTAATGGAGAAGAGAATGGCGAATTACTAGTCTCAATGATTCCCAGAGACAACATCTGTTCAAGTTCCTTAGTAGTTTTAGCAAGGAAATGTAAAGGAACCGAATAGGGATGTACACGAATAGGTGTATCGTCATTGAGAGTAATGTCATGACTGATAGCCGATGTGCGACCCGGGACGTCGGTCAACACATCTGGATAAGATTGTAATAGATTAGCAATCTGTAGACGCTGTTGCGGTGTAACCGTTGAAGAGATGGTTACATCCCGCCAAGATTCAGTAGGTTGAACTACTGGTACCGGTAACAGTAACTGTACCTCAGGAAAAGAAGATTCTTCTTCCTGGATGACGGATAAGTTAGAATAATAACAAGTAGATACTGTGTTGTCATCTAGTTCATGAAAAATTGACTGTAAGTGTTCAGGACGTGTATGAAATTGCTTGAGCATGTTAATATGAAATATCTTTTTGTGTCCCTTGATATCTAAGACGTAATCAACGTCGGAAATTTTATCAATGACTTTGTAAGGACCATTCCAAGATATCAATAATTTATTGTTATTGTGAGGAAGTAACACATAAGCCTCATCGCCTGGGAATAATGGGCGTAATCGTCGAGACCTATTTTGTAGAGATCGAGCCTTAGCTTTTGCAGCCTCAGAAGAAGCTGTTGCCAACTGGCAAGACTCAATAATGTTCTTCCGAAGATTAATCACATACTCGTAAGATGACTGAGTGTCCTGAGTCATCTCCGCGTCAATTAATAAGTCTTTTATTAGTCCCATAGGACCTCTTGGGGGAGCACCAAAAACTAATTCAAAGGGAGAGAAGCCAGATTGTTCATGCGGTACCTCCCGATAAGCAAATAGAACAGCTGGGAGTGCTCTGTCCCAGTCATAAGGGTGCTTAACAGTAACCTTATGTAGTAGTTGTTTAAGTGTACGGTTAAGTCTTTCAACTGCACCATTACTCATCGGATGATAAATACTACTTAAATTCCTATCAATGTTCCAGGTTTTCATGACTTCCTTCATGGTGTCAGATATGAACTGTGACCCATGGTCTGATAAAAGTTTTCTAGGAAACCCTATTCTAGAAAAGATGAGATGTAGTGCATCAGCTACATCTGTGGTAGTGGTGGTCTTTAATGGGATAGCTTCTGGCCATCGTGTGCACAAATCAATGCACGTAAGGACGAATCTATGTCCTCTGGCCGATGGTAGCAATGGACCAATAATATCTATGGCCATCTTGTCAAACGGTCTTACTGAGATATCGCAAGCCTGAATAGGCGCCGTGTGAAAAGCTCCACGTGCTTTCACTTCTTGGCATGTAGTACAGGAACGTACATACTGCGAAATATCTCTTGACACTCCTGGCCAAAAGAATGAAGACAGTACTCGAGATCGTGTTCGAGTATAACCCATATGTCCAGCACACTGTGAGTCATGCGCATGTTGAAGAATGTACCGTCTAAAAGTATACGGGACCATAACTTGTTGTTTCATTTGTGATTTGTCATTAAAACATCTAATCAATATGTCATTTTTAATAACAAACCAATGTTTGTTATTATTACCTGAGGATAGATTGTCAACTTTATCAACCAGCTTAAAAAAATTTTTTAAAGATTTATCCTCTTCCACCAAATGTCATGCAGCGGATGTATTCTCCTGTCGCACAGCTAGGATGTACCAGCGACTGACGTACACCAATCATCGTGGATCCTGAATCTCTCAGCACTGAGACGACGGATCCATTAACGATTCCCCTGTCAAAAATTAGTGAGCCTGTTCCATCGTTGACTGCAAGACCTACCTCTGGTGTAATATGTCCGCAGTTAAGCACTGTTTCTTTCGCCTTCTGAAAAATAAGATTGCATTGTTGGCAACTATTTGCCACATTATAATTAATAGCAAAACATGCAGCAGAAGACTGTGTTGTATTATCGTCAAGTGGGACCTGAGCTATAGGGGTGGTATTATTTGTAACTGCCGCCCCTGTATTATGGTTATAATAAGACGATCCACGAGAATGAGATCGATTACGAGTATAATTGTTAGAATTATCTCATCGTCCCCTATAGTAACTATTATCTCGATGTCTCGAGCCATGATTATTACCATTCCAGTTATTGTTATTATTGGGGGTATGTGATCGATTATAATTAGTGTTATGTTGACTATTGTGGTAGTTTGTTTGAGGTGAATAATTTCTATCTCGTGATCTACCTCTGTTGAACTCATTTTTATTGTTGAAATCATTATTATGTCCCTTCTGAAAGTTAACATTGTGATTTCTTTGGAACCTACTTCTGTCTACACTGTGATGTCTTTGTTTGTTATTATGATTGTAGGCCATATTAGATGCCACAGGTAGAGGTTCTCTTAATGAAGAGTTAGAAATGTTCGCATTCGGATGTGCCGAACAGTAGTTTAAAGAAATTTTTTCCAACTCGTCAATAGTACCTGGTTTACGCTCCTGCAAATATGCAAAGAATGGTTGGCTAACCGAAGATAATACCTTATCCCGTAGTAGCAAATCAACTAATTTGTCGTACGATTTGTTGACCTCTGCCAGTTCAACCCATCTATTAAATGTATTGCGCATGTTCACAATGAATCCTGCAAAATCTTTTGGAGATTCAGGTAAAATTCCCTTAAATTTCAACCTACAGTGTTCCTCGTCCAGGTGAAACCTTCGTAAAAGCAAGGACTTAATAGCACCGTAGTTATTTGCTATTGATGGGTCAGCATTTTGAGAAGCCGTCAATGGTTCTCCAACCAAGAATTCATTTAACTTGAGTACCCATGACTCTTCGGGCAAATGATTTGTTTTGCAAGTCTGTTCAAAACGTGACAGGAATGATGAAAGGTCGTCCACGTTTAAGTTGAAAGTGGGTAATTTAAAGTTGTAGAAATGTTTAGTTTGGCTGGATGACGATCCATTTTGTGCGTTATTATTCTGGTTTGCATCAGCACTTTGTGCTTGTAATCTTGCTGTCTCCAATTTAATACGCGCCAATTCCATTTCTTGTTGTAAAATAATTTCCTCTCGTTTCAATTTATTCTCTTCTTCCTGTCTGGCCATTGCTCTTTGCTCTTCTCTTTCACGTTGAGCAATCTCTCTTAATCTATTTTCCTTGGCAATTTGCTTCATCTCACGTTCTGCTTCCTTTCTTTCACGTTCCTCCTCCTCTTTCTTTAATGCAGCCTTTTGTTCCTCTTTCTTTAATGCAGCCTTTTTCTCTGCTTCTTTTCTTTCACGTTCCTCCATTTCTGCTTTATGTTTTTCCAGTTCTGCCTCAGCAAACTGACGAAGTTCTTGAGATTTATAACCATATTCTTTACCAATTTTAACGAAATGGTCTATAGTAAGCATTTTGACTTTTATCTGGTAAGTAATTATTGATAATTACTGATTAAAATAGTCAATAAAAGCTTCAGAGTAATTATTATACTTACTCAACTTAGGAATATTCAATATAAATAATCACAATAGTACTGAACTCTTATGTCTAAGTTCAACTAATAGACAATATTTTGTAACAATATTGTATCTAAATACTAACTATATCATAAATAGTTATGATATCTGTTAACTATAATGTAATTACATCACACAATTAATCTTAATATCCAATAATGTTGGATATGATTCCTAGTAATTATATTGTTCAATGTACTAAGTCACTCTCTGAGTACCAGAAAAGTATATTAAATAATATACAATGGGTCTGTTACCTTAAAGGTAGACTATAAGATTATTTTATTTGGTCAATATATATATTATATTATTATGCCCTAGGCATCTCTTATAAATTGTAGTGCTAATTTCTTGGACTATCACTGCATAATTATGCAATGTCCCATATTAACCTTAAATGTCAGAAAAAATTAATTAAATTAAATTACAAGTGTATTATTGAATATAATATCATATTATTAATGTAGTATTTAATATATATCATGAGGACAAACAAAACAATGATGCAACTAAAGGGTACAAACAATGTCAAGACGCAAACAAGACATTTTCACAATTAAAAATGAATTTATGAACTAAATAAAACAAGCGGAAGTGTCACAAGCCAAATGAAGGGTCAAGGACTGACCCGAGGTCAACTTAATATACAAAGTACACAAAAAAAAATGATGACATCACAGGACTCATAACGGACAAACATTTAACAATTATAAAATAAATTGATAGTAAGAGTAGACTGGACGAAATAGTTAACGAACATGATACAAAACTGAATAAAAATGTGAACTTAGTACAAATAAGATACGCCAGTTATCTACGGAACGGCACAGCTAACACAAACCGTCGAACGATACCAGATCTGGACAGGCAGTCCACCGGCAAACCTCAATGGGGCTTCCAAAAGTGCAATCGTTTAACTGCCCTAAGACCGACTGAAATCTAGGTGGTCAGCTGTTCGCGACATTCCCCAGAGATTTCAGTTCCCTCCAACCGGCCCGCTAATTAACAACACATTAAAACAACCAAAAAATACATGAAACACATTCAGAAAAAAACATGCCTATGCAGGCAAAAGGCATGGACTCAGTATTACTGTTTGCAATGACGACAGTTAAACAACTAGACTTATCTTTTCCGTTGCTTAGATCAGTGCTAGAGGTCGTCAACAGCTAGGCTAATGCCCCTGACTGTCTGCTCCTGTAGTCCATATCGTGTGTTTCTTCAATGGCTCATGTTTCCCCTGGTTAGACTTAGAAAACGGCTTTGGTTTCTCCGACAGTTCACCTACACGACTTTCGGTGACGTCACGTTGTTAGGCATTATAATGAGTACGACGTCATCTTCGACTGGATCATGTGATCGAAACTTGATCGTAAATATTGTGGTTAACATGTGCGTAAGGAACAGAAGTTTGTTTCCTTTTTCTGTCGTTCCCCATACTGGCCACCACTTTGTTGCTGAGTTATTTGCCGGTTGAAGATCATGTGCTGAGTATAGTTATTTTAGTGATTTCTTGTTCATCGTGCTTGTTTTATCATTACGCGAATTAGGGTGAAGCGTTCATACAACTCAGTAGCATGGTATGAAGAAGTAACATGTAATACTTGAACTCAGCAACATTAATGAAGTAATTAATGCCTTCAGGTTGAGTCCGTAATATTTAATCACATGTACACACAGGATGATCATTTCAAATATGAGCAGAACATAAGTCCGTATAAGTCATGCATAAATTAATCAATAACGTAGACTGCTGGTTTACGTGTCAATGTCCGTTTAAGGATACATGCAGTATTGTCGTCAGAACATCACAGCTATATGCACGCGCAGATAGACATGGCTACCTGCCGACAGTGAGACTGCGAGTCTGAATATTTCATACGAATTGGACGATTATTCTCCTCCTTCTGAGGATTCTAGTTAAACACTAACCTCCATAAGTTTCCTCTCATATAGAGTACTAGGACTGACCCTGGTCCATCATAAATGCACATATAAATGGCTATATCATGCCATTGAATTGGAAGGTTAGAAAAACGCAGCTATTCAGCTTGGCGGTCAAGTAACAAAGGGTAGCGTCTCCTAGTTACCGACTGTGACCCAAACAACGCTAGACACGTCATAATCGATCGTGTATGGAGCGTTCAATAATTGAAACATCTATCGCAATATATTAAATGTCTTAACCTTTACAATTGCACGTCTGCTAACCTTTAGCAGACGACGTTAATAACATATACCGTAACAATCTCTTAAACTTAATGTATTTTTTAAACATTGTTCATTTAGGAAGTTCTGTAAGTTGAGCTAGAATATGAACTAAACTTCTGTTAAACTGAATGTGTTTTTTTAAACATTGTTAATTTAAGAAGTTGCTGTAAGTAGAGAAAGAATATGAAATAAACTTCAGTTAAACTGATTTTTTTTAAAAACAATGTTTATTACTGTAGGAAGTTACTGTAAGAAGAGTGATAATGTTTTAAACACTGCTCATTTAAGACGTTAAGTAACTTCATAGAATAGAATATAAAGGAGAATGCAGTTAATAAACTGTATTTGTTTTTTAACATTAAAAAAAAATCTTATCTATCTTTGGTTTGTCGTAATTACAGTGAGAAATTAATACCCCAGACCACGTGTAAGAGACATCTTAACCAAGTTGCCGAAACTATGTACCTGAGCCAGAAGTCTGTATCTCCTAATTTGGGGTGTTGTACATTTTATAATTCTATATTTTGCAATATTAACATGTGAAAATCGCTGGTGGATGTCTAAGTTCATACGAGGCTGGCAACCTCAGCATATAGAATGATGGTTTCATGAACCACCACTGCAAGAGCTGAAGCCTTCTTCTTGCAGGTTTCTGCTAGAAAAACAAACGCAGAGGTAGTCCCAAGTTCCATATGGAGTGGATGATGACAGAAATAATGTACATAATTATTATATTAACCTTTTAACCAGTGCATAGGTATATGTAAACATGTTTTATGCATTTGCAATGGGTGTTTTCCGCTCACTGGGATTAACATTAGTGCTCAGAGAGGGTAAGTGGAGTGAAAGGGAGGGACACCTGATTTTCGTGTCAGGAGGCCCAAAACTAGGAGAGGTATTTGTTTCTCTCTCATTTCATGAAACTAGTCGGTGGTACCAATTGGCAGTACTAGTCTGTGGAACACGTGTGAGGTATAAGTGGCCATCAGTGAAAGCTAGACACCAATATCAGACGGGTCTTGAAGACGCTGGGCCATCTTCATAATTACCCCATGATATTACTTGGGATGTGTTACGCCACCATACTTGACCAGTGACGAGACGAACCAGTCTACAACCTGCAAAGAACCAACCTCGGCTGGAGCAGAAGCCAACTGACACCTTACTGGCAGCTAAGTACCAATTCAGAGCTGCCAAGTGAACTCTTTAGGGAAGTTTTTCAAAACTATAACCAGGTCATCACCTGTGATGCTTAAAGGCTAAACTTTTTTTCATCAACACCTTTATTTATTTCTTCTTCCTTCTTCCTCGTTCGCCCTGAAAAGGACGGTGGTTGCGTTGTGTCTGTTTACGCCGTAGCTGTGATATCTGCACCTTTCGGTCGACACATCCGACTTCTGCACGGCATTTTTTGGGACCGGGTTTGCCTTCCCTCTTCGATCCGTACTCGCTCAGCCAGACTGCACTGCTGCAGACTGTTTCCAGGACCACCACGTGGAGGTGGAGTACGGTCTTGACCAGCTCTGGTTCGCTGATCCTGATGCAAGCAGTCAAGCTATGGGTCGCTGACTGCATTCTCTATTGCTGCATCTTTGGGTCCCCTTTATTTATTTAAACCATGTTAAAAATAATTGATTATAAAATATTTTTATCTGTGTGTGTGTCATCCTAGAAAAACAACCCCTAGAGACGACTTCTTTTTCATTTCTGGTGTTAATCTGGGTTTTCGGGCAGGTTTGTATGATTTTAGTCCAAACTCATCCCCTAATCTGCGAGACACAGTCCTCCGACTCTAGAAAGCAAAGCAGATCGTATCTTCTTACATGAAACTGTTGGAAAGTGTGAAACGATGGATTTGATTACCCGGTCGTCTCTAGGGGTTGTTTTTCTAGGACGACCCCTTCTCTTTCGGTCAGAAAAAGTACCGTCCAATTGGTACCTGGGGATCGCATTGTGAACCGCCGTCTTGCTACAGCCAATTTGAACAGAAATATCACGTTCTGTGTACCCTTCGACACGTAATGTCACTATTTGAGCTCTTTGAATGGCTGAAAGTGTCAGTTTTTTGCCCATTTTCTTGCGAACATAAAATCCAGAGATAATACCAAGCAACCAAAAGACACTAAATACAGCAACAGTCTGTGTTTTCACATTTTATATTGTTAGGATGATGCAATAGACTGCAATGATTGCTTTTAGTGTGCCCTAAAATAGCGGATGATGCAACAATCTGTAGTACAATGAAAATATCCATTTTTTACTAGGTGGTCTTAAACTTTTGGCCACGACTGTATATATATATATATATATATATATATATATATATATATATATATATATATATATATATATACACACACACACAAACATGCATATTTATAGTTGATTAAATCATTTTAAGTGAACTGCACCCGTAAGTCTCAGTCATTTTAAATACACATAAATAGAGCTATTGAAATAATATTTTACTGAATTAAATCAGTTGGGGGCTAATCAAACGAGCAAAATTATCTTCTCATAGAAGGCCTGGGAAGTTCATTACAGCCTTGATAATATCAGCTGTAGTACTTGATTTCTCAAATTCCTATGAGGCTCCCTAGAAATGAAGCATCATTCTTCAATTCAAATCTCTGCCAAGAGTAATCGTGAACGACAGGTAGATACTTTGAATAGTGGCATAGCACAAGCAGTGTTCCATAATATGACATGTTTTATGCAAGAAATATGTGTAAAAGAAGTAAGAAAGAGAATTCATTGTTATAAAGAGGCAGTCCTAACGCATGGACAATTAGTAAACAAAGATAGAAAATTCATGAAGGACACATATATGGTTTTAGAGAGAAAAGTATTAAGAATACCATAAAAGATAAAGGTAGTCCCATATCAGATACGGCCGTAGGAGAATGAAATGTTAGGCACTTCACCATACTAAGTCCAGCATCGTGAGGTGGGTGTTGCGTGCATATTTTGACGCACATTTTACAAAAATCGATATGGCTATTTAATATGGGAAAAATATAGACATGCATTTATTTGTGTATGAAAATGCTGTTTATGGTCAAAGCGAGATAAGCCATGTTTGATTCACACTTTTGATTATAGGAGTAATCGTTCTGGATATGGATCCAGCGCAAGGATAGTGCGCTGGCGTTTGTACTTATTTTTTAGGGCCAGAAAATATATTAATTTGCTTATTGTGTTTATGGCCTGAATTCATATGTATTACATATTATTAGTACAAGTAGAATCAGTCCTATATTGTATATTTTGGATGTATAGGAGGGACTAGATTCTTGTATTCCGGTCTAGCGGAAGTATGAGTTGTCTTGACAAGTCGTGATGAGTTCCGTTGTACTGCTTAGAAATGGCGGGGTACGTTTTTCAAGAGCTGGTCCTTTCGTCAAGAAAAATGTCTTACGAAGTGGTTTTCCTTCTGAAGGAGATGGTGTCTCTACGATAGTTTGTGTTAGAGACTCTCCTTATGTCAGTATATAGATGATTCGGACTCCAGGTAAACCCAGCTCCTATTTTTGATGATCTCTCGTCGGTTAGGCCTAGCTTGACTTTTGATGCTTCATTATGCTAGTGTCGTGTTTGGTATCGACGAAGATGACAGATTTTCCTGCAGCGGTTATGGCTACGTGAATTAACCTGTTCACCGTAGAGCTGCATGGAAACATTTACGAAATCCTTTATATACCCATTATGAATTAACTCTGGCTTATATTCTTCTTCCTATGAATGAGTGAACGACAACTCAGGGAGGTAGCCATGTTGGATTTCGGTCATCATATGTTTTGATCACTGCCAAGAGAACAGATTATTTATCTTATTATCGGACAGTGACAGAGAGATCTCAATCTTGCTAGAAACCCCTTTTCGTGGTTGCATAATATACTACAAACTATGGACGTCAAGTAACTTTAGTTATTTATCGATCTGCCTTCACTGACGCGTTTGGTCAGATAGGGAGATGCGGCCATAATGTATCATGACATTGAACTTTGATGTACTACCCATTATTTCTGCATGTGTCATGACTTCAGATCTGCTATGTATACCTACAAATTGATATGCCAACGAACCATGATGTACTCGTATGTCCCAGTGTGTACGTCTGAATAAATTGAGTAAACTAAGATTCCAGCAGTCTGCATTGGTGCCTTGTAGACACATGTGTATGAGTGATTATATTGGTCAGCACACGAACAGTACACCATTCGCGGTAGACACACTCTACACTTCTACTTCATACATACACCATCCTGCGTCGGCTGAAGTGACCAAGTTCAGGGCCTGCTTCCCCTGGAGCCTTTGCCTTCCCTAACTCAGGACTAGGGTGAGTTACCCATTTACAGCTGGGTAGACTGGAGCATGCCTGATCTCAACAACACACCACTCTTCCTTACAGAGCAGACAGCCTGATACTTTACAGTGTGTGTGTGAAAGCAACTTTACAGAGTGAGAAGAGCCGAAACTTTACAGTGGCGAGCCAGATTCCTGGGTCCAGCTTACGCAGTTTTGTGTTGAGAATCACAGTTTACAGCTGAAATAACATTTGTTTGAACACTTCAACACCTGTAGGACAGCTTGACCTGTATTACCGATAGGAAGATGTATCTAGGTCAGCACTTGTTGACAGTTTTTCGCTGTACAGACAGTATTACACAGGACAGTGGTATCAAGTGTAGAAAATATCTGGAGCAATATTGTTGACATTTCTCAACGTACAGAAGAATCACAGTGTTGAACATAAAGTGCATAGTTCATCGTGGGATCTTCATATGCTCAACAGAGAAAAATTGACAGTGTAATAGTTTAAACTTAAATCTATTACTGAATAAAGTGGCAAGTTATTAGTGTTAAAATAAACTGTGCCTGCTTTACAACAATATACCTGCAACACATTCCATTCATGACATAAGTTATATTGTATGCTATATGCTATTTATGCTTACATGTTATTTGTTGTGTATTAAATTAGTTTATATTCTGTGTGACTAGAACAGGAAATACCGAGTAATATTGGTCTTGTTCTGGCGTTCGATAGGGAGCAATTTCTTAATTGAAATTTGCATGCAACATAGTTTGCAGATATTTGGTTAGTTGTGACGACTGTTTTATATTTGTATTTGTAACATTTTTTGTGTTCCTTAGTTTTGTTTGATTTGTTTGTATAATTGTAGGTCTCATCTTTCCTATTTTTGATTTCTGTACACCCTTATGTTTATACACTGTGGCGTTATTTGTCTTGTTATCTCATGGCAGTTATCATCACAGATTCTGTGATCATTTTTTTCATTTCTCATATTTAATTTAATTTGATCTCTGCAAATGTTTTCATATTGTCTTTTCTTGTTTGTCATTTGTAATGTCTTTAGTTGACAGATGACGTATAGGGGTATACACTGATAGTATAGTACAGATCAGTACTTTCTGATTGTTATTGTTATAAAACAAAATGTACAAGACCTTTGTAAGGCTTGTCTCCCAAAGTGATTGGTAAAGGGAAATATTTTTTCCACAGGTACTCAAGTGATCTTTGATTACATTGAGGTATACAAGACCTTTGTAAGGCTTGTCTCCCAAAGTGATTGGTAAAGGGAAATATTTTTTCCACAGGTACTCAAGTGATCTTTGATTACATTGAGGTATACAAGACCTTTGTAAGGCTTGTCCCCACAGTATTTGAGATACAATTATTGTTGTCCACAGGTACTCAAGTTATCATTGGTTATTATAAACCATACAAGTTTGGACTAAGACTAAGTCTAAAGTATAGACTTGTCTCCCATTAACAAAGAGGGTAATTTATTTACTTTTTCAGGTTTCTGATTTAAGAAGACAATATGTCTACATTAGATTATTTCATTACACAAGGAAAATCTCTTGATAAGACTGGAAAAGACTTAGAACAATGGGCTGTTGCTCAATATGACAAAGCATTAGCTGCAGAAGAGAAAAAAATTGCTGCTGCTGTTGAAGGAAAAAAAATTGCTGCTGAGGAAAAAAAAGCTGCGGCTGAGGAGAGAAAACTTCAAATAGAAGAAAAAAAAGCTGCTGCAGAAGAAAGGAAAGCTCTAGCTGAAGAAAAAAGATTAGAAAAAGAAGCTGATACTGCTGCTGAACTTAAGAAATTGCAGATGCAAGTGGAGGAAAGGAGATTTGATGCAGAGCAGAAAAAATTAGAAGCTGCTGCAGAACAAAAAAAATTAGATAGAGAAGCTGAAGAGAGAAAAGCAATAAGAGAACATGAGTTGGAATTAGAGAAATTAAAATTGACATATATGAGTAATGTTAATCGGGCATCTGGTGGTAATGGTAAACCCTTTGTGTACAAGGTCAAGGTACCAGCGTTTAACCCTACCAGTGATGACATAACATTTTGGCTTTCTAGATTTGAACGGGCTTGTCGATCTCATAATGTTGACAAATCACAGTATGTGAATCAGTTGTCTGAAAATCTAAAAGGGGAGTCTCTGAGTAAGTTATATTTTGTTGAAGAGGCCGACAAAGATAATTATGATGCTGTTAGGGCAGCTTTGATAAAGAGATATCAGCTGTCTGAAGAAGGTTATCGTCTTTTGTTTAAAACAATGAGACCTGAGGTAGGTGTAGAATTCTCAGATTTCATCTCAAAAGCACGAATTACACTTTCACGATGGATTGAATTATCCAAAACAGAGAAAACATTTGATGGTCTTACAGATTTATTGCTAAGAGACAAGGTCATGTCCTCTGTAAATAAATCATTCCTAGAGTTCTTACATGAGCGTAAACCTAGTACAATAAAGCAAATGGAAGAATATTGTGACCAGTATGCCACGGCACACCCTGACATGATTCTTGGTAACTCTAACATTAAAGAGAGTATGCCAGTTGCTTCGGCAACAGAATATAATCAGAATTACTCACACAAATTCCAAGGAGCTAAAAATAAATTTGATAAAAAGGTTAATTGGGATAAGTATCAAAACCAAGATAACCACTCAAATCAGAGTTCTTCTTCGAAGAACTGGAATCGGGCTGATAGTCCTCGATACGCGAGGGGTACCCATAATGTTAGAAATTCTCGGAAAGGGAGTAGCTATAGGAACTACCCAAGTGCTTCATGGAGACAAAAGAAACAATATTACAGGGATACTCCATGTAATGAGCATGATGATTATGATCATGAATATTATGATTCAAACCCAAATAGGGGTTATAACAGAGGCAATAATAATTATAGAGACAATTATAACCGAGGTAGATCACAACACAAAAGACATGGTAAATCTTATTACCAGGCTAACTCTGCACAACAGGAGTTCCACGACACCGATAATCAGAATAATGATAAAAAAGACTCCAATAATGTAGCAAATTCCGCTTTCGATTTTGCTAGAGCATCTGAGTGTTCGCAATGCAAAACATTATTCGATCCAACCACAGTGTCTACTTTAAGTTGCGGTCACCCACTACCCGCTCTTCATGCGTCAATTGCGCATAATGGAAGGGGTGCTCTTGTCTTTAATAGGGGCCTAATAGATGGTACTCCGGTATCAATTCTTTTCGATTCGGGGTGCACTACCATTGGAGTGAGGCAATCACTCGTAAATCCTTCTCGAGCTACAGGCAATATAGTCAAATGTGTAACATTTGGTGGCACATTGGAGAAGTACTCCACTGCCATTATCAATATTGCTACGCCTTTCTTTACAGGAGAGGTGCAAGCATGTCTCTTGCCGAATCCGATCGCTGATCTTATCATCGGTCGCATTCACGGAGTGAAAGAATGCACTCCACAGCAAATTTCTAAGTGGGAAAATGTTAATATGCAATCGGCTAATGCAGTGATCACTAGGGCTCAAGCTCTCAATATGCCACAATCTTCACATTCTGAAGATAATGATGCGCAGATCCAAGATGATCCCTTGGAGATTTCTCACGATTCCTTTATCAAACAGCAGGAAGATGATCCTACTCTAAAGAAATACTTTACTCTGGCAACAAAAGGTGATCCGAATAAGGATACAAATCGTAAATCTTGGATTACGATGAAGAATGGCGTACTTGTACGTATGGTACAAGACTCCGCTAAGTCCATTCATTCTCAAATCCTTGTGCCTAAAAATATGATGGATGGGTTTGAAAAAAAATTCGATTTTTTTTCAAACCCATCCATCGTATTCCACGTCTTACCGCAGTTCCCCTCCACTTCCTCGATTATGCCTAAAAATATGAGGGTTAAAATCTTGCAGCACGCTCATGATTCGCAGTGTGCTGGACATATGGGTTTTTCCCGTACTAAAGCTAGAGTTCTTCAATCTTTCTTTTGGCCTGCTGTGAATAAGGACATACGAATCTATTGTCGATCTTGTAAAGTATGTCAAGAGATTAAATCCAGAGGTCCACGCCATGATGCACCTATTCAGGCTGCAGACATTCCCATTCGGCCATTTCAAAAAAATGGCGATAGACATCATTGGTCCATTTAAGATAAAGTCTGCTAGAGGACACCAATTTATTTTGACGTGTGTTATGTGCACACGTTGGCCGGAGGCTGTTCCTCTAAAGAGCATAACTACTGCTGATGTCGCAGATGCTCTTTGGTTAATATTTTCTCGTCTGGGGTTTCCAGCAGAAATATTATCCGACCATGGTACCCAACTCATATCGGATACCATGTCTCAAGTAATGTCGACTCTGAAGATAGAGAGATCGCTGAGTAGTATTTATCATCCTATGTCCAATGGGATGGTGGAACGTTTGAATAGAACTCTGAAAAACCTACTAGGTAAGATAACAGAAGATCATCCTCAGGATTGGGATAGGGTTTTACCCGCGGCTCTCTTTGCATATAGAGAGGTCGCCAACGAACATACAGGATTTTCTCCCTTTGAACTTGTCTTTGGCGCGAAACCGCGAGGTCCTATGTCCTTACTTCATGATCTTATAACTGCTGATAATATTGTCGATGACACAAAATCCTCTTATGAATATGTCATCGCACTTAGACACAAGATTATTGAAGCATGCAAATTGGCAACTGCTTCTTCTGAATTTGCGAAACAGAAGGCAAGGGAAATTGCCAATAAAAAGAGATGTTTGCGTCAACTTTGTCCAGGTGACAAAGCATTTGTCTTGCTACCTTGTAGGGAAAATAGACTTCTAATTTCTTGGAAAGGTCCGTACGATATAATATCAAAGGTTTCCGATGTTGACTATGTCGTCGATATTGACGGGAAGCGTAAAACCTTCCACATCAACATGCTTACGGAATTCCATGAACGTCCTGATTATTTACAACCTGTTTTCCAGGCAACGGACGATTTTCCAGTCCAACATGGACAGTACTCATCTCTGTCAGTAATACAGGATGAGGAAACGAGTTTCTCGGATGTAAATTTACCTTTTCCAATGATTCCTCTTCACTCTAATGAATCATGGAAAGATGTTGCAATTTCTCCAGAATTATCTCCAGGAGAGCAGAAACAAGTTTCTACTATGTTAGAACAATTTCAGGATGTCCTTACTGACATTCCTGGTCAAACTGATGTCATTCAACATGACATTATTCTTACTGACCATAGTCCTATAAGAGTCAGACCGTATCCTATCCCGATACATTTTCAAGCACAGGTAGAGAAAGAGTTAGATGAGATGATAGAGTTAAAAATTATTGAACCATCCACATCAGCATATTCTTCGCCGATGGTTATAGTACGGAAAAAAGACAATAACATACGTCTTTGCGTGGATTATCGCAAATTGAATCAAGTGACTAAATTCGATGCTGAACCTATGCCTTTACTAGAAGAGCTACTTACGAGACTATCGAATTCTCACTTCTTTACTAAACTCGAATTGTCTAAGGGATATTGGCAAGTTCCACTATCCGAACACGCCAAACCGTTTACTGCTTTTTCGACGCCTAGGGGTCTATTCCAATGGAATTTCATGCCTTTCGGTCTTATGAACGCCCCTGCTACATTTGTACGCATGATGCGTCGAATCCTATCTCATCGCTCAGATGTCATTGCGTATCTTGATGACATCTGTCTTTTCAGTGATACTTGGAACGATCACTATAATGGTATAAATGAACTATTGTCTATCTTACGCGAGCATAACCTGACAGCGAAACCATCGAAAGCATGTATTGGTTTTAGCGAAATATCTTTCTTAGGACACCGTGTTGGTCATGGGTTCCTAAAAACAGAAGACCATAATACAAGTAAGATACTTAACATTTCTATTCCTAAGACTAAAAAGCAAGTACGAAGTCTCTTAGGTCTAATACAATTTTATGGACGATTCATCCCGAATCTGTCCTCCATTATGTCACCTCTTTCTTCCTTGCTAAAGAAAGGGTCTCCTAATGTAGTCCATTGGACTCAAGAATGTCAATCCTCTTTGGATAAGGTTAAAACTATGTTTTCTACTTCACCTATCCTAGTATTGCCTTCTAAGGATAAGACATTTATTCTTCGTAGTGACGCTTCATCCACCGGGATTGGAGCTGCACTAATGCAAGAGTACTCTGGAACTCTGCATCCTGTGATGTATATTTCTCGGAAATTAAATGCCGCAGAGAAGAATTACTCGGTCCTAGACCGTGAATTATTGGCTATGGTTTGGTCAATCCTTAAACTGCAAAGATTTCTTCTGGGCGCGCATTTCATTGTGGAAACTGACCAGAAAGCTCTTACGGCTATTCAGAGTAAAAATCTGAAGAGCGCGAGATCAACGCGATACGCGATTGCTCTACAGCCATTTCATTTTTCGGTGCGAGCTATCCGTGGGTCAGAAAATGTGATGGCAGATATTTTGTCTAGATGCCCTTATGATTCATAACTGTTATACAACTTTGATACAGTTGTTTCTATGTTGAAATGTGTACACATATGTAATATATCATATATTGATTGTAACACTACTTAGCGGTTCATTGATATGTATTCACCGCTGATCTTTCAATGTTTTTCGTCTTTGATGATCATGATGTTAAGATATCTTAGATGAAATTTATGTATAAACTAATGTGAAAATTGTGTCATTGCTAATATTGTAGTATGCGTTGGTGACACCTCTCTGGAAATATTAATACTTAGAGAAGTGCCTTCTCTAAGGTCAGAAAACTTATGCTTATCATCTGCGCATTGTTATTGGTGCGTTGTGAGCCTATTGTATGTTGCTCCTAGATGTATTTCAAAAAAAAAAATGTACCATTTTTTTTTCCCGAGGGGTGTGGTAATCTGTTGTGTGCATATTTTGACGCACATTTTACAAAAATCGATATGGCTATTTAATATGGGAAAAATATAGACATGCATTTATTTGTGTATGAAAATGCTGTTTATGGTCAAAGCGAGATAAGCCATGTTTGATTCACACTTTTGATTATAGGAGTAATCGTTCTGGATATGGATCCAGCGCAAGGATAGTGCGCTGGCGTTTGTACTTATTTTTTTAGGGCCAGAAAATATATTAATTTGCTTATTGTGTTTATGGCCTGAATTCATATGTATTACATATTATTAGTACAAGTAGAATCAGTCCTATATTGTATATTTTGGATGTATAGGAGGGACTAGATTCTTGTATTCCGGTCTAGCGGAAGTATGAGTTGTCTTGACAAGTCGTGATGAGTTCCGTTGTACTGCTTAGAAATGGCGGGGTACGTTTTTCAAGAGCTGGTCCTTTCGTCAAGAAAAATGTCTTACGAAGTGGTTTTCCTTCTGAAGGAGATGGTGTCTCTACGATAGTTTGTGTTAGAGACTCTCCTTATGTCAGTATATAGATGATTCGGACTCCAGGTAAACCCAGCTCCTATTTTTGATGATCTCTCGTCGGTTAGGCCTAGCTTGACTTTTGGTGCTTCATTATGCTAGTGTCGTGTTTGGTATCGACGAAGATGACAGATTTTCCTGCAGCGGTTATGGCTACGTGAATTAACCTGTTCACCGTAGAGCTGCATGGAAACATTTACGAAATCCTTTATATACCCATTATGAATTAACTCTGGCTTATATTCTTCTTCCTATGAATGAGTGAACGACAACTCAGGGAGGTAGCCATGTTGGATTTCGGTCATCATATGTTTTGATCACTGCCAAGAGAACAGATTATTTATCTTATTATCGGACAGTGACAGAGAGATCTCAATCTTGCTAGAAACCCCTTTTCGTGGTTGCATAATATACTACAAACTATAGACGTCAAGTAACTTTAGTTATTTATCGATCTGCCTTCACTGACGCGTTTGGTCAGATAGGGAGATGCGGCCATAATGTATCATGACATTGAACTTTGATGTACTACCCATTATTTCTGCATGTGTCATGACTTCAGATCTGCTATGTATACCTACAAATTGATATGCCAACGAACCATGATGTACTCGTATGTCCCAGTGTGTACGTCTGAATAAATTGAGTAAACTAAGATTCCAGCAGTCTGCATTGGTGCCTTGTAGACACATGTGTATGAGTGATTATATTGGTCAGCACACGAACAGTACACCATTCGCGGTAGACACACTCTACACTTCTACTTCATACATACACCATCCTGCGTCGGCTGAAGTGACCAAGTTCAGGGCCTGCTTCCCCTGGAGCCTTTGCCTTCCCTAACTCAGGACTAGGGTGAGTTACCCATTTACAGCTGGGTAGACTGGAACATGCCTGATCTCAACAACACACCACTCTTCCTTACAGAGCAGACAGCCTGATACTTTACAGTGTGTGTGTGAAAGCAACTTTACAGAGTGAGAAGAGCCGAAACTTTACAGTGGGGTTATCAATTCCCTTCCTCGCTACCTTTTCTTTTCCAAGCTCAGCAACAGTCAGGAACCCATTTACATGCTGGGTAGAATGCAGTGTGACGCCACCATGTTTCAAACCTGGTACACTTGCAGCAAGAGGCCAGCGCTCTAAGCACTCTACCAACCGGACGCTCTAAGAATACATGGGCAATTAAAAAGGTTAACGAGGACGTCCTGAAAGAAGCTGGTGCGCTAAAAAGCTTATTAGTCATATTAGAAGTAAGCAATCTACTTTGTTTTCAAATATCGGGTCAGTCCTGTTGTATGGCTGTGAAACATGGAGAACGTAAAAAAAAAAAAAAAAAAACCAGAACCAAAAAGCTACAGACTTTCATAAATGGATGCTTGCGTAGAATAGAAGGATTGAAATGGTATGACAAGGTTACCAACGTGGAACTGATACAAGAAGCAGTGGAACGAGAGATGAGAAGAAGGCGATGACGAGTTATAGGGCAGACATTGTTGATAGCATTACCAAGTAGTCCTTGTTCTAGGATCCCCAGGGTAAGAGAGGCAGAGGTAGACAGACACACAAAAACACATGGAGAAAAGAACTGGACACATGAGGGGAAAATGCTGCGGAAAACATGGAAAAAGCTTGAGCTGATGGCATATGACAGGAGGACTTTGCACGTGCTCGTTTAAGGTCTATGCTCCTTGGGGAGCTAAAGGGTATTGATTGAATCTGCTCTGTTATGAGATCTGGAACTTCTTGTGACAACAAGAAATGTTGAAGGAAAAAAAAAAAAGACAGAGTGACAAAGAAGCTTGTGGGTATTGTGACATTTTGGCTTGTAGAGAAGCCAACAGCAGAATTGATCAACAATACTGGCGACAGGATGTTGTGGAGGGACGTAATCGCCTTCGCCAACTATTATGGTACTTGAAGAAAAAGAGAAAGCCTTGAGGCGGAACAAGGGCAGGTGCAAATATTTTAACCTTCACGCGTCCTTGAGCTTCGAGAGGCAGAGCGGTTAGTGAGCTTACTTCTCGAGGCAAAGCTACCGGGGTTCGATACTAGGTGGCGTCAAGCTCCAGTCTACCCAGATGTTAATGGGTATTTGATTGCTCGTGTGCTAGGGAGGGCAATTTCAGCGCGGAAGGGAACGGTCACCCCACTTCTACATTTATGTGGGCCTAAGCTCTTGTCCTCCGCCTATCCGCATTTAATCAAATAATTTTGCCTGCCGTTTGTTTACTCGACTTCGGTATCCTGCACTGCCTATCTTCGGGGAAATAGTGAGGGAGGGCGGCACTAGAACAGTGGCCTCATTTCATAGGCTGTTTTATCACGAAGAGGAAACAGTGTGCCATAATTTCGGGGATTCCCACTATATTGCGCTACCGGGTGGTAGCACTAAATCTATTACGGTACTGGAATTAATAAACGGAACTGGGGCTTTTTCACATTTAAGCCAATCGTTTCATAGATAGTACATCCTTGAAAATATCGATAAGTGGATGGTACGCGAGCAACGGTTGTAGATTAAGGTACAATGAAAGCCGGCCTTTGAGCATTCATCGCCAGTGTTGCCACTCCTAGGTGGATTAATCTAGATCTAGATTTTTTTTTTTTTGGTCCCGTCTAGTTGTCATTTTCCTTCATTAGCTAAAGAACGCTACTTATATAAACTTTAGGTTTTCATATTTCGTCGAAAGTATCCCCCAAAATACCGCATGAAGTAGAAAAAAATCGCCCAAGATTCAAAATCTGGGTGTTTTTTTTTTTCTAAAAAATTGAGAGTGGTAACACTGTTCGGCGCCCAGGGCGAGTGGTTTGACGTGCGCCAACTGCTCCAAAGTTGTAGCTGTGAAAGTTTATTAAAGTCTACTACAAAACTGAGTAAGATTCGTGGATACAGTTACAGATCAGTTTTAGATAGTTCTTACTTACAAAACAGAAAAGACGATATCGCCCAGGGCATCATGGGTAAACATGTTATCCATGTTTCAGAGCCATACAATAGGACTGACTTGACATTTGAATTGAAGATTCTTATTTTTGTATTCAACATGATTTCTCTTCATATTTCCAATACAGTGAAAGCCCCCCTTGCCTTTCATATTCCTATTTTGATATCATTGTATGGTCTCTCCAACTTGGTCTATATTGCTGCCATGATATGTGTACGATTCTACATCTTGTACGTGTGTTTCTTTTAAGTTCAATCTTGTTACCACTTCCTGCATTTATTCTCGGACCGTTGCCTTTCTCCTGTATTTAAATAAGAGGAGTTATATGTTTTAAAAGTGGCCCGTTTACGTAGACGATACATTCTGTTTCACCAACAAGTGAAAACAAGAATATAAACGATGATTGCTAAAAATAGGTAACGATCGTGAGTAGTGGGAAGGTAAGCACTGGCAGTGGCGTACTAAGGGGATGCGAGGGGAGTTCCGCCTAGGGGACAGTCAGGAAAGGGGTGCCATCGGACAGCATTATGACAGTGCTTACTGATAAAAATAAATTTGCCAGCACTTGTTGATAGCAAGGGGGGGGGGGGGGTGCAAAAGGTAGGATCCTCCCCCAATGCCGAACATTTTTAATACGCCCCTGGGATAGTAAAAGACGAAGAAACAGTGTGAGTGAATAACACAGATCTGAACGCGACTCCACTCAGCCAAAAATGGCCAGTTTACTCTGCACTATACCTGTCGTTGTCTCCAAACTGGTTTTTATATTTTCAGGGTCTAAGTGTTTGACCGTTATTTTGTCCTCAAAGATTTATTGGTGTCCTCTGTTTCAATCTGTACATTCATTATCCTTCTTCCTCCGGCGGTTCATAGGTCGTCAACTAATACACGCCAGGTCTTCCTGTCCTATGCCATCCGTTCATGGTTTATCCCATTAAAGTTTGTCTCCAGCTGCCTTCCCCGTGTGTTTTCAGCTCTGCCGCTTCCCTTATCATGGAAATTACAGGTTGTCTTGTGAGGCTATCAACAGGTTTTTTTTTCAAAGTGTATCCCGTCGAATTATATAATGCGCAGATAGAGGGACCAAAATGAAATTCATCATTGTGAAATTAATGACAAGATCACCATTGTGAATTTGATGACAAGATCACCATTGTAAACTTGTTGATATGATCACCACTGTGGAATTGATGACAAGATCACCATTGTGAAATTGATGACAAGGTAACCATTGTGACACTGATGACAAGATCACCATTGTGAAATGGATGACAAGATCACCATTGTGACACTGATGACAAGATCACCATTGTGACACTGATGACAAGATCACCATTGTGAAATTGATGACATGATCACCATTGTGAAATGGATGACAAGGTAATCATTGTGAAACTGATGACAAGATCCAGACAACTGCCAGTGGAACAGGAGATTGAGAAGAAGACGCAGGCCACAGATGGGACACATATTTTAGGAAACTTTTCCATAGCAACATTACAGGTCAGTTCTTGTTCTGGAATCCCTAGGGTAAGAGAGGTATAGAGAGAGAGAGAGAGAGAACGCACAAGTATAAATAACTTGTTTTTGATGGGTCCAGTAACATAATTCTCATGAGAGCAAACACAATGACAATAATTTATCGATGCATTGTGATTTGTTGTAAAGGACAATGAAGAAACCAAAACTCACATCAACAATGGTATTTGCTTATGATCAATATCATAACAATAACAGTCTGTAATAAATTAAGTGCTGCCTATCCTGACATACCATGATGTTCCCAGACGTTTCGTAAATCAGGGAAGTGTTACTTGTTCATATTTTTTTTAAATTTCTCTACATTTTCCAGACGCTATATATACATTTTTCAATAAACAGATCACAAACATCCTTTGACAGAGAGAGTTTTGGACCACTATGGTACTATTTAACACCTAACAGAAAAGCACATTCTAGATAACTTCTGACTGTCATGCCAGGTCCTTAATATATTTTGCGCTCATTTTTCTTTTGAATTCTGTGACCCAGTGTTTCCACCAGCAGCATGCATCTGCAAATGTATGTTCATGAAGCTTCTGGTAATTCAGTGGCAAGGGGCAACATTGTTTCAGTTGGTAAGTGTTCTGTTATCCTTGCAAGTTCCTTACTGCAGACAGTATCTGCCTTTGCTTGGGTCGTAGCTTCACCTGTTACCATCAAAGCAGATTGATCTGTACCCTGTGGGCTGGCACAATTAAAACGCCATGCTGAAAGCTGATCTCTGTGGCCCTGAAAAATCGGAGGACATAAATACGTTGGTCGCCTACAATTGAGAAAATGCTGGCAACAGAACGGCTCCACAGTCCCACCTGATGAATAGAGTAACATACACATGGGGGTTTATCGGGATCTGTCTGGCCAACTTCGGGCAAAATGATAGCATGCTCACATCAGTGTTGCCAGATCTCTACAATGTGATGTCAAAAAAATAAAAAAATAATATGAAAATCCTGGCTCACAAAACAACAGCGGCTGTACAAACCCCGTTACCTACTACCAAAACTAGATCTCTCTTAAATGCAAATCTGAAAGACCCATTTTCTGAACACACTTCACGCCCTATACAAGCTAACCGACAGGAAGCTCCTTCATAGACGTTAAAATAAATGTTGTTTCATAACACTATCTGATATACCATAAAATAATACAAATTGTGAAAAGTTGCCCATAGCAGATACTGCCGTAGGGAAATGAAGTGTTGTAACCAATTAAAAAACCTGACATTGTCTGATGACTAAGAAACATAAAAGTGTTGTAACCACTTAAAAAACCTGACATTGTCTGATGACTAAGAAACATAAAAGTGTTGTAAGCACATCAGCAATTTCACAATAATAACCTGTCCTCACAGCCCCACCCCACCCCATTTTTGGTTATATTTAAACAGTTAAAAATACTAATTTTCAATATGACTCATCATCACTACACCCCACCCCCCAATAAAATCAACAACAAAAAAGAAACCGTTGCAACTATTAGTAATAGTGAATAGTTCATGCCTCCAGACGATAGTATCATTCTAGTTCAAGGCACACATACATGAGCTAATATGAATGCTAAGGTGCCTACCACATAGAACAAGGTGGGAAGATTTCGGATGAGATTCCAAACTATTTCACCGTGTTCCGATTGCTTCTCTGAGTGATTTTCATGTACGTGGACATGCCATAGGTCGCTTCTCTGAGTGATGTTCATGTACGTGGACATGCCATAGCACAAACTACTCTGGTGGACAACCATCAGCGCATGACGATCAAGCCCAGCTTTTGACTCCTGGCAGTCGATTAAGTTTTCTTAGTCTACTGGAAGTCAGTAATCAGAGCAGTATGTTGTATATTCAGCAATGTATTGAATCATCTCAACTAAATACAAGGTTACATATTAAAGTGTAAAGTCTTAGCTGATGACAATGACTCATGTGTTGTGGCACTATAATTTGGCTCATTCTGAAAAAGAAATTTTATCTATTTCAAAGCTGATTTTCTTAGCTCTTAAATTCGCAAAGTCATGAATTAACGTGGTAATGTCCTATAACGATGTTTCCTCATTCAGGATTTAAATGTGGGCTTTTCCTTCAAATATATATTGTGTGTGGCTGATGCTACTGTGGCCAGAAACGCTAACAAGATGTGCAAAGCTGCCGATATATTCCGAACAATCAGTGACTGTATTTCAATTGCAACATTTCAAACGGAGTAGTATTTTCAGGTATAGCACGCAAAAACGTCTCTAGCTCCGTAAATAAATTAAGTTTTTCAACATTACTGTTGCCTTCACCGTGGTACTTTGTTGCTCCGGAGTCTTTTAACTCAGATAATAGTAAAACCAGAACAAAGAATACTTAGAATTCGATGACCGCAATTTGTAAAGATGATATTTTCAAAGGAAGTTCAAAGATTTGTCCAACCTTGTTCAGTTGCCCAAAACGTTCTAGAAGAGACAGTAACACTTGATATACCAAAACATTAAAAATTCCAGTGGGGTCATTGTCTTATTTATGCGCTAATTTGCCTTCAGCCTTGCATGGGGAAAAATTGTGGGGGAGGGGATGTTTCATATACACATACGCCGAGGGTACAACGCTATGTTCTTATCACATCCAATTATTCTGCAAGCTGTACTGACGTAAAAAACATATTTATCATAGCCACTATCTTTGACCTCAAAGAAGTTACAGACAAGTAAGCAATTCCACGTTCTTTCTTTGCACGATCTTGCTCACTAGATTCATCTATGTAGGAATTTCGTCACAAGGCCCCACTATGTGGCTGATTATATTGAAGCGAGATGGCTAGATGGAAAAGGTGAAAGTATGAAAGTACCAATACTATGTGGCTGATTATATTGAAGCGAGATGGCTAGATGGAAAAGGTGAAAGTATGAAAGTACCAATACTTTGTGGCTGATTATATTGATGCGAGATGGATAGACGGAAAAAGGTGAAAGTACCAAGACTGTGTGGCTGATTATATTGATGCGAGATGGATAGACGGAAAAAGGTGAAAGTACCAAGACTGTGTGGCTGATTATATTGATGCGAGATGGATAGACGGAAAAAGGTGAAAGTACCAAGACTGTGTGGCTGATTATATTGATGCAAGATGGATAGATGGAAAAAGATGAAAGTACTAAAACTGCCCGGACAATCTCAGTGAAGGTTGGCTCCAGGAAAATCTGAGAAAAATGTACGTGAAAGTTCCACAAGAAGAAAACAGAGTGAGAATCACTGGTAGATCTATAATGATACTGGAAATTAACTGTCTCTTAGCAATCCTCTGAGTAGACTAAGAGCTGGATAATTTTCTGTTGCAGCACTGAAGAAAAAAAGTCTACCACTTGTTTCAAGAAATTGGAAATTAGCAATCCGTAAAATACAAAATTCCTACGACCGTTAAAGCAAGACTTTAGTAAAAGTTCTATTTTAAGATTACTTATTCAGCTAACCGTAGCATCTAAAACATTGGCAATTATTACTTCCGGTTTGCGACAAGTGAATTAAGAAGCAAATATGACAAAGTGGAACCATGAGCTTGGAAGGTGACTGTCGTTAATTCCCGATTAGGCTGACAAGTATGATGCATCACTATGTGGCTATCTAACCTAACGTTTAAGTAATTTAGTGTGATTTCGTCTTTGACAATTTCAGCACCAATACTTCATAAAATAAATAAATACAAAGTTTAAAACGTGATAACTGTTCCAAATAGACTGCACCATCTGCTGAAGTCAGGCCTGGCGGTGATAATGTAATTTAAAAGAAGCACGCAATTTTCTGAACTAAAAAGTTATAACAATTTACTTGCACTACTAGTGAGCATTGTTATGCTGTACTTTTAAAATATTTCTAAGCACTGCACCTTTATTGGAAATGTCTTGTATTTATTTATTTTTTAAAAATATATTTCAAAAGATATCAACGATCTGCCCATTCATAGCTTTCTCCTGTAACTGGACACCTTCGCTATACAACAAACTTATCTACTATACTTCAGTATGAGCCAGCATAGTATGAATAGAACGATTTCCTTACATACTAATAAATAAACAAGTCAAGGTCACTGACTACTACGTGACCACACGTGGAAATAGGTCCATCTTTCAAATGTAAAATGCAGTCAGCTCATACGTCATCGTTATTAATAACAACAAATAAAAATGAAATAAGTTATTATAAATGTATGTTTAGTTAAGCCAGAAATGCCTTGTCATTAAGTATTTAACACTGACAATAATATTCGGTTGAAATGGACGACCAGTGGGCCGTGTATTCAATAAAACATAAAAAAAGAATCCAGAGACGCAGTAATAAGGGGTAAGGGCTAGGAATCATAAATCTAACCTTCATCCTACCCCTAACCACGTGGACCACTTATTTGTATGGCATCGAATAACACGTCTCACTTTTCTTCCTGTTACCGGAATCTGCAAGACATAATGCTCTTATAATTCTTGGCGTCATGACACTCTCCTCAACGTAACAACAACATATCACATACATTTTTATCGTACAATCAGCATTATACATAGCTTCTGGCACCCTCTGTATGTTTCAAATATTGCCTTCGAATATCGGTTTTAAAAAAAACGACAATTTAAACAAACAAAAAATAACATGATGATGTGAGATACACCAATAGGATGGAGAAAAAAAAAGTTTGTACTCAACAACCATTTTGATATATATAATGACAAAATTGGTAAAAAAAATAAACATTTTACCGAACACAACAGTCGAGGAGTTAAAACAGGAGACTATGATCATACCGCATGGGTGATATGAAATTTACCGACTAACTTCCATGCGCTTAACATTAACTCTTTTCGCTCGCCGTTCGGCTTCCTACACGGCAGTATTTCCTAAACTGGGCACTATTACCCTCAAGGAAATGTATTTAATATGTCAATGGGCAGCCAATGAAGAACGGGCAATAGGAGGGACAGCAGGGAGACATCTAGTCATTAAAAAAAAAAAAAAGCATAAACTATAGAAGAAATCGAAGAACGGTTGAATCTTTGCAAAAATATAAAAACAAGGCAGCATGATGTGGCTTACGTCACTGTTGCACGTGCAGTGCGCTAAAAGTTCTATTACTTATGGATGAAAAAAAAAAAAATTGCGCAAAATCTGCAAGAACTACTTGACTTACTGCCAGCTCACAGATATCAGTCAAGCAAAAAAAAAAAGTTACCTGTGTCCAAGTTAAAAAAAAACATATTGCCTCTGTTCATGGTACGAAGAAAAGTACTTAGTTCAAAAATTCTCATGAAATCTATTATGTAGCTAAAAAACAAAAACTTCAGCAGTTTAATACTACAGCTATATTCAGCAAGGCAAGCAGCAAACGACATATACATTAAAGGGGTGATTGGACATGGAGGCTATCATTATCAAACACTAAAGTGGACATCACTGTCTTAGCGCAGATCTATCTGAGACAACCATCACGTGGTTGAATTCTTATCTTTCACATAACAGCATCTCACTCCACATGATATATTATGTTCTGTACTGTAATCAATGAAGATAAGTTAATATTTTCTGTACTGATTTCAAGCCTATTATCTGCATTGTTATCTGTGACAGCTGGATTCATAAATCATAGAAATAAATATGACATATGAACGTACATTATATTCAATGGAATGAGTCAGAGCAGGACATTCAGGTGTTCGTATGTCCAGTACGGGACAGACTCAGCCAACTGACAGCATGCGGCTTAAAAGTTTATTTTTACAAAAAATTGTGACTCTAATCTTCGTAAAATTACAACAAGCAAGAGTTACGTCAGTTTATACATTCATCTACCATTTATTTAACCACTGGAATTGCTAATGATATATTTCTGGTAATGGCCTGCAGCATAATGTAATGTTAATTGCCACCGATAGCAACAGTCAAAATATGTTTTTAAAGGTTCTCTTGACTTTTATATTATAGTGACATCCCCTTGTAACGTTTGTCTTGGTCATAAAGTATAATATCGCGGTCGAGTATCGACATTACAAGGGGAAGTCACTCAATAATATAAAAGTCTATAGAGTATATTTACCCACAGTAAAGGTAGCCTCCTTCAGGTGCTAGCCCTTAGCTGTTGTTTTTTTCCTGGTGTTCCTTTCAGCGACGTGTCATAACAGGCAACTAATATACGGCTGTGCTTGGGGACTGGTAACCTCATTATGTCAACAAATTGCTCCAGAAACAACTGTTGCAAGAGCTCATGAGGGGCAGCTGCTGTGGTGGCTTCACAGGAATCAAAATGACAATGATGAAGATTGTGCAATTTAAAAAAATGTGCATTTGTTACCATAATGCAAGAACTCCGCAATTTTAACAATAATTGGGACTAATATGGAGATTTGAGATTTATCAAGCACAAAGATTCAGACTAGCATTCACTAACAGTAATCCAACTACCTAATGTCTTCAGAAACCTGAAAGAAAGAAATTTAACTGACACTGGTGCAGATGACAATAGGAGTGTAGCACGTACAACTGGGTTGCAATCTGTCATGAAGCCATAGTCAGGTGCAAAAGGCATCCAAATGTAGTTTTGCTGGGTTAACAAATTGGTGGTATAAATTCGTAACTTCCGGGACTAAATTCTGGAATAATGGACATTACTTTTTTTTTCGTCCCTAAGGTATGTGAAATACATGTTAATATGTGATGCCTGGCAACCTTAGGTTCTACGAATTTTAGCGGTGTGGAGGAGCGCATTAGTCAATATCTACCTACCTATATATATGTGTGTGTGTATACAAGTATATATATATATATATTTTTTTTTTTCTTAACCAGCGGCACTTGGGCTTTCAGCCCTTCGGCCCAATGACATGTCATTGCGAGGCTGGGGAACCTGTGGACTTTCCTTCCAACCCGGGAGGAGCTTCGCCCCTTCCCATCCACAGAGGGTTTATCTCAGGAGTCGTTCAGGTTATTCAGTCAAAATCCCGGTCGATGATACTCCTTCGAATGCCCGGGCTTGAACCATGAACACCTGATTGCCAGCGCAATGTGGTAACCATTACGCCAGCGCGGCTCCCATATATATATATATATATATTGCAAGAGGGTGCTGGAATTAAAAAACTGTGGAAACTATAGCTGCAGTTTATAAAGATCCTCCATTGCTTTCCAATTCTTCCAATCCTGGACAGCTCACTTATTATCAGTGAGTTATTATCATGTCCAACTTGCCCTTATTTTCCTACCTCAAGTTTTTTTCTCCCTGCGTCTTGATTTCTTCTCCATTTTTCTGTTTCTACCCTTGGTGTCTCAGAATTAGGACTGTTTAAGTGCTCACATCAAGTGCAATTTAAAAAAAAAGTTTGAGACAAATTTTCTGCAGACATAAAGCAAGCAAAGTTACACAGTGTAATATAATAATAAATAGTACATAGCGCCAAATGGATATGACATCATTTTGTGACAGCTAAAAATATAAAAATCAACCCAAACATCATATCTAACTTCCAGACACGCTCATTTTCACAAAGAAGTAGAATGTACAGTAATAACCTGTCTCCATAACTCCATTCGTATAAAAACCCTGGAATGTCAATTCACCGCTGAACATTTCAAAACATAAATAATATAAGCACCCGCTCATGCACACACATACTGACACCGCAGCCACACAAGTTTTGGGGCACTCAAATGCCGCACGACTCCAGCTATCTCCAACAAATAAAATAATTTATGATATATCAGTTTAACCTGACGTTACATTTATCAGAAGAAATAACTAGAGTTGGGCAATGTCCTTGGTAGATGTAACAGAAAAGACAACAGTTTTGTGCCAGGACTACTAACTAACCACACCAACCTTTTCATAAGAGTTTTAAAAAAAAACGAATTTTGCCTCATTTTAGCGAGGCATGCCACATTCAACCAAGAATACAATGTCCGTCAGTTATATTAGAGCACATGTCCAAATATAAAAGACCCTATGGTCTGGTATGGCTTCCAACAGACATTTCATTGTCATCACTGCAAATCTCCATTTGCAAGAGGTTTCCTTTAATTCTACTAACAAATATTCTTCTCTATCTGCACAACATTATTCCACATGAAGCTAGAGGTCCTTATCCTTTTATTTGAACACCAGAAAACAAAAATATTCTGAAAATTTAATGTTTCTTTGGGCTACTTTCGATCATATCTTGGGAGACTTGGGCTATTTTGGGCGACATCTGGAAACTGAAAAATCCTCTCCTCAAGAATTTGAGATAAAGGGTTACAGACCTGTAGTTTCTTCAAGCAATCAGCTGCCCGCCCTGAGTAGTCGCCAGGGGTCTCTGAGGAGCATAAGAGACCTACTGCTCCTTCAGGCATGTCATAAAAGGCAACTAAAGTGAGGCTGTGCATGGGGTTGGCAACCTCATCATGTCAAACTGATAGCTACAGAAATCACCACTGGAGCAGCATGTGCTGTGAGGTTGGCTTCCTGCAGAGGGGGGGGGGGGGGGGGGGGGGGGCTAGCCATAGTGGTATCTATATCCTCCATATGGAACAAACAAGCTGATGAATGACGGAGTGAGAGAGCTGCCTAGTTCCAAATCAGTTTTGACAAGCAAGTGTACATAACTCAGATCTGTCAACTGTAACAACTGTAAAAACAAAATAAACATTGGTACAATCAAAATCTTAGCCTTCTGTGTCATTACAGTAAAGTTCAACCATCATTACTGCTATTTCTCAAAATAGACAGAAGATATCACAGCTTTCGTAAAGTGTTTAACAAATTTTAATGTGTTCACATTTCCAATTTATAAATAAATAATGAGCACGTATGTCAGGGTCTGACAAAAAAGAATATATGGTAGAAATAAAATAATAAATAAATGATAGCTGGTGTTAGAAGAAACGCAAATAATGTAATGAAATTTTAAATGGTTCAGACAAACTCTGAGAAAAAATTAAATCGCATGACAAAAATTACAAGAACACTTTGCACCAGTGAAAAGCAGATGACCACAGAAAACATGGAAGCAGAGGTCTAGAAATAGGAACCACTCTGCAGGTTTAAAAAATACACAAAATATTTCATGTGCAAAGCTGAATTTCTCCCGTGCTTCAGTGTATGAGCTACAACCAGGGCTGCCAGGTTTATGCAAGCGGTTCCTCAATACAACACCACAGCTATAGAGATAAAAAAAAAAAACTTGAAACTTGTAAACTGACATTGCCTTAGACAACAGCTCATATTATCAAAGGAAAGCTAACATTACTAAAAAAGTTAAGAGAACAAGAAAGTATAATGAATGAACAGCTGTCTCGACATCCAATAATATAACTGAGTAAAAATAAAGTATACAATTTTAATCCCTTTCTGTTCCAGGAACCCACATGATGCATTTAAGTGATGAAGAGACTCAATTTCAAAAGACTGGAAACATTCTGCCATGAGTTAGGGCATAAAAGATGTGCATTTGATTAAAGTGGCCAATTCAACAACCTATAGCAGCTATTTATTTAGCATGATGAAGTTGCAAGCCCTAAGCACGACCTTGCATTAACTGCTGGTTGCGACACGTCTTAGGGATCAATTCTTTTGACTTCTAAGTGTGGCTGGCTCAAAATATTTACTTATGCAGACCTGTTCTATGAGGCCTAGCAACGGAATTCAAAATGAACAGAAGATGTGAACAGCTTCTGTCACTTTTCTGCTCAATCTATTCATCTGACAGAGTACTATACTTCTGGTGCTATATTACTCACTGACATAATCTACTTCCTGGACAGAGTACTGTACTTCTGGTGCTATATTACACACTGACATAATCTACTTCCTGGACAGAGTACTGTACTTCTGGTGCTATATTACATACTGACATAACCTACTTCCTGGACAGAGTACTGTACTTCTGGTGCTATATTACACACTGACATAATCTACTTCCTGGACAGAGTTCTGTACTTCTGGTGCTATATTACACACTGACATAACCTACTTCCTGGACAGAGTACTGTACTTCTGGTGCTATATTACACACTGACATAATCTACTTCCTTGACAGAGTAGTGTACTTCTGGTGCGATATTATGCACTGAAAATTCTACTTCCTGGACAATTCTACTTCCTTTCCAACCACGCGGTCCATCAGCGGACAGCAACAGTGATAGGATTTATGCCTTGCCTTCAGGGAAGTACCTAGGTTTTATTTTTATATTTATTTTAGTTCTTATGTGTCCTATCTAGCCTTCACTTTCTTTCCTTTCCTGACGAAGGCCTTGTGGCCGTAACGTAGACTATTTTCTTTGTCTTTTGTCCTCGTAAGACGAATCACCTTTTTTCGATTTTTTTTCATACCCATCCATTCCTGGACAGAGTACTGTACTTCTGGTGCTATATGACACACTGAAAATCTACTTCATGGACAGAGTACTGTACTTCTGGTGTTATATTAAACACTGACACAATCTACTTCCACAATCTACTGTATTTTTTAAATTATGGTATATTAAACCCGGACACAATCTACTCACTGCACATTTCGGTGCTAGCATAAGAGTGACACAGTCTACTAATGGAACAAGTACTGCATTTTTTTATGCTGATATATTAAACACTGATTCATTCTACTCATTAAATAACAGTATTTCTGGACTCACTAGACAAGTACTGCACTTTCAGTGCTGGTATAAAAGTGACACAATCTATAATGTAGACGAGTACTGTATTTTTATGACATTCTAACCATTAGAGCACTGTATTTCTTGGGTTGGTATAACACAGATGCAATCTACACACTGGACAGAGTACTGTATTTCTATGTTGGTACAACACAATATAAAAGGTAAAGGTGTTCCCATGTGTTACAGACTTCACTATACTAGGTCCAGCATCGAGAGGTGGTGTGACCAGTTCCCTTCCTCACTGCCTTTTCCTTCCCTAACTCAATAGTAAAGTCAGGTATCCATTTACATCTTGGTAGACTGGAGCGTGTCAATATCGTGAATCAAACCTGGCACCTTTACCGCTAGAGACCAGTGCTCTAATCACTCTGTCAAAAGATATATTCTACTCATTTGACAGAGTATTGTATTTTTGATTTCTAGGATAACAGTGACACAATCTACTCACCGGACAAAGTGTTGTACTTTTTATGCTGGTAAAACACTGATACAATCTACCCATTTGACAAAGTACAGTATTGTTGGTGCTGGCATAACACTGACCAGCAAAATGGTTTACAGGAATTATACTACAATACAAGTCATAAATCTTAAATATTCCCATTCAACAAAAACATGGATCAGCGTTGCATTTACACACCTGTTCACACACAAATCATTTTCCATTACAAATTCAAAAACACCAATGTTCTCATGTCTTTCCCCACCTCATCAATGTCATCAAGCAAACACACAATATATTCATTTCACCTTTAGCAGAAGTGATAATTTAAGCAAGCATGTTTACACAAGCCAATTATGCCTTTATAAGTAAAGCCAAAAACACAGATTTGCATATAGGTGATTCAGACAACCAAAAGGCTCTCTGAAGGCAAATTTCAGTATGTGATTTTCCACATTGTCCTAACAAATATAATGCAGAAGTGAAAAAATGTATGTGAAACAAGGGCATTAGTAAATCACTATGCATTATAAATAGGTATCACAGCTTGAAATAGTCACTACGTGATAGTCTGGTTACTTTCTATTAAGTCTAGAAATAATTTTCCTAATAGCTCATGGACTAATGAAAAAAAAAAAAAAATAGAGAGTAATATAGAGTATGATAATATCCAAGGCATAGAGATTTGCTGCTGTCAGCAGATTCTGTCTCCAATTCAATCCTGGTTGTAAAAATGTTTGCATTCTATCTTTCATATGGTCACCAAGTTGGTCACAGGCCAACTTTGTAAAGATACTCCTCTGTAAACAGTCAAACTAGACCATACAATCTCAGAGACAATATGGCTACAACATCACAATTTTGAAGAATGAGATGGATTTAAAGTATCCCCAATCTAAAAGTTGTCCTCTCATAAGTGTCTCTTGAGTTAGTATTGGTTAGTTAAAAAAAAAAGGTATTCAAAAAGTATAAGTTAATATTAGCCACACTGCTAACTTAATAATTATCTTGTTCTGACCTAAGAAATGTTTGTCTGATACAATAGTCTTGATAGTTTCATTCAGCAATCATTATGGTTTGATACAACACTTGTTATAGTTGAATACAGCAATCATGATAGTTTTATACAGCTATTGCCATAGCTTAATTTAGCAATCATCAAAAATTGATACAGCAACCATCATATTTTATCTTGCAATCATAGTTTGATGCAACAACCATAATTTTGATACAATCTACAGTTTAATCTAGAAATCCATTTAGTTTGATACAATCATCAGTTTAATTTAGAAATCATCATAGTTTAATTCAGGAATCATTGTAGTTTGATACAATCATCAGTTTAATCTAACAATCATCATAGGTTCATACAACATTCATCATAGTTTAACCTTTAGCACGCTGCATTCTTTTCCCGAAATTTTGCCCTGCAGCTGCATTCTTTTTCAGAAAACCCCCTTTTTTATAGTGGATGACTTGTAAAATCTATATTTTTTTTGTTTTTTGGCCAATTGCTGTAATTTTTGGACTGTATAGAGATAAATGGATGACGAATCTGATGACGTCATTTTGTTGATGTGATAGGAGAAGAAGACTGGTGAAAAAAAAAAAAAAAAAAAAATCAACAAAAAAAGAGCCTTACCTCACTCCTGGTGCAGCTCTGGAGTACAATCTGCCTTAAAATTGAGCAGAGTGTGATAACGCTCAAAGCAGGGATATGGACAGAGAGGTACTACACACCTACGGCACACTAATGGGGACTGGTGGCGCTTCTTGCCCGTGTCCCTGCTGGAACACACAACGCAGTCTAGCCTGGAAGGTCTGCCGCTAGCCAGACGTTTAGGGTTTGGAGTCATGTAGTGTTCCCCCATAACCAATCTTGCTGGTGCAATGTCAGATACCCTTCCTCTGCGGTGTGTGACCCTAGACTGGTACCCTTCAAGCAGCCCATGAGCAATCCGCAGACGGAATGTTTCCGCCTTGATACGAGACGGATGCTTGGCCCTCCACAGGACAAGCGAATTGACAAAGCAAACTTCCAATAGATAGAAGAAAATTTTCTTCCACCATTTGCTACTCCTGTGCAGAACCATATAGTATGTCAACTGTTTGTCCACACGATCAATACCTCCCATATGACAGGAATAGGCCTGGACAGCGCATGGTTTGTCCACAATCCGCACATTGCCAGCATGATGTTTGGATCTAACCTCCTTCCTGAAGGTCTGCGCATCGTGTGCAGTTGTCATTAGATTCACTGGCCTCTTGTCAAACCATGACATATAGAGGATATTGCCTTCTCTAACAGTCATGGGAGGGTCACCAGCTTTGGGTTTCGCCAACTTCAGTTGTGGGGGGACCCCTCGGCGGTTGGTCCGCAGTGTGCCGCAAGCCCCTGTCTGATTATCCCCAAGCTCCTTGAACAGGGCAGGCGAAGAGAAAAAGTTGTCCATGTACACAACATGGCCATGCCCATACAGGGGAGCAACAAGGGAGGTGACAACACGGTGAGCAACCCCTCTAGTAGGGTCCACATTGTCTTCCTTCCCAAGGTAGAGCTGCCAATTCCAGAGGTAGCCTGTCTTGGAGTCAGCTAGGCCCCAGGCTTTCATACCCCACTTAGAGGGTTTGTTGGGCATGTACTGCATAAGGCTGGTCCTACCTTTGAAAGCAATCATACTTTCATCAACACTAAGCTCTTTTGAGGGTATGTAATGGCTTTGCCATAGAGGGAGAAGAGTGTCAACAAACGATTTGATTTTGAAGGCTTTACTGTGGTCAGGGTGCCCTCGTGGTGCAGCAGTTGTATTGTCCACGAGGTGTAGAAAAGATAAGATAGACAGAAACCTGTCCCTACTCATCACTTTCTTGAACCCTGGCATGTCAAGGAAACAGTCATTTGACCAATACAAATCAAATGACGATCTTTTCGTTACACCCATCAACAGAAGCAAAGCAAGAAATGCCCTCATCTCGTCATCACTGACATTGGTCCACAACGCCACACGGGATGCGGCACGAACATCTTGCCCGTCCTTTTCACCAACCTGACTGGCGTAACGATTAGTTTCCGTAACTAATGTGTTCACAACATCATCTGTGATGAACAAACGGAATACATCTAACTCAGAGATGTCATCGTCAACGCCCACAGGTCCCACAACTTGGTCGAAGTTGTGGAGCCAGTCGTGGTTGTAGCCAGAAGGTGCTGCTCTAACAACATTGACTTCTTCAAAATCATCAACACTTGACACATCACTATCTTCCCCTTCAACATCACCCACATTCGAAGTATATACCGGCAGACCAGCACTAGTAAACCCAAGAAACTCCTCATCATCGGAATCAGAATCCATGAAAATTTCAGATAAAATGGCAGCTGGATCCATGCCGATTGATTTCGATTTGAAAATTGCACAGAAAATGTACGCTATCGCACCCGTTTCAAATGAAAGTCAGAAAAGGAAGTAAAACCTCTTTCACAGAAGAGTCTATTTTTGCATCCGGGGCTAAGATCACGTGCACACACATTATAAATCAGTTTCCCGATGATATCCGCAAGGCGACACATGTCGCCTCCAGCTGGCAGAACATAGGTTACCTTCGGCGACATGTGTCGCCCGCAGCGTGCTAAAGGATCTAGCAATCATGAAAGTGTGATACAATCATCAGTTTAATCTAGCAATTATTATAGTTTGATACAACAATTTTCACAGTTTAATCTACCAAATCATCATAATTTGATAACATTTTCACACTACAACCTAGCAATCATAACAGTTTGATTTAAAAATCATTTGTATTTATTATCTTTCAAATGGGAACTAACATTAGCAGTGTACACGAACAATCAATCGGTGCCCCGTGGACGAATTAAAGCAATGCCTTTAAAAAAAAAAAATTCAAAATAACAAATGAAAATCTGAATTCTTTAATACAAAGTTTTAATTATAAAGAATATGGTGCCTGAAAACAGAGACAGTTTTTTTGGTTTTAATTAAAAATTTTTAACAATTTCAAAGTTGTGTGTAAAAGCAGCTGTCAGTAAATCGCACTGCTGTTTTGTGCCTGAATAAAACACCATGTACTCTATATGTAAACAGGCTGTCCAATTATATACTGAATGCTGTGTGTAATTAACAATGCATAATTATTTACTGCAATCCCCCGGTCTTAAGCTGTTTGATTAGCGCTTTCTCTATACAATGCTATTCTTATTTTACCACATTTGCTATATGCTTAAAAAATTCGATCTTATGCTGAACACTAAACTCCATTGGAGGCAGAAATATAACTTTCACTTGTTCATCAAGTTCATTCAGGGTGGTGTAATGACCAAGAAGCATTGTCTTTGTTAGCATAATGAAGCATGATCTCAAAATAGAATGCAGTTCTTTGGTAATCCATAACAGAACAAGATTTTAATGGCTACAATGTGCTTCTTGAAGAGAAAAAAAGAAGGTGGCAAAGCAAAGCAAGCTGCTCAACTTGCTTCTTTAAAGTCTCCTGAATAGCCCCCACTGACCCAAACCTTCTACATCTGAAGCCACAAATCTTTTTCAACATCTACAAAACATTCTGTTAACTTAGACGTTTGATGATGAAGACAGCTCTGCTGTGAAAACTGTGACCACATCCAACAGAAATAGAAGCAATTAAAGTCCTATATTAAAAAAATCTTTTAACAAGCACAGTACATATATAATATTTTGTGCTCAGTATGCCTGATAATTATTTGTAGTTAAAAAAATTAATGTTGCTAGCTATTTAGCTTTATTAATCAGTTTTTACTGAATTTTTATACAGATTTCTTGACCTTCGGATCGAATTAATTTGATTTCTATCAATTCTTATGGAAAACAATTTTCGTTTAGTGCTTGATTTTTCAAGAATGAATTAACAGCGCAAAGCTGAGGATTCCTGTATATCTCAAATGCTGTTATCTGTTTTGATGTCTTCAACTCTTAATTCCTAACTTCTCATTTTTAATAGATAATTCTGAAGCACCATAATCTGCAAAGTAATGTCTTATATATATGTGGCAAAAATGAAGCATAAAGTACTACATCGTTTTGTGTTACAGCTAAATGAAAAAGTAATGCATTAAGTATGTGTGTGTTTTAGCCATATGTTAAAGTAATATGAGATGTAAGTATGTGTCCTAGCAATTTATAAAGCAATGTCATTCTAAATACTTCAAAAAAATTCAATTATCCACACACAACCCCCCCCCCCCCCCCCCCCCCCCCCCCCCCCCCCCCCCCCCCCAAAAAAAAAACCGCTGTGAAGCGAATATGAAATTTAAAAATGCACCAAAATTAAGAACAGCATTTCTGAAATCTTACATTCAGCGTCTATATAGTACATAAAATATTTAACGTTCAAGAGATTCAACTAATAGCAGCTTTTCCAGAATTTAAGAAAAGTGGTTATTCAGGCCAGGGATGCAATATGTAATGTATCTATGAAATCAAATGATAAAATGCGAGAGCTCTGGTATGTTTTTCAGGGAGAAATGTAATCTTCCAAAGCAGTTCTATTCTCTATGAATGCGTGAGTCTCCACTACTTTGCTTACCTGGGTGATTCCAGACAAGGACTGATATGTGATGCTATTAAGGAAACATACTTGGATTGCAGTAGAAGATGATCAAGGAAGGCTGGAGCATGCAGCTAGCTTACCCATCCTGTAGAAACTACTACTTGTCTTTCACCCTCATAATGCTTGTTCACTAGGACACCAGGCGATAAGCACTTTTTAAAATATCTGCCACACTGTTGAAAGGAAGTGAGACATAAAAGCTGTAAGCAGATACGCCATGCCTGGCGACCTAGTTCCCGGGGGTCTCAGAGGAGACAAAGAATGAACAAGACTACAGCTATCTCATGAATGTCTCAAGAGGAGGCAACTTTTATGAATCCCCAGGGAAAGAGAGGCAAGGAAGACCCCCAAAAAACACATGGAGAAGGGAACTGGAGGCAGAAGTGAAAATCATAAGGAAGATGTGGAAAGAACTTGAGCTGATGGCACATGACAGGAGGACTTGTTTGTTGAAGGCCTATTGTCCTTGGGGAGCTAAAGGGTATTCACTGCCTGATTATGTGGTTGTGCATGGGGCCGGCAACATCACTGTGTGAAAGAAAATGCTGCAGATTCAAGCTTCCTACAAGGGAACAGGCTGCAGTGGTGACCACTAGCCCTGCAAGCAGCAAAAAGGAAGAAGAAGAAGAATACTGCAATTTTAAAGCTCCAGCTATAAGCAGCTGTCTCCTTGCATTCTAGCACATTCCATGAATACTTTTTTTTTCTGCTGACTAATGCACATGATTTAGTTCAACTCGTAACTATCATTATAGTAAATTTTAATACAATCAAACAGTGAATAAAACTGAACAAAAAAATTTGCTAAATAAATATAATGTACAAGAAATAAAACCAATGCAAAAAAAGAAAAGCAACTGATGAGCAAGTAGGTCACATTAACAACAAGGTGTAATTTAGTCATCAGCAGTTCAGCACAGGATAATCACAGTCAATTTTCACACAAATGTTCCATCTTCATTTTGTTCCAAGCAAATTATAAAACACACAACTCCTGCCTTAACAAAACTGTAATAAAAAAAAAATAAAAAACCAACAAACACACAAATCATGCCTTAAAAAAAACCACCATTAAAAAAAAAAAAAAACTCACCACCAACAGTGAGCAAATAACAAATTCAAACTGTGTGCAAATACCAACATTCTTTAAAAAAAAAAAAAAAAATTAGAAAAAAGAAAATGTTCAGAGAACATATATATTATCAGTCAAGTCTGGTGACTACGCAAATACATACAATCATGGAAATTATAAAATAGTTAACAATCCAGAGATGTTAAATTTGTCTTTCCTTCTACGAGTTAAGTCAGAGTGAGCCATGCATGGTCTTTTGAAGGCTTTCAGAAGTGCAGAGTACTGTTGAAATCAGAATTTGCTGGAAGGAGAATTTATATAGGTAAGTACGGCGTGATCACAGAGACACTGGATATGCCAATGCACCCAACCTGACGTGGGGAAATTAAATGTTTTCAAAGAGGTAGACTTCGACAGGTTCAGATGTGAGTATTTTGGCAAACAATGTTTCTGCTGAAGACTCAATCTGCTTGGTCTTTGTGACTGTTTTAGTCATCGCACGATGGAAATGTCTCCCCTATTCAGGCTTATGTCTTGTGAACTGAATCTTTCACGTCACAGCTTCTAAAGTCAGCAGGAAATACACCCAAAGTCAAGCTACAGCTGTAGTCCTAGTCAATATAGCTGACAAGATTTGGTTCTTGCATATTAGGCTTACTCCTGCCTAAATCTTTTAGACAACTGCATCGTTCTAGCTACAACACTTGCAACAAGATTGATGTGGCTGAAAGTTTGTAAAAGGTAAAATGCAAGGATGTTATGCCTCTATAAAATGCATGAATATTATCCTTCTGTTGAACACTCCTTGGGCTTGCTAAACCACTGACCAAAAGAATATTCCGGTAAAAGGCGTGAAAAATAATCAATGAATACATCAAATTTTGCATGAGTCACTCTTACGTTGCCTTAAACTTCCTTTATACAATTCTTTTCATATCCTAGATTGTTTGATATCGAACTTTACTTCCACTTTCACCCACTGTGCATATCTATATGTTGCTATACTGTTAAAAAAGAATCATAAGGCATTGCTACAAATAAACCACATCACTTAAAAATATTTTCTTGATGTTCACAATTCAAGGCAAGGTTTCATATATATATACGAGGTCCTGTAAAAGTTTGATGGTGGACAATATTTTTCAAATGGCTGGTTGAATCAGAGGTTGACAAGCACACGAACCAAACCACTGTCATCCACACTTGTGGTTGGTTGATCACTGCGACAACAGCTGGCACACTGACTTATGGAATTTGAGGCACCGTCACAATTTGAACTAACATTGCCCTGTAGCGAGGAAGGCACGTAGAATGTCTGTGAAGGCTGAGATGTCTGCTGTAGCAAGGATGTCTGGACAAGATCTTCAAAAGACAGTGGCAGTTTGGAGGAGAATGTCATTGCTAGAAATTCCAGCTCTGTGTCTGTTAGATTAACGTTTCCAACAAAGTCATCAGTTGAGGCACTGCTGATAGATGAGGACGAGGTGAGAGAAGACGATGCAGTAAAACATGAGCTTGTGGAGGTATCCAATAACGATGAAGTTGGTAATAAAGATGTCTGCAGCAATTCTGTAAAAGATGGATTTTGGGAAGATTCAAACAGTGAGCTGAAAGAGGGCAAAGGACTATTTGATTGCTGGAATGATAAATCAGAAGTCAAAGTATCTAGAGAATCACTTGGTGACTGTTGGAGAGAGGCACTGGAAAGGAAACAATCTAAGACACTCGAGTCATTTGCTACATTCCATGGAGGTGGATGATGACCTGAACTGTCTGGGAGTTGCCATGTGACTGAATGTTGGAGGGAATCATTTGGCAAATTCCATGAATGTTGAACTTGACCGACGCCTACAACACTTGTGCAGGGCAACAAGTCATGAACAATCTTTACACCAACTTCTGTGCTTGAGTCTGAGGCATCCACGTAAGAGCCGATGTTTGGATCTAATAGAGTTAGGCTTGAAAAAGCTGAGCCAACTGGGCCTGTCCAGCCAAAAGAGCTGGCTGCCTGTTGCTGTTGATCACTGGGTTGGGGGTCCAGCATGATATCTGTCAACAGCTCAGATAAAGGTGGCAGGCCATCAAAGTGGCCTGGCTCAACACTCAGGTCCTCGTTGCTGTACTCCATAGGTTTCTCAGTCTTCATTTCTGCTGACAGGTGCTTCATTGTATTAACAATCAAAACATTACGGAGAAGTGGTACCTCTGTTCGCCGCCTCGGAGGCCGAGCTGGATTGACATAGCGCAGCTTGGAAACACAGAGGTCCATAATGGTCTGCTTGTCATAGATTTCCCTATCCCCAAACACATCTGACCACTTGCGCTTTGAAGATGAGGTCGCCATGGGTGGCATCACGGCTGAAAACAAACATTCAACAAGTTAGTACATTAAATATGGGGAAAAAGAACACTATGATTCAACAATTTAAAAAAAAATATTCCACAGTGTCCAAGTGGAACGAACAAACTTTATTTTCAAAGGGCTAAGAATTGGGCGCACAGGCCCCCCCCCCCCCCCCCCGCTCTCTCTCTCTCTCTCTCTCTCTCTCTCTCTCTCTCTCTCTCTCTCTCTCTCTCTCTCTCTCTCTCTCTCTCTCTCTCTCTCTCTCTCTCTCTCTCTCTCATCTTGCATACTGTATCCTTCCATTCCCATATGTACTTTAAGCATTAATTTAAAGGCATGCAACATTATAAAAGTAATATAACAGCACAAATTTGTAGTATCCACTCCTAATGAAAATTAAGTATGTTCATGATAAAAGGGGAACAACTAGGTAAGTAAGTAAGTAAAAAACAAAACAGAAAGTAATGAAAATAAAATACAACAATGGCACACACAAAAATAATTTTAAAATAAAAACAAACAAAGAAACAAAATCCATATGGTACATCAGACAATAATTCGAAACATAATCAGATTAGGGTGGCATATAATCAGAAGAAACATTTGAACAATCTGTGATTGAATGAGTATGAACTTGGTGCTTTTTTTCAGGGTATGTGGAAGATCTCCCTAACTTAAGAGCAGAATCAGATAAATAGATAGAACGAAAGAACAAACTTTATTTTAGAAGGGTTAAGAATTAGGCGCAAAGGCCCATCTAATATTCTGCCCTTCCACTCTCACTAATCGTGCATACTGTATCCTTTCTATCCCACATGTTACTTTAAACATTAATTTAAAGGCATGCAACTTTATAAAGGTAATATAACAGCATACATTTACAGTATGCAATCATAATCAAAATTAAGTATGTTTTGTTTTTTAAACAAACAAGAAAGTAATGAAGAAACAAAACAAAACAAACAACAGCAACAACAAAATAAAATAAATAAAGTAAAATAATAAAAATTAAAAAAAATCCAAAATATTTGTACAGTAAATCAATAATTCGAACATTATCAGATTAGGGTGGCATGGAATCAGAACTCAGATAGATAGCAAGTTGTTACACTACTTCTTTCTCAAGGCAAAAGGAGTGGGTTCAAAATCTGGTCACGTTACACTCCAGTCTACCCAGCTGTAAAAATGAGTACGTGTTCTGCTATAGAGTTAGGCAAAGGCAGCGAGAAAGGGGAATTGTTACCCCACCTTTTAAAGCTGAGATATAGTATAGGTGAAGTCAGTAACACTTCACTCCTCTACGGAATTTTATGATATGAAACCACCTTCACCTTTACTAAAATATGAACCCACCAACTCAACTGTGTCTACATTCACATTATTCCTTAAAAAAAAAAAAAAAAAAAAATTATTTCTTATTTTAATTGCATTTTATACGTTTAGATTAGTTCTCACTTTCTTTTCTCTATTGCTTTTATGCACTTGTCCTTGACGAAGACCTACTGGTCGTAATGCAAGTCATTTCTTTGTCCTGCCTGTTGGTAAGATTTTCATTCTACATCTTTCAGCAAGTTCATTTTGCTGTAAAAAGATAAAGGCAGTCCCATAGCAGATTTTGCCACAGGGAGAGAAGTGTTAGAGACTTCATTATACCAGGTCTCGCTTTATGAAGTGGGGTGACCAGTTATCTTCCTTACTGCCTTTGCCTTCTCTAACTCGAGAGCACAGCCTAGGTACCCACTTACAGATGGGTAGACTGGAGCATGATGCTACAAAGTTTTGATCCCAGATTCTAGTAGCTGTGCTAGGAGAGGTAAGTGCTCTAACTGCTTAGCCAATCAGATACTGCATTTTGCTGTACAATACAGATTTCATCATTAAGTTTTATTTTATATGTAAGCTTTAGTGTACAGCAAAAGACCAGCCAGTATTACCAAAGTCATTATAGGAGTCATCATTACCTTTTCCCTAGGAAGCTAAATTGGTGTACTGTTCTATGCAAACCAACAGGTATTTTTTTTAAATTATCTATTACTTAAAAAGCTCTCACAAATATTTTTTAACACTGATAACTAACTTAATGTTTCAAAAATAAAAGACTTTGTAGACCTTTCATCTTCTGCAAGCAACAAGCAAGGAGATGTCTTTCCACAACCTCCTGACCCCAGGGCTGTTTCTCAATCCTGTTGTCTCCATGCCAGTGTCAAACCATCCAGTAACAGTTTGAGGAGAAGATGAGAGTGTGCTAACGAAGCTGTACACAGGGCAAGTGAGACCTGTCCTAGAATATGGCATTGCAGCATGGGCAACAGCAGCTAAGTCAAACTTCGATAAAGTAAATAGATTCCAAAATCAAGCAATGAGAATCATAACATGAAGACAATACCTATTAAAGAACTCGAAAAGATTACATACCTTCAGCTAATGGAAGATAGAAGAGATAGCAGGGCCCAGAAATTCAGGAGACAGACACCCAATGTACCATAGAATAAATGGTCTTGGAAGGGAAGACTCAAGCGAAGCAACTTTGTAGAATCAACCAAAACAAAGATGAGCAGATCCCATAAATGCAATATCAACGGCTAAACCCATCTACACTGCACACAAGCTCCCAGCCTGGAAACAACAACATTTTCCCGAAATGACAGAAAACATTCCTGGTATTGAGAGAAAGAAGAGCCAGACTGCAACAGAGAGAAGAGCCATAAAACAAAAAATACATAGAGAAACATTACCCAAGCAAGACTGGACCCATTCCTACACAGATGGATCAGCAACAAATGCAACAGAATATGGAGGAGTGTTGCTGAACTGAAGCACTGGTACACAAAAAAAAAAGGTCAGTGGCAACAGGAAAATTTTCAAGTAACTTCATAGCAGAGGCAGAGGCTTTGAAAACTGCAGCAGAGGTCCTAATGACAGAGGAAAGCACCGAGAGACAAGTTGCTTCCTTTACAGATGTGCTGTCAGTAGTTGCAACACTAACGAGCCAGAACAATGCAGGTCTGGATGACCTAAGAGTAGTGCTCCACAAACTGAGCCACTGATTCTAAAGAGTTTTTGCAAAATCTCTGGTAATGAAGAAGCTGACAGACTGGCAAAGGAAAGAGGAAAGCTAGCTCAGACTGATACAAGTACAACTTCTGAAGAAGCAAAGAGTTTTATCAGAAGCAGATACAAGAACAAATGGGAAGCACAGCATCCAGGCCACACACAAAAATGATGCATATTACCAGCTCAGCAGAAGAGAAGCAGTGATAATCTTCAGACTCCTCACAGGCCACAACAGATTGGGAGATCACTTATTCAACAAGCTAAAGATAGGAACTACAGATGGGTGTAACTGTGGCACCAATAAAATGACTGCTGAACATCTGCTTCAGAGAAGCCTAACTTATGAGGAACAGAGAAAGCGCATGTGGCCATCACTCCTACCATTCCTGGTGAAGCTCTATGGAGATAGAAATAGCCTCAAGCTGACCACTGCTTTCTTTGAACATATTCAAGTTGACGTCTGAGAATGTATGAAGAAGAAACTGTTCAGTATCTTCTCACTTTGTCATCCTATATCTCTTTTTCCTTTAATCTTTCTTGTTGTCACAATATATTTCAGCTTTCAAATCCACACAAAGTGGATTGCTTCCTTCTAATGTAATTAATAAGCTTCCTTTGTGAACTGGCTTCTTTCAGGACATCCTCATTACTCTTTTTTTAGTGGTCCAGATTTAGCATGACTACAAACTGAACGCAGAAGAAGAAGAAGAAGCTCCCATGTACTTAACCATTTCTGGTGTTATACCATCATGCCCGGATGCTTTGCCCATCTTGATTTTCTCCATTGCATGAATGAGCTCCTCCTAACTATGGCGTAGTCAATCACTGACTTCTCATTCTTGGTTGGTTCACATCTAGTGTATGCATGTATGCGCGTATGGGGGAACTATGTGTTTGTAATGATCAGATTCTGCTCACTGCAGAATCTAAGGAGTCGCTTTCCATTGTCATTGAGAGTATCTTCTCCATATCTTCCGATAACTCCACCCCATCTAGCATGGTCATTTCCAACTCTGGCATTGAAATCTCCGAGCATGATAATTTCATCTATGCAGTCATCCACTGTCCTTTGAAGCAGCTCGAAGGATTCCTCCTTGACCTCTGCTCTCTCATCCTCATTTGGCCCGTACACTATGACAAGGTTGACTATGGTTTCTCCTTCTTTTAGTTTTACAACCATAATGTATGTTATTATTATGTAAAATCGCATCTGTCACCATCAATGACGTGCCTGCATGTCTACTAACTGTTCACGATTTATTTCCATATGTCAGTATTGGCTCTATGAAACACCAAAGAATTCACTTCTTTCCCAACTGACAAAACTCTGTTGCACAAAATAATTTTCACTTTGCTGAAAGCTGCTATTGTCTGAGCTGTTCTACTCTTCCCGTCTGAGATGCTTATTCTATCTGGTGGTCTTCTTCTTCTTCTTCTCGTTCGCTGTTGTTTAGTAATGTCTACACAAGAAGTCCGGTTCTCTGGATGTATGTTGCTGTGGTTGAAAGTTCTTCAAGACTCCCAAACAGCTTTGTGTGGATGTGCGTCTCTGTGGGCCAATGTTCAGTTCGCAATTGACTAAGCATGTGGCAGTCTTGCAGGATGTGTTCGGCTGTCTGTGCTGCCTGTCCACACGTACATAGGGGTGATGGGACCAATCTCAGTCTGTATAAGTGACTGTTCAGTCTGTTGTGTCCTGTTCTCATACGGAACAGGATCACCTGTTTTGCTCGATCAAGATATTGATAGTTGTCTCTTTGTTGATCAATTTTCCTGATGGCCTTGATAAGGGTCTTCTTTTCCTGGAATGTGATTGTTTGTTCTTTTTGTTCCTGTGTTGCTCCCTCTTTTGCTAACATATCTGCTCTCTCATTTCCTGGTATGCCACAGTGTGATGGTATCCACTGTAGCACTACCCTTCTTTTGATATTTACTTCGCATAGGACTTTGTTTAATTCTGGCAGTTTATCACTGTTGAGGGCTTGCAGAACTGACATTGCATCGGTAAGGAATACAACCTGCTGACATTGGCTTATTGTGTTATTTATTATTCCTGCAGCAATGCTTATGGCCTGTACTTCAGCAGCATAGTTTGAACAGAATATTCCAGTAGGTGAACAGGTGGATTCATTTTCTTTGTCTGGATAGACCACATAAACTCCTGCGCCTCCGTTCTTCACTGCTCTGGTTGCAGATCCATCAGTATATACTTGGATCCATGCTTCTCTGGGGTATAGTTCTTCAATCATGTCACATGCTGCTATTTTCCTTTGGAGAGTATTTAGCTCTCCCATGGGGCAGGTGGTAGTTATGGAGGTCTTAATACTGAAATTTTGATGTTGTTCCCATGGGGTTGGGAGGAGTGTGGGAGTTATTTCCCTAGTGATGTCTGGCAGTTCATCCCCGTATGTTCCAATTAGTTTTTTGGACCGATGCACAAAACTGCTTCTCTTCAACCTCCCACTGGCTAAATCTCCAAATCTAGTTTTCATTGGATGTGCGGGCATGTTCTTGTACTTTTCTGCTTGGATCAGGGTCTTAGTGTCTCGTCTGTATAATAAAGGTGGAATGCCTGTGATTTTTTCCATTTCATTTATTGGTGTGGTCTTCATGGCACCCGTGATCAACCCAAGCGCTTGATTTTGTACTTTATCTAAGGCTTGTAGGTGTGATTTGGCTGCTGTAGACCATGCTGCTGATCCGTACTCTAATATAGGTCTTATTGCACCTGTATACACTTTCTTTAGTGTTGTTTCGTTAGCTCCCCAACTTGATCCAGCTATTTTCCTCAGTATGGAAAGTTTTCTTCTCGCTTTAGCCTCTGTTCTCTCGATGTGGTGCCTCCATGTCATTCTCTTATCTAATGTAATGCCCAAGTACACCGGTTCCTCATCTGTTTGGACATGTATATTTCCAAGTCGCATCTCTCCTGCTTTGTCTTTGTTGGAGAGCGTGAAAAGTGCTGTTGATGACCTTTCAGCGTTGATCTGCACCATCCATTTCTCTGCCCATGCCGCTATGTTGTCTGCTGCCCCTTGCATTCGCTTACTAGCGATAGTTAGATGTTCCTCCACACACCACACCACCAAGTCGTCAGCGCATAGGGCAGCTCTCACACCTTGTGGCAGATCGTGGATGAGGTCATTGATGAATACAAGGAACAGGGTGGGAGACAACACCGAGCCTTGAGGAACTCCATGTTTTAGGAGGATTTTCTTGCTGTTGTGACCTTCCATAGTGACTCTTGCTTTCCGATTGTGTAGGAACGACTGGATCCATTTTCTCATATTACCCTTGATTCCGTTCCTTTGCAGTTTTACCATTAACCCGTCTTTCCATACTTTGTCAAAAGCCCCTTGGAGATCTATCCATAGGGCAAAGACTTTTCTCTTTTCTTGGAAGGCATCTTCAACGATCTGTGACAGGTATGTGATTTGGTCTTCTGTGCTGCTGCACTCTCCAAACCCTGCCTGCTCTGGCACCAAAATTCTCTCGGACTCCAAGCACCACTCCAATCCTCTGCCGATCATCCTCTCCACTGTCCCACATACACAGCCCGCTAGGCCCATTGGTCTGCAGCCGGTGGCCCCCCTGTTGTCCCCTCCTTTCTCTACAATGGGACACATGAGCGCCTCTCTCCATATCTGTGGCACACTGCCTGTCATCCAACTGCAGTTGTACATTTGCAACAGCCTGCTCACCGCTGCACATCCCAGGTGTCCTAGCACTTCGTTGGCCATACCATCCGGGCCTGGTGATCTCCTGTCTTTAAGTTTCCACACGGCTGTTTTTAACTCGTCCACATTGAAAGGTTTGGACACAACGTCCGGACCGTTTCCATTAGCTCTAGTGTGGATTATTTCTTGACGAATGTCTCGCTGTCTGCGTAAACCGACGGAGATGCCACTTTCACCTCCGTAGGACTCCGCAAACATGTCCGCTGCCCGCTTGCCGGCACACAGTTTCCCCGCATCGTCTAGTGCAATGGTTTGTCGTTGAGAATTGTTATCGTCATTCAATTGCCCAGTGAGTCTCCACAACCCTCTCCCTTCCCCTTCAAGGTCTAGCTTACATGTCCTTTCCCTCCAGCCTCTCCCCCGGGCCCCCAGCTCCCCTCCAATGAATTCTGCCCTTGCCTTTTGTAGCATGACATGGCTCCGCTGGGATGGTTGTACCTCTGCAGTGTGCCTTGCCTCACTCATATCCCCATGTAGGTCCCGTAGTGCGTTGGACCAACATGGCACACAGCTCCTCCTCGCTCCTCTCGGCACCGTCTCCCTTGCTGCCCTGAGCACTCCATTACCAAAATCCCAGATGACTCTGTTAACGTCTCCGTCCAGTACCTTAACATCTTTTGCAAGCAGACCTGCTCTGTGTTGACAAATGGACCAACCTGCTTTTTTATAATTCCATCTTGGCCGACCTGGACTTGCATCAATTGTTCTATTAATTTTGATGAATACAGGACGATGATCACTTCCACCGAGTTGTTCTCCTATTTCCCCTTCCACTATCCCAGCCAAATCAGGTGTGCAGAATGCCAGGTCTGGAGCAGAGGTGCCATGCCATCTTCTGGAGTAAAAGGTTGGAGGATCATTAGGGTTGTTTAGAAGGGTTAGGTTATTGTCGTCTTGCCAGTTTTCTATCTCTTCGCCCCTTCTATCTAGCTGGTTGTATCCCCAGCTTTGGGAATGGCTGTTGAAGTCTCCCACCGCTATGAAGCCGCCAATGGGGACATCTATGCCAGCCATGTCCAGCGGTATGCCACCGGGGCAGCAGAAGCCTAGGAGATCCAGTTCCAGAGTGTTATGTTTTAGATGGATTACTTGGCATTCTGCACCCTCTTTATATGTCTTGGACCCCATAGCGCCGAGGCCATTCCCCATCAGTGCCAGCACGCCACCCCTCTTCCGATCCCCTCTGTCAACCCCGAAGCATCGACAGCCCCGTATCTTAAAATGCCCTCCCTCCCGCAGGTGGGCTTCCCGTATGCAGCACATGCTAACCTCCTTCCGAAATAGGGTATTCTCTAGTTCAGCCCCCCTGCTGCCGACTCCCTCTGCATTCCAACGCATGACACTCAGAGGGGCCGTCGTCTTATCTGGTTGGCCAGTTACTTTCTCCTTCCGCCTCCTGGCTCCATTTGGCGGACCAAGGAGACCTCCAGTAGCTGAGGGCGGACCCTGTCGAGGCCCAGAATCCGGCACTGCTCCTGCCTGGAGGGACTTCACAGGGCGAGCACCATAACGATAATTTTTTGACATCTGTTGTGTAGACATATTAAACCAAAGCGGGTTGCATGGTACCATGGTTGCTGGTGCGCCTCCTGGCCTGGTACATCTGACTTCAGCACCTGTTTCTTAAGGCAGAGTGTGCTCATGCCTCCCCCTCTGGCTGGGGGATTTGATTTTGCCTTTACCTCGTTTGCTGTCCCATCTTGCCTCCCGCTGGGGTTGATACCCAACCTTCGGCAAGATTACTGGGTATAACGGGGTCCACCACGAGTAGGTGAGGTAGACTTGGGCAGGAGAGGCTAAGAGACATGTTGAGTCTTGTATTGCGCATCACTGCCCCATTTGGACCCCCGTCTGGTGGTATTAATGTGCCTAAATATTTGATTATTTTGGCATGTTTCAGAACTATCAATAGATTAAAATTGCTAGGCATGTTAAAAACATCAGATGGAATATGTAGGCTAATTAGAAAAAGAAAGGTAAAGGTGGTCCCATAGCAGATACTGCTGCATGGGAGTGAAGTGTTGGAGATTTTACCATACTAGGTCCAACTTTTTTTATGAGGTGACCAGTTCCTGTCCTCGCTGTCATTTGCCTTCCCTAACTCTGCAGTCAGGTACCTATTTACAGCTGGGTAGACTGGAGGGCGGCACTACCAGTTTTCAATCCCAGAATCCAGTAACTTCACCACAAGAGGAAAGTACTTTAACCCCTTTGCCAATTGGATGCCCATGACCTTACGTAGTTATACTTACTTAGTCGTTCCCCTTCTACCGTGAGGTGTAGAGGTTTGGAAGAGAGAGCGCCAGACCATTCTATCAGCTGTCTTCTTCCTGGCCTGGTTCCATTCTAGTCCTCGGTCCTTCAAAGAATGTCTAATGTTGTCCTCCCAGCGGACTCTGGGTCGTCCTGGAGGTCTGGATCCCTGGCTCTTTGTTTCCCATGCTTGTCGTGGTAGCCGATCTTCTCCCATTCTGCAGACATGGCCAAACCATCTTAGTTGGGACTGTTCTATTTGGGTCTGCAGCGGATGGGATTTTAGGCCTTGACGGATCGTCTGGTTGCAGACCATGTCTCTTCTTGTTACTTCAACCACTTTCCTCAGATACCTCATTTCTGAGGTTTGGATCTGGCTTTTGTGGGTTGTAGTCATTGCCCACGACTCGCATCCATATGTCAAGACCAACCTTACGTAGTTATGCAAGTGTAAAATGGGGTTTTTAATCAACATCAACTACACCTCTTTAATACATCTTTAACATTAAAATACCATTACACTCAGCATCTTATTCTACTCAGTGTTAGTTTAGGCCAAACATGTGTAAGTCATTCCTGTTTTTCTCCCCAGCTCTGATTTCATTTCTTTGTTTATAAACAGAAAACACTAAATAAAACCGGTTTGATGCACTTTCAATTCAAAACTGTTTTTCCATTGCTTTAAATTATTGATTTGTGTTTTCAGTAAGTCCACATATAACCGATAAGTTGTGAAACGTGGGAGGCTAATATTATTAAGAATGCAGAAAGCTGTGGGCCCAAAGATTAAAAGTGTCAAAAACTGTAAGTTCTGATAAAGCAAGCATGAGAGGACAAAAACAAGAATATAGAAACCACTGTCTTACATCACGCATCCACAGACCTCGCGAGGCGGGAGAACCAAAAATAACTTTAGTCGGCCTACATACTAAAGAGAGAGGGTTCCCCAAAGGAGTCGGCGTGCGCTGCTGATGTGGGCATATATTTCATATAGGCCCTACAGCCTACTGAAAGATGAATGAAGAGACTTAATAGGCTTTCTCTAAGAAATAAAAATGCAGAACTTCTGACTGTACAACCCCTCTTTACAACAACTTATGGTTTCGTAATGTAAATGCCTAGGCCTACTTCATTAGTAAAATGTTTGTTTTCTACAGTTGTTTATTTGTGACTGTTTACTTTTAACTGTAGGCCTATTTGATGAACGCATTCACGGCACAATGCTACTGCATTTTATAAACAACGCTGTAAAATGCTTTTTACTCATTTTAAATCAAACTGAGATCTGACTTGCGAAATCTGAAACTTATATTTATCAACTACAGGAAGGCATTCAAACTGGCCTTGCTTTTCGCGTTCAGTCTGATGCAGTCATTGTGCTCGGATCACGATTTGCGTAGGTGCCTGGGATGGATTGTCCGCTCGACTCTATAGTTTCCAGCTCGCGCTGGGAGTTGGGAGGAAGCTAATCAATAACACACGACAGCACTTCTTAACTCCCGCTCCCAATATCGGAGAAAAAAATGTCATACACGAAATGTGCTATTAAACCTAAGAAAATAAAAGACGTCTACGACAATGTAGCGGTACAAAACTAAGGTAGCCTACATATTTGGGCCTTCTATTTTTTGTGAGTTGGTAAATTTTTTTCCGTTAAGTAGGTCAACAAATCAGCTGGCTAGCACACAGAACAATAAACTACTAGGTTCTACTTCCTTTACGCCAGAAGCTTTACAATAATTTAAAAAAATACACGACCATCTGAATTAGTAATTTTATGTGTCAGTTGTACATAAGGGCCTTGAAGAATTCTTGAATTTAACATACCATAGTTTTTTACCTGAGAAAAAATGGGCAGAGGAAAATGCACACGGACTAGATGAAGCTCAGACAGCAAGGCTGATCTGAATCAACATTCAAGAAGGTTGTAATTCTCAATTCGCGACCAAACTTCAATTATAACAGTCTTATAAATAAGAAACTTATAGAACATACCTGACCCCAGACCATTAAGTAATCTTTGAACTAATTCAGCATCATAAGATACACAGACAGGGTAAATTATCCAACTTCTGGCATTAGAAAGTAGTTGTAATTCACTAAACACGGCAACGAAAGAAACATCACGCAAGAAGTGATGACGTCAGAACCCGGGCGATGAACATCCTGGTGTATCGTTAAAATAATTGGTCAAAATGAATAATTTACTCTTTCCTCTATTGAGTTATTATTGAAATGCGGGCATGTATTATAACACGAAATATATAAATATAGATAATTCGTTATACTTTAGCATTTTTCAAATAAAATATTATTTTACGGTAATTAAGTCGACTTTCGTTCAAACATTGCATAGATTGGCTCTACTTTATATTCTCTTATGTACATTATTTATTCATGTATGCGAATACCTCCCTCGTGTAGCTAATACTGTAATAATAATAATAATAATAGCCCCTTCAGTCATAACTGACCATGGGAATGCACTCCTGAGGTGACAGCCTTCAGCTGCTTATTTTCCTGGTGTTTTCTCCTCTCTTCTGCTTGTTGTGTGAGCTTCTTTTCGCCCAATCTGAGGTAGCGCCGCAAATAGCATCGCCACTCGGCAGCTTCATCCTCCCACCTTGCGGGATTTACGCCCAGTGCCCTCATGTCTCTCTTGCACACATCTATGAATCTCACCTCCGGTCGCCCAACTGTTCTGACACCCGACTAAGTTGAACGGGACGCGCGTCGCCAAAACGAGGCAAAATTTTAATTTAAAAAAAAAAGAGGATTACTAAATTGGAAAACTGATCCCAAATACTGGCCATTCTTCCTTAAGAGTTCATGTAAAGAGATATTTAAATGTATGCATCAACTTAGTTTTTTGAGTGATCCCAAAAATGATATAGTATATGAAAAAAGGGTGGTAATAAAACTTATATTATAAGGGAAGTAACTCCGCCAAGGCCGAACCCAAGCCCGACTGAAAAAGGAGGAGGGCGGCCTGCATGGAGGCCGTAAGGAGGCAGCTCCCCCACCACGCAAAGGCACAACAGGCCAATCACCTCTTTGCTTTAAATCACGATTACGAGCAATACAAGAGAGAAAACTGGACTGATTCTAAGGGCGACGAACTGGAACGGACTACGACTTATGGAACATGGAACACAAGAAGTATAAATGGGAAAAGAGCTGGTGGTAGAGATGAGGAAAGCAAATCTAGAAATCCTGACTATAACGGAAAAGAAGAAAAAGAGACAAGGGAGTCATGGATCTCGATGGCGACACGCTGCTCTGCAGTGGTGTACCCACATCTGAAAGAGCTAAAGAGGGTGTGGGTTGCATTGTGGCGAAAAACCAAAAAGATAATATCAAGAGATGGAACTTTGTCTCGGAGCGCATTATGGTTGTAAAACTAAAAGAAGGAGAAACCATAGTCAACCTTGTCATAGTGTACGGGCCAAATGAGGATGAGAGAGCAGAGGTCAAGGAGGAATCCTTCGAGCTGCTTCAAAGGACAGTGGATGACTGCATAGATGAAATTATCATGCTCGGAGATTTCAATGCCAGAGTTGGAAATGACCATGCTAGATGGGGTGGAGTTATCGGAAGATATGGAGAAGATACTCTCAATGACAATGGAAAGCGACTCCTTAGATTCTGCAGTGAGCAGAATCTGATCATTACAAACACATAGTTCCCCCATACGCGCATACATGCATACACTAGATGTGAACCAACCAAGAATGAGAAGTCAGTGATTGACTACGCCATAGTTAGGAGGAGCTCATTCATGCAATGGAGAAAATCAAGATGGGCAAAGCATCCGGGCATGATGGTATAACACCAGAAATGGTTAAGTACATGGGAGCTTCTTCTTCTTCTGCGTTCAGTTTGTAGTCATGCTAAATCTGCAGGCCTGTCGCCAGGACGAAGTCCACAGTCTTTACCAGGTCGGCGCGGCAGCCCCATAGCTTCTGCTGGAGCTCAGCACCCCTTGGCCAGGTCGCACGTCGCGGTTCATCATGGGTTGGACAGTTCTGGAGAATGTGTTCTGGGGTCTGGATTCCTGTTCCGCATGGGCATTCATTTGTGTGGGATATCTTGAGGCGATAGAGATGTCCTAGTAATCTGCAGTGGCCGGTTCTCAGGCGGAACATTGTGGTCTGTTGGTATCTGTTTAGATGGTGTATTGGGTCATCTCTGCTGTATATATCCCCTTCCTCCTTCCACTGATTTTTGTACTTGTTGTGGATTATGGTTTTTGCTTCCCGATACGGCAACGGATGGCTGTATTGTTCAATTTTACTGCCACTTCTTGATAGAGCATCTGCTTTTTCATTACCAGCAATTCCACAATGGGCAGGTAACCACTGAAGGGCAAGGGTTGATGACCTTTGGATGATGTTAAGCTCAGATCTGATCTCATTCATCATGTTATCATTTCTGGTGTTTTGTATTGATTCCAGTAATGATCTGCAGTCGGTGAAGATTACTATCTTAGCTGGTGGTTGTTGTTCGGGTCTGGTGAAGATTTTCAGGGCTTGCAGTAGTGCCATAGCTTCTGCCCTGAAATTGGAGATCTTTCCAGTTGGGAAGGCCTTTCGGATGATCTTTCCATTTAGGAATCTTATAAAAATGTCCCCACCACCGTTCTTTACTGCCCCCTCAGCAGACCCATCTGTGTATGCGTGTGTCCACTCTTTCGGGTTGTACTTTTCTTCAATCATTTCTTGAGCCAAGGTGTTTAGTTGTTTCTTTTTTATTTCAGGGACTTCTGTGAAGATAGATATATTTCCATGGCAGTCGTCTGGCTCCTCATAGTCAATTAACATTTCAATCTCAGTAGGTTGTTTTGGGAGGAGGTCTTCATGGCATCGATGCAGATGTTTGGAGATGTTTATGAAGCTGGTTCTTTTCAGCCTGCTCTTTGTCAAGCTATGGAGTTTGGGATGCATTGGATGACTTGGCAGTCGTAGAAGCTTCTCACTGTGAGTGAATACCTTTTCCTCAAGCCTGTCATTCAGAGAGCGGATGTTGGTGTATCTCTCCATTGTCTGGATTGGAGAAGTCTTCATCCCTCCAGTGATTAATCTAAGGCCTGAATTTTGTACTTTCCCTAGACGTTCTGTGTTTGTTTTAGATGCCGTGGCCCAGGCTGACATGCCATATTCAAGTACAGGCCTGACTGTGCCTGTATAGACTTTTTTTTAGTATGTTGGTATTTGCCCCCCAACTTGTGCCAGCCAGTTTCTTCATAATAGAGAGCTTTCTTATTGCTCTCTGTTCTACTGCATTTATGTGCGGCTTCCAGGTGAGTCTCTTATCCATCTTGACTCCCAGGTATGTTGGATTTTCCTCGATTGGAAGCTCACTTCCATTTAGTTGCAGTTTGATCGTTTCTTGGCGATTTGACAGAGAGAAGCAGGTTGCTACTGTCTTGGAGAGGTTTATCTGTACTCCCCACTCTGATGCCCATTTACCGATGGTATTTAGCGCTGCTTGCATCCTGAACTTTGCAGTAGGCAAATGTTCAGCAGCACACCAGGCAGCAAAATCGTCAGCATGAAGAGCCCTGGAGATATTCCCGGACAGTTTCTCTGCAATATCATTTATATATATGATAAAAAGTGTGGGGGAGATAACTCCTCCTTGTGGCTCACCTTGTTGAAGAGTGACGCGATGGCTCAGATTCCCGTCAAGTTTTACTCTTGCTGTGCGGTATTGGAGAAAGTCCCGTATCCAGCTGAACATTCTCCCTTCAATTTTGTTGTTGAGCATCTTAAGGAGGAGTCCTTCTTTCCATACCTTATCAAAGGCTTTTGTCAAGTCTACAAAAACAGCCAGCATTTTCTTTTTCTCCTGAAAGGCATTTTCTATTTCCTGTACTAGATATACCAGCTGGTCTTCGGTGCTGCGGTTTTTCCTGAATGCTGACTGTGTGTTATCAAGCAGATGGTTTTTTTTCCAGATGTTTCATTAATCTTGAGTTCACCATTCTTTCCATTACCTTACCCAGACAGCTCAGAAGGCTAACTGGTCGGTAGCTGGACTTGCTTGTTTTCTCCTTTTGTTTCTTTCTGATGGGAACAATGATTGCTTCTCGCCATCGATCTGGGAATTTTCCAGTACTCCATGATTGATTGAAGATTAGGAGGAGCTTTTGCCTGGCTACAGGTCCAAGGTTCTTGATCATATCATTTGTGATACCATCTTTTCCTGGAGCTTTCATGTTCTTTAGTTTTGTTATGGCAGCATTTAGTTCTCTCAAAGTAAGGGATGACTTCATGCAGGTATCTGGGTTTTGGTGCTTCAGTTTTTCTTTTACTTCCTTACGTACTTCTTGGATACGTGCATGTGGAAGTGATGTGGTGCTTTCTTCCTTGTAGAAATCTGCCAGGATGTTTGCTGCCATCTTTCCTGTGTGGTATTTTTCGTTTTCCTTGATGACAGTCTTGCAGTAGCTGGTTGTTGTTTCTTCATTTAGTACTCTTGTCAGATTCCACAGCTTGCTCGAGTCCTTTTCCATGTTGAGACTGCTGGTCTTCTGGTGCCAGCTTCTTTGGATTTTAGCTTTCTTTTGTTCACTAAAAGCTTGTTTTATGCTGTTGTGTCTCTGGGTGTTCTCTAATGTGGGACTTTGCTCCATAGTTTCCCGTGCTTTATTTAAGTCACTATGGAGTTTTCCCAGATTGTCACTCCAGTATGGTTTGTAGTCTCGTCGTTCACCTCGTGGAATTGAATTCTTTGCTGCTTGGATGATTGCCCCACTGATGATGGAAATGTTTTTATTGATATTATTTGAGTGGGTAATGTTCTGACAGAGGTTATCGACTTGTTCTTTAAAAAATCCCCAGATTGCTTTTTTGAAATTCCAGCTAGGAGACATATTAATTTGTCCTGCACTTCTTACCTCAGATATCTGTAACGTGACTGGTACATGGTCACTTCCCCCCAGTTGATTATTTACTGTTCTAGTGGTGAGTCGATGTATGTCATCTGTAGCCATAGCAAGATCTGGTGTGCTCGTTGTTTTCCATACTCTGGAATAGAAGTGGGCTTATCCTCTGGTTGGTTTATTAGAATTAGTTTATTCTCTACCATCCAATCTTCCACCTCTTCTCCTCTCAGATCTGTTACTTCATAGCCCCAGCTGGGTGAGTGGCTGTTGAAGTCGCCCATAATGAGGTGTCTTGATGCTGCAAGCTTCACTTTGTGTAGCTCCAGAGTTGTGGTTGGAGGGCTGTAGCAGTTTGTGATCATTAAGTCTCCACTGGGCAGCAGTAGTTGGACTGTTATGTATTCAAGTTCGTCCTCACCAGATCTGTGTATCTCTACTGCTGGGATTGAGGTATTAATCAGCGTGAGGATTCCTCCCTTAGTTCTTTTTGCCCTGTCTTGGCGGAAGGATTCGTATCCACGTATGAAGAATCGTTGGGTATCTTTTAGGTGAGTTTCTTGGATGCAGATTATATCAATGTTATTTTCCCTGAGGAATTCTTGTAACTCCGGTTTCTTGTTCCTCACTCCTTCTGCATTCCATTGAGCCACTGTAAGGCAGTGGGTTGGTTGGTCAGTTGCTCTACTTTGCCTTCCCCCGACCATTTGGTTGGCAAAGGCACCGGTTGCTTGGGTAGGCCCTTTCGAGGCTAGGGGCCCGGCTCCGCTCCTCCCCGGTTGTAGCTGATAGGAGCGACGCCATGACGTAAGTCGAGATTGTCGCATGACTCCATACTGCAAAAGCGTGTGTGTCCTAATTTTTCCCGGCGTCTGCGCCGTAGCTAACACACTCCGTCTTCGGCAGGCCAGGTTGTGTTTGTTGTTCAGGGTTGTCTCCCATAACCTTTCCATCTCCCGGTGGTAGCTGCAAGGCAGCAGGTTGGTTTGTTTACCGAGGTTTACCTTCCCCGTGGCTAGAGCTTATAGCGGCTTTTACTCGCTTGATGCACCCGTCATAGGTCGTATGGGGGATTTCAGTGGGGGTATCAGTGCCACCTGTTACCCCTCCCCATCCTGCTGGGAGGACATCGCCGTTTGGTCCGCGACTGCTTACTCGTCCAGCAATACTGACTTAATTCGCAGCTGACACACCATATCTGGAGGTCGTTCCACTATCCGCCACCCGTGGACACGCCTGGTTGGGGTCGGTCGCCCCTTTGCCAGGGTACATGGGAGCAGCAGGCGACCTATTACTCTGATGTCATCAAAGCATGTAAGGAGAGAACAAGAAAGTATTCAGTGGGGTACTGGAAGATGAGACAGGTCTATATTTCGGAGCTGGCATTTGCTGATGATGTTGCCCTGATTGCTAAATCAGAGGCACATCTCCAATTCAACCTGCAAGTCTGAATGGAAGAGCTGGAGAAGAGATGGATGGTCATAAGCAGCTCTAAAACAAAAAACCATGGTGATATCACGAGAAGAAAGAAGGCATCAGATTAAGCTGGGAGAACAGGTCATGGAGCAGGTCGACCACTTTAAATACCTCGGAGCTGTTATAGACCGGAAGGGAGGCATCAAAGAAGAGTTCGCAACTCGAAAGCAGCAGCTGGGAGACTTTTTCAGGCCATAAATCGAGGATTCCTCAGCAAGAGAGAAGTTGGTAAGAAAACGAAGATGGCTGTATACCGCTCCACCTATGTCCCAGTCTTGACATATGGATGCGAGTCATGGGCAATGGCTAAAACCCACAAAAGCCAGACCCAGACCTCAGAAATGAGGTATCTGAGGAAGGTGGTTGAAGTAACAAGAAGAGACATGGTCCGCAACCAGACGATACGTCAAGGCCTAAAATCCCACCCCCTGCAGACCCAAGTAGAACAGTCCCAACTATGATGGTTTGGCCTTGTCTGCAGAATGGGAGAAGATCGGCTACCATGACAAGCATGGGAAACTAAGAGCCAGGGATCCAGACCTTCAGGACGACCCAGAGTCCGCTGGGAGGATAACATTAGACAATCTTAGAAGGACCGAGGACTAGAATGGAACCATGCCAGGAGGAAGACAGCCAATGGGATAGTATGGCGCTCTCTCTTCCAAACCTCTACACCTCACGGTAGAAGGGGAACGACCAAGTAAGTAAGTTATAAGGGAAGTAACTCCATTTGTAATTAAAATTAGAAAATATTTTAAAACTTATTTATTTGTAAATATAAATTGTATTAATATTAACAAATAAATTATATATAAACAATTTGTATAAAATTTTGATCAATGTAAAAAAAAAAGTTATTTGTTACAAATCATATCACAATAAGATACATAAAAACAATTAAGTATCGAACATAGATAATTAATTAATTACAAAATACTCGTAATATATAACTTGTGTTAAAACTTCATTCTCTTTGCTGCAAAAAATCACTCTGTTACCTTCGAAAGAAGGCCATTTTTTGACGGGTCATCATGACCTACAACATGTATTGTGTCACGTTTGCAAGAGTGAAATGAGGGCACTGATCACGAACGCATCCGCCTGCGAGGATGAAGCCGCGGATCGCACCAAGTTGTTTTGCTCTGTACGGCACCACCTCAGATTATGCGAATATAAGATTTCGCGGCAAGCAGAAGTGAGCCGTCACCCCAGGGGCGCATTCCCATAGTTAGTTATGACGGAAGAGGCTATTATTATTATTCATCATCTCTTTTCGTTCCCTGTTGTGGTAAAATGCTCCGTTTACCCCCCCCCCCCCTCTCAAATATGATCATATTACCGCATTTGAATTTTTTCCACTAGGCCAAGATAAAATTTAGCACCCTTCCTGACACCAGTCCCCTACCCGCTTGATATTTGAATTTTGCCACTATCGCAGGGGAAAAATTAGCTAACGCAGTCTAAGAATCTATTTTTAGTTACAACATGTGAAATTTTGCCTAGACATCGCTTATTCAAACGCCAGCGTTTGGTGAGAATTTGAATCTTTTGTTAGCAAGCGGGCACCCCCCCCCCCCCCCCCCTTTCCTCTAAAACACACGCTTTTTCCTCTATCCGTAATAATTGTTTAAAACGACCGCTAGACAAATTGGCTGCCAGCCAACGCGTTGCTTAGGTTTCTAAGAACGAACGAGAGAGAGGGAGAGAAATGGTGGATTGCATTGAAACAATACTAGTCTACTTATAACGTAAAGTGAAACTGAAACCTCAAATGGTGCAGAGAGAGAAATTAGAGCAATATTGTGTAAAATAATATCCTATAATAACTTGTATGACCTTAGAAGAGTGATTACATAAATATTTTAGTTGAATAAAAGTAAAACCATAAATTAGAGGAAAGGTATAAAAATGCAAACGATGATAAAGAATTAGATGAAAACATACTGGCTAGATAGAGGACACTGGTACGGTTAATAATCACTTTTAATCTTTTAAATCGCTTCATAAATGACAGAGTTATGGTTAAAATAAGAAAATCCAGACAGACATACGAACACACTGAGAACTGCTCATTTTTGAAAAACTTCGGTAGTTACATTTGCTAACGCGTCTTGGAAAAATCAAATTGGCTTAACACAATTTCATTGGTTAACGCTTGTATTAGGAAAAGAGAGAGGTGATACTGCAAATTTGCCAGCCTAAAGCGAAACTTATTTCTACACAGTAAAATTAAAATCAGACTGGCAAACGTATTAATAAACACACAAAGTATTTGGGGTTTTCGGAAGAATCAAAATTTTGGACGCGTTGTCTCATTGGCCAGTGTGATTAATATTAGGGAAAGAAGACAAGGGTAGTTGCCATTTGAACAGAAATTTTCATACCAAGTAACGGTGAGAGCAGAAGTGAAGCTTTTAAACGAAAGCCTTTCAGTCTGGACGACCGGCAAAGCTAAAGTTGTGCCATTATTTGCCAGTCATCGTTTACTTGTGTAATATATTTCATTGATGCGGTAACATAAATGATTTATTGATGTTATTAATATGTAGAGACTCAACCCTAGATAAGGGCGCCTACCAAATTTGTGTGGTATGACATTGCTATTATGGAAGCTTATGACATCCTAGGAAGCACATACATGCCTGAAGCAGATTTATGAAGAAAGTAAATAGAATTGTATTTGATTAATTAACTATTATCATAAATCCATATTATAACTGTAAGACCAGGAATTACTGGAAAGCCTCAGTGTTTAATGAACACTTGTAAACATGCCTAGGATGCTGATACAAAAGAAAAGAAAACAATATCATAAGAAGGAGAACTGTATACTCCATCTGATTGTGTGGAAGTATATTATTGTTAAAAACGACAGAGGCGTAGCAGCCATAAGGAAGCAGGGTGTAATCACAGTACAAAGTGAAGTCAACTAAATTAGGGGCTGGTGCACTTGTTTTGCACACGAGCCTAACCCCACATTTTATAACCATGTAATTAGTTGTGTAAAATCTAAGCCAGCATATCAAAGGGCGAGGATGCCTTTATTTTGCAGGGTTTTATTTCCTGTTGCCGACTGGTGGCAGGAAACCTGTTGAGACATATTCGAAGAAACGTAACGACCTCAGCAGAACTGTATACTGTATCTGTTAGCCGGAGGAAGTCTCTTGAGCTGACGCTGTTTGCAGTGCAGTACTGTTCATCTGACATATCAATATCTATAAGGTGAACGTCACGTAGCTGGGTCACCTCACAATTCATCTTTGGAAGAAAGTTTTTCCCCAACTTGAATTATAACTACAGCTGGGCGTGATGAATACAACAGCTTCTCACATCCTTGACTTTCACTATTGACACAGTTAGATATCAGTCGGTGAATACACCCACAGTAACAGTGTAGATTACTAGTGAGGGACAAAGAGTCCTTATTATTTATTTCTTGCATGTAAAATAATTTTCTTCAGTTTTCAACATTCCTGTCCAAAAGAGATTTGAGGGACAGGAAAATAAATTGTAAAAAATTTATTTCATAACTTTAACAACAGCCTTACTTAAGTTAATGTCATTGAGTTCCAGTTGTTTGTGTGTATCGTTTTGGCAACATATCATTACATTCACATAACCCTAGACACGTAGCCATATAACAAACATCATAACAATAAATAATCAAAATATAGCACAGTGTGAGATTTAGAGAGGTAGCGATAGGTCCCCTGAGAACTCAACTTCATCATCAACTATTAAACTCAGGATCTTACATAGCTTGACCTCACAATGTGGACACACACATCTATCTTTTCAATATAACACCTTTAACCTCTCCAGTGTAATTCACTACACCTTTGGAACTTAGAGCTGCAACAGTTGCTCTCTGTGACGACAGGATTTAAGCGAGATAGTGAAAGCGACGGATTCTGTGAGAGAATCGAGGGGTAATCAATTAAGAATGCCTGATATCTGCAGACACATCAAAGAACACTTTTCTCACAATCAGAGTAGTTCACTCTTGTGAAACTGAAAAGGAATATTTAGTAGAAAGGTAATCTGTATCTCTCTCTTGATTGAGTTAAATAGAGACAGAGGATTGGTATTCTAGTCACACTTCTATCCCTTCCCTGATTGATTTAATTGTTATTTCATTTACAATTATTTTCGGCTCGAGCCCCCAGGTAAAAGATCAAAGAATTTATCTTATCAAACTTATTACCACATTGAAGACAACAACCATACATCTGACAAGTTACAAAGTAAAGCAGACACGGTTGGTTTAGTTATTCAAATATACGAGTAAAATATAATTTTCAAAAGGAAAAAAAGCAAATAGAATCCCACTATACATAATTATAGTTACACAGGTTTTATTGCACATTTAGTGTTACAATAGACACGTGTCATCACTTGGTTTTCAAAGTTTGTGAAGTTGTATGTTCCGCTTTTCAATAGATGTTGTTTGTTACTCAACTTTTGGGAGATTTGTTGGTTTTCTGGGGTTGATATTGGCGGTTTTTGACTCAATGGGTTGCCTCGGCTCTCAGGATCTCTGTTCACAACAGTCTCCTACTACTGCAAACGGACTTTCTTCACCATTAGGACTGAAAAGTACACACATTGGACGCTTTGTAAGTTTCCTGCTGAAGTGAACTTCAACTTCCCTCTCCTTTCTATTTCTGACCATCGGATAATTATGCGTAACTCAAGGTTCACGCAGTACCCGCGTTCTCCTTATCCTCCCCAACTCACAAGTTAAACCTCCTTATTTACTAATATGTCTCGGGCGGCTATTGTTTGTTTACACAGGTCAAGGAGGGCTTATCAATACTTAGGCCGAGCAAAAGTTACGCTTTCTTTACTGATCCAGCTTTTATCATTCATGCTTGGTTAATCATGGAAAATATAGAAATTCTTTTCCCCAAACAAATAAATTGACATACGTGCATTTAAATAATCATCAGTAATAGTTTCACTTATGAACACTCATATTGTACATTCAAGACAGAGTGATTGAACAGATGATATATTTTAAACACAACTCAGCAATGATAGAAGTTAATGAATGAAAGATCTTTATTCTTCCTGGCTCCAGTTGGAGCAGAGGTACAACATGGACTAGATGACCAAAGAAAGATCTATGTAGATCATAGTGGGTGAAATCGGTCTTGCTGTTCAGCACAAGTGATACAAAGACAGTGAGTAGTTATGAAACTGAGTTAGAAGACGTTGCGAATCTTGCATATATCAGAGAACAAAAAGGAATGTTTCAATGAAATAAAAATATTGCTGCATCTACATCTCAATAATGCTCATAAATTTATATATACATATTAGATGTACAAATCAAGCATTATGAATAAAAAGAATTATTGACGTACCCTCTCAACAAATTCACTACTGCTATGGTTATTGAGGGTTTTAGGTCGTTAAGTTCAATGACTTGAATCCTAATTCAATTTTGCCAGTCCAGTTGGTACACTGTGTGAATCGCGGCTGTCTGACCGGGCCCCAGTCTTGTCTCTTTGTTGAGTGCAAAACACTGTAGGTTCCGGATATTTAACAGGTCGTCCTGTTCCCTCCCCCGCTCATCAAGTGTTTGGTGGGCAGGTTTCAAAATGTCAAAATTAGTCTTATTCTCCAATAAGCTTGCGTTGGTCCAGAGTTGCAGATTTAATCTCAAAAATAGGCTGTCCTTTATCTGGGCTTCTTTGTCTGTTGCATATGTTCTGAGAATCGTCAACTTTTCCCCGTTCATAAACTTTATGGTGGGTAATAAAAATGTCTGGTTTTCTTTCTTGCTCGAAAAATTAAACGGGTGTATCTCAACTCTAGTCTCTGAGTCGGTGAATCTTATCAATTACGCCACCCGTGAGAGGCAATGTATGACTCTTGACGTCAAGTATTAACCTTACTTGGCGGTTATAATGCAACGATCGTCGCCTAAAAAGTATGTATTCGTCTCTGTTCTCAGGACTAACCTATCTTAATGTGCACGGAGAACGACCAGACAAGCGTTGACAGCAGATAATGACAACAATAATTGGCGCGCTGTTACGATACGCCACGAAGACAGTGTAATACCAAAGGGCATTTGAATAAAGAAACTAGTATTGAATGACTGAGAACGGTAGCTTATTATAGGACAAGGAAGAAAATTGTATCGAAAATTTACGTAGTTACACGAGAAAGACAGATGAAACTAATGGACGAAATTTGGTTTCGTCACACATCCGTCCACTTAAGATACATGTCATGTATCAGCTTTCGAAAATTAGTTTTTGATGTCTTCGTCGTCTTATTCGTTCTGTTCTCGCACCGACGTAAGAACAAAGTCAGAAAGTTCTTTGGCTGAAAAACCTAGCTCCTTGCCTAAATTCAAGTAAAAGGTAAAAGGTATGAAGGTTTTGGGACACAACCATTCTGAGCGAGAAGTCTGTTTACAAAGCTACACAAAAAATGCAATTGCTACTTAACAAGTAAAACGTAAATTTACAACACCAAATTAGCCACAGCAAGTGAACTTCTTATTTTTCCTTAATTTTTGTTACAAGAAAAGTTTTGTTTCTTTCAGATTATTCACGTATTCCTTATAGAATTATTTTTATTGTTATTTATACACACAACGTATGCTCAGCTTTAACATTAAATACACTCTGACAATATTCTTTCAGTAAACCTGAAATTTATGTCAGTCAAGTCTAGGGAAATAACTAGACATGTTCCATAATCCGGGAAGAGGTCCGTAATTGTGATTTATCACACTTGTTCGACCGAGTTCACTAATCCCGGACGAGCCCCCAATTGTCAACGATTGCCACCCATGTTCTCTGCAGTAGTGGTCCAACAGTGGCCGAAACGCAAAAATATCTAATATGGGTCTTCAAAGGTGTCTACCTTCTCACAGATTACTCTTGGCAGAGTTGTAGATAAAAGGATAATGATGCTTCTACCTCAAGGTAGTTTTCCCAAGATATTTCAGAAGTCAAGAACAATGCTGAACGAGGCAGAGCAATTGTTAACTTAGTATCTAATCCGTCGCCTTTTGTGAAGCAGCATTATGCAATGATTTATCAGCTCATTCAACCCCCACCCTGATTTACTCAGAGGAATTCTTCTTATTATTGTATAGCTCTGTTTAAAGTGTATTTAAGAAATGATCTGAGACATACAGTTATAGCATATTCAAAATGAGTAAATCAACTTTAAATTTGTATATTTAAAGGAACATATTTAATAATCAATTATAGTTAACAGTTTAATAAATGAATAATTCTTTAACAAACAGTAATCATCACCGAGTGATGCTATGAAGTATTAGTTACGAGTTCACTTGGCAGCTTTCATGTTCTATGTTAAGTTATGTTTTATTAATAGGAGTTAGGTGTTAAAGATTTATATGTATGGGTCGGATTTTGGTACACACGTTAGTTAGCACGCTTTAGTGATGCGATGATTTTTTGAGTTGGGGGCTTATTGCTCGATAATTTTTGAACACAGCTCAACTGTGTGGTTGATAGTTGTTTTTTTTTTAAATATGATAAATCAAGTTGTCGAATATTCTTAGTGTTAGTTTGGGGAGAGACGGTTGAGCTGAGCGATAGTCTCACGCTGTTAGTCCGCGCATGAGTAATTTTTACTGAGCTGTTCTGAGATGCAGTAATCTCGTGACAGTACGTTCCTGGCAGGGCTTCGGGATGGTGACTATCCATCTCGTTAGTGTGTTCTTTTTGTAAAGGAGAATATTTGATAAAGTGCAGAGTATATATATATATTATCGAAGTGAAGATAGAGAGATTTACGGGAATGTTTTTCCCCCGGTGTATTTGTCATACAAAGCCTTGGATTGCACGGGCTTATTGTTATACTGCATTTTGTCGTTCAAAGCTTGGATTATGATGGATTATTGATGTACTGCATTTATTACTCAAGCATTGGATTATGATGGCTTATTGTTGTACTGCATTTGTGTTCAAAGCCTTGGATTTACTATGCTGGCTTGTTTGTATATAGTACTGATTATTCAAAACCTTGGAGTAGGACAGCCCAAGTTATGTTATTATGAACCGTGATGCATGCGGTCCCGGTTAACGGATATTTGGATTTATTCACCCGATGCTGTATGTTTACGCTGTGTTACTTTCTCTGTTACCCTTTCTTATGTAACGGAGGAAGGTTTGATTAACATCGTACAGGGGTCGAAAGTTTACAAAACCACACGCGGTAGGTTAAATTTAAAGTTAATTGTTGCCTTTCATAAAATCATATCGTTATTATAATAGAAATTATCATTCATTTTTTTCACAGCAACGGCCTTCCCATGAGAACCAGAGTTGATATGTTACGTGATTAAGCTATTGCATTTCAACCTGTTGTATATGTCGCCTTGGGCAAGTTTTCCTGTTCCAGTGATGACAGACAGAATTTTGCCGCCACACTAGACGATTATGTATCCTCATGCTCACAAGAGTTTTCAAGATCACTGGAGCTATGGATATTTATAGTGTATGTTTAATTTAAGACATTGTATTATTTCCTTTTTATGCACCATGCCATTGCCATATTGTTCTTGTATGACTGTGTTTGGTATAAACATTGAACGTGTTACAATTATAGTGATAATGCGATTTAAATTTAGATTATCATTACGATACATTTCGGTATTGTACTTTGGAAAGGTGTTTTTTCTGACATTGTGAGATATTTTCATTACCCAGCGCTTGATTGTGAGCTAGGGGTAACTATTTGTAGCAGTATTGCTAATTTTGATGTCTATAATAAGTTCATCATTTGTACTGCATAAGTTTAGTAACTTGGCTATTCTTGCATATTATGCTATTTTAAAATGGTAGCTAGCTATTTGTTCTTTGGTTTAGATATGCGTTGTTTTTTCTAGTATATGTTGTTTTGCCATAATAGTGTTTATTTATACAATGCATTGTTTAATTTTATGGTTACCTTGTTGTATCATTGTTCTCTTTTCCTACTCTCATTTCATTGTTTTCTTTCTTTGCTGGTCATTCTTCATTTCATTCCATCTCTTCTTTTTACTATCCACTTGTTGGTTCTTATTTTGTTTATGCTTCCATACTTCATATACGTTTGCATTTGATTCTAGTTACATACTTCTTCTTCATACTCTACAAAAATTTCCATCCCTTTATTGTTAGGTTAATTGTATGACTTAACATAATATAATTATTTGTTGTAGATATTAGAATGTCATCGATCTCACATTTTTGTTCGATGTAATTGTCAAAAAAAAGATGATATCATTTTTCCCCCGGGGGTCGGTGTAGTCTGTTAAGTCATGTTTTATTAATGGGAGTTAGGTGTTAAAATTTATATGTATGGGTCGGATTTATGTACACACGTTAGTTAGCACGCTTTAGTGATGAAATGATTTTTTGAGTTGGGGGCTTATTGCTCGATAATTTTTGAACACAGCTCAACTGTGTAGTTGCTAGTTGTTTTTTTTAAAAATACGATAAAGCAAGTTGTCGAATATTCTTAGTGTTAGTTTGGGGAGAGACGGTTGAGCTGAGCGATAGTCTCACGCGGTTAGTCCGCGCATGAGTAATTTTTACTGAGCTGTTCTGAGATGCAGTAATCTCGTGACAGTACGTTCCTGGCAGGGATTCGGGATGGTGACTATCCATCTCGCTAGTGTATACCAGTGTGTTCTTTTTGTAAAGGAGAATATTTGATAAAGTGCAGAGTATATATATATTATCGAAGTGAAGATAGAGAGATTTACGGGAATGTTTTTCCCCCGGTGTATTTGTCATACAAAGCCTTGGATTGCACGGGCTTATTGTTATACTGCATTTTGTCGTTCAAAGCTTGGATTATGATGGATTATTGATGTACTGCATTTATTACTCAAGCATTGGATTATGATGGCTTATTGTTGTACTGCATTTGTGTTCAAAGCCTTGGATTTACTATGCTGGCTTGTTTGTGTATAGTACTGATTATTCAAAACCTTGGAGTAGGTCAGCCCAAGTTATGTTATTATGAACCGTGATGCATGCGGTCCCGGTTAACGAATAATTGGATTTATTCACCCGATGCTGTATGTTTATGCTGTGAACTATTTATACCATGATGTCTATGTCACTGTGTCCGTAATAAACCGTGTATAACGTTACCAGTCGTTTCAACATTTCCTGACTCTTACGTTTACTGTGGTGTGTGGTTCCAGTCAGTGTTGGTATGCCAGAACCCTTTGCATTCGCGTATGTTGACTGTCACTCACTCACACACCGGTCGGCCATCCGTAAGCCCGACCTAAGCTGATCGTCATTATCAGCGTATATATCTATATATATATATATATATATATATATATATATATATATATATATATATATATATATATATATATATATATATATATCATCATCATGTGACGTATTCTTTCCAGAACGTTGTCTCCATTACAGCTGCTCTGAACGCATCACGATTCTGGGCAAGTCGGCCTGCATCAGCCAAAGACAAGTTCAGACTCTCTGTGATGTCCTGGGTCCACCGTCGTCTAGGTCGACCCCTTCCCCTTTTTCCAGGGACCATGCCTTCCATCACTGTTTTTTCCAGACTATTATGTCTTTTTATATGACCGAAAAATTTCAGCTTCCTTATTGCGATGGTATTTAGGAGCCAATGTTCCTGTACGTTTAGTGAGTGCAGTACTTCTCTGTTGGTCTTTTTTTCTGTCCAGGGTATTCTCAACATCCTTCTGTAGCATTTCATTTCGAATGATGTAATCTTTTTTGCAACTGTTTTATTGAGTGTCCAAGTCTCGCAGCCGTATGTTGCTACTGGGAATATACATGCTCTGATCAGTTGTAACTTTGTTTCTTTGCTTGTGCCTTGCCATAGGTTTTTCATCTGTATTAGCTTATGTGAAGCAATTGCAAGTCTTCTTTTAATTTCTACTGCACAGTCGCCAGAGCTGTTAATGATTGATCCTAAGTATTCGAATTCATTGACACTTTCCAGTTCTTCGTCATCAATTTCAATTTCTGGTTTGGTCTTTACTTTGTCTGTTGTCAATACTTTGGTCTTCTTGGTGTTTAGGTATAGATTCTGGGCCTCGCTGTGTTTTTTGGTGGACAGAAGTAATTGTTCAAGTCCTTTTGGGTTGGTCGATAGGAGGACTGTGTCGTCAGCATATCTGATTTCCGGGATCTGGTACCCGCCGATGTTAAATGAGTCAAACTCTGTGTGTTCTTGGTCATCTCTTACGTTTCTCATGATATTCTCGGCATAAATGTTAAACAGGTAAGGGGAAAGGGTACAGCCTTGTCTTACTCCTTTCTGTACTTCAAACCATTCTGATGTTTCCCCCTCTATTCTTACGGCTGCCTGTTGTTCTTGGTACAGCAGTGCGATGAGTTGTATAAGGTGGTTTGGAAATCCCATATTTTTCATAATAGCCCATAACTGCTGATGTTGTACACAATCGAAAGCTTTGGTGTAATCAATGAAACAAGTATGTAGGTCAACGTTGAATTCTCTACACTTTTCTATGATGATCCTCATGTTGAATATATGATCTCTAGTGCCTCTACCTGGTCGAAAACCCGCCTGTACTTCATTTATTTCTGTTTCTAGCTTTTGTTGCATCCTTTTCATTATGATTTGTAAAAGTATTTTGCTGGCATGGCTTATAAGAGCTATAGTTCTGTAGTTTGTGCACAGTTTCAGGTTGCCCTTTTTTGGCAAGGGTATGTAAATTGATCGTTTCCATTCCTTGGGCCAAATTCCGCTTTGCCAGATCTTGCAGCATAATGCATGGTATATACGAGCGCTGCCTTCTCCTCCTGCCTGTATCATTTCAGCTGTTATTTCATCACAACCAGGAGATTTTCCACTTTTTAAGTGTTTGATTGCATTCCGGACTTCCTCTATGGTAGGTTCTGGTTCACGTTCCGCTTCATTCATGACGTTGTTATCTGCCGCTTTGTTTATTTCCGTATACATTTCTTGACAGTACTCCTTCCATCTGTTCAGAATATCTTTACGTTCTGTTAGAGTGTCGCCTTTCTTGTCGTTTATATATATATATATCAGCATTGCCTTCTTTCCACCACTATAAACTTGACTTAGAAGCCGAAGTATTGGCCAGTCTTAATCTGCTGCAAAAAAATGTGTTAAAGAAAATAAACTGGTAACATTCTACTTAGCTGCCAATGAGGTTTCTGCTCTTGCTGATATTTTGGTTCTTTGTAGACTGCATCTCCCTCGTCACTGGTCAATTCCGAGAGGCGCAGCACGTTCCCAGAAGTGTCAGGAAGTGTCTACGAAGCTGGCCCCGTGTCTCTAAGACCCGTCTAATGATGGTGTCTGTCACGAACAGGTTATATTTAATTGAGATGTAAGATGATATAAAGGTGTATCAGATTATACCATGTTATAGTGCCAGATAAGAATTCTCGCCTATAAGAAATACCCCAGTCTCAGAAATGAGCACTGGTATTTGGATGGCATAGGCTATAGTCAGACTGTGAAGAACTATTGACCAGATAGTAATTAGTAGTGCAATAGTCTAAAATGTCTCCTCTTACGACTACCATATGCTAAGATTCATTCATTCAAAACTCTCCACTCCCAAAGGAGCATAGGCCTTCAACAAACACATACCAAGTCCTCCTGTCACGTGCCATCATCTCAAGTTCTTTCCACGTTCTCCTCATCATTTTCATCTCTGTTTCCAGCTCTCTTCTTCATGTGCTTCTTGGTCTACCTCTGCCTCTCTTGTCCTGGGAGTTCCAGAGCAAGGACTGCCTTGTAATGCTATCAACATGTTTCCGCAGTGTGTGTCCTATCCATCGCCATCGTCTTCTTCTCACCTCTTGTTCAACTGGCACTTGTCTGGTTCTTGTCATCAGTTCCACGTAGGTAACCTTGTCATACCATTTTAATCTGTCTATTCTACGCAAGCACCCATTTATGAAAGTCTGTAGCTTTTTGGTTGTTGTCTTTGTTGTTCTCCATGTATCAGAGCCATACAATAGTACTGACTTCACATTTGAGTTGAAGATTCTTATTTTCATGTTAGATCCGATTTCTCTTGATCTCCATATATTTCCCAATGCAATGAAAGCTCCTCTTGCTTTTTGTATTCTTATTTTGATATCACTGTCTGCCCCTCCAACTTTGTTTATATTGCTGCCAAGATATGTGTACGATTCTACATCTTGTAGTGGTGTTTCTTCAATTTCAACCCTGTTATCATTACCTGCATTTATTCTCATTATTTTTTGTCTTTTCCATGTGTATTTTCAGACTGGATAACACCAGAAACATTAAACACCATAAAAAGGAAAATAAAAGAAAGAAAACAGAAGCGAAGTCCCCTAGGTTAAAGCAACTATATAGCGAACAGTACAGTCAGATGGACAAGGAAATTAACCGCCAAACCCGAGCCAACAAAAGAAATTTCCAAGACGATCTTGCAAGACAGGCAGAAGAGGCAGCACTGAGAAATGAACCAAGCACAGTAAACAAAATAACTCAAACCGTCCGCGGCAAACGGGTTGCAAACAATATTACATTAGTAAGAGATAAGCAAGGAAATTTCATCATGACAGCGAAGGGACAGGAAACAAGATGGACAGAGCATTTCAGAAACTCTGAACAAGAAACCACCAGAGACACAGTTGAATGTCACTGAGGCTGAAAACGATCTAGATGTTAATACAGACATTCCACGGAAGGAAGAAATCATCACGGCAATCAAAGGGTTAAAGAATGGAAAAGCGCCTGGCCACGATAACTTAATTGCAGAGCTATTTAAGACAGACCCTGAGCTAGCAGCAGAAGTACTAGAACCACTTTTTGCACAAGTCTGGAAAACAAGGACAACCTAACCTTTGAGGTGAAAACAGGAGTACGACGGGGATGCGCCTTATCAACCACTCTATTTTTAACAGTCATAGACTGGGTGATGCGACAGACAGCAGAGGGCAGTACAAGAGGAACAAGATGGACTACGTTTTCTACATTGGAAATTCTGGAATATGCAGATGACATTGCACTACTAGCACATTCACATCAACACATCCAGGAAAAAACGGATAGACTTAATAAGTATAGCCAGCAGGTGGGCTTGAACATCAATCTAAAGAAGTCAGAAGTCATGACGCTCAATGTGAGCAACCCTGAGCCCATATCAGTAAGGGATCAGCAACTGGAACAGACAGACACCTTCACATACCTAAGATTTATAGTAACACCAGACGGCGGAGCAAGCAAAGACATCAACAACAGAATGAACAAAGCAAGAACAGCCTTTTACAGCTTAAATAACATCTGGAAGTCCTCTCAGTACAGCACAAGCACAAAATTAAGATTATATCAGAGCTGTGTGCTTTCTGTGCTTCTCTATGGTGCGGAATGCTGGAGAGTAACAGAGAAGGAAATGTCGAAATTGTCCTCTTTTCACACAACCCGCCTAAGAATAATTCTCCGAATCTTTTGGCCGAATACCATCACCAACTAAGATCTGCTTACTCGGAGCAAGCAAGAGGACATGCACACTATCATAGCTGGCAGACGCTGGAGTTGGGTTGGCCATGTCCCCAGAAGAGACCCGGATGCCATCACAAGAACAGCTATGCTATGGACCCATGAAGGAAAACGAAAGAGAGGCCGACCAAAAACAACTTGGCGGAGGACTGTGGAGGCTGAGATGCAAAGAATGAACCAGAGTTAGGGCACTGTACGAAGGATGGCCACCGACCGAGCAAAGTGGAATCAATTTGTTGCTGCCCTACAAGACGCCACCAGGCGTAATGGCCACTGACTGCTTTGACGGTAGGCGACTAAGGATCAAAGAAGAAGATTGAATGTGTATTTTCATATCCAATTACTGTGACCTCTCATCGAGTGTTTTCAATTTGTCCTGCATCTGATTACGGTTATGGGACAGAAGAGCCAAGTCATCAGCAAAATCCAATTCACCCAACTGCTTAGTTAGAGTCCACTGGATTCCATTTATGTTGTGTGTTGTCTATGTTCTCATAACCCAGTCTATTGCTAGTAAGAAAAGAAATGGAGACAAGAGGCATCCCTGTCGCACTCCCGTTCTTATCCCAAACGGTTCTGTAAGCTGTCCTTCATGAAGAAGAATGCATGTCATGTCTTCATGTGTTTTCTTTATTAAATTAATGATCTTCAGGGGAACTCCATAATGCCTCATCAATTGCCAAAGTGATTCTCTGTCTACACTGTCAAATGCCTTTTCGTAGTCCACAAATCGAATGTATAGTGGTGAATACCATTCTAGACTTTGTTCAACTATTATTCTCAAAGTGGCTATCTGGTCTGTACAGAATCTATTTTGTCGAAAACCTGCTTGTTCATCTCTCAGTTTCTTGTCTATGGACTCTTTTAATCTCTCGAGGATAATCCTGTTTAATATTTTTCCTGGCACTGATAGTAACATTATTCCTCTATAATTTGTGCACTCTTGTAAATTTCCCTTCTTAGGCAACTTAATCAGATATCCTTCCTTCCATTCTGCTGGTATCTCTTCCTTTTCCCAGACTTTACTAAGTAATTTATATAACATCTCTGTAGCCGTGTTGATATCTGCTTTAATGGCCGCTGCTGGAATGCCATCTGGTCCAGCCGCATTTTCAGCTCTTAGAAGCTTTATGGCTTTCTTTATTTCTTCCTTCGTTGGTCTTTCACAGTTAATTTGTAGCTCTTTTTCTGTTGGCTGGATGTCTGGGGGGTTTTGTGGAGCTGGTCTATTGAGAAGGTCCTCAAAATATTCCGTCCACCTCTTCATTTGCTCGTGTATATTGCTGAGCAGTTTTCCATTCTTCTCTTTTATGAGGCAACTTAATTGCTTGTATTTCCCTGTTAGCTTCTTTGTGCTGGTATACAGTTCTCTCATATTTCCTTTGGCTGCAGCATCTTCTGCCTCTCTTGCCAACTCCTCAATATACTTCCTCTTGTCTCTTTTGATACTTCTGTTTATTTCTTTGTTTGCTTCTGTGTACACTTCTTGTGCCTTGGCTTTGGAACTTCTGGTTTTGCTTGTGTTTAAATCTGCTTTCTTGTTGTTTATTTTATCTTATTGATGGTTTCTGTTGTTATCCATGCATTTTGTTGTCGTTCCCTTTTCCCCAGTATTTCATCACATGTCTCATTCCATACAGTTTTGATTTGCTGCCAATAGTCTTCTGTATTCACTACATCTTCCAGCTGTTGGAGCATTTGGAATTGGTTAAGAATATGATAAGATTGCTAGGGATAAAATAAACTGAACATATAAATTTAAAAATTGGTAATAAAGTTGACAAGTCCTCAGGTACAATTAATAATCAATTTAGTATTTATAATGATTTTGTTTCTTCTGTTTTTGTAGAACAAAGAGCTATATTTGAAATCATAATATACACAACAATTAGTTTTAAAATTATCTACATAGTTTATAGGAATGTTCTGTTTCCACACTATAGGCACAAATAGTTCTGTTGGTTCACTGTAATCATTAACATTAACAGTTCTGTTTTTTCAGTCCTTCTCCAAAAGTTCTGTAATAACAATTTAGGCACTTTATTCACTGAGAATTCCTGTAGAATTTTCTTACTTCTATAACAAAGTATTGTTCATCATTTGTTATAGCTTTTCCATATATATTTGTGTAATCAGTCTTTGTACTATAGACTTAGCTTCAATGTCAGTTGTTTCAGACTCTGTGCGACACCGTGCTGTCAGTATGATTCAGTATGGCCTTCCCGTACAGTTGAGATACCAGTAACAAGTTTAGTCCACTCTGGGTGATCCTTGACTATTGCAGGATTTCACTGGTGTGACTTACATCAGGCTTCTAACGAATTTACAGTATTGAACCTGAAACACATAATGTCCTATGCTAGTTTCTGGCTAGTACTTTTACTTAAACCAGATGTCAGGCCGGGTCGGTCATCAGAGGTCATTGACACATGGTCAAAATAGACAGGAAATTTTATACAGTGACATACTACTATACATAGCCTTTAACATTTCCAGTACCATATATATATATATATATATATATATATATATATATATATATATATATATATATATATATATATATATATATATATACATACACACACAAATTAATCATTTTGACTGTTCCATCCCTGTTCTTTCTCACAATTATGTGTTGAATGATCCTTCCATCAGTCAAGGATAGGCCTTACAGGTCACATGATTAGATATGCTCCTTTCCAATTCGTCATTTCAAAATTTAAAATAATAGTCAGTCCTTGGAATCCACATTCACATAATTACATCATACCCTGATGAATAAATCCTGAGATAAACATGGTATATGCACATAATTATTTTAGTAACACGACTCACCCTCAAGCTTCAAGATTACACTGGACTTAAATGGCTTGGCAAGCTGCGTACATTGGCAGATGGCAAAAGCTTAGTGACATGCGCTGTCTTTCGTCCTTCGTGCATAAAATATTTTGGCAGTCTGTCACTTTTCAAATGTTCCAATCCCCAAAAAAGGACAAAGACCGAATGGACCCCAACAGCTACAGACCCATCAGCCTTCTAAGCTGCACGGGAAAGCTTATGGAGAGAATGATCAATACCAGATTAAGCTGGCACCTCGAAGAAAAACAAATTTTACTGCACCAACAGGCAGGCTTCAGGCAACATAGGTCTACAGAGGACCAAGTCACCTACATTGCACAGGAAATCGAAGATGCTTTCCAAGAAAGAAAGCACACTTTAGCAGTCTGGGTAGATATGGAGAAAGCATTTGATAAAGTTTGGAAAGATGGGCTAAGAGTTAAAATGCTTAAATATGGAGTCTGTGGAAGAATGTATAACTTGATCAGCAACTATCTAACAAACAGAACAGCTAGAGTGCAGGTGCACGGACAGTTAAGCAATAAGACTACAATGGAACATGGAGTTCCACAGGGTGGGGTCCTTTCCCCAACACTCTTCCTCATATATATAAATGATATAACAGAAAACATCCACAAGAATGTCCACAACTCCCTCTACGCTGATGACCTGGCCATGTGGACTTCAGAACAATACATCACCACAGCAAGAGTGCGCATGCAGGATTCACTGCTAGCCCTTGAAAGTTGGTCCAAAAAGTGGTTGCTCAAAATAAATGAACAAAAAAACTACACACACTATTTTTACCTTGTCAAATAAACCACAGCAAGCAAAGCTGCAACTAAATGGGCAGACAGTACGAGAAGATGAAACACCAACATACTTAGGAATCACACTAGACCGCCGAATGACATGGAAATCACAGATTAACAAAATACAGCTAAGGGCAAAACTTCGCATGGCCATCATGAAAAAGTTAGCAGGTACCACATGGGGTGCTGATGAGAATATCCTCAAAAAGCTGTACACAGGCAGAGTCAGACCTGCTATGGAATATGGCATCACAGCTTGGTCGATGGCAGCAAAGTCAAATTTTGACAGAGTAAACAGACTCCAAAACCAAGCAGCACGTATTATAACAGGGGCCCTAAAGTCTACACAAATCAACCATATGGAAAACATCACAGGGCTACAGTCAATGGAGGATAGACGTGACAGCAGAGTCTTAAAACAAGCTGAAAAATTTAAGAGGCTCGAAGGACACCCCATGTACCAAAGAATGAATAGGCTAGGAAGAGGCAGGCTCAAGCGAACTAACTTTGTGGCCCAAGCAAAAGAAAAAATTAACAATAATACCATACTAGCAAGCTCAGTTGCAAAGAAAATCCCAACAAGCTCAACTATCCCACTGTGGAAAATAAGATGCTTTCCTAAGTTAAAATCTGATATTCCAGGCATTGAAGGTAAGGGAACACAGACAGAAACACAAAGAAAGTGTATAGCAACCAAGTATATTGACCAAACATTTCCAGCAAAGCTTTGGACACATGCATATACTGATGGTTCGGCAACAAATGCAGTTGAAAATGGGGGTGCCGGCATCCTCATAAAATTAAAGAATAGAATTCACTCTATGGCAATTGCCACTGGAAAATACTGCAATAACTTCTGTGCTGAAGCAGAAGCCCTGAAACAGGCAGCTGAAACTCTTGTTGAATGCAAAGCACAGGCAGAAAAACAGATAGTAATCTTTTCAGATGCCCTCTCAATAATATCAGCGCTGAAGAGCCACCAAACTAAAGGATTGAAAGATCTGATAATCTCCCTTGAAAGACTAGCCGAATGCTTCAACGAGTGCACTATCCAGTGGATACCAGCCCATTGCAACATACCAGGAAATGAGGAGGCAGATAGACTTGCTAAGGAAGGAGGTGCCTTACAACAAAATGATATAGAGACAACTTACGCAACGGCAAAGACTACTATAAAGGCTACATTCAAGTCCAAATGGGAAAGAGAGCACCCGGGACATTTGAAAAATGATGCATATCATCAACCATCCAGAAAAGAACAGGTCATCATTTTTCGGCTACGCACTGGTCACAACAGATTGAGATACCATCTATACCACAAATACAAAATTGCTGCAACAGATCTCTGCACCTGCGGTACCAGCCCAATGACAGTCGAACACCTGCTGCAATACTGCCCAACCTACAGTAATGAACGGAGTAGCATATGGCAACAACCCACTTCTGTCAACGAAAAACTGTTTGGAGATGTTGGGAGCCTTGGGTTGACTACTGCCTTTATTAGAGTCATAAATGTGGAAGTCTGAAGGCGAACGAGGAAGAAGAAGAAGAAATGTTCCACTTTTTTTTTTCCGTACGCCCGCTAATACTCGAGGCGAAATCTCAGGTTATTATTAATGTCTAACCTGACATTGATTTTACGTGAGTATCCCTTTTCTTGTACAGAGACAGGTGTCCCTCGCCATTCAGGCAGATACTCGCCGATTTCGGAGGTACCCATTAGAGCTGGGTCGGCTCAGGAGCCGCCAATCCCTGGTCGACGACATTCCTTCAAATGTCCTCGCCAGGTCTCGAGTTAATCCAGTCCAAATCCCGGTCGACGAAAAATCCTCAAATGCCGTCGCCCGAGTTTGATCCTGAATCACCCGGTCGCCAGAGCGGTGTTGTAACCACTACGCTAGCGCGGCTCCGTTCCACTTCTATTTATGGGGAGAGAGCGGCGTACTGAGGGAGCATGACGTCACAGTCTAAAACTTGACCTGAGACTTTCTTATCGAACCAATGGTTTCTGCTGAGTTGTGCTTTTATTAAAACTTGTCCTGCGTCGTTCTCAGCTTGTATATAAGAGATCCTGTCCCAAACTATCTCGTTTAGTTCAGCAGACTTAGATCTATCTTCATTTATATGTATTTTCACGATCCGTCACTTCTTTATTTCGCTATGCTTAACAGATGTGTGTTTTCACGCTTTCAACTCAAGTGTTGACACAAGTAACTGCATTTATTTATGTACATGCTAAACTCCTACCGTGAATCCTTATATCAATCTATTCACAATCCTCTCCTGCAATCAAAGGGGAAATCCTTTTCACAATTACCCCATTCTGATAGAAGATATTCCTTCTGATCGAAGTCCATCATATACAAACCAATACTCTTTACAGACTCCATTAACTCACATTTATAGCCCTGTGTGGGCGTGGCTAATATGTATACGGAACGTCTTGTCGTTACCAGCTGGCCTGAATACCCTGTACTAAATAACGTTGACCCATTTAACATTGATGCCCAGGTCGGCGTGTAGCAGTGATGTCCAGTGATGACCCTTATCACTAATAATAGCGATCTTATCATTTAGTAAACTAGTCCCCACAACTTCACTTAACATTTGGTGGACTGGTTTTTCGGGTTCTGACACCCGCGACATTCGCTTTGAAAGCACTTAATGTGTGGCCTGTAATACAGAGCAGTGTTTCGTCTCTGCCTGCGGGCAGTCACATAGTTTATAATCTGCCTGTGTGGCGCATTTGAGAAACCACGCACGCCTTATCCGTGGTAGTACCCAATTTCACACCAGTGTCAGGTGACATCCTATTTCATGCCTATAGACCACAACAACGTCTGCAGTGGTCACGGAAGTTCAAGTAGACTTTGACAGTATTTGTACCAGCATTTATTCGAGGTGTGACTGATACCTGCGTCATTCCAGCTACTATTCCAGTTATCACCATTTTAAGTTCAAGAAGTTATGATACACGGTGTTGTCGTGTACCTTTACGACTACAGAGGAGTCAAGAGTTGCGGTGTTTGCTGTATGTCAGTTCCTGTCATCTTGTGCATGTTTGAGCACATATCATATTGACGCAAGTACCTAAAGGGAAAAGAGTCAAGTTCCAGTGCCTTCCCGCAGTGGAGTGTTTTTAGCAGTCTATGTGATATCCAGAATCTTGGCGGAAAGGAACGGGATGTTGTCAGATAAGTGGTTTATGTTGTGTGAATTGAGCCACTTCATGTATGTCGTCAGGCCTTCCTGAATTGTGCATTACTTATTCTATTGATATCTGTTGTTGTTATTGTCGATATCTATATCGATTGATTATACGATTTGATGCATGAGTAATTTATGACTTTACGACATATATAGACTTCCCTGATAATGATATGACTTGATAAAGGTACTATAAAAAGGAATTGGTGATACAGAATTGAGGAATAATCTCATTTCTTGACAGACAGTTAACTTTGTGAGCAGGAAAGGTAATTGTCTAACCTCTTGGGACAATAAAATATAATAATTATAGGTGTTTACATATATAGTTGACTGAGTAAGTAAGTCACTATGGATGGTGATATAGATCCTGATGATATGAGGCCTGTATTGAAATATTTATTTGAAGAAGGTAAAGATTTTCAGGGATTAAAAGGCCCAGAGCTTGAAGCACATGTGATGAACATATTTTTGGGCAATGCGTCATCATCTCTAAGGTGTTTTGCTGAGGATAGGTTAAGTCCGTTCCTCATTTGAATGTGGCTAAGGATTAAGCGGATTTACTGGTTGGGGACCTTCGCCTGTTTTTGTACAATCATATTGATGTTAAACGTGATCTGATATTGAAGAATATTCGGAAGATAATGCTCAACGACATTTCTGATGATCAGAAAAAGAATTTAGAAGATGAAGAACAAATAAAAGTCAACAAACGGAGTGCCCTACAGGAAAGGGACATTTGTGTAAAGAGTATTGCTGAAGAGAGTGGACTACACAAAACAGTGTCCAGACTAACAAGTGATTTAGATAAAACAAATTCGGAACTTGCTAGTGTGCACGCAAGTTTGAATTCTGTATTAAGTAAGATCAAAGAGTTTGAAGTCCAGATGAAAGATAAGAATGTTAAGGTGAAAAATCTTACACAAGAGGTCCAACAAAATAAAGAGATGTATGAGAAATTAAAAGTTGAGAGCAATGAACATGAGAAGACTTATATAGAAATGCTTCATGATGTGATGGATAATAATGCGATTCTCAGTGACCAAATTAAGGAGATGAATACTGTACCCCACAAGAAGAGTAATGAGATTATGAATAACAATGTTGATATTCAGATTTAAGCACTTCAAATAGAGTTGTCACAGCTGAGAGCAAATATAGAAAAGGATGAGAAGAAGAAATTGGAAGAGTTAGCGACTGAGAAAAAAAAGATGGCTAGGATTGAGAATTTGAATAATAAACTAAGTGAAGAGATCTCACATAAAGATGTTGAGATTGCACAGGTAAGAAAAAGAGTAGATGGTCTACTCGATATTGTCTTAAAGAACAAGATGTGGTCTTCTGTCAATGTTGACAATGATAGACAGAAAGTTGCTTATCATCAGAGCACTACGGCGAAGAGTCAGCCCCATACATGTTTTGCTCATAGAGAGGTCATACATAGTAAATATAGATCTTTTCGTGGGAGGTACAACTTTCCAAGTTCTAATATTACTAATGATTCTAGTAATGATTCTTGGCGTCAGACCAACAAAGATTCTAGTGTAACAGCCAGTTCTGTTAATCATGAAAAGAGAGATGAGAAATTTCAAGTCAAAACTCTTAAGAGCAAACATTTGTCTACTATTGGAAATTCTCAGAAATTAATAACAGGGCTTGAGGCTATTACTACTTGTTCCAATGATGAAACCTTTATGCGGAACAATGGAGATACTTTTGGTCCGGTTATTTGTCAAACTCAGCACAGTCAGTTTGAAACAATTGGTAAACATATTCCCATAGGGGGAAAGAAAAACAGTTCTAGTAAGAGAGATAATCCCAAGATTAAACAGTACCAAGGGAGATCAGTAAATAATAATTTTCCTTCTCCAAGAAACTGTAAACAATTTAACAAATCTCAAAGTTTTGATTGTAAGAATGTTGGAAAGTATGAGGGAGATAACTACACCAAAGAGTACCAATCTTACAGTAATTTTTCTGGAAGACAACAAAGCCCATCTAATAGATGTTGTTTTCAAAGGAAAGAGTTTAATCACAACAATGCTAACTTGAGTCATAGACATAACAATTGTCATAATAGAGGAATTAACAATAATTTCAATACAGATAATAGCTCTCCAAATGTTGCTTTACATCACCAGAGTAACCTTGCTCAACAAAAGGCTAAAGTCATTATTTGTAAACAAGGCAACGGTAATAATAAATATTTTGATCATAGGACAAATAATAAGCGCAACTATGCTAATTTTGCTCAACAAAAGACCAGAGTAATTTATAATCAAGGTAAACAAGGTAACAATAACAGTGGGGTCACAAATACTATTGCTGGTAATGTTTTTGATTTCGAGAAAGTGTCTCGTTGTTGTAAATGTAGGACTTTGTTTCAGCCTACGGCAGGGACGACCTTCAAGTACGGTCATGTTGTCCCTAAGTTTTATGTGGTGTCTACATGTGAAAAAGGAAGAGTTGACGGCATCGTGAAGAGACCAGAACTTTACACAAGCCACAGTGCTAGGTAACTGTCAATTTAACTTCTCCGTTTTTTCTCATTAAATTTCACCATTGATTAAAATGTAAATTTTCATTTGTATTTTTTTTTGGCAGAAGCGACTTCGCGATAAGAGTCAGCGCTCCTGTTTACATAAGCGGTCAGATATGTAGGTCAACTTTACGCTCGTGTGTTTGATCAAGCGGAACCAGTCAGCGTCTAACTAGCATCTGATGTGTTATCTGTTGAGGGTCAGGACATGTTTACAAGGAAGCGGTAGATTTTGCGTCTGATTTTTATTTTATTTTTATTTTAAGACAGTAAATATTTTTTGTATTTTATAATAGTACGATATGTTTTTGTTTTGGAATAACATGTAATTTCGTTGTAATATTATGATGATATTTCTATGCATCATTTGATTGCCATAATTTTTTTTTATTGCTATTTATATGAATGGGTTTCGATGATGTTCCAGTACATGTCTATGCTATTTTTATATTATTGTGTTTGATATGTGTAGCATGTCAGTTGGTAATGATTTGTCTGTAATTTTTGATGAATGTGGTGAGCGATTTGTGTCTATACACGTTGGTCATAAACCTGTGCCCACCTGTACAATGCAATCATTGACCTTTATACTCCGTTGTTGAACTTGGAGTTGTTTTTTTTAATATAGCAGTGTTTGTTAGAATAGTTTTTGTACATGATGAGATTGCCAGCCCTATGCACAAACTCTTTAGTTAATATGGTGCGGTAGTCACCTTCAGAAAGTCACTGATTGTCTTTATTCACTTTATTTAAATTTTTTCTCGAGTGTTGATTAGATGATTGGTTAACATATTAGTACACTCTGATGATAGACAGTAAATGTTACAGTTAAATGTAATTTTGGAAACGTAACTTGATTGTATTAGAGATAATTTTGTATTTGAATTTGATAATGTAGTCCGAAACATTGTTTTTTCTAGAACACGATACCTGAATCTAGACAGATAATTATATCACATACTCTCTTTACATTATGTTCTACTTATATATTTATAACTTTGTATGTAGTTAACAGTATGTTGTCCATGTGATTTCTTTTTTTTCCCTACTGTGACGTATTTTTTTTTTTTGAAAAAACCCAAAAAACTTACATTTGTTGATATGTCTGTTTAGAGATAGATTTTTTTTATATGTCCTTCATTTTCTTAAAGTTGATTTTATTGTTAGTTTATTAATTATAGCTTTGAATTGGTTGCAAATGTAATACTATTTTTTTTTTCTCTTTGGAATTTATCGTCGTGAAACATTTTGGTATTTTTATTTTTCTTGGAAAATGTATTTTGGTTTTGACATTGTGATATTTTTTTGTGTGTGCCAGTGCTAGACTGTATGTTATAGTTAGTAATTTGTAGTGACATTAGTTCCTTGAAAATGTTTTGATGTTTTGATGTATTTTTTTTGTGTATTTAGCACGTGACTGTGCGTCAGTGCGAACTTTTTGATAGCGTTGATATTTTTTGTTGGTGTGATATTTAATATAATTTATTTTTAGTTAGGTATAAGTTCTATAATTTGGTTAAATTACTTATTATGCTTAGTTTTGTCGTAAGCTTTCTTTTGTGGTGTTAGTATATAGATGTACTTTGTCATTTTGTGTTGTAATTTTCGATTATGATTGTAATTATTTAGACAATACGTTGTTTAATTTAGATAGTTATTATAATGTATTGTTACTATCTTTCTCTACATTTTCATCTTTACTTTCCATCTGTCTTTGTTGACTATTCGTCATTCCTTTACATCTTTTCTGTTGTCTTTTCAGTATCGTTTCATACTTTCGTTATACTTCCGTGCTTCATCTTTGATTCACTTCATGCTTCTTGTATACTTTTTCTTGTTACGTTTGTTATACTTTCATTCTTTGTATTGTTAGATTAATTATATAACTTAAGATAATGTAGCTATTTGTGATAATTGTATTTATTTTACATTTAAGGAATTGTATAACTTAATTGTTATCTTATGATTTTATTTGATTTTTCTCATATTCTGATTTCACATTTTCCTCCATTACGAATCATACTTCGTTTGTTTGATCTTGTCTTTTCATTCACTATTGGTTGTTTCCAGTTTAGTCTGTACTGAACATACTTAGCTTGGTTTTGTATTAGATTAATTTTAGTATGCTTCTTTGATTTTGTAGGATACTTCATTTTTTACATTTACTGCTGATATTTTTTGTAGATGTACTATTTTGACTTGTCATAGGTAAATTTTTGTAGGTATATGTTAGAGCTTCATTATTTTTTAAATTTTTTGTGAGTTAATTTTCAAAAAAATGATAGAATCATTTTTTCCCCTGGGGTGTGGTAAACTGTTAAGGTCAAAGGGGAGTAATCCTGAATATGCTTGGTGGACAAGTTAGATTTTGGGTTGCGGCGCTTGTATGCTTGTTTAGCTATGATGCTTGTTTAAATTTATGATAGTAATATCTTCTCGTATGTTCGAAAATAGATCGTGTGATCGCTACTCACAGCGTTGAGCTCCCCCTGTGAAGAATTTATCCCTTGGGTTGTGTTGAGCTGTGATTAGCTCGCGGCTAAGCCGCATATATTGAGAGCTGTGTTCTAAACAGCCGAGTCTCGTGACTGTTTGAGAGGGAGATGTGTGATCCCGAGGAGTCTGTTTCTGGGCGCTGGACCGAGCTGGTCAAGCCTAGTGTTTTTTGATAGTGTATGCCTGCGCGGTGCTTAAGAAGATGTTTTCGCTGTGTGTACAGCATATTTCGTAAGCTGCAGTATGGATTTTTGTGAGTACTTTAGGCCTTGATTTATATATCTGCTGTGTGCAGTATTTATAGCACGGTGATGCTGACCGTTTGCTGGTGGATGTTTTGTGAGTACTTTAGGCCTAGATTTATATATCTGCTGTGTGCAGTATTTATAACACGGTGATGCCGACCGTTTGCTGATGGATGTTTATGAGTACTTTAGGCCTTGATTTATATATCTGATGTGTGCAGTATTTATAGCACGGTGATGCCGACCGTTTGCTGATGGATGTTTAGGAGTACTTTAGGCCTTGATTTATATATCTGCTGTGTGCAGTATTTATAGTACGGTGATGCTAGGAGCATCTTTGACGAGGCCATATTTATAGTATTAGCACGGTGATTACGACCGTTTGCTGAAAGGATCCATTAACTGATATAGCATCTTTGATGAGGCATAGTTATTGTATTAACACGGTGATTACGACCGTTTGATGAAAGGATCCATTAACTGTTATTATTGTAGCGCTGAGGTTATGAAGCTTTTAGGATTCGATGTAACTGTATTCGTCCATGTCAACGTGATGATGTGCTGTGACTTAATAAACCATTATTAAATGTCATCAGTCGTTCCATACTCCATGACTCCTGTCTGCGTCCCTGTGGTGTGAACGACTTTGCCAGCACACAATCACTTTGCATTCCATGCGTGACAGTAATAACTCATATTTAATGATCTAGCCTGTGTGGCGTTATTTATATATAAACGGGACAAAGACACCACCATATCGAAACAAAGGCATCCTACTTGCGTCCGCTTATCCCGTGCTTCGCGCGACATCCGATTAGTCAATAAGCCTGCGTGATGTGTGTAGGTATCGAATTCCATCATGTGTCTGTTATCAACATGTTACAGTGTCTAGCGTCGACTTCAGGCCACTTATACCTTCACATGTTCCAGAGATAGTACTCTCAACTGGTACCACGAAGCGAATTTTTGGGCTCACAGACTGCTCAGAGAAAATAGTTAAGGCAATTTTTGAAGATACCTCTTACACATGTTCTGGGTGGTTGTTACTTTAGAAATAAGTTCCCACTTTGACTTCGTGTTTCAGTTTCCTCAGATTCCGGTTTTCCTTGTTAAAATGGTAGAGTTTTCCTGGGCCTTAATTCCTCAAGATGCTCCAACAAAGTCCGGTCTGATCAACGAAATCTGATTTTATTCTTACTCTGGCAGGTCTGGTTGTTGTCTTGGCGAGATGATTTTTCACAGTGTTCTAAACTAACTAAAGTGTCAGGTTATATTGCACTTCGCTCCCCCGCAATACTTTGTTCCGATTTAGGAAGGATCCAAGCAGGAATTTTGTTCTTCCTATTTTTCGAATGCCCTCCAATCGTTTCAAAAGCAGTGTATTTTGGTGGGGTAATTCAAATTATGTTCTCAAGAAAATTTCTGAGCGTTAGTGCAAAGATCATGTCTCCTAAATATGGAAGTTAGATTTTCGTACTATATCGGCAAGGTTTTTTATCAAATACCACATCTAACTTTTATCTAAAGTAATATGTTCGTAATAATATGTAGACAAAGTTTTGAGTTAAAAATCCTTTGATCATAGACGGCTTTATTTATGCAAATACATGCTAGATATCTACATTATGCCAAAAGTGAAATTAACTGAATGATGTTGAGCATAACTGCTTTATACATATTACCAAAAAAAAAACGTTCTTTTGACATCTGCCAGTTGTCCGTAGAAGATATCTTTCGGGATGTGACCATCTTCCATGCGGCGAACGTGGCCAAGCCAGCGTAGTCTGCGTTTTCTAAGCAGTGTATACATGCTTTGAAGGCCAGCCCGTGACAACACCTCGACATTTCTCACTTTATCTTTCCACAAAATGCCGAGGATGTGGCTTAGACACCGTAGATAGAAGGTATTGAGCCTTCTTTGTTGCTTAGCAAAGGTTGTCCATGTATCGCATATAGAAGTGTGCTGGTGACGCAGGCGGTATATACCGCGGCTTTGGTCTTCGTTGTGAGTTTGGAGTTTCCCCAAACACGCAATGTGAGGCGGGCAAAGGTAGCTGCAGCTTTGCCAATGCGACTGTCAATTTCTATGTCCAGTGAGAGTTTGTTTTTGATGATTGTCACAGGGTGAATTGGGGCGACCTCTTCTCGATCTCTTCTCCACTACGGCAGTACTTATTTTCAATTGTTGTTCGTACTGGCATTTCCGGGTCGACACATTTCTTTCTGCGCGTATCTAGCAGATATTTGATATTGACAAATCATTTGACACACTTTGTTGGTGATAATGCATCACATTTAGTTGGCGCTTCACAGCTTTGCTGAGAGTAGCGCAGGTAAACCCATATGGGCTTACTCAGTTTTCGCGTAGAGTTGTTTGCTCAAGCCGTGCCTGGCGATAAAAATTACTCATCCTAGACGGATCTTGTGTGCACACGCGACGGATAAGAGATTCCTTGTCTGGGCGACACATTTTGGACATACATGAATGACATAATAATTTCCGGTCCATCTGTGTCAGAGGAAAGTAAGATGAGACATCTGAAACACATTGTCGAACAAGTTCACAGATTTGTTTGTGAGTTTGCATAAAGATGCAATCGGAAGTATTACTGCCTTATTAGAAAGAGGTCACGCGTTGGAATTTTAAAATTTGATATTTTAAAACACGCGGGGGGGGGGGGGGGTATTATGATATAACACGCCGACAAATATAGTTCTAAAGAGCTTACCATTGGCTTGATTTGAGAGCCGGAATATACTTTGACTTTCATTGGCAAGTTGGTCTAAAAGTACAATCTGGGACTTGACCTGAGAAATGGAAATATAATCCAGCGAAATCGGAGTCACAAATCAGACTGCATCGCAAAATCAAATTAGCAGCTTCCAGGAGCCAGAGAGAAGGATCGGACACAGGATTCAAAAATTATAAGTGACAGATCGGAGTAGTTGGGCAACTTTGAAACGTAAAAGTAAACCCGCATTTTAAATACAAAGACTGGAAACTTAAAGGACCAGGACAAAGTATTTGGGCAGCTTTGAAACTTAAACGTAAACCCGCATTTTTAAATACAAAGACTGGAGACCTAAGGAATCAGATCACCCGTCACAAGAGGAATACTAAAATTTCCCAGACCAAGTGATTCGAAAGCATCTAACCTAAGTTGCTGTGTCCATTCTAAACTGTGCTAAGAGATTGTGTTCCCAAAAGTTACTTTGGGGTAAGTGTAAACATTTATTTTACAAATGTGAATTTGACGTATTTTTCTTGCTTAGTGGTTATATATGAGGCTGGCAACTTCAACATATAGAAATAGTATATTCATAAACCACTACAGCAAGCGCTGGTAATTGTTTCTTGCTAGTCGTACAGAAAACCGACAGCAGAGGTGACCCAGACTCCGAATGGAGCAGTGATGAGTGATGATTACTGTTGCGGACCTCTCGGGACCCCCGTGTGTTATGGGTGCTTCGATGACTTCTAGTATTTGAGGATGACCAAGTTATTATATGCGTATTCAGTTTATAGAGTCAAAGTCCCTCGGGTTCTTATCACTTTTGTAGGATTCCGTAATACTGTCCGTTGGTATCGATAATGTCTGCTTTAACCCTTATGATTTATTATGTGCTGAATATATTTCATATTAAATATTCGACCCTTGACTGACCTGTATGAGTCTCTTGTCTTATTGATTATATTGGCAGTGTGAGATGCAGCGTGTTAAGACATTAATCATCACTGGTCATGATTAGTTGAAGATGAATAGCATTTAACTCAACTCCGAATACGATAGTTGATAAGACTGTGATTTTGACGACTCAAAATATTTAATTAGTAATTTCATACCATGAGCAGACACCAACTACATGGGAACAAAAGTCACATCACATTCATATACGATCTGTAAGAGTTCTCATTATTTCATAAGCACATGTTCACAATCTCTATCTAGAGTTCTGATTAGAGGTCAGTTCCTTTTAACGGCCAATGTCCTTTGGCATAAATTCAGAGGCTAACTAGACTTACTCCCGTCGCTAGTTTATACAATAGCCTGTTGCACTAGACTTAACTATCCTGCTAGTTTTTCAATACACTTATTATGCTAGGCTTACGTCTACTGCTAGTCGTTTAATATCCGTTACACTAGGCTTACGCTTGCCGCTAGCTGTACAATATCCATCTATACTAGTCTTACGCTATTGCTAGTAACATAATGTTCCTTTGGCATACCACGCCAGGCTAATCTGCCATAATTATGCAAACTGCGTTATTCATACGACGACTTACGTTTGGTTCAAGAAATACACTGCTCAAAAGGCTTCCCAGCCATACAATTAAAAAGTGGTTGTACCACACAATATCAGTGGCAATGGCCACACTTCTGAAACACACTGCCGTTCGGATCAAAACCCACAAGTCGAATGACGTTGCAAAGACACACGCGTCATGCATAGAGATATGCATACTACGTCGTTAATATATATTCAATTGCGATGTTCCACGGTGCAGCAGTCCGAGTTGGCCAAACTCAAATGCTTGCACACATGCAACAATCATCGACATCGGTCGATGAGATATATCTCTATTCGTTTGAGGTGTTCCATGATACAGCCATTCGGATCGTCGACAAATCCCAATGTCTGTAAGCATGAAACAATCATCGACAACAGTCGCGGAGATATAATCATTTGAGGAATGCGCCATGCTGCAGACATGAAGCAATCCTCAACATCATCCCCCTCACTTCCAAACGTGACACTTGTGGCACGGATGATAGTGATGGAGAAGACGCCCGTCTCCCAAACATATCAATATTAGTACTACCTACTTATAACTATGATAATCATTAAGTAGACACATTAAATTTTATAACATTAATAATAGCACTTGTCAACATGGTGACTAAAGAGTTAATTCAATTTCTTCTCAAAGACGTTGCGCGATAAAAGATCTGCCAAGTTATTGTCTGAGCCAGCAATAGGCAGAATCGTAAATGAAAATTCTTGAATTAACAAATACCATCGGTGTATTCTAGCGTTACGCATTGTTCTAGCTGTTATGTAAGTAAGAGGACTATGGTCTGTCATAATGTAAAAGTGCGTGCCGATGAGATATCTTGACAGCTTCTCCAGGCACCAGACCATAGACAGGAGCTCACGTTCCCCTGTCGCATACTTCTGTTCAGCTGGAGTCAGTTTCCTCGACACATAGAAACATGGATGGAGTGTTTCCTTGTAACATTGCAGCAAACACCCACCCATGGAGTAACTCGAGACATCTGATTGGAGTATGAATGGAATACGTATATTCGGTAATAACAAAATAGGTGCATTACTAAATAATTTCTTAATTGTTACCAAAGCGCTTTCGCAATCTTTGTCCCAACGTACCTTATTAGGACTACCTTTGGTCAACAGTGCGGACAAAGGTGTAGATAGTTGTGCGAAATGCGGGATGAACTTATGGTAATAGTTTATCAAGCCTAAAAGGCTTCTAACTTGTTTCTTAGTTGAAGGGGTAGAAATCTCAAGAATTCTTTTGACTGTATTGTCGTCAGGATACAGTTTGTGGTTACCTATTCGGTGACCAAGAAAAGAAATTTCCTGACAACCTATTTGGACCTTTGAAGGTCGCACAGTCAAACCATGCATACGTAACGTATGTAGAAGGGAAGTTAAACCATCAATATGGTCTTCCCACGAGTCATGAAATAGGCAGATGTCATCGATGTACGTGATGACATCTTTACGATCGCCAAGAAGGCGGCGCATCATGCGCACAAACGTCGCTGGCGCATTTACCAACCCAAAACACATATAATTCCATTGGTAGAGCCCAAAAGGAGTTGTGAAAGCTGTGTAAGGTTTGGCATTTTCGGCAAGAGGAATTTGCCAGTAGCCTTTAGAGAGATCTAGTTTGCTAAAGAAGGTAGCATTAGATAATTCTGACAAAAGATCATCTAAAAGTGGCATAGGCTCACCGTCTGTGATTGTAATTTTGTTCAATCGCCTAAAATCAATACAAATGCGTAAAGAATCATCCTTCTTTTTAACAATCACCATTGGGAATGCATATGGTGATTCCGAAGGAGATATCACACCTAAACGTATCATCTCCTTTAACTCTTTCTCTACCCTATCTTTGTGGTGTAAAGATATAGGATAGGGTCTGAGTTTGATAGGTTTATAATCAGTAAGAGTAATATCATGGGATATAAGCGATGTCTGACCTGGAAGGTCGGTGAGAACATCATTGAAAGAAATGAGAATATCCCGAACTTGATCTTGTTGTGACGAAGATAGTGACGAAGAAATAGTCACGTCTTTCCAAGATTCCGATGATTGCAAAGAAGGTAGTTGAAATTGTAAAGGGATAGACGAAGTAGTATCTTCTTCATGAACAACTGCAAAAGAAGCAGTATGATGTGAAGAATCATCAATAGAGTTAATGACAGGAATTAATTCCTGTGGTCTTTCAACTGCTAATTTTAGCATGTTGACATGGAAGGTTTTGATTTTACCTCTAACGTTCACTGAGTAGTCAACATCTGTGACTTGTTTGATAACATCAAATGGACCTTGCCATGATATCAGTAATTTGTTATCGTTATGAGGTAGCAACAACCAAACTTTTTCCCCTGGTTTAAATGATCTTAATATTCTCTTTTGATTATGTAATAATCGTGATCGTTGAGTGGCTGATTTTATACTCTGGGATGCATAAATGCACGCCTCGATGATTCGTTGTCGGAGATCAATCACTAACTCGTAGCTGTTTCGAGTGGCTGTATCAATTGATGCTCCAATCAACAAATCCTTGAGTATCATCATTGGTCCGCGCGGATTCGAACCATAAACCAATTCGAACGGAGACCACCCCGTGCTTTCGTGGGGCACTTCACGAAAAGCAAACAGGGCCGCCGGCAGAAGCCTGTCCCATTCACGAGGGCATTCTTCAGTTATCTTAGATAACATCTGTTTTAGAGTGCTATTGTAGCGCTCGCACACACCGTTTGATTGAGGCCTATACGCACTACAAAACGAGTGGTGAACAGATAACATGGATTCTAAATCCCTCATAATGTTGGAAGTAAATTGTGATCCTTGATCTGACAAAATATCTTCCGGAAAACCGATTCGACAAAATATCGAAAATAATGCATCAGACACAGATGCAGTTGTGATGGTTTTCAATGGTATGGCCTCTGGCCAACGCGTGCAAAGATCTACGCAAGTTAAAATATAACGAAATCCATTATTTGAAACAATTGATAACGGACCCACTATATCTACTGCAATCTTTTTGAAAGGTCTCTCAGGCACGTCTGTAATCTGTAAGGGTGCCGTATGGAACCTGCCCTTACGTGCTATACCTTGGCATGTTGTACATGATTTGCAGTATAACTTTGTATCTTTATTAACCCCAGGCCAATAAAATTGTGACGTAACACGAAACAATGTTCTTTTGATCCCCATATGCCCTGCCATAGGGGAGTCATGACCTGTTTGTAGGACCAATGGTCTGTATTCTTTAGGTACTATCACTTGATGTATAATTGTTTTGCCATCATCATAATATCTAGTGAGTATTGATTTCTTTATCTTGAACCATTGTTTAGCCCCTCTTGTGTATTTAATAGTTTTTTGTTCTGCTCGGCTAAACAATCCTTGTAAAGTTGGGTCACTCTTCTGTTTTTCTGCAAAAACAGAAGGTGAAACAGTGCCAACTTGAGACATAATTGTATCTATTATAGGAAGAGGTGGTGTAGCCTTATCCGTAGCTAACTGTTGTGCTCTCGTTACAACAGCATTTGCCACCTATGGGTGAGATTCAACCCACATTGCAATCTCCTCAGGAGTGCAATCTTTAACTCCTGGTATGTTTCCTATTATAATTTCAGTTATGGGTGCTCTCAAGCCGCAGGCATAGACAGTGCCTGTGTAAAAAGGAGTATCAATGTATACTCGTGCCACAGGGAAAGTTTCTATATTCCCACCAAATGTGACACACTTAACTGATTTGCCTGTAAAAGCAGAGGGCTCGATAAGCGAGTGCTTTATGCCTATGGTTGAAGACCCAGTGTCCCGCAAAACTCTTACTACCTTACCCTCCAATATTCCGGGATGAAATGTAAGATAACCGACATTTACACATGCCGACATTGTTGGCATACAATGGCCACAATCAAGTGTAATTGTAGACTTTAATCTGTCTTTCGACTGACACTCATAACATGTATCATTCATTACCATACATGCGTTCGCATGATCATTATCATCATTACCTTTTTCCTTTTTAACACTGCAACTATTTGCATGTCTCTGTTTATTTTTGTCTCTCGACGGAGATCTGGCATTACCTTTGTTATTATTGACTGACTTTTTATTGCTATAATAAAAATCAGTAGAGTCATCCTTCCTGGCATCTCTACCATAAGATGATCTTTGCTTATAGTATCCTTTTTGATGTGAACCATCATAATCCCTGCCTCTGTGATACCCACGATCATGAGGTGAATATCCTCTATAACCTCGTCGATATGAATTCGAAGGAGAGCGATGACGACGGAAGTTATAAAAACCTCTGTCGGATTGATAATAATCTGAACGACAACGTCCATCAAAGCTCTTCGATCGAGGTCTGTGATCATGTTGTGCCGCGCACACAGGCATAGGATCTCGAATAGTCGATCTATGAAGATCTTTATTCTGATGTGCGGTCTGATACTGTCTTCCGAGTTTTTCATACTCATTGATAGAATTAGGATGTCTTTCCTGTAAAAATGCTTCTAATTCAGTGCTGCATGCGGATAAAACTTTATCTCGCAGCATGAGATCTATAACACCTTCATATGTTTTATTTATACCTGATAAATCAATCCATCTGCTAAGGAAATGTTTAATAGATGCAATGAATTCACCAAAATCTGCATCCTTGCTTGGTTTTGCAGCATGAAAGCGATCTCTGAATCCAGACTCAGTTAACTGGAAACGTCTTAGTAATACCTCTTTTACGACATCGAAATCGCTTCTGCTCTTCTCATCAAGACTCATGAAACATTTAAGTGAGTCACCAGTCAAAAAATCAAGTAAAAGACTGCTCCATCTTTCCTTGGGTATGTTCAGAGCTGTGACCTTGATGATGAATCTAGATAGGAAAGAGTCAACACAATCGCGAGTCTGGTCAAAATGTGGCATTTTTAACTTAGGATAAAAAATATTTGTAGCAGCCGCAGTCTTAGTCTGTTCAGACTGCACTTTAGCTAATTCTAAAGCTTTTTCTTTTTCTGCATGAAGTTTTAATGTTTCCATTTCCATGGCATTTTTATGTGCTTGATCCAGTTGCATAAGTTCCATTCTCCTTAATTCCATTTCTTTATCTCGTTGTGCCATTCTTTCCTTCTCAAATTCCATTTTTTCCTTGTCGAATTATCTGTCTTTTTCTTGTTGAGCTAATTCTTTATCTTTCTGCTCTCTGTCTTTTTCTTGTTGAGCTAAAGTCAGTCGTTCTAATTCCAATTTCATGGATATTTCTTTTTCCTTCTGAGCCATCTCTTTTTCTTTCATTTCCCTTTCTTGGGTTAATTCAAACCTCCTAAGCTCATCAGCTCGTTTAGTCATTTCGCGCTGTTCCATTCTTTCCAGACGCGATAAATATTCATCATATTTTGTATCTGCAAAACTTTGTAGTTCCGCCCCTGATTTTCCATAACTTTTTCCAATATCAATGAATTCCTGTAGTGTAGACATGATAATAGGTTTCTGAGTACCTTCAATAGTCTATAATATACACCAGGATTATAGAACTCACTATAATATGTACATGAATATATTAATCAATAACAAACAAGTTCCAAGAACATGTGACAAAGACAGTGAAAACAATCAAATGAGTTACAATGAAATGATTTTTCAGTTATACAACAACACTTTACACTTATAAAGTAAATAAAGGAGACTTATAAACAGTAATCAGTAAAAGAAAGAAAAGAATTTACATTACAAAAATATAACAAGACAAGTCGTCTTAGACAAACGTGTAGACAAAGAAGTTTTAGATCACACACGACAACAATTGTCAACAGTACTGAAAGTAGGTTATGTAAATAAAGAGGACGTAATTCACTTGACGAAACTGCTAAGTACACAAAATATGGTTATAATACTAACTGAAGAAACATTTATTTCCTGACTCAAAAGAAAAAATATAATCAGTCAGATCCTCAGTCAGCAAAATAAGCATGTAAATCTAATAGAAGTTAACATTCACTGAAGCTTTCCTGGGAAAATTCCAGTCAATATTAAACACGACGAATATACGTATATACGAAAAACATGAATGGGGGAACACAGATGATAGTAAAAAGTAAGTCAAGTGATGATGAACTGTAGACCAAAGGTAATGCAAGGACAATATGATAATGTTCAAGCGCCCAAGTAAAATCAAGAACTTATCTGTTTAGTTGTCCTTCTGAGAAATACATGAATGCATGTAATTCTAATCCTAGTTCCGAAACGTGTCTTCAACAGCTGTAGTCCATTGATGATAGACCTTGACCTTCGCAGCAGGGCAACCGTTTGAAAGTATTGCTTCGGTCTTCGAACGTAGTTTCTTCAAACGATCTGCGTCGCAGCTTCAGATGAATTTGATGAAGAGATACATTCTCCACTGGTTCAGGTTCTCGAGTGGAAGATTAACGTTCTATCTGCGTGAATCAGTCTCTTGGGGAAGAAAAATTCGGATTCTTAGGCAATGTTGTCTGCTAACGTTGACGGCATCAATGTAGTGACGTCACTTTCTGTCCTGCGCATTTCAGTTGCCAGTTAGGCTTGAATGAATGATTTTGCCTTCATAACGGTCATCATCAGTTTGACTTTCTTCGATACTTGAAGGGGGGAATCCAGTATTCACGAAATCCAGACACTTTCTGACACCAGTATGTTGCGGACCTCTCGGGACCCCCGTGTGTTATGGGTGCTTCGATGACTTCTAGTATTTGAGGATGACCAAGTTATTATATGCGTATTCAGTTTATAGAGTCAAAGTCCCTCGGGTTCTTATCACTTTTGTAGGATTCCGTAATACTGTCCGTTGGTATCGATAATGTCTGCTTTAACCCTTGTGATTTATTATGTGCTGAATATATTTCATATTAAATATTCGACCCTTGACTGACCTGTATGAGTCTCTTGTCTTATTGATTATATTGGCAGTGTGAGATGCAGCGTGTTAAGACATTAATCATCACTGGTCATGATTAGTTGAAGATGAATTGCATTTAACTCAACTCCGAATACGATAGTTGATAAGACTGTGATTTTGACGACTCAAAATATTTAATTAGTAATTTCATACCATGAGCAGACACCAACTACATGGGAACAAAAGTCACATCACATTCATATACGATCTGTAAGAGTTCTCATTATTTCATAAGCACATGTTCACAATCTCTATCTAGAGTTCTGATTAGAGGTCAGTTCCTTTTAACGGCCAATGTCCTTTGGCATAAATTCAGAGGCTAACTAGACTTACTCCCGTCGCTAGTTTATACAATAGCCTGTTGCACTAGACTTAACTATCCTGCTAGTTTTTCAATACACTTATTATGCTAGGCTTACGTCTACTGCTAGTCGTTTAATATCCGTTACACTAGGCTTACGCTTGCCGCTAGCTGTACAATATCCATCTATACTAGTCTTACGCTATTGCTAGTAACATAATGTTCCTTTGGCATACCACGCCAGGCTAATCTGCCATAATTATGCAAACTGCGTTATTCATACGACGACTTACGTTTGGTTCAAGAAATACACTTCTCAAAAGGCTTCCCAGCCACACAATTAAAAAGTGGTTGTACCACACAATATCAGTGGCAATGGCCACACTTCTGAAACACACTGCCGTTCGGGTCAAAACCCACAAGTCGAATGACGTTGCAAAGACACACGCGTCATGCATAGAGATATGCATACTACGTCGTTAATATATATTCAATTGCGATGTTCCACGGTGCAGCAGTCCGAGTTGGCCAAACTCAAATGCTTGCACACAAGCAACAATCATCGACATCGGTCGATGAGATATATCTCTATTCGTTTGAGGTGTTCCATGATACAGCCATTCGGATCGTCGACAAATCCCAATGTCTGTAAGCATGAAACAATCATCGACAACAGTCGCGGAGATATAATCATTTGAGGAATGCGCCATGCTGCAGACATGAAGCAATCCTCAACAATTACATCACATGTGCCTAAAGTGTATAATATCATTTTGTAAACGAACGAACGAACTTTATTTTCAAGGAGTTAAGAATTGGGCACGCATTCACGCCTGACATTCTGCCCTTTTTCTCTCTCATCATGTATACTGTATCATTTCATCCTCACATTTACTTTAGGCATTATTTAGGCGTTTATCATTATAAAAGTAATATAACATCATACATTTGCAATAATCATCATAATAAAAGTATGTTTTAAAAAATATTAAAAAAAACACAAAAAACAAAACAAAACAATAAGACTGACAAAAATCGAATTGCTGATACAGTAAATTAGAAAGTGTTTTGAACCATAATCAGATTAGGAGGGTGTGTTATAAGCTCGTGAAATATTCGAACATTCTTCTACTGATTGACTAGTGACTCGTTGTGTTTTCCAGTGCATGCGAAAGATTTTACCAGAGTGTGACAGAGAATTATGAAAAATAGATTTTATTATCTACATTTTTCTTCCACCTGGCCTAACTTTGCTTCCTTATTAGTTATGCACGGTTTGTTAACGTAAAACCCTCCTACACTTAGATATCTGTCTCTCTCTTAATTTAGCCACGCATATATTTTTTGTCTTTCTCTACTGTCTAATAGGCACTAGGAACGTTTGCAATCAGACAGGTAAACGGAACGCATACAGGGAGGACGGGATGGTGGATTTGTAGAGAACCAAGAGGCGACTTTTTAAAAAAAGTCGTATTTTTGGCAAAGGGGGAGATAAGCTAATGAAGTTAAGACGTAGTTTTCGGTAGACATTGGTCAGGGGGGGGGGGGGGGGGGGGGGGGGGGGGGGGGGGGTGGGGGGGGGGGTGGGGGGGGGGGGGGGGGGTGGGCGGGGGGTGCTTAATCTGAGACTAAGGGGAGATAAATTGCAATTTACCCCCCTTCCGCCCCTCTCCCTTTTATTTCACTAAGATTTGTATGTGTAGAGTGATTTAATGGTTAAGTCCGGCATTTATTTCACTAGTTTTTTGTGCTTATTGGCTAGCGAATTAAAATAATCTATAGCTAAATTGTTCCGGCTGTAGCGTTAATCTAACTAACTGATATTAATCAGTAAGAGATATTTAATCGACTAGTAAATGCAATATTCATTTTGAGTACTGACAAAATAAATATTTATTTCTAATTCTTGATGATTAAATTTTGTAAATGACTAGAATTTATTTCACGGGAGTTTTTAAACGATAAGACAAACTCTAAGCTTGTAGTTTCTAATTAAAGTTAAATAACCGAAGTGGATAATAATATTATATTTTACGCGGGTGAGGATAGGATTGAGAATACTATATTGTGGCTAAGTATTTTGTATTTTTTCTTCTTACACACAGTACTGGGTCGTACTCAAAATCTACCAGCGGCCTGAATCGGTGAAAAAGTCTAATCTGAGAAATAACGGACCTAAGTCCAACACTACCAAAGAACATTCTCACTTAGTTATCGGGTCTTCAAGGTGATCCTGTCTCGCGTCGTGTTTATACACAGAAAGAGACAGAGTACCAACCCAAAGAACATTAAGAATAAGTTTGTAACTGGGCCGATAAGTATCCGGATTTCTTTTTCCCAAGTTCATTAACACTACCCGACTACCAACCACTTGTGGTGTAACGAGGATTTTTATCCCGAGAGATTTACCCCTCTGACATTCTCTCCAAGCATCAATTTTACTAGCTACTGACTCAGTGAACATTAAAGCTCTCTTAAGTATTTTCCTACCTGGATTAATTGAGGTGACATCAACAGAATCCTAAAGAAGGAATATCAAAGCAGACGTTTAACAAATAAGAAAGATTAATCAGTCTTGGAGAAACTGGGGTCTGTTTTTGCCAACACCTAACCTTTGATCTGTTGTTGTTTATTTCATAGAGATGTTCCAGATGTTGTGAAAGCACGTATGAGGTAAGAGTGAAAATGTGGTCACTGGGTGTCTGAAGCGAGAGAAAGAAGAGATTCTTTTTGCTAATACTGTTAATCTCGGAATAGAATAACGTAAAAACTCTGTTCTTTACAGTATAGTAAAATTCTATACCGTAGTGCTAATCTTTTTGACCTTTTGGGGGTTAATTAACTTCTCTTTGTGAGATCTGGTCTCAACAGGGAAGATAGTACTTACGCGTCTATTTCTGTAAATTCTTAACCCTTTGTGTTTTTTAAAATGATATTTTGATATTTTTTGAATATAGCTGTTGTGAAGTTTTCCTTTATGATAAATAAAAGTAACATAAAAACTTATTACTTGTGTCGGTCAGCTCGTCCCAATATCCACATTCCATTAATATAGTTTTCACGTCTGTGCTTCTAAATTGTCGTCACTTATCTGTGTGTGTGTGTGTGGATGTGAGTGGTTGATAATATATATTTATATATATATATATAGGTATACTGTCTGAACAGCAAAAGTTTAGTCGTAACCGATAGGCTGGACTAAAGTAGTTTCTCAAATCCAGGGACAGACTCTACCTTTTTCACCAACTCACTAGTGAAAATCTATCTGTTTACCTTATCTCGCACTGAGTCATCACCTCGGTCAGTTCTATTCAGATGGGACCTAACATTGTTCTTAATCCCCTATCGGAAATCTACGACAGAATGGGCGCTCGTTTTTCCGGGAATTGAACTCTAATCCTGAGCAAGTACGACAGAACGGTTTGCTCGTTTATAGAGACTTTGATCTAGATTCTTGAATAAGTACCACTGAAAGGGTGCGAATTCTTTAGATTCGTCTTTTCTAGTACAACAGATTAACTTTGTTTCCAAATCAGGATCAAATCTGTATCTAGATAATTGACTTAAATCTGATAAAATCTTTATAATCTAGATAGAGCAAGAGTGTGATTGTCTCGGGAGATTAAATATATTTAAAAATAATATTCCCCTAGACAACCGATCTGTTTATTGGCTTGCTGACCCCACAAATATTTTAAATTGTATTTTCCACAGCATTTGTTAGAGTTATATACAATTTGATTTACAGGGTGATCTTTGTCGAAGTTATGTTATGTATTGATTTTGTAATACAAGGCCACTGGTAGTGTGTTATTGTGTAACAATCACAGGGTTTTTTTTGAAGTAGAAGGTGGTTTGAGCTAAGCTAAGGAGCGCGTTCGGACTAACTCGTCCAGTTAATAGCATCCCTTACCCTAACTGACTTCAGGGGTGAACTTGTAGGTGGACTTAAAATTTAGGGGATTTGTTTTTCTCCTTAAAATTTTTTAAAAATTTTGAAATACAATTTTGTTTCTTCTTTCCACTATAGTAGATAGTTTCTTTTTGTCAGTTGATTGGTCTGATCTACCATTTATTTGGCGTAGTCGTTTGCATTAGGAGCCTTAATTGCCAGATAATAGCAGCGATAGTTTAGATAACTGATAATAAGGAGAAGGTATCCCAGTTAAATAACAGAATATTTATTTGGTATTTTCTCGTAATTGGTAGGGAACCAGTGTATCCTTTTTCTTACTTCTTTCTCGGGTAAGTCAAAGTCAGTTATTTGCAATGGCTGAGCGTGCAAAACTTAGGCAAATGCTAAGAGAGGAAGCAAGGGAAGAGGGATTACAAGGAGAAGAAGCTAAGGCGTTTGTCAACGAAGAACTTGACAGATATGATGCGGAGAAGAATGAAGCAAAAGCTAGGGAGAAGGAAAAAGCAGCAGAAGCTAGGGAGAAGGAAAAAGCAGCCGAAGCTAGGGAGCAGAAGAAGATTGATGAGGAAATGGAAATTCGCAGGGCGAACGAAAGAGAGAAAGAGAGACAGCATGAATTGGCTCTTAAGGCTCTAGACGTCCAAAGCCGTGGATCTGCCTCTACCTCCAGTAACGGAGACTCTCTACCTCAGTCGCAAATAACTGATCTTTCCAACACCCAATCTCCCCAACTAGCAGCTATGTCTTTTGCTCTTGAATCCTTCCCAAGACCTAATGAAAAAATAGACTGTTATCTAAAAAAATTTGAGAGAATAGCAACTCTGTACGGTTTAGAGAGGTAGTGTTGGTGTGTAAAGCTTTCTCAGGCTTTAAAAAGTAGTGCGTATGATGTTTACGCAAAACTGGGAAGCAACCACCAAGACGATTACGACGTGTTGAAGAAGGCTTTGCTTGAACGGTTCGAAATGAACGCTAGAAAATTTCTGCAGTCGTTCCGTAACAGCAGAAAGGAGGGCACCGACTCTTTTTACCAGTTCTCTTCTCGTATTAAGGGATACTTGACAAAGTGTCTGCAGCTTTCACAGCTTTCCTCTACCTATAAAGGACTTGAGGAGTTCGTTATAACCGAACAAATAAAGAACATGTTGTCAAGAGACACCCGTAGATTTCTAGCTGAGCAAGGCGCAGAAAAACTTAAAGACATTTTGGAAAAGTCTGAGCGATATCATAATGCGCTGGCCGAACTGCCGGTCACAAAACGTAAACCGACAGAAGAGCCTTCTCGGAAAAATTATCTAGAACAGTCTTCCCATTCTTCTCATCACCATAACCACAGAGAAACTGGACCCCAGAATTCCCCTCCGGAAAAATCTAAATTCTATAAAAACAAGTACTCCACCAACAACAAATATCACTGACAAACAACATTTTTCTTTCTTATATAAGAATAAGTGTTCTTAGGTCAGTTTCTTGCGCTGATTTCAAATCTGAAATCCGTTTATCTCTATCACGTCAGGTTCTTAAGATATTTGTGAATAAATATATTTTTGGGAAACCGTTATTTGCTCCGTTTCATTTTTACTATATAACTTATTAAAAATTAATAAAATGCAAAATAATTCTACTTTTTATACTGCTAAAAGATGCATGACATATGTTACGCTATTTTTCAAATAGTTACTGTATTTTGAAATAATTCTGAGCGAAATATGGCTTCTAGAAGTTGTAGAAATTCGGCTGATCTGTTCTGTTACGTATGCGGATATTTTACCGATCGTGTTCACCAGAAAAAACTTTACACCATTACTAAAGAAAGCATATGAACGTTATTTCGATTCGAAAGTTGATGATGCAAATAAATCTTGGAAGCCAAATGCAGTTTTTTTTTTTCGACCTGTGCAAATACATTGGCAGGTTGGTTACGAAAATCGCCGAAGCATAAGTCGATGCCTTTTGGAGTGCCAGTAATATGGCGTGAACCGACAAATCACGCTACTGATTGTTACTTCTGCTTGACAAATATCCATGGTTTCACTTTTAAAACTAGAAAGTCTGTGGTTTATCCAAATATTGAATCGGTATCGAAACCAGTTCCTCATGATCCAATCACGTGTCCGATCCCAGTTCCACCATAACAATATCCGTTGGACGTGAATGAACCATCAGAAAGTGATAGTTTACCTGCTTTAGAAACTAATTCTGACTCGGATTATATACCGGTGAATGATGGTGTTCACTTAATTAACCATTCAGAACTTTCAGATCTAATACGTGATCTCGCTCTTACCAAAGGACAAGCGGAATTACTCGGTTCGCGACTCAAAGAATGGAATCTTTTAGCGCCCAATACTCCGATATCTAAATTTCGTCATAGACACAGAGAACTTGTTCAATACTTTGAGATGGATGATGGCATTTGCTATTGCAAAGATGTAAACGGTCTAATGGTGCACCTCGGTCATGAGCACATAGTTAACGAATGGCGACTTTTCATCGACTCTTCCAAGACTAGTCTAAAAGCCGTGTTATTGCATAACGGAAATTTATTTTCATCAATTCCAGTCGCCTACTCTGTTCATATGAAAGAAACTTATTACAATATGGGTATACTTTTGGCAAAAATAAAGTACAATGACTACCAATGGCGGATTTGTGGAGACCTAAAGGTCATTGCAATTCTCACGGGCATGCAGACTGGGTATACTAAATTTTGTTGCTTCCTATGTGAATGGGACAGCCGCAACAGACAGGAACATTATGCAAGAAAGGTGTGGCCTATCAGGGATCGTATGCAGCTCGGGCATAAAAATGTAATACATGAGCCATTAGTTAACAAAAGACGGCATCATTTTACCACCGTTACATATAAAGTTGGAGCTCATGAAGAATTTCGTAAAAGCGTTAGATAAAACGAGCAAAGCTTTCACTTATCTTCGAGAAAAGTTTCCGCAAGTTAGCGATGCAAAGATAAAGGAAGGTATCTTTGTAGGACCTCAGATTAGGAAAGTTATTGCAGACAAACAATTCGAGAACTTGTTACATGGTAGTGAACTTCGCGCATGGATGGCATTCAAATCAATCGTCGATAACTTTCTGGGAAATCATAAATCTGTCGACTATGTGCATATTGTTAAGCAGTGCATAGATGCATACAGAATTATGGGCTGTAACATGTCCCTCAAAATCCATTTGCTTGATTCGCATCTTGACTTTTTCCCTGACAAACTTGGCGAAGTCAGCGATGAACATGGAGAACAATTCCATCAAGATATCGCCGTAATGGAGTCACGCTATCAAGGACGGTGGAGTGTGACCATGCTTGCCGATTATTGTTGGATGCTTCATCGCGATGTACCACATGCCATTCACCGACGAAAGTCGACTGCAAAGAAATTCAAGCCTACATAACTGTTACACTTCTTGTATGAATGATGTTATAATACTGTATGCCTTGTTAAAAAACTTCAATTGCGTATTTCTAGAGATCCCGACCTGATAGAGAAAAACGGTTTGCAGATTTAAAAACAGCGCATTAAAATTGACCAGACAAACATAGAAATGTTAGAGAAAGAAAAAAAAAGTTTTTTTTTGTTAGTCAGTGTATTCTGATCAACCCAACCGTTCTTCATGGCACCGCGGCCAGAAAGGACAGGGTGACAAAGGGAAAACCCCTGCGCACGGGACATATGATCAGAGCGAGCACACCGAGCCTAAACGCATCGGATGCTTGCAAACAGTCTCGCAAGGAAGAATTTATGTCAGTGATTCTCAACCTGAGGGGGAGAAGCCCTCTACGCGAGGTACTACTATTTTGAACGGTACTTCAACTTATTGTCTTTTTGACACGAGGCTTTCTTTTGATTGCATTGTTGCAAGACACTTGGTCAAACCCGGTCAAGAGACAGAAGACACCGTCAAACTTTGTGGAGTTTTCAAAGGAGATGCACCCATGACGCGTCCCATCACATTGGTGGATATACGCTCTGATTTTGTCAGAGGTGTGATCAAAGTGGTTGTTATGGATGACCCGATCTACCCAGTCATACTTGGCGGTAGATATGTGTTTATTGGGAAACCGGAAGAGCCAATTGTGGCAGCAGTAACCACAAGAGGGCAAACCAAGAAGGAACGGAGCCTGCGCCAAATTTGTTACCTAAAGAACTTAAAGAGGCGCAACAAAAGGACCCTACCTTGGCACCCTGCTTTAGGAAACTGCCTATGGCTAAGGACCCTAGACAGCACGGGGAAATTTTTTCTAAGGATGGCGTACTTTATCGCAGAACGGACAAGCCTGAACAAGGTTTTAATCAGCTCCTAGTACCGAAACAGTACAGAAGACTAATCTTAGAAATGGGGCACTCTCTTCCCTTTAGCGGACATACGGGACAGAACGCCACAAATCAGGGAATATCGACTCACTATTGGTGGACAGGAATGAACTCTGATATTATCAGGTACGTGAAATCCTGCGCCAAGTGCCAACGTGTGGCACCCAAGCATTGGACACCCGCAGTTTCCATGGGTGAAATGCCAGTAGTGGGAACACCATTTGAACGGGTTGTAATAGACATTTTAGGACCCTTAGAAAGGACTAAAAGAAGGCACAGGGTTATCCTGACCTTAGTCGACACTTGCACTTTGTGGGCAGAAGCTATACCGCTAACATGCACGGATTCCAAGCATGTCGCAGAAGCCCTCGTGCAGATATTTACACGGTTGGGATTCCCTCAACAAGTTTTGACGGATAACGGATCCCCATACCGTAGCCTGTTGATGGATGAGATCGTTAAGATCTTGAGGAACCAGCACATCTACACAAGCCCTTATAATCCGGCCGGAAGTGGGTTAGTAGATATCGTGGTGGATTTTGATGTTATGAAATGTTGTTGATATGTTTCCTTATTGTACTGAATGAGGCCAGCTGTGAAGGTCCCTGATTCTAACAAATTTAGGGTTGATTTATCAAAGTACCTTTCTGCTACCACCTTATGGCCTCAAGCAGACTTATTCTTGACTAGTATGAATGATAGCTACGTCTAATGTCTAGGGATATGCAAGTGTGGTGTGATGGTACTTTAACAATAATACACCTCTACACAAACAAGTATTAAGGTCTAAGATTAAAGGAAACAACACCTGGGATAAATTTGTACAATTAATAATTTTCTGTATGATTTATTTGGTCCTGAACCTAGTATTCTTCTGGTCAGGACTTTAAAAAATGAAAAGAATTCAAGATATATACAAAATGTAAATTTTAGACCCACAGGGACAAGTGTCCAAACAAATACTGTTAAATTATACTAATGGTGTTACTAAAATCTGTCTATTACTGGTTTCTAACACTGGATGGCTGTTAGGGATTCTTTAATCACTCCCAGTCTCTTTACAATATAATGTCACTGTTAATTTCACTAGGGAAATATTTTATTTCTTGAATACAGGGGTATGCTGCTCTTACAGCTGATGTACTATTAGGGTACCAGATATTTCACTTATCTGGCCCACTGGAACTGTCTGAATTCTTTCTGCCAAATGACCACTGCTCCAAAAGTAATAGGGGGGATACTGGCGACCCCTATCACTACTGGACTCCAAAACTTCTCAAAGGCTTTCACATAGAACTCTGGCACCGGACTAGTGCCAGATAAACCCTGTAATAATGAAACAATGTCTCCTGGTTGATATCTTATTTAGACTGTGTTTTATATACAAAAGAGCATACATAAGAAATAAAGAGCTGGGTCATATCCAATGGACCAATCCAGCACATCCATTCCACAGTGCACCAGTGTTGTTCACATGTCTCTCCTACAAAGGCGGCACTGCATCTGCAATAATATTATTAATCTTTCTTTTCTACCATACTATGGGATAGGTGAGCTGTGTCCCTCTGGTCACCTAAGAAAACATGTGCATTTACAAAACTGGCAATGTGTTTTATCTTAATTCTCCGTCAGGCCCTGCACAAATCAGCTTGGGACCTGATTACTTACATTCGTGATGGCAGCATCTCTCACTCACATTTTTAAACAAAAGATATATGAAAAATGTCGGTCTTACCAGAAATTCAATGAAAAAAACACAGGTACGTTGAATTGCAGATTCTAGATATACTGCTGGCTGAACTGTGATGCCTATACTTTCATATATATTTGCTTTAATAAGGCTAATCACTTTTTTCACAAATACACAACGTCCTGCTCTCGAGACTATCTTCTACAAATGGCGTCAAGCCTTTGAATGTACTCAATATTATGAAAAATTTTGACCAATAGGATCTACTACTAAGATTTCCCATTCAAATTTTTAAATCTAAGGTCCAATTTCGGTCCAATGTTAGTGTACTTCTGACGGTCTGTCCGTCCGAACTTGGCATTCACCAAAAATACACTTGGTTTTGGCCTAACACTACCAAAAAAATATTCAGTTTGAGCCATCCCATAATTTTTTTCCCCTCCTTGTCTCCCCCTTCATACAACAGACTACTTGTACCCTTTCTTGCCTTTTTCAAGGACGCGTCAAAAAATGTCACCTTTAGTGCAAGTCCAAACGAGCATGTGTTGGTCTGTCTGTACGAACAAATACCGTCTTTTGTCTATAACTTTATTTCTATCTGTCCGATTTTTTGTTCGAAAGCATATTACCCATCAGGACAAGACCAGCTCTTAGACTAGCTAACTTTTATGATCATAAACCTAGTAATAAAGAATTCAATATATTTTCCATTTTGGTGTTCGTTGTTTTTCTAAGTTTCAACTACTTGAATGTTATAAAAATCGCCTCAGATCTTCCTTTTTCCCGATAGGAAGTAATTATGCGTGTGTGTATATATATATTTTTCTACAGTGTCTGTGGTTAGAAATGTATTGGACTAGCGGGGTATTTTTAAATTTTCAAACTTGCGACATCGTTTTCGACACAAGCTAACGGCATCGCCTCGCACTGTTGGCCCGAGTAGCAAATTCAAGCTTCTAACACTTGACAAGCCGGCAGCAGGTGTCCGCTCTCTCAATCTTATGCGTTCGTGTGTTTTATTCTTTCTATCTTTCCTGGAACCACTACGCTAGTAGATTTTTTCAAATTTATATCGTTAACCTTTGACGGGCGCGTTTTTAAAGGCTAATACTACCAACGCGGCGATAAGATTTCTCACTATGTTCTGTCCTGCTTAAATCAATGCGTTTTCTGGCGCGGGGAAGAAGACGCGTTACAACTTTACTAATTATATTTCTACTACTATTATTTTGACATTAATATATATATAATTTATGATTTCATCGCTGTTTCACTGTACTTTACCACAGTAGAACGTGTTAACGGAAGCCTCAACATGATTTTAAGTAAACTGGGACAAGAGAAACCTGAAGATTGGGACCTTTACATTCCTGCAGCCTTATTCGCCTACAGGGAAGTCTCACAGCCCTCTACAGGATTTTCCCCAGCTACTCTTTTATTCGGAAGATCTAAAAAGGGGCCGCTTGAAGCCTTACTTCGGCCCCTGACAGACCAGAAGGCTGATGAGACAGTCGTCTCAGCCAGTAAATGTGTCGGAATTAAAGGAAAGGTTAAAACTAGGATGGGACCTAGCAACGACCAACCTTAAGCGAGCACGCGCAAAGCACTCTAACCGATACAGGAAAGCCGCGAAAAAAAGAGAATTGCAAGCGGAGAGAAAGTTTTGTTGCTACTCCCAACCGGGAACAACAAACTACGCATCGGATGGCAAGGGCCGATTACCGTCCTTAAAAAGATCGCAAGAACTAGCTACCAGATCTCTAATAAAGGAAAAGAGAAGGTCTACCATGTAAATCTGTTAAAGCAGAGGTTTTCAAACTGTGCGTCGCGGCTCCCATGGGCGTCGTGGCCCTCGGCTAAGGGCGTCGCGGTGGCTTGGAAAAAGTGTTGGGCTCGATATTATGAGCCATAGTCCATCAATAAATATAGGTCTTTGTAGTATACAGAGGAGCCGCGGTGATTTATGCACAGGTCAAGGGAGCCGCGGACCAAAAAAGTTTGAAAACCTCTGTGTTAAAGAAATACTTGGAAAGACCGGCACCGTCCTCCGAACATCTCCTGGCGGTCGCCATAGCTACCGAAGTTGACGAAGATGATGATAGTTGCAGGGAATTTCCACTGCAAACACACGGAATCTTTCAACGATGTCAAACTCGGCGACACTCTTTCAAACGCACACAGAATACATTCCAGAGAAAGAAAACGTTGGAACAGACTTCATGAGCAGGAATTGGACAACGAAGTAGGAGGAAGATGAGAGGGAAGAAAACAGTCACCCGGAAGCTACTAACATAGAAAATCTATTTCCATAATGTAGACATGAAAAGAGTGTCATATCTTCAAGCGGGGACGACTGTGACAGAGAATTATGAAAAATAGATTTTATTATCTACATTTTTCTTCCCCCTGGCTTCACCTTGCTTCCTTATTAGTTATACACGGTTTGTTAACGTAAAACCCTCCTACACTTAGATATCTGTCTCTCTCTTAATTTAGCCACGCATATATTTTTTGTCTTTCTCTACGGTCTAATAGGCACTAGGAACGTTTGCAATCAGACAGGTAAACGGAACGCATACAGAGAGGACGGGATGGTGGATTTGTAAAGAACCAAGAGGCGACTATTTAAAAAAGTCGTATTTTTGGCAAAGGGGGAGATAAGCTAATGAAGTTAAGACGTAGTTTTCGGTAGACATTGGTCAGGGGGACTTAATCTGAGACTAAGGGGAGATAAATTCCAATTCCCCCCCCCACCTGAATCCGTTCGTTCGGAACGTAATTTAGATACGGTGAGAATCGTCAGACCAAAAGACGGTTTCGCTCGCGGCCAGGGTCTGCGAGCGGTAAAAGTGTGAATGTTTCCTCTGATTCAGAATTTGAGCGAAGAAAAGCCAGAAATCCGGACGAAGGTGTCATATATAACAAGTACGAGCGATTTCTACCCATATTTAGATATATACTCCAGCTTTTAAAATCCACTATTCAGTAACAACAGGATTTTTCAGATCCAACTAGCTTTGATTTAGAGACCATTGTTAAAGTGGATTTCTTATTATTTTCGATTGGAGAAGTTAAAATTTTCTGTGTTTGTGGTAAATATTATACTAGAAGTTTGAGTGATTTAATTGCTAAGTCCGTATTTTATTTCACTAAGATTTTTATGTGTAGAGTGATTTAATGGTTAAGTCCGGCATTTATTTCACTAGTTTTTTGTGCTCATTGGCTAGCGAATTAAAATAATCTATAGCTAAATTATTCCGGCTGTAGCGTTAATCTAACTAACTGATATTAACCAGTAAGAGATATTTAATTGACTAGTAAATGCAATATTCATTTTGAGTACTGACAAAATAAATATTTATTTCTAATTCATGATGATTAAATTTTGTAAATGACTAGAATTTATTTCACGGAAGTTTTTAAACGATAAGACAAGCTCTAAGCTTATAGTTTCTAATTAAAGTTAAATAACCGAAGTGGATAATAATATTATATTTTACGCGGGTGAGGATAGGATTGAGAATACTATATTGTGGCTAAGTATTTTGTATTTTTTCTTCTTACACACAGTACTGGGTCATACCCAAAATCTACCAGCGGCCTGAATCGGTGAAAAAGTCTAATCTGAGAAATAACGGACCTAAGCCAAACAATACCAAAGAACATTCTCACTTTGTTATCGTGTCTTCAGGATGAACATGTCTCGCTTCGTGTTTACACCCAGAAAGAGACAGAGTACCAACCCAAAGAACATTAAGAATATGTTTGTACCTGGGTCGATAAGTATCCGGATTTCTTTTTCCTAAGTTCATTAACATTACCCGACTACCAACCACTTGTGGTGTAACGAGGATTTTTATCCCGAGAGATTTACCTCTCTGACATTCTCTCCAAGTATCAATTTTACTAGCTACTGACTCAGTGAACATTAAAGCTTTCTTAAGTATTTTCCTACCTGGACTAATTGAGGTGACATCAACAGAATCCTAAAGAAGGAATATCAAAGCAGACGTTTCCCAAATAAGAAAGATTAATCAGTCTTGGAGAAACTGGGTTCTGTTTTTGCCAACACCCAACCTTGGATCTGCGGTTGTTTTTTTCATGGAGATGTTCCAGATGTTGTGAAAGCACGTATGAGGTAAGAGTGAAAATGTGGCCACTGGGTGTCTGAAGCGAGAGAAAGAAGAGATGAATAATTCTTCCACTGTATAATCCATGCACTCACTATGGTTATTTCTTATGATTTTTATTTTGCTAATACTGTTAATCTCGGAATAGAATAACGTAGAAACTCTGTTCTTTACAGCATAGTAAAATTCTATACCGTAGTGCTAATCTTTTTGACCTTTTGGGGGTTAATTAACTTCTCTTTGTGGGATCTGGTCTCAACAGGGGAGATAGTACTTACGCGTCTATTTCTGTAAATTCTTAACCCTTTGTGTTTATTTTTATGATATTTTGATATTTTTTGAATATAGCTGTTGTGAAGTTTCCCTTTATGATAAATAAAAGTAACATAAAAACTTATTACTTGTGTCGGTCAGCTCGTCCCAATATCCACATTCCATTAATATAGTTTTCACGTTTGTGCGTCTAAATTGTCGTCACTTATCTGTGTGTGTGGATGTGAGTGGTTGATAATATATATATATATATATATATATATATATATATATATATATATATATATATATATATATATATATATATATATATATATATATATATATATATATATATATATATATACTGTCTGAACAGCAAAAGTTTAGTCGTAACCGATAGGCTGGACTAGAGTAGTTTCCCAAATCCGGGACAGACTCTACCTTTTTCACCAACTCACTAGTGAAAATCTATCTGTTTACCTTATCTCGCACTGAGTCATCACCTCTGTCAGTTCTATTCAGAGGGGACCTAACATTGTTCTTAATCCCCTGTCGGAAATCTACGACACAGAGGTTAGCAGCTTTGAGTACCATAGTAGATGCTGCTGCAATGAGTGAATATTTAAGCCTTCACAATACTAGGTCCATCATCATGAGGTGGGTTAATTAGTTCCTTTCCTCGCTGTCTTTGCCTTCCCTAACTCAAGAGCAGAATCAGACTATGTAGATAGTTAGATAGACTAGGTAGATAGTTAAACGGACTAGGTAGATAGTTAGACAGACTAGGCAGATAGTTAGACAGACTAGGTAGATAGTTAGACAGACTAGGTAGATAGTTAGATAGACTAGGTAGATAGTTAGACAGACTAGGTAGATAGTTAGACAGACTAGGTAGATAGTTAGACAGACTAGGTAGATAGTTAGACAGACTAGGTAGATAGTTAGACAGACTAGGTAGATAGTTAAATAGACTAGGTAGATAGTTAGACAGACTAGGTAGATAGTTAGACAGACTAGGTAGATAGTTAGACAGACTAGGTAGATAGTTAGACAGACTAGGTAGATAGTTAGATAGACATATACGAAAGAAATTAATTTTCCAAGTGTTGAAAATCGGGCACACAGTTTCCTCTTGCATTCTTCCTTGCTCATCTTTTATTACTGTTATTCAAACATTCTCCAGCGTACTTAAAGTATTAATTTAAGGGCAATGCAACATTACAAGGTAGTATAACAGCATACATTTACAGCACCTGATCACAAAATTAAGAATAAATATATTGTAATGAAAACTAGATCATAATTGCCTCCATACAGTATATTAGATAAAAATAAAACATAATCAGTTAGGGTGGCATTTAATCAGCCCTCATAAAGTATTTGAACAGTATACGATTATATGAGTAGGGACTGCGTGTTTTTCAGGTCATTTGGAAGATTGTTCCAAAGATGAGCAGCTGTGTAAGCCAAATGTTAAATAGGTCTAGCCTGGGCTTGGGTACCTGTAATTTGTTTAATCGCTGACTTTATGTTGTATGGTGTTTTTGTATTCTTTCATTACTGCCAACTTAGGTGTTGGTCAACAGTGAGACCTAGAGTTCTGTGTTCATTTACGTTTTCAATTCGTGATGTTCAAATTTAGAGTTGAATTGTTGTTGTCTGCGAGTTTTGTAGTTTTTGTCTGGATGAAATTAACATACATTTTGTTTTACTAATATTTATTTGCTTGCGATTCTTGTTGCTCCATGTGGTAAATGAGGTTACTGGTGTTATTAATTAAGGGTAAACAGAGTGAGGTCAAGCTGTGTAAGTTCCCTGAGTCTAATTGTTGATGATGATGATTCTCAGAGTCCCTATCCGCCATCTCTCAGATCTCATTCTGTGTAAAATAGGCTCTGTGATGTTGTGTGGCTGAGTGTGTCTAGGGTAATGTATTTAATATAAGGACGAAATAAAATGTAAACAGAACTGTAACTCAATAATATTAAAGTGAGTAAGACTTTTGTTAAAGTTTAGGTAATTATATTACAATTTAATTTCCCTGTACCTCAATTTTCTGGGACAGGGATTGTCAACTCAGTAAATTTGTTTATATACACTATTTAAAATAAATAACTGGAACTCTGTCCAAGTATCTTTTTCTACAAAAAAAAATCACTGAAGAAATCCACCCACTGTTCTGTTTACCGGCTTGTACTGATCACTGTTAATATGTTGGAAAGACTGTTGGGTTCATCACTTCAAGGTGATAATATTATTATTATGGTTATGGTTATTATGGTAGAACTTTATGATATCAATAATTTGTCAGTGCCTTTTCTAAAGGACTTAACTGGCATGGATTGAAGAAAACAGTTTGCCCATAGGTCCTCGGAATCAACAAATGTGGTGCTCCTGGTCGAATGTGTGGGGCTAGCTACAACTTGAATGCTGAGCGATCATTCCCAGGATTTTCGTCCCTCACCAGGTTTCCTGCCACCAATAAGTATTCTGACATATAACCTGAAATGAGAGGAATATTCCCTCCCATATAACTCTCATCTATAATACTTCCACACATAACCACTGTAACAACTCACCTTGATCAGCTATGTGTGCTGATCATTACACCAGTCTTTATTTTTCATTGTTTAACATCACTGCTGTGTAAACATTCTTCTTCAGTGATAGTACAAAGCCCTGATCCTTCCTCCAAGGTGTCGCTTCCATATAATAGACAGGGGTGTACATACCCAGCCTGTGACCCTTTAATGATTCCCTTACAACATCTTATACAGGGTTTTTCGTTCATACAATAGATAGGGTGTGTTTACTCTAGCACTGAAACCTGTGGATAAATTCTTTCTAACATTCTCTACATGATTTTACATAATATTTAAACATTTATGGCACTGCAAAAGCCAATATCCCTTCTGGGTTACTGCATTGGCATGCGCAAAATTTGTAAGCCACTAGCAAATATTTTATGCCTTCCTTTCGCTCCGAAAGACTGCATTCCTATTTTGGCTATCGTAACACAAATTGTGGCCTGCATGTTAATTAAATCAATACAAATACTTATTGTGCCTTACCCTCAAACAAGAATATCACATATCATAAGCTTGACTTTGGCAGTTAATGGGTTCTACCAATGCTTTAAGTGTCCAGACGGTGAAAGCTTTGGTCACACAGGCTCTCCCGCTGATGTCAGCTTTAGATAGTTTTAATTTCAAATGGCGGTTGTTGCCAGCGAAATGTTAATTTTATTGCCCCAAGCTACCCTACGCCTTAACCAATCAGAACGCGTGTCAAGAAATTTCTAACTTTTCTCACGCAATCAAATTGAGCAGTTGATAAGTGTGTTTGTTCGTCTGTCTCAATTTTTATTTATACAATATCTTTGTTATTAATGGGTCAATTTTTAATATTAAAAGTGATTATTAAAAGGACAACTGTCCTCTATCTTCCTACATAGGTTTCCTTTACCCATTTATCCCCGTTTTCATCTTGGTAATTTTTAAAAAATTTGTAGTGCTCTGTTCACTGAACTAAAATATTAATAAAATAATTTTCTAAGGCCAGATAATTTATTATAAGGGAAAATTTTATGATATATATTAACCAATATTAGAGCTACCCTTCAAGACATCCCTGTTATTTTTAAAGAAATAAATTATCTAAGTTTCTTTTCAAACGAACAAGTTAGGCTTGATTTCCATTGTAATCTGCCTTCTCTCTCCCCTATAAAGCGGGGCAACAAGTTGGTTCGTGGCCAAGCTTTACGCCTTTCGTCATAAATATTGGGAAGGGTCGAGCGTGTGCGTGTGTGTTTGAGGAAAGGGGGGGGGGTGGTATTTTTACGCTTGGCGTTAGAAAATTCAAATACTTTATTTTAAATGTTAGCGGTTTTATTTGACGATGGCCTTGAGACCAAGGTCAAACATGGAATTTATTTATAGATTTTTAACTGTAATAGTGGAAAATTCAAATTATTTTGTCCAATGTTTAGCGGTAAGTTTGACCTTGCCCTTGGCAATTTTTCAAATATAGTAGTAGTGGTTTATAGGTTGTTTTTTTTTTTTTTTTTTTTTTTTTGCGTTCGCCCGCTAATACTCGAGGCGAAATCTCAGGTTATCATTTTATGTCTAACCTGACATTGATTTTACGTGAGTATCCCTTTATTTCTTGTACAGAGACAAATGTCCCTCGCCATTCAGGCAAATACTCGCCGATTTCGGAGGTACCCATTGCAGCTGGGTCGGCTCAGGAGCCGCCAGTCCCTGGTCGACGACACTCCTTCAAATGTCCTCGCCAGGTCTCGAGTTAATCCAGTCCAAATCCCGGTCGACGAAAAATCCTCAAATGCCGTCGCCCGGGTTTGATCCTGTATCACCCGGTCGCCAGAGCGGTGTTGTAACCACTACGCTAGCGCGGCTCCCGTTTATAGGTTGTGAATTTACGTTACTAGATTTTTGAATCGGGGAAATTTGAGCGGGGTGTTACACGGAGTTACTTTACTACACTCCACTTAATAAGATTATGTGTATCGTTTTGTAAAGATTGTTCTAGTGTGGTGCAACTTTTATCACTTGTATAAGTAGTACAGTCATCGGCAAACAGGTCACATGATGAGTGTTTGAAGTGTAGAGGAAGATCATTAATGTAGACGGTAAAGAGAAGAGGGCCGAGAATAGAGCCCTGAGGACCACCTGTATTGACATCGGTTGGGTTTGACAAGAAATTATTGTAAGACGCTATTTGTTGTCTATCTGACAGGAACGATTTAATTAACTTTACGAGCTTAATATTTACTTTCATTGTTTCTAATTTTCTGATAAAAATAACGTGATCTATCATATCAAGTGCTTTTTTGAAGTCTACACATATTGCTCCACATATATTATCGTTATTGATGTTTAGGTGTCAATTGTCTATCATCTTTGTTAAGGCTGTGTGGCATGAATGCTTTGGTCTAAACCCCGACTGACTGCCGATTAGCAGGTCATTATTGACTAACAAGGTTACTACTATCAGATGAACCTGGTTTGAGAAGTGGGTATACTTTAGCGATTTTAAAAGCAGATGGAAAGTAACTCCTTGCGATACATTGATTATACCATAAGTCGGAGGAATTCAGGACCACCACTGGTGTAAGCCGGCGTGATGCTGACCACATCATCCCCAGTGTGCCGATCGTCAAGAAAATATGGGCCAGATCCAAACCTCAGAAATGAGGTATCTGAGGAATGTGGTTGAAGTAACAAGAAGAGACATGGTCCGCAACCAGACGATACGTTAAGGCCTAAAAACCCCAACCCCTGCAGACCCAAGTAGAACAGTCCTAACTGAGATGGTTTGGTCATGTCTGCAGAATAGGAGAAGATCGGCTACCACGGCGAGCATGGGAAACTAAGAACCAGGGATCCAGACCTCCAGGACGACCCAAAGTCCGCTGAGAGGACAACATTAGACAATCTTTGAAGGACTGAGGACTAGAATGGAACCAAGCCAGGAGGAAGACAGCCGATAGAATAGTATGGCGCTCTCTTTTACAAACCTCTACACCTCACGGTAGAGGAGGATCGACTAAGTAAGTAAAGATACATTGATTACTTTTGTATGTCAGTGAATCACTAATAGCTGGTGCAGCATAGCGCAGTATTAGATTACTGATTACTGATTCCATCAAGTCCCGATGAGTTATTACCTGTTAAGCCCAGTAATATAGTTATAAACTTAAAATAAATATGGGAAGATTATGGAATTTTGATAGTTATAACATTCTCGTCATCGAGACGTAGGTGAAAAGTTAAATTTATACTTAAAAGTTTAAATGGAATTGTCCCCTTTTTTGCTGGTGCCTTTCAGTTAGCACTTAGCTTGTATGAATGAGTCCTGCAGCTGTGGTTCATCAATTATGTGATGACGAAAGCCTTCTCCACACTCTCTTCCACTGTCGGCGGCTAGGTGCATGCTGTTCTCTCACACTAGCTGAGTTAGTACCACAAATCGTCTGATGGCTTGTACCGACGAACTTGAGACAAATAGAAGAAAGAAATGCCTGCTGAGTACATTTGTTCATCGCAATCTAACAGGCCCATTGTCATGCGCTCCACCCACCAATGTTAACCTCTCAGAAGAATCAAATTCCCGAGCACACAGTGTAACTCAGGGAATATGATGAAGCTTCTCCCATATCCTTCTATGTGTTAACTAGAAAATTGCGTCTGGAGTGCATGAATAATGATTTGCCTGAATTACAAGTAAAAAAGGTACATAATTCTCACAAAATATGTTACACCTTAGGCACATGTGATGTAATCATCACTCATCACTGCTCCAGTCGGAGTCTGGGGTCGCTCTGCTGTCGGGTTTCCCGCACGACTAGTCAGAAACAATAACCAGCTCTTGCTGTAGTGGTTCATGAATATACTATTTTCAGATGTTGAGGTTGCCAGCCTCATATATAACCACTAGCAAGAAAACATGTTGGGAGCCGCGCTGGTGTAATGGCTACGACGTTGTACTGGCGACCAGGTGTTCATGGTTCAAACCCGGCCGTCGGCGTTTGAAGAAATGTTTACGACCGGAAATTTGACTGAATAACCTGAACGGCTCCTGCACATAAATCCCGTGTGGATGGGAAGGAGCGAAGCTCCTGACCGGGTTGGAAGGAAAGTCCACTGACCCCCCAGCCTCGCAATGACATGTCATTGGGCCGAAAGAGCTGGAAAGCTCGAGTGCCGCTGGTTATAGAAAAAAAAGAAAAAAAAAAAGAAAACATGTTAAATTCACGTTTGTAATAGAAATGTTTACACTTACTCCAAATAATGGGTATACACAAGCTCCTGCACAGATTAGAATGGACACACAGCCCTTTAGTTAGATGTTGTTCGAATCACTTTGGTCTGGGAAATTAGAGTTACTTCCTCTGACGGCGGGTGTCTCTGCGAAATCACTTGCTGGGAAAACTTGAGTTAAATTCCTCTTACGACTGGGTCTGGGAAATTAGAGTTAATTCCTCTGACGACTAGTGTCTCTGCGAAATCACTACCTGGGAAAACTTGAGTTAAAGTCCTCTTTTGACTGGTGAATCTGATTCCTAGGATTCCAGTCTTGTTATATTAAAGTCCTGGTCCCTTAAGTTTTCAGTCTTGTATTTAAATGTGCGGGTTTACTCTTAAGTTTTCAGAGTTGCCCAAATACGTTAAACTGTCACTTATAAGTATGGAATACTAAGTCCAATATCTCACTGGCTTCTTGGAAGTTGTTCGCTGTACAATGCGATCTCTCTGTGTGTTCTGTGTCTGGGATTTCACTACATTATATTGTACAGTTTCCAGTTCAAATCCAGCTGGGTTTCCGCTGAATGTTCCGATCGAATGTATTGTGTATTCCGGTATCTAAATCAAGCCAACCAAATCTATCTAGCACTGTTTGGGAGGGGAAGTTTATCATTACTCACCCCACGCGTATTTGAAAAATATTAAATTTAATATACACGCGTGGCCTTTTACAACAGTGATGTCATATCGTTGCATAAGACTTCCGGCTGCACATCTATTATAATATTGTGACCATCTTTTCCTGGCGTAATGTCTTCCGCCTAGATGTCTACCCCGACAGATTATCTAATTATCGCCTTTATCTGCGTGCCTCCGCCAGACAGATGTCTGGTCCAACAGTGTTGTTTTCTTTCATCGTACACACAACACAAGCTTGTGTCAACACGATCAGCAGCTTTTCAATGGGGTCAAATGTTGGACCGACACGTTTCCACAGGTGGTCAGATGGATTCAAAGAGATAAGCGTGTGACCGGTCTGATGACTGGGTATTGTTACATTAATACCACAGTTCAGCTGGCGGAACGTAAATACGTCTGAGGAGTGGTAAACAATAAGATACGAATTACTCCCGTAGCAAATACTGCCATAGGGGAGTGACGTGTTAGAGACTTCACCATGCTATGTCCAGCATAAAGAGTAAAATGAATGAAAGGGAAAAATGAAATGCCAAATAACAAGTGAATAATGAAGAAATATGAAGAAAAGAAGTTTACGGCCGGAGGGCTGAAGGTGTGAGAGATCACACAAAAGGACAGGGACAGACATTTCGTCACTGGTTTGACGTTTTACTTCCTTGTTCAGCTGACTGTACTGTTCAGTGTCTATTTCCTTTAACCTAGGGAACTTTGATTTTATTTGGGAATTGTTACCACCAATATTAGAGTGCTGTGGTTGGGCTCAAAGTCATTGCCGACAGTAACTTTCACACGTGAATTTATTCAGCGACGAAGTACAGACGATCATGGTCATGGCGTAGTTGGTATATCACATCAATAGTACAGTTATAACATCAGGGCATCAAAGTACTTTGCATTATTATATATCTTCAATCATGAACGTGATCGACACTCTCTAACCGCCGACATCTCAATGACGGCGACGAGCTCTACGGTGAGCAGTTCTACCATTTTGGTTTTCATGACGGAGCTTTTTAAATAATTTGTAAGGGTTTTATTGAATGAACCCTGTAAATATATATATAGCAGGATGATCCCGATAACAGTCGGCAAGAATCTGGAACCCACTAGCGACACGACATGACATATGCATGCCGAAGTACAGCCAAATCTTGTCACGACAAAAATAGCATCAAATCCGAAATACAATCGAGCCAGGTGTTGGCTAAAGTAGACGCTCCATACAAGGAGGTGTATTAATATCTTTACATGAAGTCTTCCCACGACTTGAGGCAAGACACACAATCGGCTTCGACAAAAGTACGTCTGTCTTCAATAGCAGACTTTAGGGATCTCTTCTAATAACGTAAACGCTGTTTGGCAACAAACGACCAATCGCACCGTGATGCGCTATTTTGTTCAACTATTGTGTATGACGGCGCGTAAATAACTAATCATATACAAATTTTCTTAGATGCGCTCTTATGTGCGTCCATCAACACTAGACGGGCATGTGAGATCTCGCACACTTAAATCCCACGCGTAAAAAGGACTTAACAGTATAGCTAACCGCCCTGGGAAAAAAAAGCTATGCTTTTTTTTTAATATACCGGAGAAGTCGAGCAAGTTCCTTTCAACAAATCACTGTTACACCAAAGAAATATAATGAGTGTTAAGTCATTTAAAGAAATTAATAATTGGGATGAAGTGTGGTAATGGAAAACAATTTTCAAACTCAAACATAAAAAATGATACACAATGTACTAAAATTGTACTAACAACAAATTAAGAAGTCGCAAATGAAATGAGATAATGAAATAAAGTAGAGAAGAATGGAAAGAAATGGTGATTAATGGAGACAGTAATCAAACAGGATGATAAAAGAGAAAATATTAATCAGTGAACGCAATTAAATTAAGTAGTGTATGTATGCGTATATATGTAAGAGGAAGAAATAATTAAATAAAATCAATGCGCAACACAACATACTCGAAGAAAATAGCACGATCCAAAGGATGTGTAGGCAAGATTAGCTACACAGCAAGTTTGTCACAATGGTCACATGAATTATTTCTATGTGCCCAAAATTACTAAGCGCGAATGATGCGCCGTTATAAACTAATTAGGGTGTTATGAAATAGCGTATCTCGAATACTATACTAATTAAGTTAATATGAATGTCATATATGTATTCCAAAGTTATGGAATTTTAAAAATGTTACCAAGCAATATACAATTAAATTAAATTATTTTAAAATGTTACCAAGTTATCTTCATTTAAATTGATTAATATGTCAGGAAATCATCACGTAAGCAATGAAGATTGTCTTAAGCTCGTATCGAAGTGAACTAAAATCATGAACATCTATGAAAGTCAAATGTCCTGCAATTATGTATTTATCAAATAAGTTCAGTTTATGTCAATTTACTTTCCCACTAAAACACCACAGTTAGTGTTGCACTAATACCGTTTCCGATAGTTATATGCAATGAAAAGCACCAAAAACAATGTGTTCAAAAAAAGGTGCGAAGAATGTAATGTTATATGCAATAGTCAAATTATGATTGGAAAATTCATTGTAGTACGTGGCGTCATAGTTTGTAAGTGATCAAATTTCTAGTGATGAATTGGTCACGTAGTGGCGTTGCAACTTGAGGGGAGCAGAGGCTTGACTGAATCCTGCGGGCAACGTGACAGGAGATCAGCCATCAAATTTTCAGAACCTGGTATAGCGAGTATAGTGAAATGGAATGGTTGAAGCGCAATGGCGTAGCGAGTTGATCTGGAACTTTTAAGATCTTTATTTTGTAGAGCCGTAAGGGCTCGTTGATCTGTTTCAACGAAGAAATGAGCGCCGAGCAAGAATCGCTGTAATTTCAGGATGGACCAAACCATTGCTAGTAATTCTTTGTCTAGTACAGAATAGTTTCGTTCTGTTGAAGTCAGCTTTCTAGACACATACATGACTGGGTAGAGAGTTCCATCGTAACTTTGAATTAAAGATGTCACGATCCCCATCATTGAAGCATCGCTGCGAAGAGTAAATGGAATTTCTGGATTTGGCAATCGCAAAATAGGTGACGATGAAAATAAAGATTTAGTATAATCTAATGTGGTCTGGCACTCTTGGGACCACCGAATCATGTTTGGTGACCCATTCTTTAATAATCCAGAAAGACACGCAGTGATAGTAGTCAATAAAAAGGAAACGCAGGTGACAAAGGCATAGCTCTAAAAAGATGAACTGAAATCATAGCCTATGTAAAAGTAAAGAAGTAAAAGTCGTTGACTAAGAAAATACTGAGCTAATCGGCCCAATAAAACAAAGCAATATAGATACAACAAGTGAAGAAAGTCGGAACAGACAGGATACCTGAAAATAAAGAAATGCCAATAAGTAAGACATAGATGAAGTCAAGTACCAAGAAGTATCTGAAATAGCAGAAAAGACAAGTACAAAACATTCCGAAAGGAATAAAGAAGAACGCACCAGCAAGCGCAACTATAAAGTGCGTGGTGCAGAGTTTTGTACGAGTTGCATGTCTAAAGGATGGTGTGCAAAAAGCGAACCATGTATGAAATGAACAGCCCTGTGAGCGTCACGATAGTTATCAAAGCGCACAAAAGCAAGTTGGTTAAAAGAATCTTGAAGTTCGAACATGCGAACAAATTTAACATTTCCAACTTCCTGAAAAAATTTTCGAAGTGCATACCAAGTTGTATGCGATGGAATTTTGCGCACCAAAACAGTGCGATTCAGTGACATATGATCTCGGCCAGATCGCAACTGAGCCCGAGTATCATGTAAATTAGTATGTGTCGTGCGTGCTAAGCGAGGAGAATAATTATTACCTACATGTTGTTTTTCCCTGAATGACACAATAGTAGGGCAATTCAGTTTATTCGTATTGCTCTCCTTATGAGCAGTGTTATTACCAACTGCCAAATAGGTAGATTGCGCATATCGAAACACAGTCCCTTTAGGCTCTGCCTGATGACTGTTAACATGGTATGTAGTATTCTGACTAACTGAAATTGGAATTTTACAACCATGTTTATTACCACTGTCGGATTGACAATGATTATTATGAAGTAATTTCTCATTTAGAACCTTATTGTGTTTACCGCGGTCATTAAAATTCCACTTCTTAATATTATGTTCATGAGGTGGGCATTTTTGTATAGTGATATAGCTATCATCGGCCTTACGCCATGATTCAACCTCATCACAGTTAGACCTATTTCGAGAGGAAACCCCTGCACAAGAAACATGACGAGGAAAAGTATATTTCCTTCGGAAAGATTTGTTAAAATCATGCTGACTATCAGCATTGAGTGCTTGGTGCTGACTCTTTGCTTTCGTGAAGTGTTGATCATCAACATTATGTCCAACACTGTTAACCTTAACAGCAGACAACACCTTGTTGTTCAAGACAACATCCAACAGACCATCAACTCTGTTACGAAGTTTCGTAATCGTTAAATATGTAATTTCTTTTTTTTTAGCAAGAGCCTTGCGTATTCTCTCTTGGGTTTCAACCTGAAGTCTATCATAATCTGACTTTAAGTCATTTATCTGAGAAGTAAGAATCTTCTCTTTAGCAACCCTATACTCAACTTCTAAATCTTTAGCTTTGAGTTCTGCAGCAGCAGTTTTAGTCAGACATTAAATTTCTAACGAGTGTCTACTGATACATTCCTGGTCTTTTCATTTTCAAGGTCCAGTTTGAGTGCTTCAATAGAACTATGATGGCAGTCCAGTAGCTCATCAACCTGTGTGGGAGAAACTGTTTGTTTCTCTTTAAGTTGGCGATAGAGATCTGCATTATCATTCAATAGATCAGTAAGCGTTTCTGTAATTGACTCTTCACGTTTCTTGGCCTTAACTTTCAATATCTCACTCATCTCCTTCCATTGATGAACTTCCTGAGTGAGAGTTTTCACTTCGACATGTTTGTCCTCCATCTCAGCTTCCAACGCTGTAATCTTATTTAATGCTGAATTCAATGCAGCCTGTGAACCAGTAAGCTCCAAGTCCAATTTGAGTAGTCACTTTCAAGATTGGAATGTATCTCATATAATTCACTCTCCTCAGCAATATTTTCTAACAACTTCTCCCGTCCACACCGTTTGTTTTCTTTTATCTTATTCTCGGGAACCTTGTCGTCGAGTATAGCGTGGTATATGTCATTTAATACCTGACCATGTGGGACATGGATGTAACGTTCCAAAAAAGTACGGAGATGCACACGCAGTAATTCTGCTAGATCCTTAGCTATTATTATATGATTAACAGAATGGAAATTGAACTTAGCAAAATTCTCCAAAATTCTCGCCATATCACATAAAAATTGGTTCATTATGTGATAGGGTGGGCGAGATGATGATGATGCTGTTGATATTTGATCACTCTCTTTTCACACTCGCAACGACCCGAACAACATTAAAACTCTTGATTCTGAGGCAGGGGCTGTATTTATTTTTACAACCCATTCAGTGACTAAGAGCACACTGAAGCAAACATTAAACAAATAAACCAACGAACAAAACACTAAACAAACAAACACCCAGCTAGTGCTCAGTTCCTAATCCTGAAACGCAAACAAAGCACGGGCTAGTTAAAAACATAGTTAAATAACGATACTCTCACCTGCCAAACAGTTCTTCCACGCCACCTGACACCCTCACCTATCACACACGCACACACTCATGCGTGTCGTCCAATGCGACTAGTAAGGTGTTGTGCATGAGACTGGTGTAAAGTTTTATTGTCCAACACACACCACTGTAAAGTTTCTTTCTTTCCCACGCTGTAAAGTGTCAGTCTGTAAAGAAGTGTGGTGTGTTGTTGAGATCAGGCATGCTCCAGTCTACCCAGCTATAAATGGGTAACTCACCCTAGTCCTGAGTTAGGGAAGGCAAAGGTGGCTGTCAACAGTAGTTTCCCTCTAAGGCTCCAGGGGAAGCAGGCCCTAAACTTGGTCACTTCAACCGACGCAGGATGGTGTATATATGGAGTAGAAGTGTAGACTGTGATTAACGCGAATGGGGTACTGTTCGTGTTCTGACCAAACTAATCACTCATACACTTGTGTCTACAAGGCACCAATGCAGACTGCTGGAATCTTTGTTTACACAATTTATTCAGACGTACACACTGGGACATAACGAGTACATCATGGGTATGTTGACACATCAATTTGTAGGCATACATAGCAGATCTGAAGTCATGACACATTCATAAATAATGGGTAGTACATCAAAAGTTCAATGTCATGATACATTATGGCCGCATCCCCTATCTGACTAAACGCGTCAGTGAAGGCGGATCGGTAAATAACTAAAGTTGCTTGACGTCCATAGTTTGTAGTATATTATGAAACCACGAAAAGGGGGTTTCTATCAAGATTGAGATCTCCTTGTCACTGTCCGAGTAATAAGATACATGCCCCGTTCTTTGGACAGTGATACTAAAGTATGATGACAGGAATTTAACATGGCCGCCTTCCTGAGTTGTCGCTCACTCGCTCACAGGAGGATATATTTATAAGCCAAAGTTAATTTGCAATACGTATGCATAATTTCATAAAGTTCCTCCATACAGATCTACAGTAATCCAGTTACCTCACGTAGACATAATTATAGTATGGAGCCCGTCATCTCCGTCGATACAAACTTGACCCTAGCGTTGCGAAGCACAAAATTCCAGCTAGGTCTAACCGACCTGAGATCATCAATAACAGGGACTGGCATTACATGGAGACCGAATCATACATGGTACCGTACCTTAGGAGAGTCTCTAACACAAACTCTAGTAGAGGAACAATCTCCTATCGAAGAAAAACCACTTCATAAATCATTTTTCCTTAAGAATCTGCCAGCCCTAGAAAAGGCGTACCCGCCATTGTCACGGTACATCGGAACTCATCACGACTTGACAAGACAACTCCTACTTCCGCTACAGCGGCGTAACAAGAATCTAGTCCCGCCTACCCATCCAAAATATACAATATAGGACTGATTCTACTTGTACTAATAATATGTAATACATATGAATTCAGGCCATAAACATAATAAGCAAATTAATCTATTTTCTGGCCCTAAAAAATAAGTACAGGCATGAGAGCAAAATCCATGCGCCGGATCAATATCAAGAACGATTACTCCTATAATCAAAAGTGTGAATCAAACATGGATTCTCTCGCTTTTACCATAGACAGCATTTTCATACACAAATGAATGACTGTCTATATTTTTTTCCATATTAAATAGCCATATCGATTTTTGTAATATGTGCGTCAAAATATGCACGCAACAGCTGGCAATCTCACCGTGTAACCTAGATTGCTACCGAAACCACAACTGCAAGAGCACACACTTAGCTACCACACACACACTCATGCATGTCGTCCAATGAGACTAGTATGGTGTTGTGCATAAGGCTGGCAATCTCACCATGTAACATAGATTGCTACCGAAACCTCTACTGCAAGGGCACACTCAACTATCACACACACACATACTCATGCATGTCGTCAATGAGACTAATATGGTGTTGTGCATGAGGCTGGCAATCTCACAATGTAACACAGATTGCTACCGAAACCACCACTGCACGAGCATATGAATACTTCATGTGGAGGCAAACCACACTGGTGGCCCCATGCTCCCTCAGGAGCGGAGAAGAGAAATATATATCTCCAAGTGAGCCCACGTGCTCTCACTAACCATTCTACACATAACCATAATTAAATAATAATAAAATGGACATAAAATAATATTCAACTATCTGTACAACAAATACTCTCAATAATGAGAATAAACCACCACCCCGCAACTGATCCATCTCAATACTTGTTCCTGCACTCTGAACATGTCGTAAGTAACGACTGGTGCGCCTGGCCACAAGCGTGTCGTATATGACCCCTGATGAGATTGGGAACTCATCACATGAAACACATTGTTACAGAAACAACCCTCGTAATAGCATAGAAATGCTTCTTGTTGGCCTGTAATGGACACCAGCTGCATTGGTGTTTCCATGCTCCGCCGGGAGCAGCCAGAGAAACACATGTCTCAACAAAGGAGTGGCCTCGCGCTCTCCATAAATCTAAATACATATCCTCACCTCACTCAAAGTAACCCACTAAAGATATACAGTAGAAATATCAATAATCGTGAAATACACTAAATTACTCTTACAATAAAGAATAAAATATAATTACTCTTGACTTAACAACTAGAACTAAAGTCATCACCACGTGGCCTCCCGGCTGCCATCTTGATATTTTTGCTAACAGGTTGATATTATCTAAAATCACGTGAAATAGCTTCATATCATATTTGCCTTTCTGATAAATGAAATAATCGCTCTTAAACTTTCACATCTATCTATTAATATGATTCACTAAACATTAAAACAGACTCGTGCTGTAATTTCAGACTTATAGAACACGAATGCTAAATTCTACAAAGGGCGCTAAGAATTACAGCTCACGTGCTCTGGTCCATCTGCTACCTACACCGGTCACCTCGTCTCGTTTGTTCTCTCGTCTGGGCTGATACTAGGAAAGGCCGCTGCTGGCTACCGCACGCTTTATATAGGCACTAGGCTAATCACTCAACTTACTGCGCGCTAGGCGTATTAATTTGGCAGCATAAATAACACTCGCGATATTTACTTTATTAGGCACGAAAACACAGATATGGCTCACAATTATCAAATATAACACACGACTACCAGATATAACACATCATAACTAATTCTTAGGCTTTATTATGGCCTAAACTAATATATCTTCTTGAAGACTTTTTACATCCCAGCAATGCTTGCTCGCACCGTCACGTGGGCTGATAGTCACGTGGGCTGACCGAAAATATATGGGCGATAAATATGCCAAGAAACAGGAAGGGGGCGGGCGTCTTTTCGGCCCCATCCCAATTACAAAGTCCTCAAGTTCTGGGCTTTGTAATCCTTCAAATTCACCCTCATGGAGAAGACCCTCCAGAGCAGACACTATGTCCAATGAAGACATCTTGCCAAATTTTATAAGTGATCAACTTACTTAGTCGAATATTGAAAATAGTTAAGAAGTATTCTTTATTCAACGTGTGACAAGTTCCAGAGAACCTGTATTAAAATTCCTATCAATTTTAGGAATGATAATATATTATTATTGACTAGTTATTAATTATTCATAAAAATATGCATAATAAGATTACAAGAGCATAACAGATCAAATACAGATGTAGACAAATCACAAAGACGCCTAAGAACGTTTGCAGTAAAAAAAAAAATTACAGCGAAACTGAAGAGAAAAATGTTTCGCACGCAACCTTACTGCAAAGAAATGACAAGACATGATGACTTCACAGGGTATAAACATGAAGTATGTATAAAACTAAGTGATAGTAAGATGAGATCAACAAGCACGAACAGACTGTTACAAACATAAGGAGGATAGAAATAGACAACAATGCATGCCAATAGTGAAAGATGAAACGTCCTAACTAACGTGAGTGATAGAAAAAATCATATGGCGGACAGAATGCTTCAGCGAGGTTACCTCGAGCTGGGACTTACCGCACAAATGAGATTAACAATCTAGCCCTATAGACACGACCTTGAATCTCCGACCGTCCGTGGAGGTATAAGCAGATTCAAGGTTCCCTTCCAACCGCCCGCATAGAACATGGAACATAAAACATAGAACAGCAATATAGGAAGTAAATGTGTGGACATATTTAAGAAAGGCTCACAAAACACGAGATAGTGGTTCAGAGTACATAAATATGACGACCACTTATCTGTAAAAGCGAATCCCGCACGATCAACGATGATGGGTTTCGGTTATCACATGGTGAGCCATACGAAACGTGTTGCAGTCCATAGTTGACTCTGACAGTTGAAGTCCAAAGTTGACATTGACAGTTTACGTTATGGAGGACCACTTAAAGGTTAGTCTGAACACCGTTATGTAGATCACCAAAACAAATGATGTTGTCGACTTGAAAGCAACTGGACATTCTGCAATCTTCAAACGAGTAAGCCTATTTGATTTATAGAAATTCGTCACGAAGACTGGGCCACCAGATGTTACCACCAATATTAGAGTGCTGTGATATTTTCGGGCATAAAGTCTCTATTGCCGACTTATAACTTTCAACGAAAATATTATAATGGTGGGTGTATAGATGGTAATAGGCAATGTCAATACTGGAACGATAGGGTCACAACATTGACCAACGGGTAATGAATCTGAATTGGAGTCATGGTTGGACATCACAGTACACACGTTTATTCAGCGACGAAGTACAGACGATCATGGTCATGGCGTAGTTGGTATATCACATCAATAGTACAGTTATAACATCAGGGCATCAAAGTACTTTGCATTATTATATATCTTCAATCATGAACTTGATCGACACTCTCTAACCGCCGACATCTCAAGGACGGCGACGAGCTCTACGGTGAGCAGTTCTACCATTTTGGTTTTCATGACGGAGCTTTTAAATAATATGAAAGGGTTTTATTGAATGAACCCTGTAAATATATATATAGCAGGATGATCCCGATAACAGTCGACAAGAATCTGGAACCCACTAGCGACACGACATGACATATGCGTGCCGAAGTACAGCCAAATCTTGTCACGACAAAAATAGCATCAAATCCGAAATACAATCGAGCCAGGTGTTGGCTAAAGTAGACGCTCCATACAAGGAGGTGTATTAATATCTTTACATGAAGTCTTCCCACGACTTGAGGCAAGACACACAATCGGCTCCGTCACAAGTACGTCTGTCTTCAATAGCAGACTTTAGGGATCTCTTCTAATAACGTAAACGCTGTTTGGCAACAAACGACCAATCGCACGGCGATGCGCTATTTTGTTCAACTATTGTGTATGACGGCGCGTAAATAACTAATCATATAGCTAGCGATGGATAGGACACACATTGAGAAAACATGTTGATAGCTTTGCAATGTAGTCCTTGCTCCGGAATCCCCAAGGAAAGAGAGGCAGATGTAGACCAAAAAACACATAGAGAAGAAAACTGCAGACAGAATTGAAAATGATGAGGAAAACATGGAAAGAATTTGAGCTGATGGCACGTGACAGGAGGACCTGACATGTGTTTGTTAAAGGCCTATGCTCATTGAGGAGCTAAAGGTTATAGACTGATAAGAGCCACATACTATTGTTTATCATACTGAAGGAAACAAAGAAAGAGAAAAATGAAGAGAGAAGATACTGGAAAGCTCAATCATCGTGGCACGGAAAGACGTCAACGACAGAAGAAATTAATAACACTAGTGATGTGAAGTTGTGGAGAGACATAATCATCTACGCCGGCGGGCACGGCTCTTGAACAAGAGGAAGATGACATTTATTAACTGTTTAAACAAGAACATTCCATTTAGTACACGACCTCATCTCCCTTCTACACACTTCTGCTGTAACTGTGGCTGGTTGCACCGTGCTCCATTCTACTCATATTATAAACACAGCTTGGAGCTAAACACATAACATGTTAAATATATTATTACTAGCTATTAACCTGCCAGGAAATGACAGCAAATAGTTATGGTATGGGATTTCTATCTCATGTCCTGAGGACGACACCATTTCTTCTGTATTCAGTTTATTCCTTTCTATTTCCTTCCACCTTTCATCGAGCAAGCAAGTACTTCAGATAACACACAAACACTGGAAAAAACTTGGGTGACCACAGCTTTCGTCAAATACAAGCAGGTTAACGGCCGAGAGTTCTAGCTATCAAACGGAGAATATTTGCAATGAGTTCCACTTGCAAAGGGATGTAACCATTTGCCCTTTGCTTGGATTTGGATATTTTAATGACTGCCTCAGCCAGTCAGCGTTGGTTCGTTGCAGATATACCAAGAAAACTATTAGAGACGATTCTTTGTTCCCTGTCAGATATATACATAAGGGTCGTCCACATATGAAGTCACGCAATGAAGGGGGGTCAAAATGTTGTGACGTTGTGCAACGAAAAGGGGGGGGTGTTGGAAAAAATGTGACGTCACATTCGCTTTTCTCCATAAATGATGTTAATAATTTTTATCGCAATAGTTAAGGTTTATCCACATAAGTCAATTTTTATCCGCTTTATCCACAATAGTTAACTTTTATCCGCTATAGTTAACAACTCATTCTTGGACGAATTATATTAAGATTATGATCTCAGCTGAAATATCGGTTCAATGTTATAGTCTTCACCAAGTTTAAATTATTTGTAATTACATATTTATTCTTTTAAATAATGTAATATACACCTTACAAACAAAAAGCAGACTAAATAAACTGTAAAACAAATAAAGGTAAAGGATCCCGTTACACGCCCATTGAGGCATGTTGGGAATATGGTGTTAGGCCCATATTTTCTTGACCATTGGCACACTAGGGGTGATGTGGTCAGCATCACGCCGGCCAAGGCTCTGGTTGCTCTGGTACTCAATACATGAGGCTGGGTCGATTCCGGAGCCGTTTGCGGTCTAAAAAATCCCACCTCAACTGGGGATTGAACCCTAGACCACCGAGCTAGGAAGCCAGTGCTCTAACCACTGCGCTACGGTCACCATCGCGACAACAGTCTGATGAGATAAAGACACAAACGTTTATCTAGTTGAATCAGCTGTTTGCGCGTGTGTGCTTGCGCGCGTGTGTGTGTGTGTGGGGGGGGGGGGGATAAAATGTAAATGTTTTTAGTTTAGTTCTGCAGAGATTGGGCCTTGTCTTGTGGTGGAACCCAGCACATGAAAGGGAAAATCTTTGTAAAAGCCTGATTAATAAAACACTACGCACATTAGATTTCAGTAGTCTATGATTTTCGGATTTATTTTGAGAAGGAAAAAAAAACTGAATAAATTGTGAAAACAGACAAAATTGATGGAAAACGATACGTAGAATGACATGATGAGGTTGCTAGCTCAACCTCATGTTAGTCTCCGTGTAAGACATGCCTGACGGAGCAATATTGATACTGTTCCATTGCCTCACGTGAGACCCATGAGAACTAGATGGGACAGGAACACACTTTGTTCCGTTAAAAAAAAATAAGTAGGTTGTCAAGGGAAACTATCGGACAATATTAACTTTGCACTTGGTGATTTAAAAACAAAAATTATTAATGTAGCAGAAATATAGTGTACACTTTTCAAAAATACATGTAGTACAAATATTGGATTTCAGTGGGAGATACATCTAAATAAGATGCGAAAGATGCATTTACATAAGCAGCAATAAAGACAAAGTTGGAGAAGCAGACAATGACATCAAAATAAGTGTACAAAAAGCAAGATAGACATTTCTTTCATTCCGGAAATATATGGAAATACAAAGAGACAAACATGCACATGAATCTTCAACTCAGATCTCAAGAATGTCGTAATGTATGGCCCTGAAACATTACCTACACATATATATGAAAAGCGCGGTATCTTGACTGCTTACAATAGAAACACAATCTTTTATTTGAAATGAATTTATCATTCAATAATTATACCATTTAGCTTGAATCGAATTGCAGAAAGCAGAACGCCCGCAGGGGAAACAAAAAACAAAATAACTTACATACAGGCTGCACTTGTTCTAATTTCCAAATATTTTGAAACCTGAACACAAGACATGGTTTTATCAATGTAGATCTTTAGAGACTTAATCTCCAAGGTTACCAACCGTTGGTCTAAAACCTCTATTTGTTATAAGTGTCGTAGATTTTAGATAGGAGAATTAAGACTTGGGTTGGTCCCTTCTGAATAGGTTTGAATAGGTGATAGACACAGTGAGATTTAGTAAAAAAAATAGATTCCACGAGTGAGATGATAGAATGTGATATAGAGGCTGTCTCTGAAAGCGAAAAAAATTCTTCTTTCTCTCACCTATCTTCTACGACAGCTTTACAGCGTCAGACAGTCTAAACACATACATATATTTTACCTATATTTCTATCTACCCACGGGCACGCACATACACGTGACGACAGTTTAAACACACAGACGTGGGAAATCTATAACAACGAATATATATATATATATATATATATATATATATATATATATATATATATATATATATATATATATATATATATATATATTAGAACGAGCTGACCAACACGCTGGTTAATTCCAAGAGGAAAACTTTAATTATCATTTAAAATTTCTTCACAACACGTAGAAATTACATCAAAACATATACAAATAGTCATAAAATATCAAGAGAATGCTACAATGATGATAGCCCCGTTATGATATTAACTCTAGGTTTAGCCCACAGCCCCGTTATGAGACAGATGATGGCCCAAAGAGTCACAAATACATATGGCTAGGGTATAATATTTCTTCCCCCTTTTAGGTATGAACAGACTGGATACTCTGATCTAGTATAAGGGAATATATAGATATATAGTTAGCAATAAATTGCATAACGAAATGTTACAATTGTGAGTGAATCAACAACGAACATCCCTCAGTCTACTTTCACTCAGTTCTTTCATCAGGGCCCTGTCGTGCGTTTCTCACTTTCTTACCCTATAACTTGCCGTTGTTCACCGTCAAAAATAGTTGGATCAAAACAACAGAAAGTCTTAACCTCGACAAAGATGGAAGAAAATTATGGAGGCTCGCCAAAGTCTTAAATGATGAGGAATGCAAAAATAAGGAAATAGCCCTACAACAAAATGAGAAAATACTCACAAAGAAAGAGGCAGCTAATGTTTTTGCTCAAAAATTCTCACTTGAGAGCCAGATAAATGTTCCACTGGACAGAAAACAGGAAATTTCCAAAGAGCAAGAAATTTACCAAAATATAAAAACTGTTCCAGAAGAGCATATGACAACAAACCTCACCATGAGAGAGCTAGAGGCAGCCATCGTATCCCTTAAGCAAAGAAAGTCACCTGGAAAAGACAGGGTAACAAATGACATGCTTAAAGAGCTAGGGCCTAAGGCCAAGAAAGTACTCCTCAAGATTATGAACTATAGCTGGAAGCGTGGAATAGTACCACAAGCCTGGAAAGAAGCAGTACTAGTTCCAATCCTCAAAAAGGACAAAGACCGAATGGACCCCAACAGCTACAGACCCATCAGCCTCCTAAGCTGCACGGGAAAGCTTATGGAGAGAATGATCAATACCAGATTAAGCTGGCACCTCGAAGAAAAACAAATTTTACTGCACCAACAGGCAGGCTTCAGGCAACATAGGTCTACAGAGGACCAAGTCACCTACATTGCACAGGAAATCGAAGATGCTTTCCAAGAAAGAAAGCACACTTTAGCAGTCTGGGTAGATATGGAGAAAGCATTTGATAAAGTTTGGAAAGATGGGCTAAGAGTTAAAATGCTTAAATATGGAGTCTGTGGAAGAATGTATAACTTGATCAGCAACTATCTAACAAACAGAACAGCTAGAGTGCAGGTGCACGGACAGTTAAGCAATAAGACTACAATGGAACATGGAGTTCCACAGGGTGGGGTCCTTTCCCCAACACTCTTCCTCATATATATAAATGATATAACAGAAAACATCCACAAGAATGTCCACAACTCCCTCTACGCTGATGACCTGGCCATGTGGACTTCAGAACAATACATCACCACAGCAAGAGTGCGCATGCAGGATTCACTGCTAGCCCTTGAAAGTTGGTCCAAAAAGTGGTTGCTCAAAATAAATGAACAAAAAACTACACACACTATTTTTACCTTGTCAAATAAACCACAGCAAGCAAAGCTGCAACTAAATGGGCAGGCAGTACGAGAAGATGAAACACCAACATACTTAGGAATTACACTAGACCGCCGAATGACATGGAAATCACAGATTAACAAAATACAGCTAAGGGCAAAACTTCGCATGGTCATCATGAAAAAGTTAGCAGGTACCACATGGGGTGCTGATGAGAATATCCTCAAAAAGCTGTACACAGGCAGAGTCAGACCTGCTATGGAATATGGCATCACAGCTTGGTCGACGGCAGCAAAATCAAATTTTGACAGAGTAAACAGACTCCAAAACCAAGCAGCACGTATTATAACAGGGGCCCTAAAGTCTACACAAATCAACCATATGGAAAACATCACAAGGCTACAGTCAATGGAGGGTAGACGTGACAGCAGAGTCTTAAAACAAGCTGAAAAATTTAAGAGGCTCGAAGGACACCCCATGTACCAAAGAATGAATAGGCTAGGAAGAGGCAGGCTCAAGCGAACTAACTTTGTCGCCCAAGCAAAAGAAAAAATTAACAATAATACCATACTAGCAAGCTCAGTTGCAAAGAAAATCCCAACAAGCTCAACTATCCCACTGTGGAAAATAAGATGCTTTCCTAAGTTAAAATCTGATATTCCAAGCACTGAAGGTAAGGGAACACAGACAGAAACACAAAGAAAGTGTATCGCAACCAAGTATATTGACCAAACATTTCCAGCAAAGCTTTGGACACATGCATATACTGATGGTTCGGCAACAAATGCAGTTGAAAATGGGGGTGCAGGCATCCTCATAAAATTAAAGAGTAGAATTCATTCTATGGCAATTGCCACTGGAAAATACTGCAATAACTTCTGTGCTGAAGCAGAAGCCCTGAAACAGGCAGCTGAAACTCTTATTGAATGCAAAGCACAGGCAGAAAAACAGATAGTAATCTTTTCAGATGCCCTCTCAATAATATCAGCGCTGAAGAGCAAGCCAAACTAAAGGATTGAAAGATCTGATAATCTCCCTTGAAAGACTGGCCGAATGCTTCAAGAAGTGCACTATCCAGTGGATACCAGCCCATTGCAACATACCAGGAAATGAGAAGGCCGATAGACTTGCTAAGGAAGGAGGTGCCTTACAACAAAATGATATAGAGACAACTTACGCAACGGCAAAGACCACTATAAAGGCTACATTCAAGTCCAAATGGGAAAGAGAGCACCCGGGACATTTGAAAAATGATGCATATCATCAACTATCCAGAAAAGAACAGGTCATCATTTTTCGGCTACGCACTGGTCACAATAGACTGAGATACCATCTGTACCACAAATACAAAATTGGTGCAACAGATCTCTGCACCTGCGGTACCAGCCCAATGACAGTCGAACACCTGCTGCAATACTGCCCAACCTACAGTAATGAACGGAGTAGCATATGGCAACAACCCACTTCTGTCAACGAAAAACTGTTTGGAGATGTTGGGAGCCTTGGGTTGACTACTGCATTTATTAGAGTCATAAATGTGGAAGTCTGAAGGCGAACGAGGAAGAAGAAGAAGAAGTTCACCGTTTGGCGCACGCTATGACACAATCTGTTTTATCGTTTGGTGAAGCGAATACCCAGCTCTGCAGATCTTGGTTTATCCAATTTGTCCGGGGAGCGTTCTCTTCAGGCGATAAGTTTTATTCAGATTTTAAGTTAGTGTCACTTGAATCAAGTTTGGATAAGCAAGTTTAAACGGGCACACAGAGTCAAACAAAACGCGAGGGTTCCCTTAATTTGGAAAGACAGTCTTGGTTCACTATACACTCTCTCAATACTTGTCGGGAATATTAATGTTACTTCTTGTAATGATTCTCGCCGCTAGGCAGCATGTATATTTGAGTTTATTGTGAAGAAATAAAGTCTGGCTCAAAGGCCCAGTATAAACATTTTTGTCTTTAGAAACCGTTAGAGGGATGGGTATTACTGTCTATCTCTGATGGCACAAGCACTGTCAGACCAGTGTTACTTGAAAAAAACCCCACGTGGTTCAAGATAGGAAATGTCTATGCTACTCACAAGTATGTCTCTTTACTACTAAACGCCGGCAAGTTCTGGGTCATCCCAGTATTCACTACATAAAATGGAAAAAGCACATATAAAATAATTATACATACTATGTATAAGGATATAACTTATATTTTAAACTGCACGCGTAGAGCTTATCATTTAACACTTCCCGTGAGATAAGTTATATTATAAAATCAATTATCATGAATTTGAAATACATATAAATATATTTCGTCAATACTCATGAGACATCTAGCAGTTATAAGTTAGTTTAGAAAATATATCTCGACTGAGTAGTTAGCAGTTAAATTCAATCCATTATGGCTACATGTTTGTTAAGCTAGAAATATAATTTATCCTGCTTTCCACTGTAACTCGTCGACTAAAGAATATTTTTTTTTTTTTTCTTAACCAGCAGCACTTGGGCTTTCAGCCCTTCGGCCCAATGACATGTCATTGCGAGGCTGGGGAACCTGAGGACTTTCCTTCCAACCCGGTCAGGAGCTTCGCTCCTTCCCATCCACAGAGGGTTTATCACAGGAGCCGTTCAGGCTATTCAGTCAAATTTCCGGCCGTAAACATTTCTTCAAACGCCGACGCCCGGGTTTGAACCATGAACACCTGGTCGCCAGTACAACGCCGAAGCCATTACACCAGCGCGGCTCCCGACTAAAGAATATAACAAACTATTAAAATAATCACTCTGCACACAGAACTAGTAAAATATGAAATAAGCGACTTAACACTTTAAACACTTCACAAAATACTAGAATATAGTATATAATATTTTACCTCACACAGAACTACAGGTAGTCGCACCACTTAAGAATTATATGCTTATATATATGGAAGTCTAGAAGTTCGACAAATTGTCGAAACAAACTGAGAACTTCGCTATACAGCTTATACTGTTCCGAGCGACCTGTCTACTGCGAATTTAAGAGTGAGAATGAAAATAAAGTTTCAAACTCGGGCCAATATCTTAAAATTAGACAAAGGGCCCCAACTTATTTCGCCAAGCGAAATTATCTCCCCTACTCCCAACACTTACGTCAGCTTAACGCGTGTCGTAACTGCCACCTACTGACCGAGATGTACGCGTGTCAGTTGCAACTCTCAGACAACCGTCTGCAGCGCGGAGCGCAATTTCACACTTCGCCGGACTATCCCGACGAAAACTCACGCAGTTGCTGCAAAAGGTAGACAATTCGTCTGCCTGTCATGTCCAACGGAGCGAATTTCTCACACCCCAGGCCCAGAAATCTGGTCAGGCAGCGCTCTGACCGGGGAACCTGCAGACGTATGTCTGGCGAGAACCGTATGTTCACAGCTATGGTTCGACCGGCAGAGACTGACATCTACGTAATCGAGTTTCAGTCAGCATGAGAAAAAAAGACGATAAAATTTCGAATGGGAAAAGAAAATATAATTCGCAAACTAACGAATGCGAAAAAATTATATATATGAAAAAGGGTAAAGAGTGACAGAAAAAATTAGAGGACCCGAGTGGAAGAAAAAGGAAAATGTAGACAATTTATAGAACATAACTCCCTATGTGACAATAAGTAATATAACAGTGTACGTCAGATTGGCAGAGTGGTTAAAACGATGGCCTCCCGTGGCAAAGGTACAGAGTTCGAAACACGGTGGCGCCACGCTCCATTCTACCCACCTGTAGATAGGTACCTGGCTCTAATCTTGAGCTAGTGAAGGTAAAGCCAACGAGGACGGGAACTGGTCACTCCCACCTCTCGAAGCTGGACCTAGTATAGTGAAGTCTCTAACATTTCCCTACGGCAGTATCTGCTGTGTGACTACCTTTGCCGTTTTTAATATAACATTAAGTGCTTTGTCGCGAAATTGTGCAGGTAAGGTAAAGTGTGTCGTCGTTAAAACAAGCTTCGGAACCCCTGAAACAAGCTTCGGAACCCCTGCAGCAATGGACCTTAATTGTTGAATAAAATAGTTAGTATACTGGCACTAGAGCGTTAACTGACTGAGTGGTTAGCGCCATTATTTCTCGAGGCAAAGTTAGCAAGTTCGAAACCTGATACCGTCACGCTGCTTTCTACCCGACTGTAAAAGGGTATCTGACTCTGCTCTTGAGTTACGGAAGACAAAGGCAGTGTGATAGTGGTAACCCAGGTTCTATGCTTGTGAAGTTATTCGTTACGCACTGACCCTGTTGTGTGTGTACGTTCTTGATTAAACCAATGATGATAATGACCTGTCTTTGTTCTTATGTACGCGTGTCTGTTACGTTAACTATTGGCTTGTCTTTCTAATGTGACTGCTGAGTGACACCCAATGACCTGTGGCCGTGATAGTGTGGGTTAAAGTTTTCATGTCTTTATATTGTTCGTATAGTGTTGATGTTATAGGTTCAGATCACTGCCCTAATCAGTGGTCAGCATGTGTGAGCAGACAATGTAAACACTCTGCTGTAAACAAGTGATGAAATGCACTGTTAGACAAGACGTACAGATGGTTGATGGTTTCTAACTCTGTTGACACACTGTACTCCAACAGCAGTAAAACGAACTTCAAAGTTTTATTTACATAAAATAGCATCCGCTTCTCTCTTCTGCGAATTTATCTCATAGATTTTACACATTTTAATTTGATATAATTTCTATTCGTACCTTCTCTCAATTCAGCGAACATCCGAAAATCATATTCTTGTACATATCTGTCACTGATCTGCTCTCGTCAAATTTCTTCACTGCTATGTCACCTGGGTGATCTTCTAAAAAGGTTAGGTTATTGATAAGAAGTCGATGCCACCACTGTTGCAATAGGGTTTCTCTATGTGGTAATAACTATCAATGTAACCACCAAATGATAACTATGATAATGTTACCTCTGTAATGTTATAATGGAATATAACTTGGACTGACACTCAAGACAGTACATACGCGAATGAAATAACTTGACAGAAGTCTGGGCCACAGTTCCATACATATAATATCGACAGCATAGTCCTGGACATCAGCAACAATAGTACAAATACTTGCATGGTTAGAATATGTAATACAGTCATCCTTACGTACTGGTAACAACTGCATTCAATGTAAGTGCGGCATTCACTCCTCGCACATAAATCTCTATCTCTGATCTATAATCAATGTAAGTGCGGCACTCACTCCTCGCACATAAATCTCTATATGGTCTGTATACAATGTAAGTGCGGCATCCACACCTCGCACATATATCTCTGTGGTCCTACTTTCAATGTAAGTGCGGAATTCACTCCTCGCACATATATCTCTATCCAAGTTCCTCCAGAACTTAACAGCGCGGGAAAACCACAACGCGCTTACGTAGACCTCCTATTGGCGCGGGAAAGCACACAACGCGCATTCAAATAATAGCATATAATGGTCCTACCATAGACCTCCTATTGACACGGGAAAACGACGTGTCTTTTTAATCCAAAGTGTGGCATTCCCTCCTCGCACATATATCTATACCTCTGGTCTAATCACCAGGCATACTAGTTCCTCCTGAACTTTACAGCGCGGGAAACCCACAACGCGCTCATAAATAACATTATATAAAGGCCTTGTAAATACACCTTACGCGGTACATCATCGCGTCACATTCAATATATTATAATCAAAATCACATACACTATTCACATACTCTAGAAAACACTGACCGTCTCCCACGACGGATGGCCACAGATTCCCCTTTAACAACTCAGTATTCTTCTCTGACACGTATGCCAACTTCATTCACTTCGCACGCTTTTCTCATGTCCTGTAAACCTCAATTCACACATGAACACCACTGAGTATTCTTCAACCATACTCTACGTGCTTCTAACAGTGAACTTTTAAATGTCACATTCCAAGCTTGCATACTTTAATAAAAATACACTCTAAACAGAGTTACTCCTTTCTCTACCCACACACATGTATACACACGTCATGTATCGCTTGACCTTAACCTAATTACTAACCAACTTCAGGACCGTACACAAAAATCCTTAACACCTAACTCTAGCATAGAATACGACTTAACAGTTCACACCGACCCCCGAGGAAAAAAATGATATCATTTTTTTTAAACATTACATCAAACCAAAGTGTGAGGTCGATGCAATATGTTAAGTCACACTAAACAACAAAAAAGGATGGAAATATACTGGTGAACCAAAAGGTTACCACATTAACTTTGGCACAGGAAAGGTGACGTAGGCTTTGCCTTAGCAATCATACTCTACTGGCAAACCAAACACAATTTCATCCTATACAACATTAAACTGTGTTGGATGCAAATCTAACAATGTGTGCATCAATTAATATATTAACCAACACATACGTGTTTCACCAGACAAAAATACATGGGTGAACCAAAATGTACATCAACATTGTTCATGAAGTAATATAATTACATTATAAGTTAACACTTACAACTTATCAAGCTAACACAAATGTTTCATAAATATTAAACAATCTATTCTAAATGTTGCAGTCTATCTGTAAATTCATTTCTCGATTGCTCCAAATCCAGAGTAAAGGACTGATGTCTCACTAAGAAGAAGTATCGGTGAGCAAGCCTGCTGATGACCACCCATCAGCTGCTGTAATGATATGCAATTCCACCAACAACACTGGTATCTCATGGCATAGCATACTTTCCTATGGATAAACAAAATTAGGTAAAAAAAAGGGTAAAGGAACCCGTTACACGCCCATTGAGGCATATTGGGAATATGGTGTTAGGCCCATATTATCTTGACCGTCGGCACACGAGGGGTGATGTGGTCGGCATCACGCCGGCCGCCTTAACCTTCCCAGAGTAGCTCTGGTACCCATTCGGGGCTGGGTCGACCCAGGAGCCGTTTGTGGCCTAAAAATTTTTCCGCCTCATCTGGGGATCGAACCATAGACCACTGCGCTAGGAAGCCAGTGCACTAACCACTATGCTACCGCGGCTATAAACAAAATTAGGCAAGAATAAAATCATTTGCCTTGGAAAATTTGTATCACATTATGCCATATCATATACCCTTCTATGTCCACCCCATTCCACTAAACATTCCCAGTGGGGTGACAAAATAATCAATTAAGGGATGATATACCCATTTCATATGTCTTCGTGATCAGCGACCTTAGATACTACACCCTGTACCTCTCAATTAAGCTTTACCACTTTAGTTAATGAAATAAGTCAATCTAAAACACCTAGTTACACTGACTTGTACTGTACACCTGTTCACTTTTTGTTGTCTATCTACACTCTGACAAATTTCCATTCTTGAAAAATATTAAGTTTCTCTAGACAACTGTCTCTTTGAAAGATATAGCTTCGATCCTTGTTCTATGCACAGTAACAATTAACCTCTCATGCTGAGTCATAACAAGTACCAATCTCTTCCAACTAACATCAAAACTATTTTCAATCTAGAATACATCATCATCATTACCACGATCAGAAAAGTATTTCCAAATAGCACAGTATCTTTAGTAGAGCAAACAGATCACTTATGTCCCACTTATCAGGTGGTAACTTTTTAATGGCATTGAACATTAACATCTTCAATGGTTCTTTTCCTTTATCCATGTATCTGTTTTTGAAATTGAAAGATAATATTAACTCTAACTGGTCTGTAACTCCAACACAATTTCCTTTCAGACCATCCATCACAGTCTTCCACACTTCCTTCCTTGAAGCTTCAGTCTCTTCAAGTACTACTTTCTTGGCAACAGATGTAGCATCCTTCATCTTCGCCCTCCTATACTGCATTTGAGCATCTAAAGGTTCCTTCTTCCAATCTGATTGATCTGTACCAAGCGCAGCCTCATGTCTCTCCTCCGTAGACTTAGCTTGATCTTTCAATGCTTCAGCTTGCTGCTGTAATCTTTGTTTAGCTGCCTTAAATTGCTCTTCTAGTGTATCAAATGTAACAAAGTAACTCTCTTCTAAAGCATTACTTTTCTCCTTCCACCGAGATGACAGGACCTTGCAATGTTCCTCTTTAACTTGAGTATTACCCTTACACTCAGTTAATATCCTGTTCCTATACGCCTTGAATTCATCATTTAATCTTTGAATACCATCTTTGTATTCCTTTTCTAATAACTGCTCAACAGTCTTGAATCTTCCTTCTAATATTGTACACTTTTTCTCGAAAGTTCCCTCTTCTTGGATCAATTTGTCTATCTTTAACTGATCCTTGTCACCCCAAAAACCCATTTTTGGTAACAACACTTCTTGAGGTGCATGGTATGTTTCATCATGCACTGGACTTGTCATTGTCTCATAGGCTTTTGTAGACATTGCATTCTTACTAACACTTATTGATCTTCTTTCCATAGAATATAAGTTAGTTTTACTCCTAACTGACTCATCATTGATGATAATCTTTTGTGGTTCATCCACATTCAGTCTGGACATTTTCCCAACTGAGACTAAACAGTCTTCACAACAATTATCTGTTTGTACAGTGACTTCTTTCTTCTCACTTTGAACAGAAACATTCCTAGTTTCAGTTTTCACCATATCATCTGCTATATTAGCTTTCCTCTTTAAATTCAGTTTTGGTCTCTTGCTATCATCCAATACTGGTAAAGCAATTCCAGTTGTAACTTCTCTTATTTCCTTAATCTCTATCAGATATACCTTTGCTCTCTGTGGCTTGTATTTATCATCCACTTTTACCATAGTGTTAAACAATTCGTAAGACTCACAATCTCTGATAGCCAAAATAAAGTCTCTTAAGGCTATTCTTTTCTTTCTGTTTCTAATTGTTCTTGAACAGTCTGCCATGACTATAGATTTACAGACTAGATTCCCAAAATAAGAAAGTATATTCACTACAATAATAAATTATCAGTATTAATATACCTCTACATAGGTACTACAATAACATAGTAACAAATCACCAATAATTCTAAAGATAATACACACAAGTAACCCTAAAATCAGTCACTTATAATAATCAGATCCACCTATGTCTAGACTAAGACATGTGTAGCTGAACACACTAATCCTCAATATTCTTTGACCATCATACCTACAATGCTTAGATTCTAACACAGTAATCATACAAACTATTTGTAACTAATAACCAGGACCAAAACACAGTGAATGATGATAATAATGAAGTATACCGCTAACACAAAACCATAAACAAACAAACAATAACTGACAGGTGGGGGGATAATAAACACCTGCAATACAAACGACAACAATAGAGCTGTGAAATGAACTTATTTACAAGATAGTAGAAAATTAACTCAAGAAAACTACAAGTAAACATGACAAAAGAGAATAAATTATGTAACAATGATTACACAAACCAAACTATAACAGCTAACACCAATAAATGTCAAAGAATTCCACGGGCACTAGCTACCAAGTCTCTCCAAGACTGGGCCTCCCATACAATGGAATTAATTTTACAAAAAAAAAAAAAAAACCTACAGAATAGATTAATACCAATTCCTTCTAATGAAGAACAAAGTATTAATAATATATAAACAAGTAACACAAATATAAAACGCTAACATAACAACGAATACAAATGAATGACCATCAGGAATGTCAGTAGAATGGTATCTGAACAAAGAAGTGCAACAATGGCATAAACTGTGACTTATCTTAAGTATGTCTTGATTACAGTCTATGGTTCCACTGAGATAATGCAATACAGCTGAAGGATCTCTGTGTTGCTATGGCTGGCACTACAGCAAGCTTGTCTCACCGATGTTCAACTCGCGCAGATTCTGTACAAGATACAAAACAATGTAAATAACTACTCAAAAGTATTGCCATAAACATTAATCTAATAACCACATTTAGAACCACTTAAATATGATGTAGACTAACACTAATACTAATAGAAACTTACAAGAAATAAATACCCATAAAATAGCTAAGTAATGTAAGGATGAAAAGGAAAAAATAAATAAATATAAGCTTCTATAGTCTCTACCAGATGACAGAAGAATAGTACTAATAGTAGTATAACACCGAATAATTACAAAGGCTTAACAAAAAGTCGAATATAATAAATCAATAAACTGTAACAGATGATAGAAACGACCTAACAAATAAGCTTTACGATTAATAAACAAATAAAACTAATATATTATTTATATTTATAATAAAACTACTAGACTAATATTAAACTTAAACAGAAAAACTCTTACGGTTGTAATTAGTCCAGATAATTAATCTATAATATTAATCTTAATATATAATTTACACAGCACCAAGTACAAAGCAGAAACAAACACTCAGAACTTAACACACATGCACGAGAACACACAACACAGTAGAAAAAGTCAGTTATACGAAAACTACAGAATAAGATTCAGTACTAACGACACGAAACAAACGAAACAGGACAAATTACCGCACAACGAGAAAGAAAAAAAAAATACTACGCACAACAATACACTAATCACACAGTTTCTAATACAAATTAATAAGAAATAATACGTATCTTTAATACATATGGTTCGTTGATCTTGACTGTAGACCAATGTTCCAGATGTGTTGTTTACTCCACTTCCTTTCCGATGGCTTGATGATAAAAATGACTGCACAGCACAACACACGTGAAGTACAAACAAGATCCTCTGATAAGTTTCAACGGGCCAGTACACCCCCGTCAAACACTTGAACGTTGAAAAAAAAACAGGCTACTTCATGCAGATTCCGATGCGATGACTTGACCGAGTACACACCTAAGCAAAGTTGTCCTTGCACCCTCCGTAACGATGTCTGTCAGTAAACAGGAGCTAGCTGGAACGTGTAAATTAGACGATAATTGGGTCACAACATGACCGCTGTACGCTGATTGGCAGAAAGTTCACGCACTTCGTGTTTACTTTTCTGGCTTGACTCAGGACTGTAATGTCCAGCTGTATGAAGAATTTACCGTATGTCTTTTAGAACTCAGTTACGTTGACTCCAAAATATAAATCAGATGTATGGGTGTTGACATCTGTTGTAAGCATATTATGTCTATTGACTTCGCGCAAATAAATCTTTTAGATGAATTTCATTAGTGTCCAAATACTTCATTTACCGTCCAACGAATTTCTGAAGTTTTACCGTACTTCAAGATTCCGGGGCGGGTTGATTGATTCCAATAGTCCTGGGTTCAGAAAATTGAGCCCCCTAAATCACTGGTAACCACCACTGATAAGAACTGTTTTGAAGACAGGACGGACGCACCATGATATAAATTGAATCAGAAAGTCTGGGTCACAGTTCCATACATATAATATCGACAGCATAGTCCTGGACATCAGCAACAATAGTACAAATACTTGCATGGTTAGAATATGTAATACAGTCATCCTTACGTACTGGTAACAACTGCCTTCAATGTAAGTGCGGCATTCACTCCTCGCACATAAATCTCTATCTCTGATCTATAATCAATGTAAGTGCGGCACTCACTCCTCGCACATAAATCTCTATATGGTCTGTATACAATGTAAGTGCGGCATCCACACCTCGCACATATATCTCTGTGGTCCTACTTTCAATGTAAGTGCGGAATTCACTCCTCGCACATATATCTCTATCCAAGTTCCTCCAGAACTTAACAGCGCGGGAAAACCACAACGCGCTTACGTAGACCTCCTATTGGCGCGGGAAAGCACACAACGCGCATTCAAATAATAGCATATAATGGTCCTACCATAGACCTCCTATTGACACGGGAAAACGACGTGTCTTTTTAATCCAAAGTGCGGCATTCCCTCCTCGCACATATATTTATACCTCTGGTCTAATCACCAGGCATACTAGTTCCTCCTGAACTTTACAGCGCGGGAAACCCACAACGCGCTCATAAATAACATTATATAAAGGCCTTGTAAATACACCTTACGCGGTACATCATCGCGTCACATTCAATATATTATAATCAAAATCACATACACTATTCACATACCCTAGAAAACACTGACCGTCTCCCACGACGGATGGCCACAGATTCCCCTTTAACAACTCAGTATTCTTCTCTGACACGTATGTCAACTTCATTCACTTCGCACGCTTTTCTCATGTCCTGTAAACCTCAATTCACACATGAACACCACTGAGTATTCTTCAACCATACTCTACGTGCTTCTAACAGTGAACTTTTAAATGTCACATTCCAAGCTTGCATACTTTAATAAAAATACACTCTAAACAGAGTTACTCCTTTCTCTACCCACACACATGTATACACACGTCATGTATCTCTTGACCTTAACCTAATTACTAACCAACTTCAGGACCGTACACAAAAATCCTTAACACCTAACTCTAGCATAGAATACGACTTAACAGTTATCTTTATAACTTTTCACTTAGTGACTTTCTGGTGTATCTTGCTAGAAGACTGGCCTACACTGCCAGGGATGTTGATTTTCTACCAGTTTACCTGATCACTACGTCTGTCTCTGTTTTATCTAACAAAATCTATCTTCGATATAAAACTGCAATCATGCCTGCTGAATTGAACAACACAAAACCTTGACAACTTGATAATATAACTCTTGTTATGGCATGTCTGTAACCACAGTAGCCAACCACATCAAAAAAGGCTTGTTTTCCAGAAACATGAATATCAAGAACCTTGCTCACTAATGAATTTCCAAACTACCATCTCTCTAGCACACACTTGCTAACTTACGCTCAGCGCGTTCAAAATCAGACTGACTAATTCCCCTTTCTAACATTTTCCGTTCACTCCTAAAATGTGTTCATCCTACCACAACTTTCTCGTGCGTATTTTTTTCTTCTTGCTCACCCACCAAAACTTACAAGGGACGTAATTCCAAGTTATCTCCCTTTGATGATTTGACTCAAAACCATACTCTTCTCTTCAATTCTTATTACAAAAACTTTACATGCAAATTTGTCCCACCACAATTTTGGACTCACTTAATATGCTTAATTCTAAACATAACTACTACATCTTCCAAGTGGAAACCACGGAGTTTCCTCCCCTTGCTAAAAGCACTCCTCTATACATATCACTTCCCTTCAACAAATACGAACAGTCTTTTAACTACTCCATTCATTTTTTCCAAACCATTTATCTACACTCACTTACTTTTCTAAAACCGAGGAAGTTGAGGGGAACTGCGGTAAGACGTGGAATACAGGGCGGAAGTCACTTTCTGTTCAGCCACGCGGTCATCAACAGACAGCGATTTTGATAGAATTTCGGTTCTTGCCTTCAGGGAAGTACCCAGTTTTTATTTTATTTAGTTTTTATGTGTCCTGTCTAGCCTTCACTTTCTTTCCTTTCCTGACGAAGGCCTTGTGGCCGTAACGTAGACTATTTTCTTTGTCTTTTGTCCTCGTAAGACGAATCACCTTTTTTCGATTTTTTTTCAAACCCATCCTTTTCTAAAACCAAACCACCGTTCACAGACCAGACAACTATGATGACTACAATGACTGATCGACTCGTAGCTGACAACAAAATTCCTTTATTGTTGGCAATAAACATATTCACAATTGGCCATCTCCGTGCCCGATTATAAAGGTAATAGAACACATATGACTTCTACGTTAACCCTTCATACAGCGTTTAATTCACTGGTCAGGAACTAGTTGATTAACGCTTGACCTCTGCTGATTACTATAATACTGTCTACTATTCTATACTTGTTAATGGGCTGATCTCAATATATACAATTTGGCTTCGAAATATTAGCTGGGTCACCTCCAGGTGAAAACTTATTCTTAGCCACTAGAACTGATCTTTATAAAGTCTGCCTATGCGTCTGACACTGGACCACTGCTTCTAAACACTTGTTCTTGACTATCTGCACTTGATTAACTATTCGAGAGTTTACCTACCAAGATGTCCTGAATGAACTGTTGGCGTCATACTTGGACACAGCTCGACATGGAAATTATTTGTCGTGAAAACATCTTTCGTCCGTCTTCCTTTCTGCAAACTGCAGCGGTACCGTATACAATGGTACCTGAGCTGGCCATAACTTTATAGCTGGTCGTTATGGTCAGTCTACGCCAACCTGCTCTCAGCTGGCGACGAGTGAAGAGTGAACTAAAACTCTTCTGTCAGCGCACGGACTTCCCGTGTCGCTGATGACGTATGAACTAAGTATGAACTAAGTCCCGCTACTCAATAATTATCCCTGCTTATTCTAATCCCAGTTATCTCCCTTTTCCTATCACAGCAGCGAGGAAGGATACTGGTCACCTCAGCTCATAAAGATAAAATCAAGTATAGTGACGTCTCTAACAAGTTCACTTCCCGACGGCAGTATCCTCTGTGGAACTATCTTTTCCTTTATACAGACATTGCTTTTGTCTGCTGCCCCTAAACAAAACACCAACCTACAAGATTTTTAAGATATATATTTGGACATGCACCTTAATATAACCGACGGACCTTGTATCTAGGTTGAACCCGTGCGTGTCTCACCAGAGCCGGATTAAGCTAAGAAGCGCGTCTATGCTTTTTGGTGTTTGGGCCCTCCTTCACCTGATAGGCAATAATTTTAATATCTTTTTTTCAAACCCCTCAGCATGGGGATGGTATATCCTAGTATTATTGATAGAATGGTATGTTAGTTTGTTACCATGGTGATGGTATATACTAGTATTATTAATAGAATGGTATGTTAGCATTGCTTACCTCTTTTATTAGTAATTATTTTTTTTTTAATGTTTACTCCTGGTAGGTTCAACCAAGCTGGACAGGTCTGTGCGGGTAGGGATCAGACAAAAGCTGTTACACTGGTCCTCCAGGTTGGGGTTTTTAGCGCAGGGCCGACACCCCTGCCTATGTAAATGATTTGAGCCGTTACGGAAACAGCAACAAATGGAAAAACTTTGATGCGGGACGGACATCTGGAGTCTCAGGCTCGTATGACAGTCAGTGGTGAAAGCTGAAAAGAAGCTATTGGCATGAAAACGGATGCCCTGACCGCAAAACATGAAACTAGAATTAGATTCTCGAACGTCAGAACCATGAATATCCTGGGAATAAGTGAGAGCAGATGGACCTGGACGGGGAGAATAAAAACAGCTACAGAGGAAACGTTACTTTACTCTGGTAGAGAGGATGGTCAGCACAATGAAGGCGTAGCCATTATCCCGAAGAAAGGAATAGAAAGGTCATTACTGGAATGGAAACCCATCAACAACAGACTGATAAGAACAAGACTGAGAGGGAGATTCACCAACAGTACAATAATACAATGCTATGCACCAACAAATGACAGCGATGAAGAGGTGAAGGACAACTTCTATCAACAGCTACAACAGGAAATGGAAACTGTACCTAGGTACGATCTTATTGTAGTAATGGGAGACCTCAATGCGAAAGTTGGTACACACTTATAATGAAAGAGTAATGGGGAAATGCGGCAGTGGAACAGTAAACGAGAATGGGGACAAACTATTAGGCTTCTGCAGCAACAACAACCTGGTCATCGGAGGAACACTTTTTCCGCACGAAGAAGTGCACAAGTTAACGTGGGAATCACCAAACGGACGGGACAGAAACCAGATAGACCACATTATGATCAATCGTAGACGGAGGCATGCACTACAAGACGTGAAAGTAAGAAGAGGCAGATGTGGGAAGTGATCATCACCTTGTAGTAGCTAGACTGAAGGTGAAACTCAGAGCTACTGGACCAATTGCAATCAAACAGAAAAGATATAACATCATGACACTCAAATATTCCCTAACCAGAAAAGCTTTTTGTGGTTGATGTAAAGAGACGATACCAAATTGCCAAAAGCCAGAAAAGTACAGCGAGTGATGATGTTGACCAGAAATTTAAGATCATTTCAACAATATTAAAGGAAAGGCTTTTGACAGCATTCACAGGGACAGCCTATGGAAAATACTGAGGGCTTATGGAATTCCTAGCTGCATTGTTTCCATTATAAAAAGATTCTATTCTAACTTTACATGCAGTGTTGGGTTGAGCAACCTAACTTTCGAGGTGAAGACAGGATACGACAGGGATGCTCCTTATCAACAACTTTATATTTGACAGTCATAGACTGGGTGATGCGCCAGACAACATAGGGCAGTCCAAGAGGAATTAGATGGACAACTTTTTTCTACACTGGAAGACCTGGAATATGCAGATGACATTGCACTACTCGCACATTCACATCAACACATCCAAGAAAAAAAAACCGATAGACTGAATAAGTATAGTCAGCAGGTGGGTCTGAACATCAATCTGAAGAAGACAAAGGTCATGACACTCAATGTGATCAATCCTGAGCCAATAACAATAAGGAACCAGAAGCTAGAACAGACAGGTACATTTACATACTTAGGATGCACAGTAACACCAGATGGCGGAACAAGCACGTGTGACGAAATGGGTTATAAATTTTGGGCACTTGGATGGAGCTACCATCCCTCCTAATTTTTTTCTGATTTTTGGCACGCCCATTTCACTTCTTTTCGTTCTTCTGTAGATATAAGCGGGGTAACTGGCTGTTACTTCTATTTGATAGGTTCCCTCCCCTTAGTCTGTAATGTTGGTAGGAGATAATTGACGCGTCCCGGACTCTTCGTCGCGGACAGCGGCATCCTTCTTTAGAGCTCTTTTGACCACGAGTCAGAAGCCCGACACTCAGTTTTGAGAGGGAGCGGCAAAAAGTTCCCGAGTCTTTGACACCAAGGAAAGCTTTTGCCTTTCGTATGTCGGCGGGTTAGAATCTATATATTACGCCATATATTGGCGGTTTCTTTCTTTTTTTTTTTTCTTTGCACGAAAACACGGGAAACTGTTCCTGGAGTTCCGTCATGTTACGTGGCAGCCCGGGCGAAGGAGCGATTTGGCGACTTGTCCGAGACACCTGCGTTTTTTGAGAGACGGTCAGGTAGACTTCTTTGTGCTTTGATGCCAGGGAAATTATGGGACTCTATGCGTAACAACCTTCACCCTGTTACGCCTAAGTCTTTTGTAGCGAGTCGCCATTAAGAATTCTCTAAGCAATTATTACGATTGTTTTCGGCATTCTCTACGCAGATGTCAATGCACGTGTAAGCCCACGCTTGAACATCTGTGCCCTATTCTTACTATATATACAGTCTACTTCTGTCCCTAAATTGCTTCAGTCCTAAAATTCCTGTCGTGAATGGTAGAGACCCTGTGCAGTTTGCCATCTAATTAGTGAGGAATATTCTCCACAAGTCTCGGTAAGCATTCTTAAATAACTTATTAATAATTTATTCTTGGGATTTATAACGAGTCAGAGTAAGCCATCTTAGCGGGTTCTAGTAATTTATAGTCCGGCCATCGCTCAACAAACACCAGGAGATATAATAGTAATTTCTCTTTTTCTGGGAAAATTATGTTATGCCACTTACGGTTTTTTTTTCTAAGCCAAATAGTTGTGTACCTTGAACTGCTACATGGAAGCTCGACTAGAGAACCCCCTTATTCACAAAGTGTCCATAAATCTAACCGGTTTCACTAGAGAACGATGGTCAACACAGAGGGTACTAATAAGCTTATTTCTTGGTGTTACGACCTCTGTAGTGTATAATTGTTTTCTACCTGTAAGGTTGTTTTAATTGATTACTTGTGTACTGTACGTTACTTTTAAACTCAGTTAAAGATTTCCCAACAGTAGCCTTATTTGTTGTGCCATATAGATGCTTGTAAATGTAATGAGATCAAATGTCCTACAGCGAGCCTGACGATTGTGTTTTAAACGCTTGTGCGTTAGGCCAGACGGACGTATGTTATAAGGTCAGTTCTGCGCCAGTTAACGGCCAGGTTTGTTTACCTACAAACACTCCCCCCTCCCCCCAAGCGCCAGTCGCTGGTAACCTGATTATGCAAAGTTATGAGGTTAGCAGTACGCTTGCCCAGCCCGTATCTGCTCGCTTGTCTGGTGAACGGTCAGTGGGGGGGGGGGGAAGGGATAAAACTGTGGGACCAGTTCAGCCCTGGCCAGCAGATACTATTGAGAAGGGACGGGTTGTGTATAAGCTTAACTGTACCTGCGTATGTTGTAACATTTAATTATTTATTTTGACTAGATGATAAGTGTTTTTTGACTATGCTTTATTACAGCAATACCCGGTTCACTCCGACAGAGTTCTGAGCCATCAGCCTGGAATTATCTTCTTGCCTTCCTATAAAGGCCGGATAAACCAGCTACCCCTTTACGTCGGGATTTCCCCAACGACTGCATTTGCTATCAGTCTGACTCCATTTTATGGGTCAGTTGGGTAATTTTCCTTGCGGGAATATTTGTTAACGCCACCTCGCCAAGAAGTGAAGCACCCATGCTTCATTGGTGTCTACGGCATACATCGCGCATTAAATCACATGCCTTCACAAGGGTGGTTCGGCCCGCGCCGCTAGTGGTGGGATTATCTCCAAAGCACACATAAACCTGAGCGCCTTCAGTGTCGCCCTTTAGATCCCGGATCTACAGTGCACTGGTATTTTTTAAAGGACTCAGCATTTGCCCTGAAAAATTCTCTCCGGAAGCGATTTATAGAGTGGAGTTCTGTGTTTCTTTCCACAGATTTAGCAGCATAACCTGGGAGAAGAGAGGGTCACCATTTCTTCTGCTGCTATTCGCCTTCTAGCTGTAACACATGACGTATGCCAAAGGAGTAAGACAAATTGTGAGAGTGCACCCAGAAAAGTAGCTGAGAGGGAAAGAGCTCTTAATAAACTGTGGATAGGGACAGTTAGTGAATTTAATAGCTGTGTGCTGACAATACGAAGACAGTGGCTTAGTTTATGTAGGTAGGAACTTCATTATTTCAGGGTTCCCTGCTGAAGGAATTAGCAGCACATCCATTCAATAACTTGGGAGTTTATATCTGGATTAATTATACTCATTTATTATTTCGATTACTAGCCTTGACTGTATCTTACATTGATACATGAATTATGTTGTTTGATGTTTTATTGTGATTGATAATTTTGCTTTACCACAGTTTCTTTTGTTGTTAATAAACTAGAAAATTACTCAGCGGATCGGACTATACTTTCTATCTGTATTCCACCTTGATTGTTTGTGGGGTCATTAATGTGTACTAAACCTTATCTGCAAGAAAAGAGAGAGAGAGAGACAGTGTGACAGTAGTTAAAACATGGTTCACGAGTGGCAGGAGGGGAGAGTCAGTATCTGTTCTCTTCTCATGATAGCTATAAGTCACTCTACCCACATTCAACACCCGAATTCATCTATCTTCTCAGACGTCACTCAAACTTTTGTCTTGTCTCAGACTTCATACAGACGTTTGTCTTGTCTTAGGCAGACACGTGAAAACCACGTGTGACAGCAACGGCATCAACAACATAATGAATAAAGCGAGAACAGCCTTTGCTAGTGTCAACAACATTTGGAAGTCTTCCCAGTACAGCACAAACACCAAATTAAGATTGTACGTTCTGTGCTTCTCTGTGGTGCAGAATGCTGGAGAGTAGTAGAGAAGGAAATGTCGAAACTGTCCTCTTTCTTCACAGTCTGCCTAAGGAAAATTCATCACATCTTTTGGCCAAACACCATCAGCAACCAAGAACTACTTATTCGGAGTAACTGTAGTGAATTTCTAAATACAATATATAAATTAGAATATAACAGTATAGGGCATAAAGGCAAAGATAAGAAAGTACTAAAAACAATTTCTGCTAGAACGGTTGGTGTCGCCTACGCCTTCAGATTATTATTTGCTAACGAATAGACGAACAAAACGGTACCCAATTTTTCAAATTCGTCCTTGACATAAACGAACCACTTTTCCTAGTTCTAAGAAATATTTGCCTAAAATGCATTGTGGAACGAGGAGGGGCAAGGATAGATGAAAATGCTAATTCGTTTCGCATTGATTTCAAACTAAAAGCCAACAATAGCACAGTGGCAAGCCTTGCCTTAGGGGTTTCCCCAATGCGATGAAAAAGTTAGAATTGTGGACGCTACGGTCATGGAAACATGTTTAGCTCTTATTGTGAATGACCTAAGCTCTCGTATTTAGCTTGAAAGTACATGGAAAAAGAGTGAACGAGAGGTAGTTTAAAAATAAACAACTAACATAGAAAAAAAGATAGAATTTTGAACCAAACCACATAGCCCCTTAAAAATCGTATATTCGTGTACCTGAAGACTTGCTGACCAAGAATATGTTGTTAGTTATCTAAATAGACCCTTAACTAATCAAATATTGATAAAACAATACATAGAGATCAGAGATACTGTCAGGTCAAGTCATATCTGCTTAGATTGGATCGCATATTTTTGGGGAAAAAAGTAGGTGACAGATAGGCTAAGATAGTACAGTGAATCTGATTGGGTGGAATTTGAAGTGAGACGAAATATTATTGGCTGACCTTTGAATAAACTTAAATAGCCTAGTAACGTAGAAAGGTTTGAATGATATTTTTTGAAAGACTGTTTACACTGTAATATTAAGAGTGATTGGCCAACTGAGTCGATATTGTCAGAACAAGCGTTAGGGGGGACGCCATTTCTTGATAAAATTCTACCAGCGATTGATGAGATCAGGCTGTGCTTTCAAATACAATTTCTAGGCAGCCTGGACAATAAAACAGATCGAAACTGAGTCAGTCATCGTCACTGTGTAGTTCATTGAAGAAATTGTGGTAAGATTGACATTTATTAACATTTATTTTATATAAAAATTGAATGTGAAATAATAATATATGTCTGTTCATGAGTGGGTCTATAGCGACCATGAGGCAAAGCCTAGAGATTGATCCACCATGTGATAGACTGTCAGAGAGGTGTAAAACTACAAGAATATGTATGAGTGTCATAAAGGAGCATAACACTTATCCTATTATATGGAAAAGATTAAAGCTGGAATTGCAGTGGCGTTGTAACTATTAGGGGAGAGGAATACTGGTGTACATTGTCACATCAAAAGATAATGGTGGCATAGGTTTGTATAAGGCTATGACCCTTTTCGTTTGTTTGTAATGTATCTGTCCTTAAATGTGGACTATTAGTGTATGCTAGGCATTAAGAAGGATGCATAACCTTCACATTTCAGAGGTCCTGGGTACTGACGTTAATGTGGTACCAAACGCTTGAAAACTGATTGATTCAGGACTCTGCCTGTATACTTCGAGCCCATGCTAGTGGCCATTGCCTATCAAACAGGGAACAGATTGTCAAGCGAGCAGAGGAAACGTTCTACCTGTATTCTACTGCCAAGTTAAGTTCATGTTCGGCACCTGGAAGCTCAACTAACAGAACTTTAAAAAGACTATAAAGTGACAGTGAATAAAACTGGGACAAATATTTAATAGTCCCACAAGAGACAAACGAAAACAAACATAACTAAAAGGGTGTGATTTTAAACAACAACCTAGAGGTACTACCAGTATTACCTTAAAGTAGGAAAATACAACTACATACGTATATTAGAATAATATCTTTATGTATGGACAGAAGATCTACTGTGCTATTTGACTGATGTAAATGATTCTTTTGATTGCACTTTTTATTGTCAGTCCTGGTTCAAAATAAATTAGAATCAGGATAATAAATTGTAAAAATTATATTTACACAAATTTCAACCACAGTCTTAAATAAGATAGCCTTTTAAAGTGTCGTTTGTATGTTGTTGTGGTAGTACTGTGTGCTGTTGTGAATAATAAACTAGTTGTTTGTATGTTTGTTGATTATTGTACATTACACTTTACCTTCATAACCCTAGACACTACACGAAGTCATTTAATATAATAATATAAATACTATTTGAATGAGATAAAAGGGGTGGTAGCGGTAAGGTACCCTGAAAAGTTCACAATACTATTGGGTAAATTCAGGGACCTTCATAGCTAATCTCATTTATTACAATAGTAATATCTAACAAACCAACGGGCTGATCACCCGTTTGCCAGTCACTTTGATTACGGAAACAACGGCAAACGGATTGATTTGTCGTTGCCCTAAAGACGCCATTAGGCGTGATGGGAACAACGGCAAAGAAAATCTATTCGCTGTTGCCCTTAAGACGCCACTAGGCGTAATGGCCACTGACTGCTTTGCCGGTCGTTGGCTAAGGACGGAAGAAGAAGAATGTCTAACAACAAATCATAACATCAAAATCCACCACAGTAATTAGGAGGACATGCACACCATCATAGCTGGCAGACGCTGGAGTTGGGTTGGCCACGTCCTCAGAAGAGACCCCGATGCCATCACAAGAACAGCTATGCTACGGACTCCCGAAGGAAAGCGAAAAAGAGAGGCCGACCAAAAACAACTTGGTGGAGAACAGTGGAGGCTGAGATGCAAAGAATGAACCAGAGTTGGGGCACTGCACGAAGGATGGCTGCCGACCGAACAAAGTGGAAGAAGTTTGTTGCTGCCCTACAAGACGCCACCAGGCGTGATGGCCACTGACTGCTTTGAGAGTCGGCGGCTAAGGATCAAAGAAGAAGAAGAAGAATGTTTATAAGTATGTTATTATTATTATTAAGGTAAACACAAGGAAGTTTTGATTCATGATTATCATTTATCTGTAGGCCTACAGTGAAAATATAATGAGATCCCTAGAGGACATGCCAGAAACATCATTTGGCGGACATAATATAAACAACTTGAGATACGCTGATATAACAGTCTTAATAGCAAAAAGTGAAAAGAAGCCGCAGGAAGTGGTTGATATAATAGTGACAAAAAGTGAAAATAAAGGCCTCAGACTTAGTAGCAAAAAGACAGAAGTAATGGTCGTCTCAAAGAAAATGACTTCTCTAGAACGCACTATCAAAGTAAATGAACAGTTTTAAAACAGGTCAATTGATTCAAATACCTGGACACATTAATAACAACGGATGGAAGATGCATTTCAGAAGTGAAGAGCAGAACAGCTCATGCAAAAGCAGCATTCTGTAAAATGAAGAGTATTTTATGCAACAATTCTTTGTCACTGGAAGTAAGAAAGAGAGTTCTTCAGTGTTATATAGAACCAATCCTGACATATGGGAGTTAGTCATGGACAATTAGTAAGCAAGTAGGGAATGCACTAGAGGTCACAGAGATGTGGTTTTACAGAAGAATGTCAAAAATACCATGGACAACTCAAAAGAGTAATGTGGATGTCCTGAAAGAGGCCAATGCACAAAGGAAATTTATTTCACAAGGTAGAAAGAAGCATTCCACTTTTATTGGGCATGTTATGAGAGAAGGAAAGCTAGAATATATCGTAATAACAGGTAAGACTGAAGGAAAAAGAAGGGAAGACAAAGAGAGCAAATACTGGACAGTTTGACATCGTGGCATGGAAAGAAGTCAACAGCAGAATTGATAAATTGTACAATATTCTTGTTCAGAGTTTCTTCTTGATTTTGTTCGTTTTATTTAGTTTTTATTTATTTAACGTATAAGCATAATTGTGATTGTCCCTATTTACAATGATTTGACAAATGTGATGCCACTTTCTCATATCGGCAGTTTTTCATATTATTTGTAATTGAAAACAATATATATCCTAATTATAACCCATCAGAGGTTGAACGGGATATTTTTCTTCATTAATTAAAAAAATAATAATAATAAATTGTACTGGAGACAAGAAGTTATGGAGAGACATGATCTCCTACGCCACTAGGCATGGTACTTGAAGAAGAAGGTAAACACAAGAAACACATTTTATTGAACAATCTATGCATTTTTTTTATTTATTTATGCACGGGCCCCATGAGCTACGGGCCACTAGTCTTCAGCCTACTTAACCTATTGGATTAATCGGCCCTGCGCTTCGCCAAAACGAGGCAAAAGCTTATTTAATTTAAAATACCTTGTTATGTCTACTTCTCCAGCTAGTAGGGGATGTAATTATCGGCTTGTTTCTGTTATTTGAATTGTGCGGTTGTGTACCTTACAATTAAAAAATTTTCCATTGTCCGCTGTGCTTTCCACTTATCATTTACTTTAACTTATTACGCCGTCACAAACTCTTTTTCTCTCTTCTGCTTCTCCCTGTCACTATCTTCTCACCGTCTTCAATTTACATTTTGTTTTTCATCGCTACTGTGATAGAACCCTGTGCGTAAGTATCCTGGAGGTCACCAAGGAGACATAAAAAGAATAAATGCAACTGCTATTTCAGACAAAAGTTGTGACAGCAAACTCATCATGTAAAACACAATGCAACGTAAATCACCACTGTAAGAGGGCATGAAGTATTTTGATGCACCCTGAATGTGGTGGAGGCAGCCGCCATTATGACTGAAAAACAAGGGTAAAGTTCCTTCTATAAGACGTGAAATGTTTGAGAAATTGCTAAACTTGAGTTTCAACTTTCTGAGATTGGTGATGACATGTTCCTGCCCTTGCTGCCTGATCCATCCGCAATATGCTAATTATCTTACTGAAACGTCTGTAACCAACAATAAAAAAAAAAATCCTGTCAGCGATTCTGGAAAATACGGAAAAGGCATGCATTGCCCCGTGAAAGCTAAATTGACCACACATTAAAAGAACGCGCATGTCATGCAATCTTTTCATGAGTATTTTCGGGAAAATGCGGAATCGGTGCCCATCGCACCGTGAAAGCCAAACTGAACAACCCTATAAAGCACGCAGGTGTTTCAATTTTCATGGTGCATTGACCAGAAGGCATGATAACTTTGACTACAAAGATCGTTAACCAGAAGGCATGATAACTTTGACTACAAAGATCGAATGAAGTTCAAGTGGAATCTTAAGGAATGAAGTGACAACAGGAGAATCGGTGCCATCATCAGGACAAGCAACAGGACAAGCTCAACATAAGTATTTCCCGGTCATGTTTTGGCGGGTTAATTGCTCGCCGTGTAAGAAGCGACAAACGAAGACAGGAAGAAGTTGATGACGACACTGTAATGGTCGTTACAGCCGTAGACTATCAGATAGCATGTTATATCAAACATTACCACACAGTCAAGGTAACAGAACTAGAATCTATGTGCAAGCAATTCAATATACAGAACCGTACACTATCAGATAACATGTTATATCAAACATTACCACACAGTCAAGGTAACAGAACTAGAATCTATGTGCGAGCAATTCAATATACAGAACCGTACACTATCAGATAACATGTTATATCAAACATTACCACACAGTCAAGGTAACAGAACTAGAATCTATGTGCAAGCAATTCAATATACAGAACCGTACACTATCAGATAACATGTTATATCAAACATTACCACACAGTCAAGGTAACAGAACTAGAATCTATGTGCGAGCAATTCAATATACAGAACCGTAGACTATCAGATAGCATGTTATATCAAACATTACCACACAGTCAAGGTAACAGAACTAGAATCTATGTGCGAGCAATTCAATATACAGAACCGTACACTATCAGATAACATGTTATATCAAACATTACCACACAGTCAAGGTAACAGAACTAGAATCTATGTGCGAGCAATTCAATATACAGAACCGTAGACTATCAGATAGCATGTTATATCAAACATTACCACACAGTCAAGGTAACAGAACTAGAATCTATGTGCGAGCAATTCAATATACAGAACCGTACACTATCAGATAACATGTTATATCAAACATTACCACACAGTCAAGGTAACAGAACTAGAATCTATGTGCGAGCAATTCAATATACAGAACCGTAGACTATCAGATAGCATGTTATATCAAACATTACCACACAGTCAAGGTAACAGAACTAGAATCTATGTGCGAGCAATTCAATATACAGAACCGTACACTATCAGATAACATGTTATATCAAACATTACCACACAGTCAAGGTAACAGAACTAGAATCTATGTGCGAGCAATTCAATATACAGAACCGTAGACTATTACCACACAGTCAAGGTAACAGAACTAGAATCTATGTGCGAGCAATTCAATATACAGAACCGTACACTATCAGATAACATGTTATATCAAACATTACCACACAGTCAAGGTAACAGAACTAGAATCTATGTGCGAGCAATTCAATATACAGAACCGTAGACTATCAGATAGCATGTTATATCAAACATTACCACACAGTCAAGGTAACAGAACTAGAATCTATGTGCGAGCAATTCAATATACAGAACCGTACACTATCAGATAACATGTTATATCAAACATTACCACACAGTCAAGGTAACAGAACTAGAATCTATGTGCGAGCAATTCAATATACAGAACCGTACACTATCAGATAGCATGTTATATCAAACATTACCACACAGTCAAGGTAACAGAACTAGAATCTATGTGCGAGCAATTCAATATACAGAACCGTACACTATCAGATAGCATGTTATATCAAACATTACCACACAGTCAAGGTAACAGAACTAGAATCTATGTGCGAGCAATTCAATATACAGAACCGTACACTATCAGATAGCATGTTATATCAAACATTACCACACAGTCAAGGTAACAGAACTAGAATCTATGTGCAAGCAATTCAATATACAGAACCGTAGACTATCAGATAGCATGTTATATCAAACATTACCACACAGTCAAGGTAACAGAACTAGAATCTATGTGCGAGCAATTCAATATACAGAACCGTAGACTATCAGATAGCATGTTATATCAAACATTACCACACAGTCAAGGTAACAGAACTAGAATCTATGTGCGAGCAATTCAATATACAGAACCGTAGACTATCAGATAGCATGTTATATCAAACATTACCACACAGTCAAGGTAACAGAACTAGAATCTATGTGCGAGCAATTCAATATACAGAACCGTAGACTATCAGATAGCATGTTATATCAAACATTACCACACAGTCAAGGTAACAGAACTAGAATCTATGTGCGAGCAATTCAATATACAGAACCGTAGACTATCAGATAGCATGTTATATCAAACATTACCACACAGTCAAGGTAACAGAACTAGAATCTATGTGCGAGCAATTCAATATACAGAACCGTAGACTATCAGATAGCATGTTATATCAAACATTACCACACAGTCAAGGTAACAGAACTAGAATCTATGTGCGAGCAATTCAATATACAGAACCGTACACTATCAGATAGCATGTTATATCAAACATTACCACACAGTCAAGGTAACAGAACTAGAATCTATGTGCGAGCAATTCAATATACAGAACCGTAGACTATCAGATAGCATGTTATATCAAACATTACCACACAGTCAAGGTAACAGAACTAGAATCTATGTGCGAGCAATTCAATATACAGAACCGTAGACTATCAGATAGCATGTTATATCAAACATTACCACACAGTCAAGGTAACAGAACTAGAATCTATGTGCGAGCAATTCAATATACAGAACCGTAGACTATCAGATAGCATGTTATATCAAACATTACCACACAGTCAAGGTAACAGAACTAGAATCTATGTGCGAGCAATTCAATATACAGAACCGTAGACTATCAGATAGCATGTTATATCAAACATTACCACACAGTCAAGGTAACAGAACTAGAATCTATGTGCGAGCAATTCAATATACAGAACCGTAGACTATCAGATAGCATGTTATATCAAACATTACCACACAGTCAAGGTAACAGAACTAGAATCTATGTGCGAGCAATTCAATATACAGAACCGTAGACTATCAGATAGCATGTTATATCAAACATTACCACACAGTCAAGGTAACAGAACTAGAATCTATGTGCGAGCAATTCAATATACAGAACCGTAGACTATCAGATAGCATGTTATATCAAACATTACCACACAGTCAAGGTAAACAGAACTAGAATCTATGTGCGAGCAATTCAATATACAGAACCGTAGACTATCAGATAGCATGTTATATCAAAACATTACCACACAGTCAAGGTAACAGAACTAGAATCTATGTGCGAGCAATTCAATATACAGAACCGTACACTATCAGATAGCATGTTATATCAAACATTACCACACAGTCAAGGTAACAGAACTAGAATCTATGTGCGAGCAATTCAATATACAGAACCGTACACTATCAGATAGCATGTTATATCAAACATTACCACACAGTCAAGGTAACAGAACTAGAATCTATGTGCGAGCAATTCAATATACAGAACCGTACACTATCAGATAGCATGTTATATCAAACATTACCACACAGTCAAGGTAACAGAACTAGAATCTATGTGCGAGCAATTCAATATACAGAACCGTACACTATCAGATAGCATGTTATATCAAACATTACCACACAGTCAAGGTAACAGAACTAGAATCTATGTGCGAGCAATTCAATATACAGAACCGTACACTATCAGATAGCATGTTATATCAAACATTACCACACAGTCAAGGTAACAGAACTAGAATCTATGTGCGAGCAATTCAATATACAGAACCGTACACTATCAGATAGCATGTTATATCAAACATTACCACACAGTCAAGGTAACAGAACTAGAATCTATGTGCGAGCAATTCAATATACAGAACCGTACACTATCAGATAGCATGTTATATCAAACATTACCACACAGTCAAGGTAACAGAACTAGAATCTATGTGCGAGCAATTCAATATACAGAACCGTACACTATCAGATAGCATGTTATATCAAACATTACCACACAGTCAAGGTAACAGAACTAGAATCTATGTGCGAGCAATTCAATATACAGAACCGTACACTATCAGATAGCATGTTATATCAAACATTACCACACAGTCAAGGTAACAGAACTAGAATCTATGTGCGAGCAATTCAATATACAGAACCGTACACTATCAGATAGCATGTTATATCAAACATTACCACACAGTCAAGGTAACAGAACTAGAATCTATGTGCGAGCAATTCAATATACAGAACCGTACACTATCAGATAGCATGTTATATCAAACATTACCACACAGTCAAGGTAACATAACTAGAATCTATGTGCGAGCAATTCAATATACAGAACCGTACACTATCAGATAGCATGTTATATCAAACATTACCACACAGTCAAGGTAACAGAACTAGAATCTATGTGCGAGCAATTCAATATACAGAACAAGAACTTCGTTTACTAATACAATAAATGTAATCATATTTCTCACTGCAGATACGGAGCGAAGGATTCAGGCTTTCGAGTATAAATGTTATAGAAGAATTTTGCGCATTGGCTATAGAGCACAAAACAAAGGGACATGTAACTCGTCATGACTCCCTATGTTAGAGAGAAAATAAACACCTATGCAGGCCACCAAGAACCAGTTTTGTCAGTAGTGAAACGTTGAAAGCTTGACTGGTTTGGGCATGTAACTCGTCATGACTCCCTTTAGAAAATGATCCTCCAGGGAACAGTCGAGGGTAAACGGAGAAGAGGAAGGCAAAGAACATCCTTGGCTGATAACATCAAAGAATGGGCAGGGCACGGTTTTTCCACACTTGTACGCATTGCTGAGGACAGAGAGCAGTGTAGGACCCTGTCTGCTGATGCTTCCACCATAGCACCCCTACGACCCATGACGGGTTACAGGTTGAGATGATGATGAATCATATTTCTCGTTTTCTGCTCTCAATGAGCATGAGTCCACGTGCTGCATTTGGCCTTCTAGCGGGAAGAGTGCACAGATGCACTTCATGTGCTATTGTAGTGGTGGTTTTTGTAGCAATTTATTTGGCATGACGAGACTGCCAGTCACTTGTACAATTTTATATTAGTCGGATCTTACGACGTGCCTAATGGAGCACGAGATATGTTTTTCTTATGTCCCCTTACATATATTTTGATAGGAAAAAAGAGTGAAAACTTCAAAACAAGGGCACTGATCCGTAACTCTTTGTTTTACGTCACTGCACATTTAGAGGCCCTTCAAAATTCCACGGTACACTAAAATATTTAAGTAGGTGGTTATGGTAAATATTTAAAAATTCACTGCAATAATAAAACACGGTATTGGTGGATATTGATAACTCAACTTATTATTTGTAACATTGTAACTGTAAGATTGAATTTTTTGGCCGGATATCATTTCCAACCAGGAACTGCTTACACCAACATTGCAGGCAGACGTTAGAACTGGATTGGTCATGTCCTCAGTAGGGACTCTGACACCATCACCAGAACTTCTATGCTATGGACCTCAGAAGGACGGCGAAAGAGAGGCAAACCAAAGCATGAACCAGAGTTGGGGCACGGCACGAAGGATGGTCCCGAACCGAGCAAAATGGGGACAGTTTGTTGCTGCCCTACAAGACGCCACTAGGCGTGATGGCCACTGGCTGCTTTGTCAGTCAGGGGCTAAGGATCCTAGAGACTTGTAAGATTATTTCGTAGTATTTTAACACAACATATAATTTTGTATACCAATATGGTGTATTCTGCCTCGTGTGACGACAAACCAAGCAGACACCCACGGCACACTGGTTGCAGAGCACTTATCTAGGGGATCGAAAAAGTCAAGATATCTTTTGAAGTCATATGGAAAGCGACCCATAGCTTGACTGCTTGCATCAGAGTCAGCGAACCAGAGCTGACTAAGACCCTACTCCACCTCCACGTGGTGGTCCTGGAAACAGTCTGCATCACTGCAGTCTGGCTGAGAGAGTAGGGATCGCAGAGGGAAGGCAAACCCTGTCCCAAAAACTGCCGTGCTGAAGTCGGATGTGTCGACCGAAAGGTGCAGATATCACAGCTCCGGCGTAAACAGACACAACGCAACCAACGTCCTTTTCAGGACGAACGAGGAAGAAGAAGAAGATATGGGAAAAGAAGAAACATGAAAAATTATTTTTGTTAAATTTCCAAAATTTGTCAGATAATATGACCGATAATTAATAATCTTCTTCTTCAGGTACCACACCAGCTGGCGAAGGTGATCACGCATCTTCACAAATTCCTATCCCCAGTGTTGTTTATCAGGACCTGGTAACGTAAGGGCAGTACAGACGAGACATTTGTCGTCTGTATTCGCCGTGTTAATCGCTTCAGAGAATCGTTTATTTTAACCTTTCGTTTTCTTCTTTTGCATTCACTGTTACATTGCTACATCTGGCTGCCATGAAATAGCCTGGACCAAAGGCAAAGATGATCTGTAACCCTGTTGAGGATTGTTGCATGGTTTGCGAGCATTTTGGTTTTTTTCTTGATTTGGATGGTCGCACCCTGCAAGACCTCAACTAGTTAGACTTCAAAGGGTACGCGTAAAGCATTGGATGACGCATGAAGCCTAGTAATAAGCACAGTCTTAGTGTAGCCTTCGGGCATATGGCAGTGTTTAGAATTATGTGGCAGAGCCACTAGCCAATGTATATAACCGTCGATGTGTGGGCTTTTAAAGCTGATATAATAATATGTGGATAAGGACCGGTGAGTCCATAATTGTGTAAAGCGTTAGGGATAAAACGCAAGGATTTATATACGCGATATTCGGGAATTACGAACGCGAAGTTAATGTATAACGCTAATGAAAGCGACATGGCTAGTGTAGCATGGCGAATGATGCCAAAATTGAGAATATTATACAGACAAAGTTCTGACATGAATGTTAGGCATTAATCCTAAGCAATAATGGAATAATTAGCAGAGATGCTTTAACGCTGCTTAAATATGGTAATGTGTCAAGTATTTGGAAAAGGATAATGAACAATCATTATGAAGGTTAAAAAAATTAACGCACAATGTCTTGTGCATGATAAACTAGAAACTGTGATGTACCAGGTTTCTTTCAATGTGGAAAATATGTTAATTGAGAAACTCATACAGTTTGTTATTGGAGCTATTAAAATATTTGTGAAGGCATCCACACGAGACTTATTCGATGACGAAGTTTATAAAGTTACAGTTCAGACTGTTGTGTTGATTTGACCGTTAACATTCAACGTTTTGGTCAAAATGTAAAACTCTGCCATACTAATGAAAATTCAAAGAAATAATAGAACACAACGAAATATTAAATACGATATGAGGTTTATTACTAAACGCTCACTCTAATATGCACGAAACTCAAAATGAACCCACTGTTGCAGCAGAATATAATAGTCAGCGAAAGACAGAAGAAGAACACTATATCATACGAAATTAGCCCATAAAAGAAAGTCTGCAACAAACCCTCAGGAAAAATTAAGCACAGGTAGACCAAACAACACCTGGGAACGAGAACTGGAGACAGATGAAAATGATCAAAAAGATATGGAAGGAACTGGGGCTGGTGGCACGTGACACAAAGACTTGGTATAAGTTTGTTGATGGCACGTGACAGAAAGACTTGGTATAAGTTTGTTGAAGGCACGTGACAGAAAGACTTGGTAAAAGTTTGTTGAAGGCACGTGACAGAAAGACTTGGTATAAGTTTGTTGAAGGCACGTGACAGAAAGACTTGGTATAAGTTTGTTGATGGCACGTGACAGAAAGACTTGGTATAAGTTTGTTGAAGGCACGTGACAGAAAGACTTGGTATAAGTTTGTTGAAGGCACGTGACAGAAAGACTTGGTATAAGTTTGCTGATGGCACGTGACAGAAAGACTTGGTATAAGTTTGTTGATGGCACGTGACAGAAAGATTAGGTATAAGTTTGTTGATGGAACGTGACAGAAAGACTTGGTATAAGTTTGTTGAAGGCACGTGACAGAAAGACTTGGTATAAGTTTGTTAAAGGCACGTGACAGAAAGACTTGGTATAAGTTTGTTGATGGCACGTGACAGAAAGACTTGGTAAAAGTTTGTTGAAGGCACGTGACAGAAAGACTTGGTATAAGTTTGTTGAAGGCACGTGACAGAAAGACTTGGTATAAGTTTGTTGATGGCACGTGACAGAAAGACTTGGTATAAGTTTGTTGAAGGTACGTGACAGAAAGACTTGGTATAAGTTTGTTGAAGGCACGTGACAGAAAGACTTGGTATAAGTTTGTTGATGGCACGTGACAGAAAGACTTGGTATAAGTTTGTTGATGGCACGTGACATAAAGACTTGGTATAAGTTTGTTGAGGGCACGTGACAGAAAGACTTGGTATAAGTTTGTTGATGGCACGTGACAGAAAGACTTGGTATAAGTTTGTTGAAGGCCTACTTTTCGTGAAGAGTTGAAAGGAGAGTATGAAGATAGACAAGGAGGTGTCAAAGTTAAATAGTGTGTGTAGGTTTGCGCGTGTATGTGTGTTTTTTTGTTTGTTTGAAATCCCTTGTTTGTGTGTGAGTTTTTACCAGTACTGATTGCTTACTTTTATGTCTATTTAAATAAATAAAGAGGGAAACCCGAGGCCTGTAAAGAGTAAATAAATAATACAGACATAAAGGTATGTTTCAGGCACTTGTAAGAAATAAAGAAGTAGAAAAGACAGCATAAAAACAAGAGGAGTGGCTTACAGGAGAATCGAGCCCAGGACCTCCCAACAGCACCACCGCTTAGCTACGTAAGCATTATGTGTTGAAAATGCACTAATGACCCCTGTAAACGAAACACTATTTTTGTGGTGCCTAGTTGGCAGGGAGGATGGTACGATTCGCTTCCGTAGCTATCGTCACTCGAAGTCAACAGGAGTTTTGGAGCTTGATGAATCGCTTCACCCAAGAATGCAAGGACTTTGGCCTCACAATAATAAAACCGATGTGGTGGGTCAGGATGTGGATGTTGCACCAGTTATCACTATCGATAACTCTGAATTGGGAGTAGTGCAACAATTCACATACCTGGGGTCTACCATCAACGACAAAGTCTCTCTGGACACAGAAATTGACACCCACATTGGCAAAGCTGCAGCCACCATTGCCCTCCTCACAACGCGTGTTTGGAGAAACTCTAAGCTCACAACGAAGACCAAAGGTGCGGTATTTAACGCCAGTGTTACCAGCACACTTCTATGTGGCAGCGACACATGGACAACTTATGCTAAGCAAGAAAAAAGGCTCAATACCTTCTATCTACGGTGTCTACGCCACATCCTCGATATTTCGTGGAAGGATTAAGTGACAAATGTCGAGGCGTTGTTACGTGCTGGCCTTCAGAGCATGTATACACTGCTTAGACAGCGCAGACTACCTGGCTTGGTCATGTCCAACACATGGAAAATGGTCGCATCCCAAAATATATCTTTTGCGGACAACTGGCAGATGGCAAAAGAACAGTTCAGTGACCGCAGCTGAGGTTCAAAGATGTGTGCAAGAGAGACACGAGGGCACTGCACATAAGTCCAGCAACCTGGGAGGATGAAGCTGCCGATCGCACCAAGTGGCGATACTCTACTGCGCCACCTCGTATCGGGCGAAAAAAAAGCTCTCATGGCAAGCAGAAGAGAGGAGACAACATTGAAAAGAACACCAGGAGAAAAAAAAGCAGATGAGGACTGTACCCTCAGGGGCGCATTTTCACAGTTAATTATGACTGAAGGGACTATTATTATTATTAGTCATACCACCTGTTTTTGTTCACTTCTTTATTCTTCGTGATGGAATATGCCTTTCATGCGTTCATATTTTTTTTCTTCATTAGGTTAAAACGCTTACGGGAGTTTCCATCGTGGCATGTCAGTTTTCGAAGAGATTCTAAGTCTAAATTGGCGAAGGGCTTTACATAGTCTACAAATGTAAAGTTGCGAATTCAGTTCCAACCTCGTTTCTGCCTAATTCGTTGAGTGACTTTTTCATCTTTACAGGGTCTGTACTGTCGAAAACATACTTGTTCTTCTATCATTTTTCTGTCTACAGGCTCATTTAATATCTCAGTGATGACTATTTAATATGTTTGATGACTGTTTAATATTTTTGATAACTGTTTAATATTTTTCCTGGCCCTGTTAGTAATATTACTGCGCTGTAATTTATGCACTCTTGCAAATCTCCTTTCTTTGATAACTCGACCAAACATTCTTCCTTCCACTCCGTTGGTATTTCTTCTTTTTCGCAGTAATTTTATCACGTAATTTCTATAGTATAAGTGTGAAGTGTCAATGTCTCTTTTGATGGCCACTACTAGAATGCCATCAGGACTCCCGGCTTCCCAATCTCTCAAAAGCTTTATTGCATCCTTTATTTCTTCTTCGTTTGGTTTTTCACTGCTTGTAGTTAGCTGGTTTGATGTCCGGGGGGATCTTGCGAATGTGATCCATTTAGAAATTCTCCAAAATGATCCACCCATCTGTTTTTCGCCATCTTTTATGTCGCCAAGCAATTTCAATTTCTTGTTATTGACTGTTTAAATGCATGTTTGAGAAAACACATTAATCTCAAACATTCTCAGCCCTTGATCATTGTCTCCAACATTCTCATATTTTGATCATTGTCTCGAACATTGTCGTATCTTGATCACTGTCTCCAACATTCTCATATCTTGATCATTGTCTCCAACATTCTCAGTCCTTGATCGTTGTCTCCAACATTCTCATATCTTGATCATTGTCTCCAACATTCTCATACCTTGATCATTGCCTCCAACATTCTCAGTCCTTGATCGTTGTCTCCAACATTCTCATATCTTGATCATTGTCTCCAACATTCTCATACCTTGATCATTGCCTTCAACATTCTCAGCCTTTGATCATTGTCTCCAACATTCTCAGTCCTTGATCGTTGTCTCCAACATTCTCATATCTTGATCATTGTCTCCAACATTCTCATACCTTGATCATTGCCTCCAACATTCTCAGCCTTTGATCATTGTCTCCAACATTCTCAGTCCTTGATCGTTGTCTCCAACATTATCATATCTTGATCATTATCTCCAACATTCTTATATCTTGATCACTGTCTCCAACATTCTCATATCTTGATCATTGTCTCCAACATTCTCACCATCTTATCATATCAAAGTCGGTAATATGAAATTTTGTCATCTCAGTCTCACATCTGTGTTGATTATCAATCTCCCTCATTGCTGTATAGTTTTCTGTCACGTTCTACCATTTTCAATATTCCATAGTTTTCTATTATACCTGAAAGTTATTAAATATTCAAATTAATTCAACATACTGAAAGTTTCTCGTTGTCTCAATGTTGTTGACCTCAATGTTGTTGACCTTAATGTTGTTGACCTCAATGTTGTTGACCTCAACTGATGCGCAATTCAAAGGAAACGCATATTCATGTACCTTGTCCACTCCTTAAGGAGCACAACGCCACTGTTACAGCAAGCCCTCTTGCAGCAAGCCTGCCCCAAACCAGTCATGAGCTTTTACGGCCCTGGTTTCAGCAGCAATGCGTGTCTGGGCTAATGCACAGTTTTACAGTAACAATAATATATACACAACTGGAAGAATAGAATATTATCAAAGTAAGAATTCAAAAGGCAAGTGGACCTTTAACTGCATTGGGAAATATGAAAAAGAAATGAAGTTAAATACAGAAATAAGAATCTTCAACTCAAATGTCAAGTCACTCCTACTGTATCATCAAGCACTGGCGCACAAAAAAAAGCTGTCAGTGGCAACAGGACAATTCTCAAGTAACTTCAGAGCAGAGGCAGAAGCCTTGAAAACTGTAGCAGAGTTTATAATGACAGAGGAAAGCACAGAGAGACAGATTGCTTTCTTTACCGATGCACTTTCGTAAATTGCAACGTTGAAAAGCCAAAATATTGCAGACCTGGATGGCCTAAGAGTAGTGCTCCACAAACTATGTCAACGATTAAAAGAAGTTGTGATCCAATGGATCCTATCTCACTGTAACTTCACCGGCAATGAAGAGGCTGACAGACTGGCAAAGGAAGGGGGAAAGCTACTTCAGCCTGATACAAGCATAACTTTCGAAGAGGCAAAGAGTTTTATCAGAACCAGATACACACACAAATGGGTTGCAGAGCATTCAAGTCACACACAAAATGATGTATTCTACTAGCTTAATAGAAGAGAACATGTGGTAATCTTTAGATTCCGCACGGGCCACAACAGATTGGGATGCCATCTATTCAACAAGCTAAAGGTTTGAACTACCGATGAGTGTGACTGTGGCACTGATAAAATGACTGCTGAACATCTGCTTCAAACATGCCCAACAAATGTGGAACATAGAAAGCGCATATGGCCAACGCTTGTACCATTCGTGGAAAAGCTGGATGGAGATGCGAAAACTCCTATTGTATGGCTAAGAAACACGGAGAAGAACTACAATAACAACCAGAAAGATATAAATGCTCATGATTGAGTTCTTGCACAGAATAGAAGGATTAAAACGGTATGACAAGATGATTAAAGTGGAACTGATGGAAGGAACCAGACAAACAGCAGTAGGTGAGGAGATGACGCTGGCAATGGATAGGGCACACAGTAAGAATACTAGAAGATAGCATTACAAGGCAGTCCCTTTTCTAAACACTCATTATAAAAACCAGTTGATAACATCGCAAAGAAGTCGTTATTGTGAAATTCCTAGGGTAAGAGAAACTGAAGAAGATTATTATTAAAATAACACACACACGGAAAATAAAACAGGAGACGTATGAAAGTGATGATGAACATTTAAGAAAAATGGATGGCATGAGAATTTAGCGTTTTTGTTGAAGACCTATGAGAATGAAAAGTACTGATAATAAGAACATATAAAACCGTGCCTAAACACTAAGACGTACACGATATAATCAAATTACTACGCATTAAAAATGATTTCAGTTTAGACTAAACATCCCGAGTGACCCACCAAAAATGCATGCATTAACAGCGGAAGAATAGGCTGGTCTGTCAACAGCCCGACATTTTAACACCCGATAAAAAAAACAAAAAACAAAAGCGCGTAGGCCCCAGAAAATCAGCCAATAGGAGAAGAGATTAAAATCGCGGACAGAATCGAGTTCCATGATTCCAGTCGATAATAGGTGATCTAAGGCATGTAAGTACATAGGTTTTTGTCATTACATTTTTGTTACCAAATATTGTAGCCCATTTCTGTGTGTTTGAGTACCTTTTACTAGTAAATGCTGATACATTTTTGTTGTACGGATAGATATCATACCACGGAATCATTTCAAGCCAATAGACAAGAGTATACGTAATTTATGTGTTCATAATACCAGGAACGTCATTAAACTCACACGTAACATACGAGTAAGAATAATTGAATGAACACTGATAAAAGAAGTCTGCAGGTTTTTTTATTGCCATCTTGTCATCGTTATGTTACAGGCTTTAGAAGAAGACATTACGTATTTGTGAAGTTTTTGTTGTTGTTGTTTGTTGTTATGCTTTTGTGAATTGTGAAATAAGCGGGTAACAAAGGTCTTCTTCTTCACATACTATGCCTGGTGGCGTAGGCGATCATATACCTCCACAGATTTCTGTCTCACGTATTGTTTATCAATTATATTGTTGACTTCTGTCAATGCCATGATGTCAAACTGTCAATTGTTGACTTCTGTCAATGCTATGATGTGAAAATGTCAAGGATCTTCTCCCTTTGTCGCCACCCTATCTCTTTTTCCTTCAGTTATTCCCCTTGTCATGATATAGTCTTAGCTTTCTTTTTCTCATAACATGGCCGAAGAAAATAGATTGCATCCTTCTAATATGAGGAATAAACTTCTTTGCACAGTTGCCACTTTCAGAACATCCTCATTACTCTTTTTAGTTAACCATAGTGTTTTTAACATATTTACTTACTTAGTCGTTCCTCTTCTACCGTGAAGTGTAGAGGTGGGGTTTTAACATCCTTCTGGAAAACCACATCCCTGTGGTCTCTAGTGCTTTTTCTTACTTTTATTCTTCTGTTTGTTTTTCTTCGTTCGCTGTCAAATAATCAAAAAAACCTATCCCTTAACTAAAGTTGACAGTTCGTTTCTTCAGGCTATGGTCATCACCACATAGTCTACATGTCTACTAACGGACATAACGCCGGAAGACCTATTGCACAACGGAACATGACTTGTCAATATTGTTCTTGAGTTATAATTTTATTATAATTATTATTATGATTATTAATATTATTATGATTATTATTATTACTGAAGACCCGTTCTCTAAGCGGAACTTGACGGCGATGATTAAAATATAACAAATGAAGTATCCTCTGCGTGGAAGAGGCTACAACAGAAAACATTACTATGACCTGCCCGCCCTTCTTACTGCACTTTTAATTGACCTACTTTACCACAGCCCATGTTTTATAGGAAAATCCAGTAGTACGTCATCAAACATACAGCGGTAAGGTCAGAGTTTACCGAAACAGGATATCCCCCTCCTACACCATAAGAAAAGAGAATAAAAGGGAAAATAACAATCATCTGCCTCACCTACTTGCAGGGGGAGAAGGGAAAGGAGAGAGGAGGAGACAAAGAAAGAATATGACTTTTGCTTCCTCAGACATGTCGTAAGAGGCCACTAATATGAGTTTAGGCACATGACTGGCAACCTCATCATGTCAAAGATCTTGCTACATAAATCAGCACTATGAGAGCTCATAAATACGTTGATACAGGCTTCCTGCAAGCTGGGCTAGCTACACTGGTGGCCTATTACTTCTTAGAGAGACAGAAACGGGAAACGATGCTGCTGATGATGTAGCTGGTCCGCGTACGGGAAGCCTGGACCATGAATGCTGTTGTAGCGGTGGTTTTCTGTAGCTTTTTGTTTTACATGATGAGGTTGCCACCCGATGCCCAACCTCATGTTAATAATAGGACTACTGTTACCTGAAGCATGTCGTAAGAGGTGACAAATATGAAGTTATGCATGGGGCAGGTAATCTGTTCTCATGTAAACCAAATTATTACCAAAACAACAACAGCAAGAGCAAATAAATGATTTGGTATAAACTTCCTGCCAGGGGCCAGCTGCGGTTGTAACTCCATGCACCGTAGGGAGCAAAATAGGAAATGAGTGAGTCATGGGGAGAACCTGAGAGGACGATACAGGCAGAGCCGGATTACCGTAGTAGCCAAAGTAGCATATGCTACGGGCCCCGCGCTTTTAGGGGCCCCGCGCCAATAAATATGTACGTACTTAATTTTTTGGTCATCTTCTAATACGAGCGTTAAACCAATGATCTTGTGATTTATGCCATCTTTAGCGCCTTTACATTTGGTGTCAGGAAATTGTGAGAGAAAGAGCATAAGAGGGTGACTTAGTGTGACTCTTCGTTATTTGAATCTTAACTGTTTGCGGACGGAAGCCATTTAAGTGGCGTTGAAAATTTGGTCACGTTTGGACGGAAGCCACTTTTTTGGCTTTAGGTGACTGCCCCTATAATTTTGTTTCGTTCTTTGTGAAATGAATTTGCATTAACAATAAAAACTAGAATTTAGGAAACGGAAACTTCCTGTTTTAATTGAGACATACGGCGTGCTCGCACTCTCTTTCGATCTTGATTAAAATTTCTTGATTTGTAAGGTTAGAAAACTCAAGAAATGAGCAGTAGACACAGAGATATTGGACGTAATTATGCTTCTGGAAGTGAAAAACGTAAAGCGAAGGAAGAAAAAGAAAGAAGAGATCAACTTGTGATATCAAAAACACGTAAGCTGACAGAATATTTTGATGTTCATGATGATGGTACTCTTACTGCTGAAACTGGAAGTACAGGAACAACTAGTACTACTAGTGCAGGCTGTGCAGCAGAAAACAGACAGCAAAACCCAGTATACACTGAGTCTGAATGTGAAAGAATAAGTGAAACGAAGAAGTACTCTAATGATATTGGTGACTGGCCGAACAATGTAGATGACTGTGAGCGTGAATATTGGATATCCAAGGGAAGTGAAAAATGTCAACATGTTGATAGTGCCTTCTCTTCATCCGCGCGATTGTATGAAAAGAAAACTCGATACTGTCAGAAGTCTTATTTTACACATATTCATAAACTTACAAACAAGCAACATGCAAGAAAATGGTTATGCTATTCAGAAAGTAAAGGGCGCCTATTCTGTTTCCCATCCAAGCTTATGAGTTCAGAATGTTCATCAAAGTTTACTGTGGAAGGGTTTAATGACTGGAAAAATGCAAGCAATCTATTGCGTCCACATGAAGAAAGCTCCTCACATAGACAAGCTTTAATTTCACTGTTGATGCGTAAAAACAAAGGTGAACGTGTCGATTCCCAACTTGTGAAACAAACTGACATTCAAGAAAAGTATTGGCACAAACTTCTAGAACGAATAATTGAAGTTGTGAAGTTTTTAGCAGAACGAGGCCTTTCATTTCGTGGCAGTGATGAAATTGTTGGGTCCCCTTATAACGGGAATTACTTAGGGTTGTTAGAATTACCGGCCAAGTTTGACCCTTTTCTGGCAGAGCATATAAGTACTCATGCAAACAAAGGATTTGGACATACATCATATCTATCTAAAACAACGTGTGAGGAATTCATCAATCTGATTGGATCCAGCATACTGGATCACATTCTCTGTGAAGTGAAGAAATACAAGTATTATTCCGTTTCATTGGATTCTACTCCAGATATATCTAATATGGACCAGCTGACTTTGACTCTGCGCTATGTTTTGCCATCTGGACCAGTTGAAAGATTTGTGACATTTTTGGATATGGAAGGTCATAGTGCTGAACAGCTTACTAAAAGTCTACTTAATTTTTTAACTCTTTCAGTCCCAAGCAAAAATGGCCACCCCAGTGCGTTTTTATTGTTGTTGTTTGAAAATAATTTTTTAAAATGTTTATATGATAAATATCCAAAAGTCTAAAATGGATGGCTATACTTTAAGAAAAAAGCGTTTTTGAGTTGTTAAAATTAGAAAACAGCCCTAGAAAAGATCAAGAGATACGAAAGCCAGTATACTGGCTGTTGGGACTTAGGCAAATGACATTGATATTAAAGACTGCCGTGGTCAAAGTTATGACAACGCCAGCAACATGAGTGGCAAGTTTATAGGATTACAAGCACGAATTAAAGAGATGAATAAGTTTGCGCATTACATTCCGTGTTTTGCACATTCACTAAATTTGGTTGGAAAATGTGCTGCTGAAGGTTGTCAAGAAGCAGTCATTTTCTTTGGATTTGTTGAAAGCCTGTACACCTTCTTTTCTGCTTCTACCTACCGGTGGGGTCTCCTTTCTGCTGCATTATGTGCTGGCGGTACTCATAATAAGTCCCATTTGCCCTTTGTGAAAAGACTGTCAGATACCAGGTGGTCCGCTCGGGCAGATGCAACAAAAGCACTTTTACACAGCTTTTCTGCAATAAAACAAGTCTTGGATGATATTTCAGATAACAGTGATCAGAAGGCAGAGTGTCGTCAACAGGCTCGTGGTCTACTTTCAACCATGATGAAGTTAGAAACAGGAATAATGATCATATTGTGGGATCAAGTACTACAGCGTTTTCAAATGACCAGTGCTTCTTTGCAATCTTCTGATCAAGATTTGAATACAGCTTGTGCACTCTATGAATCCCTGCGGTCGTATATTCAAGCTATGCGGTCTACTTTTGCAGACATAGAGCAAAAGGCCAAGGATCTGACTGAGTGTGAACATTATCAAGAACAAACTCGAAGAAAACACAAACGAAATCGAGAGTATGATGATTTCAGTGGTTCCAGCACACTTGATCCACTTGTTGAATCTCAAACGCCTTCTCAGCAGTTTAAAAGCCGAACATTTCTTGTCCTTATTGATAGCTTGCTCTCTGCCTTGTCAAAACGCCAGAAAGCTTATCAAAAGTTGAATGATGTATTTGGATTCCTTCGTCAGTTACAGTCGTTTACACCTGAAGAGGTGGTAACGAGATCATCGAATCTTATTAAATCATATCCGGAAGATCTGGAAGAAAGTCTGTGTGAAGAACTTGTGCAGTTTACAGAACTGCTGAAAACTGATCTTGCTTCTCATATTGGCACTACTCTAGACCTTGTAGAGTTACAGTTTTACCGTTTGATAATTGACAATTCTTTGGAGTCTTGTTTTCCAAATGTAGAAATCGCCTTGCGCATCTATTTGTCACTAATGGTAACCAACTGCAGTGGAGAACGATCATTTTCAAAACTGAAACTTATTAAAAATGAACTAAGGAGCACCATGGGTCAAAAGAGATTGAACAATCTCACACTAATGAGCATTGAACATAAACTTCTGCGTGAAATTGATACGTCCTATATCATCAACAAATTTGCTCATGCTAAATGTAGAAACATTAATATTTAAACAATAATGTTGACTGTGTTGTTACGTTTGATAATGATAATTACTATACAAATTAAAAATGTATGTGTTCAAATATATTTGTGTTGTTTTATTGTTTTTTTTAATATAGGGCCCCTTTCTTAACATATGCTACAGGCCCCGCACTAGCTTAATCCGGCCCTGGATACAGGACAGGAGAGCTTGGGGTGAGCTGATTGAAGAACTGTGCTCCGTAGATTGCTGAAAAGTGATGATGATAATGATGATGATTCATACGCATGCAGTATTCCTGTTTATGTAAACAATGTTGCTATTTCAGTATTCCAGCTATCATGTTTACCACTTCTTCTTCTTCTTCTTGCAAATTGTTGTGTGATTAGTCAAGCTATTTTCACACTTCCAATTTCGGTACAACACCTTCCAGTGCTATCCACCTCGTATACACTGTTATACCTCTTTGTTTTTCTTATTTGTTCAGCCGTAGTCTTATTTCCACTTTTCAAAATTGTTCACTTGTTTCAATGTCATTACTTCTCGTTCATTCTTGTATCTATTTCTTAGACCTATTCTGCTCTTTGACCAGTGTAGTTTCCTGTTGTGACGTAGGCAGTTGCACGACGCATGTCAGTAAGAATGATGAGGATTGTGGTGTTAGTAAGTGCTGGCACTATTAGATTGTCACTATGCGTACTTCTCCTGTGACGTCGCATTGTTTGACATAGTAACTTGATCATTGTGTTTACAGCCTTGATGACTGTCGGAATGTGTCTGAATGTGTTCCCATTCGGAACTTAAGTGAAATGAGGAATAGTTCTCGTCTGGACTTCAGTAGTGTACTATAAGTACCAGATTACTATAATATATTGGAGGAATGTGATCGGTGTACATGCCATGCTATAATAGATTCAATACTTGTGATTAAACGTCGTGATGTTCATTGATAACCATGGTCGTATTTATCGTTGGCTCGCTCGACAGCCTTTACTCTTGTTGAAGTTACAAGCCTATAAACCCGTGGCCAAGAGATACTAACCACAATGATATAAAAAAAAAACTGCACCTAGACCAACACGACCACAACAAGTTAATTTCGCCGTCACCACACCTATGAAGAAAAGAATTACTTCTGTCTCAGGAAATGTTCAAGATGGCTATCCGAGGCTACGCATGGGATTGCCAACCTCATCAACTAAATCAAATAGCTACATAAAGCACCGATGCAAGAGCATGTGAATGCTGTATGCAGGCTTTCTACAAGGGGTCAGTGGCAGAGTTTACTCCGTGCTCCATAGAGAGCGAAAAGGAAAATGATGATAACACTGTTCTTGATATTTATTTCTGATATTCTCATCTCCCTTCACGCTCAGCCATACCCCGACATTCATCTCCGTTCACGTTCAGCCATACCCCGACATTCATCTCCCTTCACGCTCAGCCATACCCCGACATTCATCTCCGTTCACGTATTCACTGACACGCTCAGCCATACCCCGACATTCATCTCCGTTCACGTATTCACTGACACGCTCAGCCATACCTCGACATTCATCTCCGTTCACGTATTCACTGACACGCTCAGCCATACCCCGACATTCATCTCCGTTCACGTATTCACTGACACGCTCAGCCATACCCCGACATTCATCTCCGTTCACGTATTCACTGACACGCTCAGCCATACCCCGACATTCATCTCCGTTCACGTATTCACTGACACGCTCAGCCATACCCCGACATTCATCTCCGTTCACGTATTCACTGACACGCTCAGCCATACCCCGACATTCATCTCCGTTCACGTATTCACTGACACGCTCAGCCATACCCCGACATTCATCTCCGTTCACGTATTCACTGACACGCTCAGCCATACCCCGACATTCATCTCCGTTCACGTATTCACTGGCACGCTCAGCCATACCCCCGACATTCATTTCCGTTCACGTATTCACTGACACGCTCAGCCAAACCCCGACATTCATCTCCGTTCACGTGTTCACTGACACGCTCAGCCATACCCCGACATTCATCTTCGTTCACGTGTTCACTGACACGCTCAGCCATAGCCCGACATTCATCTCCGTTCACGTATTCACTGACACGCTCAGCCATACCCCGACATTCATCTCCGTTCACGTATTCACTGACACGCTCAGCCATACCCCGACATTCATCTCCGTTCACAGGGAGCCGCGCTAGCGTAGTGGTTACAACACCGCTCTGGCGACCGGGTGATACAGGATCAAACCCGGGCGACGGCATTTGAGGATTTTTCGTCGACCGGGATTTGGACTGGATTAACTCGAGACCTGGCGAAGACATTTGAAGGAGTGTCGTCGACCAGGGACTGGCGGCTCCTGAGCCGACCCAGCTGCAATGGGTACCTCCGAAATCGGCGAGTATTTGCCTGAATGGCGAGGGACACCTGTCTCTGTACAAGAAATAAAGGGATACTCACGTAAAATCAATGTCAGGTTAGACATAAATAATAACCTGAGATTTCGCCTCGAGTATTAGCGGGCGTACGAAAAAAAAAAAAAATCTCCGTTCACGTATTCACTGACACGCTCAGCCATACCCCGACATTCATCTCCGTTCACGTATTCACTGACACGCTCAGCCATACCCCGACATTCATCTCCGTTCACGTATTCACTGACACGCTCAGCCATACCCCGACATTCATCTCCGTTCACGTATTCACTGACACGCTCAGCCATACCCCGACATTCATCTCCGTTCACGTATTCACTGACACGCTCAGCCATACCCCGACATTCATCTCCGTTCACGTATTCACTGGCACGCTCAGCCATACCCCCGACATTCATTTCCGTTCACGTATTCACTGACACGCTCAGCCAAACCCCGACATTCATCTCCGTTCACGTGTTCACTGACACGCTCAGCCATACCCCGACATTCATCTTCGTTCACGTGTTCACTGACACGCTCAGCCATAGCCCGACATTCATCTCCGTTCACGTATTCACTGACACGCTCAGCCATACCCCGACATTCATCTCCGTTCACGTATTCACTGACACGCTCAGCCATACCCCGACATTCATCTCCGTTCACAGGGAGCCGCGCTAGCGTAGTGGTTACAACACCGCTCTGGCGACCGGGTGATACAGGATCAAACCCGGGCGACGGCATTTGAGGATTTTTCGTCGGCCGGGATTTGGACTGGATTAAATCGAGACCTGGCGAAGACATTTGAAGGAGTGTCGTCGACCAGGGACTGGCGGCTCCTGAGCCGACCCAGCTGCAATGGGTACCTCCGAAATCGGCGAGTATTTGCCTGAATGGCGAGGGACACCTGTCTCTGTACAAGAAATAAAGGAATACTCACGTAAAATCAATGTCAGGTTAGACATAAATAATAACCTGAGATTTCGCCTCGAGTATTAGCGGGCGTACGAAAAAAAAAAAAATCTCCGTTCACGTATTCACTGACACGCTCAGCCATACCCCGACATTCATCTCCGTTCACGTATTCACTGACACGCTCAGCCATACCCCGACATTCATCTCCGTTCACGTATTCACTGACACGCTCAGCCATACCCCGACATTCATCTCCGTTCACGTATTCACTGACACGCTCAGCCATACCCCGATATTCATCTCCGTTCACGTATTCACTGACACGCTCAGCCATACCCCGACATTCATCTCCGTTCACGTATTCACTGGCACGCTCAACCATACCCCCGACATTCATTTCCGTTCACGTATTCACTGACACGCTCAGCCAAACCCCGACATTCATCTCCGTTCACGTGTTCACTGACACGCTCAGCCATACCCCGACATTCATCTTCGTTCACGTGTTCACTGACACGCTCAGCCATAGCCCGACATTCATCTCCGTTCACGTATTCACTGACACGCTCAGCCATACCCCGACATTCATCTCCGTTCACGTATTCACTGACACGCTCAGCCATACCCCGACATTCATCTCCGTTCACAGGGAGCCGCGCTAGCGTAGTGGTTACAACACCGCTCTGGCGACCGGGTGATACAGGATCAAACCCGGGCGATGGCATTTGAGGATTTTTCGTCGACCGGGATTTGGACTGGATTAACTCGAGACCTGGCGAAGACATTTGAAGGAGTGTCGTCGACCAGGGACTGGCGGCTCCTGAGCCGACCCAGCTGCAATGGGTACCTCCGAAATCGGCGAGTATTTGCCTGAATGGCGAGGGACACCTGTCTCTGTACAAGAAATAAAGGGATACTCACGTAAAATCAATGTCAGGTTAGACATAAATAATAACCTGAGATTTCGCCTCGAGTATTAGCGGGCGTACGAAAAAAAAAAAAAATCTCCGTTCACGTATTCATTGACACGCTCAGCCATACCCCGACATTCATCTCCGTTCACGTATTCACTGACACGCTCAGCCATACCCCGACATTCAACTCCGTTCTTCCCCACCTGATATTTATGATGATTGCCGTGATACCAGAAATGATCTTATTGAAACCTGATGCACCCAGGCCAGTCCCAAGCGCCACGCCTTATTAGTATACTCTAACGCCTGAGGGCACAAACACCAAATTAAAATTATGAGAGCTGTGTACTTTGTGTGCCTCTCTATGGTGCGGAATGCTGGAGAGTAACAGAGAAGAAAATGTCGAAACTGTCTTCTTTACACACAATGTGCCTAAGCAAATTCACCGAATCTTTTGTCCGAATAATATACTAGTCACAAAAAGTAGGGGATATTTTAAGATGGTATGTATTATTTTACAAAAGAGTGGATTTCGTATTTTAATGGTTGTATGGACATATCGAGCACGCTCTTCTCCACTCTCACATGCAATATCATGTTGACCTGGTGACTCGTGATGAGTAAGCCAATCCCAAGAACAGAGGTGGGGCCCATCCGTAAAGTTCACACATTATTCTTTTTCACAAAAATGCGTGTATCTCGGGTTTGATGAACACTACTCACCATGGACAGGTATAAAAAGACTCTGCAACAGATACAATTTCTTTTCTTCGTCATGGAACGTTTGACAGAACAGCAGAGATGGATAGGCATTGGCATGTTGCAAACCGGAAGTCGGCAAGTGGACGTTGCTCGGAACCTCAATGTTTCACAGTCAGTTGTCAGCAGACTGTGGAACAGGTATCAAAATTTCCGCACAGTGGCTGATCTGCCTCGGACTGGCCGCCCAAAAGTCACTACACGCCGCCAAGATTAACTTCTTGTTACTCAGGCCCTCAGAACTCGGACTCTAAATGCTACTCAACTTCAGCAAAACCTTCAACAGACCACTGGGATCCGGGTCTCAACTCAGACAGTACGAAACCGTTTGCTCCAAGTGCAACTGGCCTCACGCAGACCGTTTGTAGCTTTGCCCATGTCATCACAACACAGGCGAGCAAGAATGGATTGGTGCCAACGTCATCATCGGTGGACCAATCAATAGTGGGCATCAGTGATGTTTTCTGATGAGTCCCGTTTCGTTTTGGATTTTCATGATCATCGAATACGTGTCTGGCGACGGCGAGGTAAGCGTTACCAGCCTCCTCCAACTGTTGCACACAACCGTTATGGAGGTAGCAGTGTAATGGTGTGGGCAGGCATCTGTATGAATGACAGGACCGACCTTCACATATGCCAGGTCAATATCACAGTACTCTACTACCGTGACAACATCATCGAGCCTATCGTTGTGCCATTTGCTCAACGGCACGGACCAGATTTCATCTTCCAGGATGACAATGCACGTCCTCACCGTGCTCGCGTCGTCCAAGATCACCTTCAGATGCAGCATATCCAAACGTTACCGTGGCCGCCGATGTCCCCCGACCTGTCTCCTATTGAGCATTTGTGGGACCTCCTGAATAGACGCGTCCAACAACGTCCAACCGCTCCACAGACTCTTCAGCAGTTAGCACAGGCCCTTCAGCAGGAGTGGCCGAGAATTCCTCAAGACAACATCAGAAGGCTTATTTGCAGTATGAGACGTCGTTGCAATGCATGTTTAGAGGCAAACGGGGGCCCTACACGTTTTTAGAAATTTTGGAATATTTTTGTGAAAATGAAGTACCTACCCCGCCTTGGTTGCCAGTGCGACTAAAATCATGTGAGTAAAGCCATAACACTTCTTATCCCGCAAATGTCTTGTTATGATGCTCAAGTTTAATTGTACGAAGGAATAAATGAACTAATTTGAAATATATTGTCTTTGGATAACTTTTAAATTCAATATCCCCTACTTTTTATGACAGGTATATAACCAACCAAGAACTTCTTATTCGGAATAACCAAGAGGACATGCACACCATCATAGCTGCCAGACGCTGGGGTTGAGTTGGCCACGTCCTCAGAAGGGACCCTAATGCCATTACAAGAACAGCTATGCTATGGACTCCCGAAGGAAAGCGAAAGAGAGGCCGACCAAAAACAACTTGGCGGAGAACTGTGGAGGCTGAGCTGCAAAAAATGAACCGGGGTTGGGGCACTGTACGAAGGATGGTCGCCGGCCGAACAAAGTGGAAGCAATTGGTTGCTGCCCAACAAGACGCCATCAGGCGTGATGGCCAATGACTGCTTTGTCAGTCTGCGGCTAAGGATCAAAGACGAAGAACGCCTGAGGCAGCAGTCATCCTATTCTTTGAGCCATTCTCTTGTTTGCTGACATTCACTCACTCGCTGTAACCAGTCCCCCACACATATCTCATCGTCTCCACTTCTCAGCAGCTCACTTAGTTGCAACCTGGTATAAAAGTTCACTCATCAGTTACAAAAACTCACGCAGCAATTCGCTCATACACTCATCACTTACAAACACAGGCACACGAATTCGGTAGTACACTCATCAGTTAAATACTTTAAAAAAAGTTATAAATAAATCAATCATACACATCAGTTACACAAACTATTTCGTTCATACACTCATCAGTAACAAAGATTCACACACAAATTCGCTCATACACCCATCAGTCAAAATTCCACACAAAAATTATCCCAATACACTCATCAGTTAAAGTGTTGCACATAAATTCGTGCACATACAGTCATCAGTTAATAACTCACACAAATCTGCAACATACACTCGTCAGTTAAAATTTCACACAAAAATCCCACCCTACACACACTCATCAGTTAAAAACTCGCATACAAATTCCCACATACATTCATGCATTCACCAGGTAACAAATTCACACAAAGATTCGCTTTAAGAACTCATAACATTTTCGCTTATACATCTACCAATTAACAGTCACATAAAGTTTAGCTCAAACATTAAATGTTAACAAATTCACTGAAGATCCACCATGCCCACTCACAGTTAACCCACTCACAATTCGAATCATGGCTACGCCATTTTTTACTCCGACTGACTTTTATGATGTCAATATCTCACCCGTCCTCCAATGTTCAAATAGACTTATCTACTACAGTAAGGACATACGGCACAACATCAAGGGACAGAATAGAGGCGATCACAGATCACAGATATTATGTTTATTAAAGTAAAAAATAAACAACATGAATCAAGAAACATAATTACTGCCTTCACGATTTCTGAAGGCTAGCGTATCACAACTTCGAAATAACAACACACATCACTAATCACACCAGCGCACGTCACACTCCAGACTTCCAACTCTCGTACACTTTCTCACACCAGGATCGTTAACTATCAGGGGTTATGCGCCCAGAAAAAGGCATGTCCTGTAGGTATAAATCCGGGTAGGTAAGGTAATCCAAGCTGGAAAACTAACACAGTACTGTTCCTCCTAATGGTATTTCAAAATGAGGTGGAGATAAGCTCCCCGTGGAACAGCTGTTAAATAAATCCAAGCACACACCCACTTTATAGGGCGCGGGTGAAGGAGACCACATTAGTTCGAATATACATGTACTCTGTGCTAAATCCAATTATCAGAACAATAATGACCACTGCTGGCGAAAAACGACTATGTAAGGGCCCCAAGGGATGCGCCTCTATGTGTTGGATAAAGATGACTTGAGCTTCAGGTAGGTGATGATTACTGGCGAGATGAAGAGAATCGGCCAAATACTCCAATCTACTCCGGGTTTACTGGCTGTCAATAAGTTTGACAGTGATGCCGACACGTCGCGATGGCAAAGATGGCAGCCCGTCTGGCTGGAGACGTATATTCTCCTAAAGACTGCGAGATGTACCCCAATGAGACAGGGCTTAAAGGGGTCTGGCGAAATTGCCATGAATAAAGGATGGCGATGGCAACAGCCCGTAGACACTGGCGATATCAATTTGTAGTTGATCTATTTATGTGGAGGCAACTTTCCAAGCAAATGCCAGGCGGGCCCTTGGTGACGTAAGGTGCTCAAAATCATAGTCAGAGACAGAGAGCACCAATTACAGGTTTTACCACTCTCTGAAAAATACAAACATGTCAAAAAGATATTTACAACGTCAATTAAAATATACACCAGCTCCCTCTTCGGTCTTTTGCAAAATTCCCTTCAAGACGGGAACTCTTAGTGGAGTTTAATTGGTATCGTGCTTAAAAAACACAGACATCCGGTCATACAAAAGTTACTTTACTTTAAGAAATATACATTAAAGATAAAATAACGTAACTCGGGATCACGACTCCATAAAATTATTAATCTAGAACTCCACCAATAAATAACTTAAAAAAAGATGGTGTGCTTACCAAGCAAGGAATGCAATTTCCGCAATTACTTACTTACTTAGTCGTTCTCCTTCTAACGTGAGGTGTAGAGGTTTGGAAGAGAGAGCGCCAGACTATCCTATCGGCTGTCGTCCTCCTGACCTGGTTCCATTCTAGTCCTCGGTCCTTCAAAGATTGTCTAATGTTGTCCTCCCAGCGGACGCTGGGTCATCCTGGGGGGGGGGGGGGGGTCGGGATCCCTGGCTCTTTGTTTCCCATGCTTGTCGTGGGAGCCGATCTTCTCACATTCTGCAGACATGGCCAAACCATCTTAGTTGGGACTGTTCTACTTGGGTCTGCAGGGGGTGGGATTTTAGGCCTTGACGTATCGTCTGGTTGCGGACCATGTCTCTTGTTACTTCAACCACCTTCCTCAGATACCCCATTTCTGAAGTTTGGATCTGGATTTTGTGGGTTGTAGTCATTGCCCATGATTCGCATCCATATGTCAAGACTGGAACATAGGTGGAGCGGTATACAGCCATCTTCGTTTTCTTACCAACCTCTCTCTTGCTGAGGAATCCTCGATTTATGGCCTGAAAAAGTCTCCCAGCTGCTTCTTTTCGAGTGGCCAACTCTTCTTTGATGCCTCCCTTTCGGTCTATAATAGCTCCGAGGTATTTAATGTGGTCGACCTGCTCCAGGACCTGTTCTCCCAGCTTAATCTGAAGTCTTCTTTCTTCTCGTGATATCGCCATGGATTTTATTTTAGAGCTGCTTATGACCATCCCTCTCTTCTCCAGCTCTTCCTTCCAGACTTGCAGGTTAAATTGGAGATGTGCCTCTGATTTAGCAATCAGGGCAACATCATCAGCAAATGCCAGCTTTGAAATACAGACCTGTCTCCTCTTCCAGTACCCTACTGATTACTTTCTTGTTCTCTCCTTACATGACTTGATGACATCGTCCATGAGAAGTATGAAAAGATAAGGTGACAGGATATCACCTTGTCTTACACCAGTGGTGGTCCTGAACTCTTCTGACTTATGGTTTGCCGTCCTCACATAATTTCTGCAAGACTTGTAGAAGCTCTGTATAGCATGAATCAGAGGTGCTGGAATGTTCTTCCTCGCCAAACAGTCCCAATTTCCGCACTACAACTGTTTTTAAGCTCTCAACTGTATAACAATTTTGCTAGGCATCAAGGATTCCTCTAGAAATAAATGGTAAAGAATATTAGGGACATAGTTCTTAAATATTAAGATAGAGCCTGCAGGTGGCTTCCGCACGTGCAATGAAATGACACATCTCCAAACGTAAGACCAACCTAGAGAGTGCCCGGTCGCCACGAAGAGACGAGGAAAAAACGTAACATTAGCACGTTTTCCTCGTTCTATGAGCTACTTGCGTTCAAGATGAAAAACCAAGACGGCAAAAATAAAGGGGCAGAAAATTCTCCATGTCCCCCATAATCAAAGGGACAGAGAACTTGCCATTTTCCTCAGAATCGCTACTAAAAGAACTTTGGCAAAAATTCCGCTTTTCACCTACAAGGAGTGGCGAATTATAGTTGGTAAGAGCAATTTGACAGAAAAGTAGGCGCAGACAAGAGATAAAGAGCAAACAGGCAGAGGACTCAGATTAAAGGGGCAGACGTTTCCAATCAAATCACGACACATCTCAAGATGACAGGAAGGCTGGTATCGTTTTTCTCTGAATAGATGCGTGGAAGTTTATATTCGTCTTCCTTAATTATTGCCTGTGATGATTTTTAAAATAAAATAAACAAACACAGTCCTCTGCCTTTCGTTTTAACAGAATTTCAAAGTTAAAAAACAAAAAACCCCCAAAAAACTAGAAAAGGCATAGGGTTACTCTTTTATTACGAATCTAAATTATTAAACTTCCTCGTTACGTCTTGACGGGTTACTTGCCAAGAGATATGTAGAATCCGAATAATATAGATTACTGGCTTCTGTGTGGGATGGTTATAATCAGTAATCAAGATTGCGGAGGTTCTATTATAGGTATCATAATGTTAAATGAGTATTCAACATTACATTCACAATGCAATGTGCGCTGTTTCCATATTTTCCCGGAACGCTGTTGTGAATATTTATGTTATACAGACCAGTGCACCATAATCATTTTGAAAGGCATGCGTGTTCTGTAAATGGGCATTCAATTTAGCTTCAGTCTACCCAGCTGTAAATGGGTACCTGACTACTCGTTGAGTTAGGGAAGGAAAAGGCAGCGAGGAAGAGAACTGGTCACCCCACCTCTCGATGCTGGACCTAGTATAGTGAAGTCTCTAACACTTAACTTCCCTACAGCAGTATCTGCTATTGGACTAACAAAAAATAATATAATGAAATGTAATGTCATGTTACTTTACGTTACGTTACGTTGTGTTGTTCTGCGCTGTGTTGTGTTATGTTAGGTTATATTATATTATATTATATTATGCTATGTTATATTATAGTTGTTATATTATATTATATGTTATGCTATGCTATGTTATATTATATCATGCTATGCTATTTTATGTTATGCTATATTATATTATATTTTGTTATATTATGCTGTTATGTTATGTTATGTGATGGTATATTATATTATGTTATGTTATGCTATGCTATAATAATAATAATAAATTCTTTAAGCACCAAACACGGCGCATAAGGCAGAAACCAGTGCTCTCCAGGTTGTTCGTTGTGACGCCACTCCTCTTAGCTCTTGCACATTATTTAGGCCCAACGTTCTTCCTTCTCTTATTATTGTTCTTCTGAGTGTTTCTTTTGGTCTTCCTTTTTTCCTCTTACCCTCAGGAACCCAAGTGAGTGCCTGCAATGGTATTCTGTTGTTTTGCATTCGTAGAACATGACCGATATATGACCATCGTCTTTTCCTTATATAGTTGGAGACATATTTCTGCCTAGAGTCTTCTCTTATTTGTCGATTAGTCTTATATGCTATATTATGTGTGATGGACGAACTCGGCTGACCCTGAACTTTGTTGTAATTCTTGTAAAACGGGACTTCTTTCACGTGGATTCATTAGCTATGAAACTGTTCCACACAGAGGGCAAACACGTTCGCTGATTGATATGCGGAAAGTTTACCTATTGTTGATTCTGGTCATCGCATTGATTTAAGGAGAGATTAAATCACGTCCACTAACATCTCTTGAACAATCATAGGCAGTTATTTCATTAACTTGGCCAAGGGGGGGGGGGGGGGGGGGGGGCGTCGCCAGAATCAAACAGATAAGCGACCACGATCACAGAGACAGACTGAGGGATTTCAGGGGAGACTATCGGCGTTATCAAAGACAGTAGTGGTCCCTGCTACGAGACGCAGTTGCTTGCCGCTATTTTCGCGTCTCGGTGTCAATCGTAGAACCGAGCGAACGGGGAAAGCCGAAACGGGCAGCAGCGAACGGAGATACGAAGACCAGGGGGCGGCTTCTTCCCTTGATTTGGCGGTCAGATCCCCAAAAGTTCGTGAGATCAAATAAGCTGTCAAGTTTATCATGTCCCACTCAACTTACATTCCATTTTAGCTAAATAGACCATGAAGACTAGACACGTTATCACTCGCTGGCCAGACCTTTACAGAAGCACTAGCTTTATTGAAATCTTGTTATAGATTTTCCCCGGGATTATATATATATATATTTGCAGTGATTTCTATTCTGTGCAAAGCGGTAATATATATTGTGTAAAGTGATCAGTGGACTAGTTCAGTCATTCTATTTCAATGGATTTTGTGTTAATTTAAATCTATTAAATTAAACCATCTCAATAGTTCCAGTTGTAAATATAATGATCTACCTATTATATTATTTCAAAAGATAATAGATGCTTAAATTAACTTTTTAAGTCGCGAAGGAATTTATAATTAATAAATTCAGTTAAGTCCTAGTTTTATAGATGTGTGTTTTTAACCACTAGAATTCGCGCAGTGTTTATTAAATACATAATTAAATACTCGAGTGTATTATAGGCTTAACGGGGAATTTATCGCGCTTGATTTTTCGGTATGTTACATGTCTTTTTTTTCTTTCACACAGAGTGATCGTAACCTGCGGTCCCAGCTAAATAAAGAAAGAAATAAAGAAATCATCCTATAAACTTCCAGTCATATTGAAGAAACATTTCTTTTAAATATAATCTTGTAGCGGTCCTTTTGCGACCTAGCTGTCAGAATTAAATGAAATAAAGCCCACCCAAGAACATTTTAAAGAACATTCATCAAATTACCCTTACAAACCTGTAAGATCAACTGGAAGGTAATCATCGCCAGTAGCGATATCGTATTTACTGTTTACTGTGAGAGAGTACATATTTTCCTGACTGTGACTGAGCCTAGTTTTTTCCTCAATTGGATTTAATAAAACTATCATCACGCATTGAAGGAATTTTACCATAGCGGAGGATTAAAAGAGACCACTTCATTTTCACCCCTGTGCCGAACTGTGTTAGTGCCATCCCATAGACTCCTTTTATATATATAATAAAAACACGAGAACTCTTAGTCTTCAAGTCTTGCGATAAGTGAGAATATTTGTTACCAACAAACCCTCGCAAACATCTGGGGCGGGACATCGAAGGACTAGACAGTTCATATGTCGAAAGAGTACTTGCTGTTTTTTATATACTTTTTATGGATCGTCTGAGGCTGCATTCGGTAAGTGTGTGAGTATATGAGTGTGGATCCTCACGCGTGTGTATGAATGACAGGAAATTTAATCGTTTTCTTTTGTAAACCTGTTGTTAACTTTCTTGCCTAGTAATATAATTTTTCTGTATTCCCTGCATTGTTCCTTTAAGGGGGAGTTGCTAATTGGTTAACTCTGTTTAAAAACCCCCTCCTTTCCAGTTGCTTAGTAAAGGGAAGAACAGCTGGGAAGAACAGGTTTTTTTCTCTATCTCCTATACCTAACGTTGTAACTCCTCTTTCAGAGTAATTAACTTCATTGTTAGGTTAACGTACCTATGTTCCTGATATTATCTATCTCTGGACTGGGTTTATCTTTGTCTAATAAGCGGGAAGGGCTTAGTCGATACCAATCTTCTTCACCCCTCCCAAATTTGTTATTTGCATTTGTGTACTTATGATAATTTATGTAATACCTGATATTTGTTAGTGATTGATGCTTAAAGTGAATAAAATCACATAAACTCATTTAGTACGGTGTTGGACATACCCACAGCCCAACATTTCCCCTATTCGTTTAATATAGTTTGTATCTACGTCGTCTGTGTGTGTGAAAAACACCAAATCGGTGTGCGCGCAGATGCGTGTCTGGAAAACTGGCAAATAATTGTTTGACCAGGAGAGCGGAAGAGAAGATTGAGAGAAGCGATTTGTCGTAAATAAGTCTGTCTTTACTCTCCTCCAGCACGCTGTGAAGCAACTATTGAATCTCTATACTTTCTATCACTGAGCTTTCCATCATCATTTTCCACTCTAAACCGGACCACTATTTCTACGACTCTTTTCTCTCAAAATAAATTTACGACATTATGTTATAATTATGTTATATTATGCTATGTTATGTTATGTTATGCTATATTATATTATATTCTGTTAAGTTATATTATGTTACACTATGTTATATTATACCGATCAGTGTAACTGTGGCACTGATAAAATGACTGCTGAACATCTGCTTTAAAGTTGCCCCTTATATGTGGTACAGAGAAAGCGCATATGGCCGACGCCAGCTCCTTTCGTGGAAAAGCTATACGGGATTCAAATAGCATCAAACTGACTGCTGCTTTCTTTGAGAACATTCAAGTGGACGTCTGAGAGTGTACGAAGAATAAGAATATTATATTATGTTATGTTATATTATATTATGTTTTACTGCAGATTATATTGTGTTTTACTGGAGATTACATAATATTTTACTGGAGATTATACTGAGTTTTAAGGACTATCTTCATTGCACACGGACAACTCCATCAGTGCTCAGATCTCCTCCCTTAGATCGGGATGGAAAGGGGGGGGGGAAGGGGGGAATATGGCATGATTAGGACCAGTTGTTCTGAAAAAGAATTTCTATAAATTATATTCCCTTAACTGGGAATCGAACCCGGTACCTCTAGAATTCGAGGCGGACGCCATACCTCTTAGCCACTCCGACCCCTGTTTGGTAAACCAAACCAATAAACTGACTTTCACTGGATATTATATTATGTTTTACTAGAGATCATATTATGTTTTGCTGGAGATCATATTATGTTTTACTAGAGATTATATTGCGTTTTACTGGAGATTATATACATTTTTTACTGGAGATTATATTGTGTTTTACTGGAGATTACATTGTTTTACTGGAGATTATATTATGTTTTACTACTCATTATATTATGTTTTACTGGAGATTAAATTATGTTTTACTGAAGATTATATAATGTTTTACTAGAGATTATACTATGTTTTACTGGAGACTATATTATGTTCTACTGGAGATTATATTTACTAGATATTATATTATGTTTTACTGGACATTATATTATGTTTTACTGGACATTATATTGTGTTTTACTGGAGATAATATTGAACTTTACTGGAGATTATATTATGTTGTGCTGAAGATTAAATTATGTTGTACTGGAGATTATATTATGTTTTACTGGAGATTACATTATGTTTTACTGGAGATTACATTATGTTTTACTGAATGATTACGTTATGTTTACTGGAGATTATATTATGTTTTAATGGAGATTATATTTTGTTTTACTGCAAATTACATTATGTTTTACTGGAGATAACATAATGTTTTACTGAAGATTACATTATGTTTTACTAGAGATTATATTATGTTTTCTTGGAGATTATATTATGTTTTCTTGGAGACTATATTATCTTTTACTGGAAATTACAATATATTTTACTGGAGATTACATTATGTTTTACTGAAGATCACATTATGTTTTACTGGAGACTATATTATGTTTTACTAGAGATTATATTATGTTTTCTTGGAGATTATATTATGTTTTACTGGAGATTATATTATGTTTTACTGGAGATTATATTCTAACATGCCCATGCAGTTCCCTGAGGTCTCAGAGGAGATACATAATTAAACAAAACTACTGCTCGCACCGTCACGCCAGATGACACTATTAACATAAGGTTGTGCATGGGAGTCGTGTCATTTAAAACAAATTGCTCCAGGAACCACCACTGCAAGAGAAAAGGAAACCTCAGGGTGAAACTTCCTGCAAGGGGAAGCCAGTTGTAGTATAAGTACCAAGCTGCATAAGGACAGAAAAAAGTTAATGATTACGATGATGATGATGGTGGTAATGATGATGATGGTGATGATGATGATAATGGTGATGATGGTGATGGTGACGACAACGATGATTGTGGTGGTGGTTGTAGTGGTGATGAGGATGATGATAAGGATACTATAAATTAAACTCTGTGGAAAATACGAATGTCATTTCCTTGTAAACTTCTGTTTGGTAGATGAAGTTCATGTCAGTACGTGAGATCAACCAGGATATTATCGATTTTTTTTCGAGCTAGGCCAAAAAAATGTTGCATGTCCTGACTATAAAACGTCAAACTGCAATCCACAGATACTGAGTATGCTGTATACAACATCAAGAAAGTTATCAGTAACATCCTTTACGTCGCCAATGACTTCGCAATCTCCATCTGTATTAACTACTTTTTCCGGCCAGGCCATGTTGTGTTGTTCTATGTGGAGGTACGTGTCAGTACTGCTTCTGATCGTCTGTCTTACCGTGGTATCAGGACACAGACGTTCATGGGAAGCGCCTGGTTGTCATCTCGTCGGTAAGTGATTGTGTATTGTAGAAAAGTTGATACACGGAGTGAGGCGTGGCTGTATGATCGGGCTTGAGTGGTCGTGAAGCAGACTATGATATCGGTAACTTGCACGGTGTGCTTGGACTTTGTCAATTTATTGTGAATTTTTTTTTTTTTTTTTTGGGGTTCGATTTTTGCCTCCTTCTGGCGAGGAGACACATTTCAACCTATTTGGTTATATCAAAGCGCATTTACCATCGAAAAAAAAGTCAACTCTGTTGACTGCTAACCCGATCAGCGTTGATAGATACTAAGTCCTGAAAAGGACTAACATTATCTATCTTCTAGCATAAAGCCCTAAAAAGGACTCGCCAGCTACGCCAACGCCCGAGCTGTGTGATTTATTGTGAAGCTACGCGCGGGTGAATTTCTGGATTCCGTCAAGTGTGCGTATTGAAACCGGCAGTGCTATCATATGTTTGTTTAAAATATCTGTAACCCCCACCCCATAGATTCATTTTCTTCTGGGCTTTCATGCGCTAGCATTAGTCGAGTTTCAATTTTTTTTTTTAACACTTCACTGTTTCACTCATCGTAGAGAGGTAATATATTCATGCACCCCGTTTCTTAGTACATGTAAATCTTTCAAGACTTCACAGCCATTAACCAGGCCGTTTTTATATAATAATTACAACAATATAAAATAAGTTGAAAATAACTCCAGCAAAGTAGAGGGTTTAAAGTAAAGGAAATAATGAAATGCGAATATAGATAGTGTTTAATTTTTGAAGGATCACAAGATGAATGGTGACGTGTAGATTAAATCAGTTTGTTTCTTCAAACACCTAGGTGCTACCTCAATTTGACACAAGCATAATTTATGAAGAGGCCAATCGTTTTATCAAGCACAGATACAGGAGTAAGCGGGAAGCAGAATATCCAGGGCACCAACAGAAAAAAAAAGGAGATGCATATTACCAGCTCAGCAGAAGTTGAACAAATGGTAATCTTCAGACTTCGCATAGGTCACAACTGATTGGGATACCATATATTCAGCAAGTTAAAGATATGAACTACTAATTAGTGTACCTGTATCACCGATAAAATGACTGCTGAACATCTGCTTCAAAGGTTCCCAACATATGAGGAATAGAGAAAGCACATATGACCGTCCTCAGTACCATTCATGGAAAAACTAAACGGAGATATCAGCAGCATCAAGCTGACTACTGCTTTCTTTGAACATATCCAAGTTGACGTCTGAGAGTGTTTGGTTTGGTTTGGTTTTTGAGGGTTATCTTCAGTGCACGCGGACTAACCCATCAGTGTTCCGATCTACTCCCTTAGATCACACAAGGAGGATATCAGCACAGTTCACGAACTCCGTAGCACCGGCGATAATCCTAATGTGTGTATGTATAGGTGATACGGGCTTATCGGGCTTTATATCGTTGAAGGCTAGTGGGTTCTTCATATATATTATTTGATTAATTCACAAAGAATCATACACTGATTCTAATCAAGCACAGATAGGGGTATGTCCATTCAGTCCCCGCCCAAAACCGTATTCTTCAACATGAATGACACTCCAAAGGCCAGGTTGGACGATTCACATAACTATTTAATAAACATCTTGTAGCTCCAAATATATCTTGATAATATGCACATAAAGTTATGGCATGAACTAGACAATCTCTAGCGTCGCTGTACAGTCTTGTAACTGAAACAATGTCGAGGAAATTTCCATACCATTTTTTATTATAATTATTCAACTCACGTTCATCAGGTCAAACATCATTCCTCTTACATAAATACTGGCATCATCGCACGGAGGTTTATAGATGATCTAGAGATGGAATACATAGGAATATGACCAGTAAATTTTCGAACACTCAGGAGCATAAAACACATACGTCCAACACCTAGAAAATACACACAGCAAATCCCAGCCAAGGGACGCTCAACTCAGCAGACAGCAGAACTGGTATCTGCAACTTCGACCACCAAAAGTAATGACGTCACTTCCTGTAACTAGGGTCAACGGCAGTAAACAAAATAAACTCTATGTTGAACTGAATTGATATCGACATACATGTTATGAACTTTAATCATAACATTTACCCCCCCCCCCCTCTTTCCCCCGTCAAATTATTTACATGGTGTGAGTTCAAACATCACTGGAGTGAAAAGATGGTATCATCAAATTTCACTGTTGGTATGAAATAGTATAGCACCCAGGTTTGTGCTCCACAGTAGGCAAATAAACACTCAAGGTGTGGAAATTAGTAATAAAATTACTAACACCATCGACTACAAAGGATAAAAATCATTTAACAACAATGTGAGGTAACCATAGCAATATCAGCCAACATGTAAAAAAAAAAGATTATATCAGTCCAGGCACTATCATACCGCACACGTCCAAAACACCTAAATGTCCCGTCAGGTAACATTATTCACTTAGTCTCAAAATGCAAAGCATTAAAAGTAAGTAATAGAGACAATAGATGACATGAGGCAGACAAACAATCAATAAAGTGTACGACTGCGACATTTTGTCAAATGAATAACATTATGTGTACTTCGGAATATTATGTCATGAATGTGACATATTAATGGTAAGAGACGCAAGGCAATCCTGTATGTAACATATTAGTGTGAGCAATAGAGAAAACTATGCTTATGTGTAGTAACAATAGATCATAGTATGACGTATTAGCCAATAACTGTAGTAATGTCCAGTGTGAGTGTGACAAAATTGTGTCTTCACCAAAGTTATGCCTGTAAGTCTGTAAGTGGCATATACGATCTGTCATTCAACCACAATATCAGTAAGTAATGTGCTGAGTTCAACGAGGTATTAGTCCATTTTAAGCATTCAAAAATTCATCATCATCATGTTGCTGTGCGAACCGCTTTCTCATATCAGCAATGTTCAATGTAACCATGTAGCTTAGTTTTCAGCATAGTTAATATTCACAATGACAGAGATTTCTTTCAATGAGCATAGTTGCTGTGCCAATGTATAGTGTCATACGAACAAGTTGTTATACATGGAATATTTTCTTGATCAGGTCATCATGAAGTAAGTATGTAGGTTAGATGCGATCTTGTGGATCACCTGTATTCGTAGAGTTCATGGGTGATATAGGGTGTTGCACACATCTAGACAAGACATCAGCTATGACATTTTGGCTTCCCTTAATTGCCTTGATGTCATAGTCGTAAGGTTGAAGATCGAGCGAGGCTCGAGCGGCTCTTTCGTTCTTGAATATCGCCGTCTTGAGATACGAAAGGGCTTTTTGGTCGGTCTCCAGAGTGAATCGTGCTCCCATCAGGTACCGCTGTAATTTTGTGAAGCAGAAGACAATTGCTAGCAACTCCCTCTCCACAATATTATACCGCTACTCCGTGGGCGACAACTTTCTGCTAAATACAGCGTTGGGTGCATGTAGCCTTCAAACTGCTGCATCAATGTACCCCCCAATTCCTGTATTTGACGCGTCAACTCTGAGGGTAAATGGAAAATGAGCGTCAGGTAATCTCAAAATTGGCAATTTAGAAAACGAACATTTAAGTACATTTAAGGAAACATCACACGCATGTGTCCATAAGACTTTGTTTGGCGAGTTTTTCTTTACCAACGAGGACAAAACTGAGGTATTATCTGAAAAATTAGGTAAGAATTTTCTATAGAAATTCACCAAGCCTAACAGACTGCGAACTTGCTTCTTAGTTCGAGGAATTTCAAGATTTAAGTTTTTCGAGATAGTAGAGTCCTCAGGTTTAAGAAATCCACCTCCTACTTTATGACCAAGAAAATAAATTTCTGTGAATCCTATTCTTGCCTTAGAAGGTCTAGCAGTAAGATTATGTAGACGCAAGGTATTCAACAAAGACTGAACGCCTACAACACGTTCATCCCAAGTTCGATGAAATAAACAGATATCATCTATATAAGTGATTAAATCCTCACGGTCAGAAACAAGTTTTCGCATCATGCAAACAAAGGTAGCAGGAGCGTTAACAAGACAGAAAGACATAAAGCTGAATTGAAACAATCCAAGAGGTGAAGCGAAAGCTGTATAAGGCTGAGCTCTGTTTGATAATGGCACTTGCCAATAACCTTTTGACAAGTCAAATTTCGTAAAGAAGGTAGCAGAAGCCAATTTGTCCAGAAGAGAATCTAACAATGGTAATGGCTCCACGTCTGAAATTGTGACAGCGTCTGAAATCTATGCAAATACGAATAGATTTATCTTTTTTCCTAATCAATACCATAGGAAAACTGTAAAGTGAATGTGACGGGTTAATGATATTTAATTTGATCATTTCTTTTATTTCTTCCTGAACCTGTGATTGTAAGTGAATAGGTATAGGATAAGGTTTCAATTTGATAGGTCGAAAATCTGTAAGTACGATATCATGTTGAATGCTTTCTGTATGCCCAGGAACATCCGTGAGCACATCAGAGAAAGATTGCAGTAACTGAGAAATTTGCTCCTTCTGATAAGAAGCTAGAGTTGGTGCAATAGAAACATCTTTCCAACTCTCAGTAGCTAAAAGATGTACGATTGGTAATGAAAAAATTTGTTCAGTACCATCACATAAGTCACACACCTCCTCTAGTATAACCGCTAAAGAAGAGCGACGATCAACAGATTCGTCAATAGCTTCAAAGACTGGTTTAAGATGTGGAGGACGAGTATGAAATTGCTGTAACATATTAATATGAAAAGTTTTTTCCTTCCCATTAATAGATAAAATATAGTCAACATCTGAAAGTTTATCAATAATTTCATAAGGTCCTCTCCATGACACAAGTAATTTGTTGTCTTTGTTTGGTAATAATACATAGGCTTCATCACCCGGCCATAATTGGCACAGTTTCCTGTTTTTATTGGCAAACAAACGAGCCTTTAATTTTGCCTTTTCTGACGCCTGGACTGCTTTTTGGCATGCGTCGATAATCTTTTTTCTCAAATTGACAACATATTGGTATGAGGTTTGAACCTCTTCATTCATGTCAGCTCCAACCAAAAATTGTTTTAAAATGGACATTTTAGGTTTCGCACCAAAAACCAACTCAAATGGAGCGAACCCGGTGTGTTCGTTGGGAATTTCTCTGTAAGCTAATAAAATCGCGGGCAAGACCCTGTCCCAATCCTGTGGATATTTAGTGGTCACGTTACCTAACATCTGCTTTAAACTCCTATTTAGCCTCTCAATTTTACCATTTGCTTGTGCGTGATATATTGATCTAAGAGATCCTTCAATACCGAATTCTTTCATTACTTGTTTCATTGCGTCCGAGACGAACTGGGATCCCCAGTCAGATAATATGTTTTCGGGAAAACACAATCTGCTGAAAATTAAAAATAGCGCATCCGCAATGTCAACAGTTGTTGTAGTTTTCAGAGGTATCGCTTCTGGCCAGCGTGTGCACATATCAATGCATGTTAGCACACATTTATGCCCTCTAGCTGATGTGACTTTTAATGGACCAATAAGGTCAATAGCCATCTTTGCGAATGGACGCAAAGAAATATCAGCTGCCTGGATCGGCGCATCATGTTTAGGCCTTTTTGTTGCCACACCTTGGCACACTGTGCATGTGCGACAAAAAGCTTTAACGTCTTTTGTTACACCAGGCCAACAGAAATGCGACAAAACCCTTTGCTTTGTTCTTGCAATACCTAAATGACCCGCGCAATTAATGTCGTGGGCATGTCGTAAAACAAATGGTCGAAAACAAGGTGGTACCATAATCTGTTTTTTTTTTACAGATGTAGAATCCTAAAAATTTCTAACCAAAATACCATTTCTTAAAGTGTACCAGTGTTTTGCATTATTATCAAACATCACATCATCTGATTTTGCATTCTGAAAAAATTTCTTCAAGGAATCATCATCATTTTGTCTCTGAATGAAAGACTCCTTATCAATAAGTTCCATCTGGAAATTATCATCACTTTCTTCATTCTCATCATTATTTTCCTCATTCTCATCTTTATTATGCTCTTCATCAATCACCACCTCTTCAGTGACATTCTCATCATTCATCACCTCATCTACCACATTATTACTTTGGATGCGACTATCCAATTCAGCACGAGACTGAGCTCTGGTTGTAACAGCATTTGCACATATGAGGTACTGTTGTTCCCATTTTTCAATATCATCCTTTGTACATTTACGAATGCCAGGAATATTTCCTAAGGTAATTCCTGCGATGGGACTATTCAACAGGCACACAAGAGTTCTCCCTGTGAAGTACGGGGTGTCCAAGAATACTTTCGCAGTTCGATAGTATTCCACTGTGCCTCCAAATGTAATGCATTTCACCTCTCTTCCTGTATAATCTGACTGATCCCCCAACGACCTGTGACGACCTGTGCACACCAATCATTGTCCCTGTAGCTGAAACAAAGAGTTACATTCAGAACAATTAGCACTGTTGGATAAATCAACACTACATGAATTTGCATGAGCTAAACCATTATTATTCTGAACTGGATTATTGTCACCAACATGTACGACAGCATTTGAACATTCAGGGTTCCTTGACTGTCTGAAGTTATTGTTCTGTTGAGAGCTTCTATTATTAAAATAGTTGTCATTATTTCTATGAAATGACCTTTGTCCTCTGCCTGATATGGCATTATATCCTCCTCTATTTTGAAAATCATTAGGCCTGAATGATGACTGGATTATAATATTCATCATCATAAGAGTTATAATTTCTTTGAGGCTGTTGGAATTTTTTGTTAAAATTATACCTGCCTCTTTTGTTGCCATAGTTATGGTTTTGATAAACTCTATAGTTTTTGTCTATGCTGTTTGATCTCTGCCTAGGTGTATTATAATTTACAGTCCTAGCAGATGCCAATGGCAACGAATCCTTAATGTTTTTCTTACTAAGGTTCCTACCCGGATGTCGCATAGAGATTTATGATCAATAAATTTTCTATATTTTGTTTTTCTACCCGTGTTCTATACTTTATTATCGCTCTTTTATCCTTTTCCTGTTTTTCGCATTCGTTCGTTTGCGACATAATATTACTTTCCCATTCAAACTTTCGCCTGTTTCTTTTCTCATTTAGAAACGCATTTTATTGCGTAATATGTCAGTCACTGGATGTGAACAAAATAGTGTGAAAATTCATCTAGTCAGACATAGAGAGCAGACATTTGTTTACATTTTCAAGCTGACACGGGTTTTTCTTCGGAGTTTCTCGGCGTGAGGTGTGCAAGGCGCCAAATCTGCAGCGCTCAGAAATGAGACATGTCGTGGGAGGTGTGAAGACGCGTTTTGGCAGTTATGGCCAGCGTCTGAGTATGTGAAGTGTTAAGAGAGAGAGGGGGGAGTGTCCTAGATTTTCGATAGGAGAATTAAGACTAGGTTTGGTCCCTTCTGAATAGGTTTGAATAGGTGATAGACTCAGTGAGAGTTAGTGAAAGGTAATAGAATCTCCACACATGTGAGATGATAGATTTTGACATAGTGGCTGTCTCTGAAAGCGAAAAGAATTCTTCTCTCTCTCACCTATCTTCTACAACAGTTGTTACAGCGTCAGACAGACTACACCAATATACATATTACGTATATTTCTATCACTCACAGGCACGCTCATACACGTGACGACAGGTAAACACACAGACGTGGGAAAACTATAACAATGATATATATATATCTTAGAACGAGCTGACCAAACACTATTATTAAGTTCAAGAGCGATTTTAATATCAGGAAAAATCGGCTCACAACATCAAAGAAAGTACATCAAGGAAAATACATATACACATAGTCATAAAAATTCAAGGAAATGTTGCAAGGATGATAGCCCCGTTATAGTGTTTACTCTAGGTTTAGCCCGGCCCCGTTAAGAGAACAGATGATGGCGCCCGAGTCCCAGATACATAGGGTTTGAGTCTAAGAGTTTTCTTTGTTTTATCTCGTAATTATATGCACAGAGTTTGAAAAAAAAAATCTGATTTAACCTAAGACAAAAAACACAAGAACTCTAGCCTTAGCAACAAATTATGCAGATTGAAAAAAAATATTAGGACAGCAACAGGGTGTCAAAGATATAATAGTGAAAATATCACTCAAACCAGCGTACACTCATTCATTCCGCCATGGCCTCTCATTCATGTACTCACGACTTTGCTCGCTGCCTCTTGGAACACACTGATTTTAGATCTTCACACAGACTCAAAAAAATGCAGTCTTCTGCCAAGAAGTCCCCAGTTCCAAAAGACGTATTTAACTCGGAGTCTCCGGGAACGACTACTTGGGTGTGCAAATTTGTTCAAATGTCTGATTAAGTCACCTAACAATTATTCCAGGCGCGGGAGTTAGCAGAGCACAGTGTCAATAGCGTAGGTTTCTAGAAATGATGAATGTCGGGTCGGTGCCTTCCCTCAGTATAGGATTCACTTTAGTCACACCACAGATTTGTCCACAAGAATATATATATATATATATGTCGGGAAATGTTAGTTAATACTTGAAGAATTTCGCGCCACCAGGCAGAAAAATTACGTAGAGTTTCTAGAAGAAATTAAGATCTGGCTCCAAGGTCCAGTATTTATCATTACAGTCTTTGAAAACCCGTTATTGGGATATAGTATTTCTGGCTAACTCGGGTTGCATATGCACTGTTTAGACCAGTGGTACTGAAGAAACCCACGTGGTTCAAAATAAGGACTGTCTATTTCTTCACAAGTATGGAAACTACTACTAGGTGCTGGTAAAGTTAGGGTCACCCCAAAACTTTCACTGTGTGGAGGAAAAATAACACATATAATATAATAAACAGAATCTGTACTGGTTATAACTTACATTTAAACTTGCAAGCAGAGAGCTTTGCTTATCATTTAAACTTCCCGTGACGTAAGTTATATTTAAAAATCAGCAATCCTCATGAATTAAGAACACGTGCGTATTCCGTCACCATTCATGAGGCTCGATTCTAGAGTTTATACGTTAGTTTAGAAAAACACACTCGACTGAGTATTAGCAGTTAAATTAAATTCATAAATAGCTACTCTTGCCGTCATAAGCTAGAGATTTTAATTTTATTCTGCTTTCCACTGAATGCTTCCCTAGAAAATATAATAGCCTACCACTTTATTTTTCTTCTGCGCTAAAGAAATAGATTAAAATGAATTAAGCGATTAAACACTTTAACACTCACAAAATCTATATATCTATCATATTAATTACCTCAACCACAGAATTACAGGTAGTCGCACAACTTAAGAATAAAAATGCTGAAAATATTTCTGGAAGTCTAGAAGTTCGACAAATTGCCGAAACAAACTGAGATCTTCGCTAACAGCTATTCTGTTTACGAGCAACCTATCTACTGTGAGTCTATGAGCGAGAATGAAATTAAAGTTTCAAACTCGGGCCAATATCTTAAAATCAGACAAAGGGCCCAAACTTATTTCGCCAAGCGAAATTATCTCCCCTACTCCCAACATTTACGTCCGCTTAACGCGTGTCGTAACTGTCACCTACTGACCACGATGTACGCGTGTCAGTTTCAAATCCCAGACAGCCTGACTCCAATGCAGGGCAGTTTTCACACTACAGCTGACCGTGGCCCACAGTGAGCGCCGTGTCAGTTTGGGATTTTCCAGACAAATGTCTGGATACTGACCGGTGCAGATGTAAAGTATCACACCTCACCGGGACTTATGCCGAGAAGAAGCTCGCGCGCTCGGTGAGAATGTAGACGATTTGCTACGTCCTATGTTCAGCGAACCGACTTATCACGCCTTCTGACGCCCTGCAGCCCTGACATCTACGTAATATCGTCCTAGCGCGATTCTCGGTTTTAGAGAAAGGAAAACAGGTAAAGTTTGCGAATTATATGAAAATAATAATATCAAAACGAATGGGTGAAAAATATACAGGAAAAAGGAAATACAGAGATAATAAAAGAGAGAAATCGGGTGAAAGAAATAGGAAGAAGATGTAGGAAATTAAATGAATATAAACCCTACGTGACAGAGCCTCCCCCTTTAAGATATGGAAGCACTCCATGTCTACGTTATGGAGTTTAATTTCCTATAACCGTAGCTTCGGGGTGTCTGTCCTCTTCCCTCTCATCTTCCCCCTCCATCTCTGTCCAATTCCTACTCAAGTCCACTCCTCAAAGTTTCCTTCCCCTGGAATGTCTCAAATGCGCGCTTGAAAGAGCGTCGCCGCTTCTGACATTTTTGAAAGATTTCCTCTGATAGCGGTGGAATATCCCTGCCACTATCGTCATCTTCGTCAGTTTTGGCGATCGTCAGGAGATGGTCGGAGGTTGGCACTGGTTTTTCCAAGTATCTCTTTAAGAGATTTAAATGGAAAACCTTCTCCTTTCCTTCAATAGAGATCTGATAGTTAGCCTTAGAAATCTTTTTCAGGACGGTAAACGGCCCTTGCCATCCGATCTTCAGTTGGTTGTTCTCGGTAGGGAGCAACACCAAAACTTTCTCTCCTGCTTCCAGTTCTCTCTCTTCCGCGACTTTCCTGTATCGGTTAGCGTGCTTGGTGCGTGCTCGCTTAAAGTTAGTCGTTGCTAGGTCCCACCCTAGTTTCAACCGTTCCTTTAAAACCGACACATATTTACTGGCTGAGACAACTGTCTCATCAGCCTTCTCGTCTGTCAGAGACTGAAGTAAGGCTTCAAGCGGGCCCTTAATGGGTCTGCCGAATAAGAGTGTAGCTGGCGGAAATCCTGTGGAAGTATGAGGAGATTCTCTGTAGCCAAATAATGCTGCAGGAATACAGAGATCCCAATCTTCAGGTTTCACTTGTGCCAGCTTACTTAGCATCATGGTGAGGTTTCCATTAGCACGTTCCACGAGCCCATTTCCGGCCGGAGTATATGGCTTAGTGTGGATGTGCTGGGTCCTCAAGATCTTAACGATCTCATCCATCAACAGGTTTCGGTATGGAGATCCATTATCCGTCAACACTTGCTGAGGGAATCCCAACCGAGTGAAAATCTGCACGAGGGCTTCTGCGACATGCTTGGCATCTGCGCATGTTAGCGGGATAGCTTCTGCCCATAAAGTGCATGTATCGACTAAGGTCAGGATGAACCTGTTCCTTCTTTTAGTCCTTTCGAAAGGCCCTAAAATGTCGATCACAACCCGTTCGAATGGTGTTCCCATTATTGGCATTTCACCCATGTGGACTGCGGGTGTCCGTTGCTTGGGTGGTACCCGTTGGCACTGGGCACAGGATTTGACGTACCTGATAATATCAGTGTTTACTCCTGGCCACCAATAATGAGTGGTTATACGTTGGTTTGTGGCGTTCTGTCCCATGTGTCCGCTGAAGGGAAGAGAGTGCCCCATTTCTAAGATTTGGCTTCTGTACTGTTTCGGTACTAGGAGCTGGTTGTAGCCTTGGTCAGGCTTGCCCGTTCTCCGATAAAGTACGCCATCCTCAGAAAAAATGTCCCCGTGCTGTTTGGGTTCCTTCGCCATGGGCAGTTTCCTAAAGCAGGGTGCCAAAGTAGGATCCTTTTGTTGCGCTTCTTTAAGTTCCATAGGTAACAAATTAGGCGCAGGCTCCCGTTCCTTCTTGGTTTGCCCTTTTGTAGTTACTGCTGCCACAATCGGCTCTTCCGGTTTCCCAATACACACGTATCTCCCGCCGAGTATGACTGGGTAGATGGGATCATCCATCACAGCCGCTTTGATCACGCCTCTGACAAAGTCAGAGTGTATCTCCACCAATGCGATGGGAAGCGCTGTAGGTGCATCACTCTTACGAACTCCACAAAGTTTGACGGTCTCTCCTGTCTCTTGACCGGGTTTAACCAGGTTTCTGGCAACAATGCAATCGTAAGAAAGCCCCGTGTCAAATAAGCAAGAAGTTTGAGAACCGTTCAAAGTAACAGTACCTCGCGTTGAGGGTCTATCCCCAACAGGTTGGGAATCACTGTCAACAATTCCGCCTTGCGAGACTGTCAATAAGCATCCGATGCGTTTCGGCTCGGTATGCTCGGTCTGATCATATGTCCCGTGCTCAGGGGTTCTCCCTTTGCCACCTTGTCCTTTCTGGCTACGCTGCCATGTAGGGCGGTCGGGTTGATCAGACTGTTTGGGGTGGTTGGGGTACTTGTTCTTGTAGAACTTGGATTTTTCAGGAGGGGGGTTTTGAGGTCCAGTTTCTCTGTGGTTATCTAGGTTAGAAGCCTGAGAAGATTGCTCTAGGTTATGTTTTCGAAAATGCTCCTCTGTCGGTTTCCGCTTTGTGGCCGGTAGTTCAGCCAGCGCATTGTGATAACGCTCAGACTTTTCCAAAATGTCTTCAAGTTTTTCTGCCCCCTGCTCAGCGAGAAATCTCCGGGTATCCGCAGACAATGTGTTCTTTATTTGTTCTGTTAAAACAAATTCCTCAAGACCTTCGTAGGTAGAGGGGAGCTGCGAAAGCTCAAGGCACTTTGTTAGATATCCCTTAAGACGAGATGAGAACTGGTGAAAAGTTTCAGAATTCTCTTTCCGGCTGTTGCGAAACAGTTGCAAAAACTTGCGAGCGTTCATTTCAAAGCGCTCCAGTAACGCTTTCTTCAACACATCGTAGTCGTCTTGTTGGCTACTTTCCAGCTTAGAATAAACATCATAAGCAGAACCTTTTAGGGCCTGGGAAAGTTTCATATTCCAACGCGACCTCTCTAACCCGTACAGAGTTGCAATTTTCTCAAATTTTTCTAACCATGTGTCAATCTTCTCATTTGGACAAGGAAAAGATTCAAGAGTGAAAGACATAGCATTTAGTTGAAGAGATTGAGTGTTAGCAGGGTCAGTTAAGGAAGAATGAGGAGAAGACTCTCCATTGCTGGAGGTAGAGGCAGCCCCACGACTTTGGAACTCTAGAGCTTTAAGTGCCAGCTCATGCTGTCTCTCCTCCCTCTCCTTCTCATGCTGTCTCTCCTCCCTCTCCTTCTCATGCTGTCTCTCCTTCTCTTTCTCTCTTTCCTCATGCTGCATCCTGCGGATTTCCATTTCCTCCTCAATCTTCTTCTGCTGTAATAGCCGGTCTTCCCTTTCCCTCTCTCTAGCTTCTGCTTCTTTCCTCTTGAGTTCTTCTTTTTCCTCTTTAGCTTCAGCTGCTTTCCTCTCCGCATCATATCTCTCAAGTTCGTCTCTGACGAAAGCTTTCGCTTCCTCTTCTTCCAGTCCCTCCTCTCTCGCTTCGTCCCTGAGGAGTTGTCTAAGCTTTGCCCTCTCGGCCATATTATGTCAGTGACTGAGACTGTTGGAGAAAGAAAATAGGAAAAAGAATAACCTGGTTCCTACCACGTACGAGAAAAAAATTACCAAAAAAATCAAAAGATGATATATTTAACCCTGGGATACCTCCTCCAAAATAAAATCTAACTATCGCTGCTATTACTCGGCAATAAAGCACTCAATGCAAAACACGACTACGCCAAATAAATGGTAGTTAAGATTACACTGAAAAATAAGTTGCTACAGTGGAAAAGCAAAAGAATATTGCAAAAATTAAAGAGAAAAATAATCCCTTAATTTTTTAAAAATCCACTATAAGCTCGCCCCTGAAGTCAGATCGGGTAACGGAGGGAATTAATCTGGACAAAAAGTCCGAAACACACTCCTTAACTTAGTTCAAACGCCGTTCTGCCTCAGTACCCAGTGAATGTTATACACTCACCACTTTACCAGCATTTAGTATTACAATCAGCAGTTAACATATATCCCGACAAAATCAACCTGTAACCAAAATGTATATTATTCAAAGATGCTGTGGAAAAAAAAAACTTATTAGTTTGTGTGGTCAGCACGCCCGTAAACAGATCGCTAGTCTAGGGGGTAATATTTTTTTAAAAGATACACAGTCACAAGACATCACACTCTTACTCTATATCAGAATACAGAATCTTAAGTTCAAAATCCAGATAGACGAGTCCACATTTGTCGTACTCGTCTTCCTATTCTAAGTTCAAAAATCCTACGGACGAGAACCCATTTGTCGTCTCGTCTTCCTATTCAAAGTTCAAAAATCCGTCGGGCGAGACCCCATTTGTCGTAGATTTTCGATAGGAGAATTAAGACTAGGTTTGGTCCCTTCTGAATAGGTTTGAATAGGTGATAGACTCAGTGAGAGTTAGTGAAAGGTAATAGAATTTCCACACACGTGAGATGATAGATTTTGACATAGTGGCTGTCTCTGAAAGCGAAAAGAATTCTTCTCTCTCTCACCTATCTTCTACAACAGTTGTTACAGCGTCAGACAGACTACACCAATATACATATTACGTATATTTCTATCACTCACAGGCACGCTCATACACGTGACGACAGGTAAACACACAGACGTGGGAAAACTATAACAATGATATATATATATCTTAGAACGAGCTGACCAAACACTATTATTAAGTTCAAGAGCGATTTTAATATCAGGAAAAATCGGCTCACAACATCAAAGAAAGTACATCAAGGAAAATACATATACACATAGTCATAAAAATTCAAGGAAATGTTGCAAGGATGATAGCCCCGTTATAGTGTTTACTCTAGGTTTAGCCCGGCCCCGTTAAGAGAACAGATGATGGCGCCCGAGTCCCAGATACATAGGGTTTGAGTCTAAGAGTTTTCTTTGTTTTATCTCGTAATTATATGCACAGAGTTTGAAAAAAAATCTGATTTAACCTAAGACAAAAACACAAGAACTCTAGCCTTAGCAACAAATTATGCAGATTGAAAAAAAATATTAGGACAGCAACAGGGTGTCAAAGATATAATAGTGAAAATATCACTCAAACCAGCGTACACTCATTCATTCCGCCATGGCCTCTCATTCATGTACTCACGACTTTGCTCGCTGCCTCTTGGAACACACTGATTTTAGATCTTCACACAGACTCAAAAAAATGCAGTCTTCTGCCAAGAAGTCCCCAGTTCCAAAAGACGTATTTAACTCGGAGTCTCCGGGAACGACTACTTGGGTGTGCAAATTTGTTCAAATGTCTGATTAAGTCACCTAACAATTATTCCAGGCGCGGGAGTTAGCAGAGCACAGTGTCAATAGCGTAGGTTTCTAGAAATGATGAATGTCGGGTCGGTGCCTTCCCTCAGTATAGGATTCACTTTAGTCACACCACAGATTTGTCCACAAGAATATATATATATATATATGTCGGGAAATGTTAGTTAATACTTGAAGAATTTCGCGCCACCAGGCAGAAAAATTACGTAGAGTTTCTAGAAGAAATTAAGATCTGGCTCCAAGGTCCAGTATTTATCATTACAGTCTTTGAAAACCCGTTATTGGGATATAGTATTTCTGGCTAACTCGGGTTGCATATGCACTGTTTAGACCAGTGGTACTGAAGAAACCCACGTGGTTCAAAATAAGGACTGTCTATTTCTTCACAAGTATGGAAACTACTACTAGGTGCTGGTAAAGTTAGGGTCACCCCAAAACTTTCACTGTGTGGAGGAAAAATAACACATATAATATAATAAACAGAATCTGTACTGGTTATAACTTACATTTAAACTTGCAAGCAGAGAGCTTTGCTTATCATTTAAACTTCCCGTGACGTAAGTTATATTTAAAAATCAGCAATCCTCATGAATTAAGAACACGTGCGTATTCCGTCACCATTCATGAGGCTCGATTCTAGAGTTTATACGTTAGTTTAGAAAAACACACTCGACTGAGTATTAGCAGTTAAATTAAATTCATAAATAGCTACTCTTGCCGTTATAAGCTAGAGATTTTAATTTTATTCTGCTTTCCACTGAATGCTTCCCTAGAAAATATAATAGCCTACCACTTTATTTCTCTTCTGCGCTAAAGAAATAGATTAAAATGAATTTAGCGATTAAACACTTTAACACTCACAAAATCTATATATCTATCATATTAATTACCTCAACCACAGAATTACAGGTAGTCGCACAACTTAAGAATAAAAATGCTGAAAATATTTCTGGAAGTCTAGAAGTTCGACAAATTGCCGAAACAAACTGAGATCTTCGCTAACAGCTATTCTGTTTACGAGCAACCTATCTACTGTGAGTCTATGAGCGAGAATGAAATTAAAGTTTCAAACTCGGGCCAATATCTTAAAATCAGACAAAGGGCCCAAACTTATTTCGCCAAGCGAAATTATCTCCCCTACTCCCAACATTTACGTCCGCTTAACGCGTGTCGTAACTGTCACCTACTGACCACGATGTACGCGTGTCAGTTTCAAATCCCAGACAGCCTGACTCCAATGCAGGGCAGTTTTCACACTACAGCTGACCGTGGCCCACAGTGAGCGCCGTGTCAGTTTGGGATTTTCCAGACAAATGTCTGGATACTGACCGGTGCAGATGTAAAGTATCACACCTCACCGGGACTTATGCCGAGAAGAAGCTCGCGCGCTCGGTGAGAATGTAGACGATTTGCTACGTCCTATGTTCAGCGAACCGACTTATCACGCCTTCTGACGCCCTGCAGCCCTGACATCTACGTAATATCGTCCTAGCGCGATTCTCAGTTTTAGAGAAAGGAAAACAGGTAAAGTTTGCGAATTATATGAAAATAATAATATCAAAACGAATGGGTGAAAAATATACAGGAAAAAGGAAATACAGAGATAATAAAAGAGAGAAATCGGGTGAAAGAAATAGGAAGAAGATGTAGGAAATTAAATGAATATAAACCCTACGTGACAGGGAGAGACCGGCGCTATTTCGGGTTTTCGTAATAGCGTGGGATCCTTTGTCCGTTTTCATATATCTTACCCAGAGTTTTAGACTTCATTCACTCAGTACTCCGCAGTCAAGACGAGAACGATCTAGCGTTCGATTCCTGAAGATCTGTGTTGATAGAAGCATCAGTTAGTTGGTCGATTGCCACCTAGCTTTCGATTCCTAAAGATCTCTGTTAATAGAAGCATCATTTAGTTGGTCGAAGTGGATTTAGTTCTTAGTAGTTCTGTGTTGAGGTAAATATATTATATATCTAGTAGTATTGAGTGATTCAGTGATAACTGCTTATTTCGTTTTACTAGTTAGATTTCCGTGAAGAAGAAATAATTTATAAGTCTGTTATATTCGCTAGTCGACATGTTACAGTGGAAAGCAGAATAAATTATAATTTCTAGCTTAAACTCATTCGGCTATTAATGCATTTTATTAAATTGCTAGTAATCAGTCGAGAATATTTTAAACTAACTTATAACTGCACTGAGTCATCATTGAGTATTGACGAAATACGTAGGTATTTCTAATTCATGATGATTGATTTTTAGGAACGATTATACTTATTTCACGGGAGATTTAAACGATAAGACAAGCTCTACGCTTGCAGTTTATAATGTAAGTTATAACCGAGGAATAGTATGTATAAGTATTTTATATGTTGTTTTCTCTTTATTAAGTGAAATTGGGGTAGCCCAACTCTACCAGCGTTTTAGTACTGAGAAATATCTGTGAAGAACAAAAACATTTTTTTCTTAAAGACTTGGGTGTATAAAGTAAAACCTGTCTGGCATTGCGTTGGCATCCAGAACGACAGAGTACCCATTACATGAACTTTAAGATTAAATGAAGTAACGGGCCTATCGAGCCAGACTTAATTTTTCCTGAGAAAAACCTCAAGTACATTTCAGCCCTTGTGGCAAGCAAAATATTACAATCAATAACCTTTCCGACATTTTTGACAAATTGTGGTGTGACCAAGAATTTTACCTTTGATCGAAGTTACAAACCTGCCATTTTTCCTAAGTAGTGGAAACCTCGTGATTCTGACACTGTGAGCCCGCTTAAAACTAATTCTTACCTCGTGATTCAAGTGACACTAACCTTAGTCTGAAAAATATTCGCATGAAGAGGACGCTCCCCGGAACATCGGATGAACCCAAAATCTGCAGAGCTGGGATCCGCTTCATCACAAGAAAAAACGATTAAAGTGTGTGGGTGTCCTAGAGTTTGCACCAGACGGCGAACAACAGCACGATTGTAGGTAAGAATGTATGTCAGGGGCCCTGATGAATGAACCGAGAGAAAGCAGGACTGAGTGACTCTTTTGTGTTATACCAAATTTCACCCATGTTGCTGTCTTAAATTTCTTTATGCAAGTTTTTGTTGCTAACAATATTTTCCTTAGGATAGATCAGAGTATCAAAGTCTGTTCATACCTTTAAAGGGAAATCTTAGACTATAGCATATGTATCCGTGACTCTTTGGGGCTATCACTTTTCTTCTAACAGGACTGTGGGCTATACATCGAGGGAAAGGATCATACCAATGGGTCTATCATTCTTGTAGCAATTCATTGATTTTATGACTATTTGTATATGCTTGATGTAATTTTTATGTGTTGTGATGGAATTTTATTATGATAATTAAAATTCACATAAACTTATTCCAGTGTGTCGGTCAGTTCGTTCCCAATTATCTATATTTCCATTGTCATAGTTTCACGTCTGTGTGTATATTGTAGCCTCTTATGTGTGTGGGTATGTGAGGGATATATATATATATATATATATATATATATATATATATATATATATATATATATATATATATATATATATATTATACTAGACGGTCTGACAAATCTTAATCTGTTGTAGATGATAGGCTGACTGAGAAAAATCATCTCGAGGGTCAGAGACCGACTCTAATATATTTCCTCCATCTCACTCGTGAAATCTATTTCTATTTTATCATCTCCCACTGAGCTATCACTTGTTTCTATTGCTATTCAGAAGGGACCAAACCAAGTCTTAATTCACCTATCGCAAATCTGCGACACCGGATGAGCAACTTGATATTGACGACCAAGAGTTTCAAGGCTAGCTAAATTCTCTGGTTTCCTCTCCTGCAGGAATGACAAAAATTCTCCACTAATTGAAGACAATTCCTTGTCTCTCAGAATCAAATCAGATAGCCCTTCAAAAGTTTTTTCAATATTGGACAAGTCAACCCATCTAGAAAAGTACAGCTTAACAGATGAGATAAATTTAGTAAAATCTGAAGATTTTTTTTTTTAAATTGGAGTTTCGCCTCATTTTGGCGAGGCGCGCCTAGTTCAGCCATGACACATGCTCCGTCGGTTATATTAAGGCTCATGTCAAAATATAAAAGACCCTGTGGTATAACTAGTTTAAGACAAAATACTTTGTGCAGCAGCTAAATAAGTAAGTAAGGGTGTATAACTGCAAGCGCAAAACATATGCTGATTTGTACACTTATAATTTTTAGTATTCCATTGATTGTGTGTCCAGAAGACAGCTCCACAGCACAGTGTCTTCTGAACCCGGGATGGACGCGTTACTGTGAAGTACATCTTACTAGAGTCTTCTGAACACGGGACGGACGCGTTACTGTGAAGTACATCTTACTGGAGTCTTCTGAACACGAGATGAACGCGTTACTTTAAAGTACATCTTGCTGGAGTCTTCTGAACAGGGCTGGACGCGTTACTTTGAAGTACATCTTACTGGAGCTACAAGTATTGTGCACAATGCTCGAAACAAAGTTTCTGGCTATGTACTGTGAAATACCATTCCTCTCTTCCCCCCCCCCCCCTCCCCCCCATCCCCGAATAATTATTTGTAACCTAGTACTAGGATGCACATTACATTCAAGAACAGAGGTGGAGAGGTGGCCACTGTACCATGATGTACCATCCCCAGGAATATTTTTTTTAAAATAAAATTTTGCCTCGTTTTGGCGAGGCGCGTCCCGTTCAACCTAGTCGGTTATATTAGGGCGCATGTCCAACAGAGTACTGTGATGTGCACGACATTCAAGAACATAGATGGTCACTGTACTGTGATGTGCACGACATTCAAGAACATAGATGGGCACTATACTGTGATGTACACGGCATTCAAGAACATAGATGTGCACTGTACTTTGATGTACACGACATTCAAGAACATAGATGTGCACTGTACTGTGATGAACACGACATTCAAGAACATAGATGGGCACTGTACTGTAATGTACACGCCTTTCAAGAACACAGATGGGCACTGTACTGTGATGTACAGGACAATCAAGAACATAGATGGGCACTGTACTGTGATGTGCACATCATTCAGGAGCAGAGATAAACAATGTAATGTGAAGTGCGCAGCATTCAATGGCAGATACAGGCGATGTTCTGGGATGTGCACACAATTCAGTACCAGAAATGGACGCACACTGTGATTCGTACGGCATTCAAGGAAAGATATGGACACTTTAATATGTTATATACCACACACGGGAGCCGCGCTGGTGTAATGGTTACCACACTGCGCTAGCGATCAGGTGTTCAAGGTTCAAGCCCGGGCGCGGGCATTTTTAGGAGTGTCATCGACCGGGATTTTGACTGAATAACCTGAACGAAGCTCCTGACCGGATTGGAAGGAAAGTCCATAGGCTCCCCAGCCTTGCAATGACATGTTATTGGGCCGAAGGGCTGAAAGCCCAAGTGCCGCTGTTTAAGAGGGAAAAAAAATACCACACACAAGGATAGGTTTGGCCACAGTACTTTGGTTAGTTTAAGCTACACTCAAAGATAGGTTTGGCCACAGTGCTTTGGTTAGTTTAAGCTACACTCAAGGATAGGATTGGCCACAGTACTTTGGTTAGTTTATGCTACGCTCAAGGATAGGTTTGGCCACAGTACTTTTGTTAGTTTATGCTACACTCAAGGATAGGTTTGGCCACAGTACTTTGGTTAGTTTATGCTAAACTCAAGAATAGGTTTGGCCACAGTACTTTGGTTAGTTTATGCTACACTCAAGGATAGGTTTGGCCACAGTACTTTTGTTAGTTTATGCTACACTCAAGGATAGGTTTGGCCACAGTACTTTGGTTAGTTTAAGCTACACTCAAGGATAGGTTTGGCTACAGTACTTTGGTTAGTTTAAGCTACACTCAAGGATAGGATTGGCCACAGTACTTTGGTTAGTTTATGCTACGCTCAAGGATAGGTTTGGCCACAGTACTTTGGTTAGTTTATGCTACACTCAAGGATAGGTTTGGCCACAGTACTTTGGTTAGTTTATGCTACACTCAAGGATAGGTTTGGCTACAGTACTTTGGTTAGTTTATGCTACACTCAAGGATAGGTTTGGCCACAGTACTTTTGTTAGTTTATGCTACACTCAAGGATAGGTTTGGCCACAGTACTTTGGTTAGTTTATGCTACACTCAAGGATAGGTTTGGCCACAGTACTTTTGTTAGTTTATGCTACACTCAAGGATAGGTTTGGCCACAGTCTTCTTCTTCTGCGTTCGGTTTGTAGTCATGCTAAATCTGCAGACCTGTCGCCAGGACGAAGTCCACAGTCTTTTTCAGGTCGGCACGGCAGCCCCATAGCTTCTGCTGGAGCTCATCACCTTTTGGCCAGGTCGCACGTCGCAATTTATCATGGGTTGGAAAGTTCTGGAGAATGTGTTCTGGAGTCTGGATATCAGTTCCACAAGGGCATTCATTCGTGTGGGATATCTTGAGGCGATAGAGATGTCCAAGTAATCTGCAGTGACCAGTTCTCAGGCGGAAAATTGTCGTCTGTTGGTGTCTGTTTAGGTGGTGGATTGGGTCATCTCTGCTGTATATATCCCCTTCCTCCTTCCACTGATTTTTGTACTTGTTGTGGATGATGGTTTTTGCTTCCCGATAGGGCAATGGGTGGCTGTATTGTTCCATTTTACTGCCACTTCTTGATAGAGCATCTGCTTTCTCATTACCAGCGATTCCACAATGGGCAGGTAACCACTGAAGGGCAATGGTTGATGACCTTTGGATGATGTTAAGCTCAGATCTGATCTCATTCATCATGTTATCATTTCTGGTGTTTTGTATTGATTCCAGTAATGATCTGCAGTCAGTGAAGATTACTATCTTAGCTTGTGGCTGCTGTTCAGGTCTGGTGAGGATCTTCAGGGCTTGCAGTAGTGCCATAGCTTCTGCCCTAAAATTGGAGGAGATCTTTCCAGTTGGGAAGGCCTTTCGGATGATCTTTCCATTTAGGAATCTTATAAAAATGCCTCCTCCACCGTTCTTTACTGCCCCCTCAGCAGATCCATCTGTGTATGCATGTGTCCACTCCTTCGGGTTGTACTTTTCTTCAATCATTTCTTGAGCCAAAGTTTTTAGCTGTTGAGGGGTCAGGTGGCCTTTCTTTTTTATTTCAGGGACTTCTGTGATGATAGATATATTTCCATGGCAGTCGTCTGGCTCCTCGTAATCAATTAACATTTCAATCTCAGTAGATCGATTTGGGAGGAGGTCTTCATGGCATCGATGCAAATGTTTGGAGATGTTTAGGAAGCTGGTTCTTTTCAGCCTGTTCTTTGTCACACTATGGAGTTTGGCATGCATTGGATGTCTTGGCATTCGTAGAAGCTTCTCACTGTGAGTGAATACCTTTTCCTCACGTCTGTCATCAAGAGAGCGGATGTTGGTGTATCGCTCCATTGCCTGGATTGGAGAAGTCTTCATCCCTCCAGTGATTAGTCTAAGGCCTGAATTTTGCACTTTCCCTAGACATTCTGTGTTTGTTTTAGATGCTGTGGCCCAGGCTGACATGCCATATTCAAGTACAGGTCTGACTGTGCCTGTATAGGCTTTTTTAAGTATGTTGGTATTTGCCCCCCAACTTGTGCCAGCCAGTTTCTTCATAATAGAGAGCTTTCTTATTGCTCTCTGTTCTACTGCTTTTATGTGCGGCTTCCAGGTGAGTCTCTTATCCAACTTGACTCCTAGGTATGTTGGGTTTTCCTCGATTGGAAGTTCACTTCCATTTAGCTGCAGTCGTTTCTCGGCGATTTGACAGAGAGAAGCAGGTTGCTACTGTCTTGGAGAGGTTTATCTGTACTCCCCAATCTGATGCCCATTTACCGATGGTATTTAGCGCTGCTTGCATCCTGAACTTCGCAGTAGGCAAATGTTCAGCAGCACACCAGGCAGCAAAATCGTCAGCATGAAGAGCCCTGGAGATATGCCCGGACAGTTTTTTTCTCTGCAATATCATTTATATATATGATAAAAAGTGTGGGGGAGATAACTCCTCCTTGTGGCACACCCTGTTGTAGAGTGACGCGATGGCTCAGTTTCCCGTCAAGTTTTACTCTTGCTGTGCGGTATCGAAGAAAGTCCCGTATCCAGTTGAACATTCTCCCTTCAATTTTGCTGTTGAGCATCTTAAGGAGGAGTCCTTCTTTCCATACCTTATCAAAGGCTTTTGTCAAGTCTACAAAAACCGCCAGCATTTTCTTTTTCTCCTGAAAGGCATTTTCTACTTCCTGGGCTAGATATACTAGTTGGTCTTCGGTGCTGCGATTTTTCCTAAATGCTGACTGTGTGTTATCAAGCAGATGGTTTTTTTCCAGATGTTTCAGTAGTCTTGAGTTCACCATTCTTTCCATTACCTTACCCAGACAGCTCAGTAGGCTAACTGGTCGGTAGCTGGACTTGCTTGTTTTCTCCTTTTGTTTCTTTCTGATGGGAACAATGATTGCTTCTCGCCATTGATCTGGAAATTTTCCAGTACTCCATGACTGATTGAAGATTAGGAGGAGCTTGTGCCTGGCTACAGGTCCAAGGTTCTTGATCATATCATTTGTTATGCCATCTTTTCCTGGAGCTTTTCTGTTCTTTAGTTTTGTTATGGCAGCACTGAGTTCTCTCATAGTAAGGGGTGACTTCATGCAGATATCTGGGTTTTTGGTGCTTCAGTTTTTCTTTTACTTCCTTACGTACTTCTTGGATCCGTGCATGTGAAAGTGATGTGGTGCTTTCTTCCTTGTAGAAATCTGCCAGGATGTTTGCTGCCATCTTTCCTGTGTGGTATTTTTCATTTTCCTTGATGACAGTCTTACAGTAGCTGGTTGTTGTTTCTTCATTTAGCACTCTTGTCAGATTCCATAGCTTGCTTGATTCCTTTTCCATGTTGAGACTGCTAGTCTTCTGGTGCCAGCTCCTTTGGATTTCAGCTTTCTTTTGTTCATTGAAAAGCTTGTTTTATGCTGTTGTGCCTCTGTGTGTTCTCTAATGTGGGATTTTGCTCCATAGTTTCCCGTGCTTTGTTTAATTCACTATGGAGTTTTCCCAGGTTGTCACTCCAGTATGGTTTGTAGTCTCGTCGTTTACCTCGTGGAATTGACTTCTTTGCTGCTTGGATGATTGCCTCACTGATGATGGAGATGTTTTTATTGATGTTATTTGAGTGGGCAATGTTCTGACAGAAATTGTCAGCTTGTTCTTTTAAAAAATTCCCAGTTTGCTTTTTTGAAATTCCAGCTAGGAGACATATTGATTTCTCCTGCACTTCTTATCTCAGATATCTGTAATGTGACTGGTACATGGTCGCTACCCCCAAGTTGAGTATTTACTGTTCTGGTGGTGAGTCGATGTATGTCATCTGTAGCCATAGCAAGATCTGGTGTGCTCGTTTTTTTCCCATACTCTGGAATAGAAGGTGGGCTTATCCTTGGTTGGTTTATTAGAATTAGTTTATTCTCTACCATCCAATCTTCCACCTCTTCTCCTCTTGGATCTGTTGCGTTATAGCCCCAGCTGGGTGAGTGGCTATTGAAGTCACCCATAATGAGGTGTCTCGATGCTGCAAGCTTCACTTTGTGTAGCTCCAGAGTTGTGGTTGGAGGGCTGTAGCAGTTTGTGATCATTAAGTCTCCACTGGGCAGCAGTAGTTGGACTGTTATGTATTCAAGTTCGTCCTCACCAGATCTGTGTGTCTCTACTGCTGGGATTGAGGTTTTAATCAGTGTGAGGATTCCTCCCTTAGTTCTTTTTGCCCTGTCTTGGCGGAAGGATTGGTATCCACGTACAAAGAATCGTTGGGTATCTTTTAGGTGAGTTTCTTGGATGCAGATTATATCAATGTTATTTTCCCTGAGGAATTCTTGTAACTCCGGTTTCTTGTTCCTCACTCCTTCTGCATTCCATTGAGCCACTGTAAGATAGTGGGTTGGTTGGTCAGTTGCTCTACTTTGCCTTCCCCTGACCATTTGGTTGGCAAAGGCACCGGTTGCTTGGGTGGGCCCTTTCGAGGCTAGGGCTCCGGCTCCGCTCCTCCCCGGTTGTAGCTGATAGGAGCGACGCCATGACGTAAGTCGAGATTGTCGCATGACTCCATACCGCAAAAGCGTGTGTGTCCTTGATGCGTGATGCCATATGATGATGGATGGTATCCGCATGTCTGGTTTTGTGTAGTGTGCAGATGTGTTCAGTCAAACAATGTTCATACAAAAATAACAGGGCAATCCACATAGGACGTCAGTAAACTCACGACGTATAAAGTCAATGATTCTTGAAACAGCCGTTGACGTTTTTCTTCATTATTTATTGTGGACGCCACAGTGACAAAATGGTTACGCGAATATGTAGACACATCAAACAGTCATTATCACAGCAACATTCAATACAGCAATAGACGGTAGACAGCATTAGATGCCCTGTTATATTTTCTAACATATTTCTTGAAACACCGTTGACGTTTTTCTTCATTATTTATTGGGGTGCAATGACAACAATGGTTCGCGAATCACATCAAAACAGTCATTTATCACAGCATCATGCCAATTGGTCGGTATTACAGCATTACAATGATGAGTCAGATGCATGTTATATTTCATAGTGCTGTAAATGTAGTCAGGTGAAAAACTCCATCCTTTTCTATAACAGCCAGGAGATAACCAGATATATGAGATCAGTTCACTCTCCTTAGTTTGACTTCAGCAAGACAGACACGTCTGCCGAAGTATAAATAATGTCCTCAAAAATATCCTCTAGATAATAAAGGTTTTCCAAACCTAGTTCAGGTAACCAAGTAGCAAGTAATAGTCCTTGGGACCTGCATCAACCGATGCAGCACAATACAGCGACATGTGAGCTAGGAAAACATCTCGTGACGACGACTTTCGAAGACAGGCTATGAACCAGAAATCGTTCACGACCGAAAATCGATAGAGTTAATGAAAATGTTAATTTACCTTGCCTTCCGGAAATACACAGAAATATTATGCCTCCCGGCATGTGCAAATACACTAGAGGTATTATCTCGAATAAACGAAATATCCATAAGAGGACTCTCACATTCCTGACAGAACAAAAAAAATAGCGGAGATCCCCTCTTCAACGAGGCATCTCTTTCGCCATTCCAAATCGCTCACTCCACTAGTGGTGGGCGGAAACCGATCGACCAAGAAGCAAGACAAGTCATGCGCAGTCCAGCGCAAAATGACCACAGCTCAAACTTAACTGCATTCGATACCAACGCGAGAAGACAAATGCTTACCGAGAAAGTGACTATAAATTTCAAGCAGTTGTTGCCCTTGCGTTATAAAATAGATATTGAAATAAAACGATGTTGCGAGAATTTATCACGCAACATATCACCACCTCCTCCCGATAAAAAAAAATGTGGAACATATTTTTTTTAAAATATCAAAGAGCATGCGATAAGCGGCTCAAAACGCACGAATTATGCGCTGATAATTAATTAAATTGCCTAACATGAGGCTAAATATAGAGTGTCTGGTGAGGATATACCTCAACAGAAAAATAAATATGTCTCAAAAAATATTCACATCGGGGAGGTGTCACCAACACACATCACGTTAGCATGTAAACACAATATACGTATGCAAGTTACTATAATCATCATTAAACAGCATACTCTAATATTGTCTTTAAAAATGGATGTACAAATCTGATAGGAAAATTTAAATAGTACATTCTTTGACATGTAATGACATAAGTACATAGTAAAGTTAAACTACATGACGATCCAGGACATATGCTCTGGCATTCCGAGGGTAAGTACACAATCTAGAACTCGTCATGCTTGATACTAGTAAGGTAAGTCTTCAGCTCAACAATGACATTCTGAGAAAGTACAAGCAATATAATGCTAATTAATAACTAATATGCTTCATAAGGTACAATACATTATTAATAATTGTGGCTGTTTAGTAAACTAACGGCCCTTTTATTAACTACTCAGTCCTCCTCTATCATCTTAAAAAACGAACAGAAGAAGATGACAACAAAGCACGATAGTGTGTACATATAAAGTGAGTACAGATGTGCTAATCTATTGTAGAAATATAGGAGTGTTATGACTCTGTAATATATGGAAATATAGGACAGAAGTATTAGTTGGAGTCATGTGGGCATCTAGACAAAATGTCAGCCATCACATTATCCGCACCACGGATAGCTCGTACCGTGAAGTGAAAAGGTTGAAGAGCTATAGCATATCGAGTGGATCTCGAACTCTTCAAATTCTTAGTCTGAATAGCTGTAAGAGCTTTCTGATCAGTCTCTAGAATGAAATGTGCGCCCAGGAGGAATCTTTGTAGCTTTAGAATTGACCAAACCATCGCTAACAACTCACGGTCTAAAACCGAGTAGTTCCTCTCTGCCGCATTTAGTTTTCTAGAAATGTACATAACAGGATGCAGAGTATTTGCATATTCTTGCATCAGTGCTGCTCCAATCCCAGTGGATCAAGCAAGACATCGAAGAACAAAAGTCCTAACCTGACTAGGTAACCATAAGATGGCAGGAGCACAAAATATATTATCGATTTGGTCTACTAAAGATTGACATTTTACAGAACCACGGAACAGATTAGGCTAACCTTTATTCAACAATGTTGAGAGAGGTGCCATGATCGAAGATAAATTTGGAATAAATCTCCCATAAAATTGAATTAAACCTAAGAGACTCCTAATTGTTTCTTCGTTTTAGGAACAGAGATGTTCAGTATTTTGGAAGTATTGTGGTCTTCTGTCTTCAAGAGACCATGACCAACACGATGACCCAGGAAAGAGATTTCACCAAAACCAACAAAAGCTTTAGAAGGTTTCGCTGTCAAATTATTCTCACGTAGAGTGGACAGTAAGTCATATAACCCTAAATAGTGATCTTCCCAGGTATCACTGAAGAGACAGATGTCATCTAAGTATGCGATGACATCCGAACGATGTGACAGAATTCGACGCATCATGCGAACGAAAGTGGCAGGGGCGTTCATGAGACCAAAAGGAATAACATTCCATTGAAATAGACCCCTAGGTGTAGAAAAAGCAGTAAGAGGTTTGGCATGCTCTGCTAAAGGCACTTGCCAATAACCTTTAGACAAGTCAAGTTTAGTGAAGAATCTAGAATTAGAAAGTCTAATCAGTAGATCTTCTAACAAAGGCATCGGTTCAGCATCGAACTTTGTGACCTGATTCAATTTGCGATAATCAACACAAATTCGTATGTTCTTATCCTTCTTCCGGACAATAACCATGGAAGAAGAATATGGTGAAGTCGATGGTTCAATTATATTTAATTGAATCATTTCATCCAATTCCTTTTCCACCTGCGACTGAAAGTGTATAGGAATAGGATACGGCCTAACCCTAATTGGATTATTGTCGGTAAGAATTATGTCATGTTCTATGACATCTGTGTGTCCAGGAATGTCAGTGAGAAAATCCTGAAATGTTTGTAACATCGACGAGACTTGTCGATGTTCGTCACCAGAAAGATTAGGAGAAACAGAAACGTTTTTCCAAGATTCCGTGGAATGTAATGGAACCACTGGAAGGGGAAGGTTGACATCAGAGAAGGTAGCTTCCTCATACTGTATGACAGACAGGGATGAATAATTACCGTGAGGTGCAGGAGCATCATCCGTTGCCTGGAAAATAGGCAGCAAATAGTCCGGACGTTCGTGAAATTCCGAAAGCATGTTTATGTGGAAAGTTTTATGCTTTCCATCAATATCTACCACATAGTCAACATCGGAAATCCGAGAGACTATTGCATACGGACCTTTCCATGCAATAAGAAGTCTATTTTCCCTACTGGGGAGTAGGACGAATGCTTTGTCACCTGGACAAAGTTGTCGTAGACATCTGTTCTTGTTAGCAAACTGTCTTGCCTTCTCTTTAGCAATTTCTGATGAAGCAGTTGCTAGCTTACATGCCTCAATGATCTTTTGTCTAAGAGCAATGACATACTCATATGAGGATTGAGTTTCATCGCTAATATCATCGGCAGTGATGAGATCATGTAATAAAGACATAGGGCCACGCGGACGCGCGCCAAAGACAAGTTCGAAGGGAGAAAATCCTGTGTGTTCATTAGGGACTTCTCTATAGGCAAAGAGAGCCGCGGGTAAAACCCTGTCCCAATCTTGAGGATGATCTTCTGTTATCTTACCAAGCAAAGTCTTGAGCGTTCTATTCAGACGCTCAACTAACCCATTAGACATAGGATGGTAGATACTACTGAGAGATCGTTCAATATGTAAGGTAGACATTACCTGTGACATAGTGTCAGATATGAGTTGAGTGCCATGGTCTGACAATATTTCTCTGGGGAACCCCAAGCGAGAAAATATCAACCAAAGAGCATCTGCGATATCTGTAGTAGATATGCTCTTAAGAGGGATAGCCTCTGGCCAACGTGTGCACATATCGACACATGTAAGGATAAACTGATGTCCTCTGGCCGACTTGACCTTAAAAGGGCCAATAATATCTATGGCCATTTTCTGGAACGGCCGAATAGGAATGTCAGCAGCCTGGATAGGCGCAGCATGTCGTGGTCCTCTAGATTTGACCTCCTGACATACCTTGCATGATCGGCAGTAAATTCGAATGTCCTTATTGACAAAAGGCCAAAAGAAAGCCGCAAGGACTCTCGACTTCGTACGGGCAAAACCCATATGTCCAGCACATTGCGAGTCATGAGCATGTTGTAATATTTGCACTCTCATGCTTTGGGAACAAGAATTTGCGAATGTGCCGACGTAGTCGAATCTTGTACCATACGTACAAGTACGCCGTTTCTCATTGCAATCCAAGATTTTCTATTTGTATCCTGATTCGGATCACCTTTCTTCGCAAGAACGAAGAATTTTTTTAAAGAAGGATCTTCTTCTTGCAATTTTAGGAAAGAGTCACGAGTGATTACTAAGTGACTATCTTGGCTATCAACTTCATTATCACTATTCAGTGATGTTTCGGGTGTTTGTAGAGCTTGTGCTCTTGTAACTACTGCATTTGTAGCTTGCATGTTATTATCTTCCCAAGCAGCAATCTGCTGTGGGGTACACTCCCTAACTCCGTGAATACGACCAATAATAAGGTCCGCAATAGGATTAGGTAAGAGACAAGCATGCACATCTCCAGTAAAGAAAGGAGTGGCAATGCGAATTACAGCAGTAGGATATTTTTCTAGAGTGCCGCCAAATGTGACACATTTAATAACCCTTCCTGTAGCACAAGATGGATCTACAAGCGATTGTCTAACACCAATTGTGGTGCATCCGGAATCGAAAAGTAGTGAGACCGGAGTATCATTAACAAGACCCTTATGTAGAATTAAAGAACCCCTCCCGTCATGCGCAACAGCAGCAGGAAGAGCGGGAAGTGGGTGACCACAACTCAAGTAGTTATGGTACCCGGTTCGAATAAAGTACTGCATTGGGGGCATTTGTTTGCTCTCTCAAAGTCAAAAGCAGAACCAGTGACAGCGTCAAAGTTTTTATTATCAACAACATGATTACAGGCTCCCTCAGTTTCCTGTTGTACAGCATTAGCCTGCTGATATCTCTTTTTTTTGTGTTGAGATCTACCCCGACTATTGTTACCTCTGAAGTTATCAGAGTTATTATTATCTCTGCAGTTATTATTGTCTCTATTGTAATTGTTATCCTGGTTCGAATTCCAGTTTCCACGATTACTATCATGTTCACATTGATGCGAACATCTATTTGTTTGGTTCTGAGGTCTTCGGCAGGAATAACCTCTATTACCATATCCTCTTTTGAAATGCTTATAATTATTAGGGTGATAGTAACGACCACTATCAGGTTGTCTCCAATTCTTCGAAGAAGAATCACCATGAAATTGGTTTCCATGATTTTGACAGAAATTACCACTGCTCTTTCTGTCAAAATTTTGTTGGGATCTACGAGCAAAGTTTTGACCATACGGAGCTGCCGAAGCAACTGGTAAACCTTCTTTCACCTTAGAGTTACCCATGGTTATGTGTGGGTGTGCAGTTACGTATTGGCAACAGAAATCTTCCATTTCTTTTATTGTTTTAGGTTTACGTTCATGAAGGAAAGCAAGGAAAGACTCATTGACAGACGACATGACTTTGTCTCTAAGTATTAAGTCCATAAGTCCTTCATAAGTTTTTTCCGTCTTAGATAGTTCAACCCATCGTGAGAAAGTAATGCGTATTCTTGCAATAAACTCGGAGAATTCAACTCCATTTTCAGGTAACATGTTTTTAAATTGTAGACGATAGCCGTCTTCGTTAAGCTGATATTTCTTTAACAGAGCGGCCCTGACAACCTCATAATTGTTCTTGTCAGGTTCATCCACCATATTTAATATACTTAGAGCTTTACCTGTCAGTATCCCTGATAACTGATAAACATATTTTGCTTTGTCTATGTTATGAGCTGTACATGCTTGTTCAAATCTGTCCAGATAGAACATTATGTCATCACTGGAAGGACTAAAAGTTGGCAACTTAATCTTAAAAGTGTCATTATTAGCCTTACCAGAAGATGAACCCTTGTTTGAATCATTACCATTACTCATGTTCATCAATTTCAATTTTTCCAACTCTAAAGCTAAGACCTTTTCTTCATGTTCCATTTTTGCTTTCTCTTTCCTCTCATCAGATTCTCTCTGTAATCTTCTCTCCTCAGCCTGAGCCTCTATTTGAAGTCTTTCAGCTTCTTTTTCAAGTCTTTTATTTTCAGCCTCTTTTTCAAGTCTTTTATTTTCAGCCTCTTTTTCAAGTCTTTTATTTTCAGCCTCTTTTTCAAGTCTTTTATTCTCAGCCTCTAGCTGGAGTTTTCTTTCCTCAGCTTCTGATTCCCTTTTTTGTTTCTCCATTTCCATTTGGAATCTTTTTTCATCCACCTGCATCTGCAGTTTCTTTTGTTCAGCTTCCATATGCAGTTTCTTTTGTTCAGCTTCCATTGCTTTATCATATCGAGCAGTTGCAAATTCTTCTAACTTATCACCAGTCTTCCCAAGCAATTTACCCTGCTCAATAAAGTGCTCAAATGTAGACATGTTGTCTAACATATGAGTCCAAAACCTGAAATAATTAACTAATTTATTTCAAACCTAAGTGTAACAAGTCTTAATTAAGCACTTGTATATTCACATCACCTTATATTATCCCAGTCTCTGTGGGAAACAAGTCTCCAATCAAAGAACTTGTATATGAAATATCACCAATCAATTCTTGATCATAAGTGCACTTCTCATTCAATAGTGCACGACACTATTCATCATTCATTTATCATCAGTGTAGTAGTAGTAACAGTGCATTAGCATAGCCCATTAACTAATTACTATAACTGTAAACAATGACTATGTAAACACATGCAGAATGTAAACATTGAAAATGTAAACAATGCAAACAATGTAAACAATAACAATGTAAACAATAACAAAGATCAGCAACAATACAAAAACGTTCGCAGAAATCAACTAAAAATAAAGCAGAAATTAATGAAATATCACAAAAAATGTGACGATATCTACGATAGAATTAAACAAAATACATGACACCACAGTGTATAAACAAAAATGTTGTATGAAACTAAATTATAGACAAGAGTAGGCTAACAAATACAAACAAATCAAAACAAAACTAAAGAATGCGAAATAATAACGAAAACAATATTAAAACATGTCATCACAGCTAACATAAATAGCAACAGACTGGCCACCAAATGATGCGTGATGCCATATGATGATGGATGGTATCCGCATGTCTGGTTTTGTGTAGTGTGCAGATGTGTTCAGTCAAACAATGTTCATACAAAAATAACAGGGCAATCCACATAGGACGTCAGTAAACTCACGACGTATAAAGTCAATGATTCTTGAAACAGCCGTTGACGTTTTTCTTCATTATTTATTGTGGACGCCACAGTGACAAAATGGTTACGCGAATATGTAGACACATCAAACAGTCATTATCACAGCAACATTCAATACAGCAATGGACGGTATACAGCATTACAATGATGAGTCAGATGCCTGTTATATTTCATAGTGCTGTAAATGTAGTCAGGTGAAAAACTCCATCCTTTTCTATAACAGCCAGGAGATAACCAGATATATGAGATCAGTTCACTCTCCTTAATCTGACTTCAGCAAGACAGACACGTTTGCCGAAGTATAAATAATGTCCTCAAAAATATCCTCTAGATAACAAAGGTTTTTCAAACCTAGTTCAGGTAACCAAGTAGCAAGTAATAGTCCTTGGGACCTGCATCAACCGATGCAGCACAATACAGCGACATGTGAGCTAGGAAAACATCTCGTGACGACGACTTTCGAAGACAGGCTATGAACCAGAAATCGTTCACGACCAAAAATCGATAGAGTTAATGAAAATGTTAATTTACCTTGCCTTCATGAAATACACAGAAATATTATGCCTCCCGGCATGTGCAAATACACTAGAGGTATTATCTCGAATAAACGAAATATCCATAAGAGGACTCTCACATTCCTGACAGAACAAAAAATAGCGGAGATCCCCTCTTCAACGAGGCATCTCTTTCGCCATTCAAATCGCTCACTCCACTAGTGGTGGGCGGAAACCGATCGACCAAAAAGCAAGACCAGTCATGCGCAGTCCGGCGCGAAAAATGACCACAGCTCAAAAAACTCAACTGCATTCAATACCAACGCGAGAAGACAAATGCTTACCGAGAAAAGTAACTATAAATTTCAAGCAGTTGTTGCCCTTGCGTTATAAAATAGATATTGTAATAAAATGATGTTGCGAGAATTTATCACGCAACAGTCCTAATTTTTCCCGGTGTCTGCGCCGTAGCTAACACACTCCGTCTTCGGCAGGCCGGGTTGTGTTTGTTGTTCAGGGTTGTCTCCCATAGCCTTTCCATCTCCCGGTGGTAGCTGCAAGGCAGCAGATTGGTTTGTTTACCGAGGTTTACCTTCCCCGTGGCTAGAGCTTATAGCGGCTCTTACTCGCTTGATGCACCCGTCGTAGGACATATGGGGGATTTCAGTGGGGGTATCAGTGCCACCTGTTACCCCTCCCCGTCCTGCTGGGAGGACATCGCCGTTTGGTCCGCGACTGCTTATTCGTCCAGCTATGCTGACTTAATTCGCAGCTGACACACCATATCTGGAGGTCGTTCCACTATCCGCCACCCGTGGACGCGCCTGGTTGGGGTCGGTCGCCCCTTTGCCAGGTGGCCACAGTACTTTCGTTAGTTTATGCTACACTCAAGGATAGGTTTGGCCACAGTACTTTTGTTAGTTTATGCTACACTCAAGGATAGGTTTGGCCACAGTACTTTGTTAGTTTATGCTACACTCAAGGATAGGTTTGGCCACAGTACTTTGGTTAGTTTATGCTACACTCAAGGATAGGTTTGGCCACAGTACTTTTGTTAGTTTATGCTACACTCAAGGATAGGTTTGGCCACAGTACTTTGGTTAGTTTATGCTACACTCAAGGATAGGTTTGGTCACAGTACTTTGGTTAGTTTATGCTACACTCAAGGATAGGTTTGGCCACAGTACTTTTGTTAGTTTATGCTACACTCAAGGATAGGTTTGGCCACAGTACTTTGGTTAGTTTATGCTACACTCAAGGATAGGTTTGGTCACAGTACTTTGGTTAGTTTATGCTACACTCAAGGATAGGTTTGGCCACAGTACTTTGGTTAGTTTATGCTACACTCAAGGATAGGTTTGGCCACAGTACTTTGGTTAGTTTATGCTACACTCAAGGATAGGTTTGGCCACAGTACTTTGGTTAGTTTATGCTACACTCAAGGATAGGTTTGGTCACAGAACTTTGGTTAGTTTATGCTACACTCAAGGATAGGTTTGGCCACAGTACTTTGGTTAGTTTATGCCACACTCAAGGATAGGTTTGGCCACAGTACTTTGGTTAGTTTATGCTACACTCAAGGATAGGTTTGGCCACAGTACTTTGGTTAGTTTATGCTACACTCAAGGATAGGTTTGGCCACAGTACTTTGGTTAGCTTATGCTACACTCAAGGATAGGTTTGGCCACAGTACTTTGGTTAGTTTATGCTACACTCAAGGATAGGTTTGGTCACAGTACTTTGGTTAGTTTATGCTACACTCAAGGATAGGTTTGGCCACAGTACTTTGGTTAGTTTATGCTACACTCAAGGATAGGTTTGGCCACAGTACTTTGGTTAGTTTATGCTACACTCAAGGATAGGTTTGGCCACAGTACTTTGGTTAGTTTATGCTACACTCAAGGATAGGTTTGGGCACAGTACTTTGGTTAGTTTATGCTACACTCAAGGATAGGTTTGGCCACAGTACTTTGGTTAGTTTATGCTACACTCAAGGATAGGTTTGGCCACAGTACTTTGGTTAGTTTATGCTACACTCAAGGATAGGTTTGGCCACAGTACTTTGGTTAGTTTATGCTACACTCAAGGATAGGTTTGGCCACAGTACTTTTGTTAGTTTATGCTACACTCAAGGATAGGTTTGGCCACAGTACTTTGGTTAGTTTATGCTACACTCAAGGATAGGTTTGGCCACATTACTTTGGTTAGTTTATGCTACACTCAAGGATAGGTTTGGCCACAGTACTTTGGTTAGTTTATGCTACACTCAAGGATAGGTTTGGCCACAGTACTTTTGTTAGTTTATGCTACAATCAAGGATAGGTTTGGCCACAGTACTTTGGTTAGTTTATGCTACACTCAAGGATAGGTTTGGCCACATTACTTTGGTTAGTTTATGGTACACTTAAGGATAGGTTTGGCCACAGTACTTTGGTTAGTTTATGCTACACTCAAGGATAGGTTTGGCCACATTACTTTGGTTAGTTTATGCTACACTCAAGGATAGGTTTGGCCACAGTACTTTGGTTAGTTTATGCTACACTCAAGGATAGGTTTGGCCACAGTACTTTGGTTAGTTTATGCTACACTCAAGGATAGGTTTGGCCACAGTACTTTGGTTAGTTTATGCTACACTCAAGGATAGGTTTGGCCACATTACTTTGGTTAGTTTATGGTACACTTAAGGATAGGTTTGGCCACAGTACTTTGGTTAGTTTATGCTACACTTAAGGATAGGTTTGGCCACAGTACTTTGGTTAGTTTATGCTACACTCAAGGATAGGTTTGGCCACAGTACTTTGGTTAGTTTATGCTACACTCAAGGATAGGTTTGGCCACAGTACTTTGGTTAGTTTATGCTACACTCAAGGATAGGATTGGCCACAGTACTTTGGTTAGTTTATGCTACACTCAAGGATAGGTTTGGCCACAGTACTTTGGTTAGTTTATGCTACACTCAAGGATAGGTTTGGCCACAGTACTTTGGTTAGTTTATGCTACACTTAAGGATAGGTTTGGCCACAGTACTTTGGTTAGTTTATGCTACACTCAAGGATAGGTTTGGCCACAGTACTTTGGTTAGTTTATGCTACACTCAAGGATAGGTTTGGCCACAGTACTTTGGTTAGTTTATGCTACACTTAAGGATAGGTTTGGCCACAGTACTTTGGTTAGTTTATGCTACACTCAAGGATAGGTTTGGCCACAGTACTTTGGTTAGTTTATGCTACACTCAAGGATAGGTTTGGCCACAGTACTTTTGTTAGTTTATGCTACACTCAAGGATAGGTTTGGCCACAGTACTTTTGTTAGTTTATGCTACACTCAAGGATAGGTTTGGCCACAGTACTTTGGTTAGTTTATGCTACACTTAAGGATAGGTTTGGCCACAGTACTTTGGTTAGTTTATGCTACACTCAAGGATAGGTTTGGCCACAGTACTTTGGTTAGTTTATGCTACACTCAAGGATAGGTTTGGCTACAGTACTTTGGTTAGTTTATGCTACACTCAAGGATAGGTTTGGCTACAGTACTTTGGTTAGTTTATGCTACACTCAAGGATAGGTTTGGCCACAGTACTTTGGTTAGTTTATGCTACACTCAAGGATAGGTTTGGCCACAGTACTTTGGTTAGTTTATGCTACACTCAAGGATAGGTTTGGCTACAGTACTTTGGTTAGTTTATGCTACACTCAAGGATAGGTTTGGCTACAGTACTTTGGTTAGTTTATGCTACACTCAAGGATAGGTTTGGCCACAGTACTTTTGTTAGTTTATGCTACACTCAAGGATAGGTTTGGCCACAGTACTTTTGTTAGTTTATGCTACACTCAAGGATAGGTTTGGCCACAGTACTTTGGTTAGTTTATGCTACACTCAAGGATAGGTTTGGCCACAGTACTTTGGTTAGTTTATGCTACACTCAAGGATAGGTTTGGCCACAGTACTTTGGTTAGTTTATGCTACACTCAAGGATAGGTTTGGCCACAGTACTTTTGTTAGTTTATGCTACACTCAAGGATAGGTTTGGCCACAGTACTTTGGTTAGTTTATGCTACACTCAAGGATAGGTTTGGTCACAGTACTTTGGTTAGTTTATGCTACACTCAAGGATAGGTTTGGTCACAGTACTTTGGTTAGTTTATGCTACACTCAAGGATAGGTTTGGTCACAGTACTTTGGTTAGTTTATGCTACACTCAAGGATAGGTTTGGCCACAGTACTTTGGTTAGTTTATGCTACACTCAAGGATAGGTTTGGCCACAGTACTTTGGTTAGTTTATGCTACACTCAAGGATAGGTTTGGCCACAGTACTTTGGTTAGTTTATGCTACACTCAAGGATAGGTTTGGCCACAGTACTTTGGTTAGTTTATGCTACACTCAAGGATAGGTTTGGCCACAGTACTTTGGTTAGTTTATGCTACACTCAAGGATAGGTTTGGCCACAGTACTTTGGTTAGTTTATGCTACACTCAAGGATAGGTTTGGCCACAGTACTTTGGTTAGTTTATGCTACACTCAAGGATAGGTTTGGCCACAGTACTTTGGTTAGTTTATGCTACACTCAAGGATAGGTTTGGCCACAGTACTTTGGTTAGTTTATGCTACACTCAAGGATAGGTTTGGCCACAGTACTTTGGTTAGTTTATGCTACACTCAAGGATAGGTTTGGCCACAGTACTTTGGTTAGTTTATGCTACACTCAAGGATAGGTTTGGCCACAGTACTTTGGTTAGTTTATGCTACACTCAAGGATAGGTTTGGCCACATTACTTTGGTTAGTTTATGCTACACTCAAGGATAGGTTTGGCCACATTACTTTGGTTAGTTTATGCTACACTCAAGGAGATAGGTTTGGCCACAGTACTTTGGTTAGTTTATGCTACACTCAAGGATAGGTTTGGCCACATTACTTTGGTTAGTTTATGCTACACTCAAGGATAGGTTTGGGCACAGTACTTTGGTTAGTTTATGCTACACTCAAGGATAGGTTTGGGCACAGTACTTTGGTTAGTTTATGCTACACTCAAGGATAGGTTTGGCCACAGTACTTTGGTTAGTTTATGCTACACTCAAGGATAGGTTTGGCCACAGTACTTTGGTTAGTTTATGCTACACTCAAGGATAGGTTTGGCCACAGTACTTTGGTTAGTTTATGCTACACTCAAGGATAGGTTTGGCCACATTACTTTGGTTAGTTTATGCTACACTCAAGGATAGGTTTGGCCACATTACTTTGGTTAGTTTATGCTACACTCAAGGATAGGTTTGGCCACAGTACTTTGGTTAGTTTATGCTACACTCAAGGATAGGTTTGGCCACATTACTTTGGTTAGTTTATGCTACACTCAAGGAGATAGGTTTGGCCACATTACTTTGGTTAGTTTATGCTACACTCAAGGATAGGTTTGGCCACATTACTTTGGTTAGTTTATGCTACACTCAAGGATAGGTTTGGCCACATTACTTTGGTTAGTTTATGCTACACTCAAGGATAGGTTTGGCCACAGTACTTTGGTTAGTTTATGCTACACTCAAGGATAGGTTTGGTCACAGTACTTTGGTTAGTTTATGCTACACTCAAGGAGATAGGTTTGGCCACATTACTTTGGTTAGTTTATGCTACACTCAAGGAGATAGGTTTGGTCACATTACTTTGGTTAGTTTATGCTACACTCAAGGAGATAGGTTTGGTCACATTACTTTGGTTAGTTTATGCTACACTCAAGGATAGGTTTGGCCACATTACTTTGGTTAGTTTATGCTACACTCAAGGATAGGTTTGGTCACAGTACTTTGGTTAGTTTATGCTACACTCAAGGAGATAGGTTTGGTCACAGTACTTTGGTTAGTTTATGCTACACTCAAGGAGATAGGTTTGGCCACATTACTTTGGTTAGTTTATGCTACACTCAAGGAGATAGGTTTGGTCACATTACTTTGGTTAGTTTATACTACACTCAAGGAGATATGTTTGGTCACATTACTTTGGTTAGTTTATGCTACACTCAAGGAGATAGGTTTGGTCACATTACTTTGGTTAGTTTATGCTACACTCAAGGAGATAGGTTTGGCCACATTACTTTGGTTAGTTTATGCTACACTCAAGGAGATAGGTTTGGCCACATTACTTTGGTTAGTTTATGCTACACTCAAGGATAGGTTTGGCCACATTACTTTGGTTAGTTTATGCTACACTCAAGGATAGGTTTGGCCACATTACTTTGGTTAGTTTATGCTACACTCAAGGAGATAGGTTTGGCCACAGTACTTTGGTTAGTTTATGCTACACTCAAGGAGATAGGTTTGGTCACATTACTTTGGTTAGTTTATGCTACACTCAAGGAGATAGGTTTGGCCACATTACTTTGGTTAGTTTATGCTACACTCAAGGATAGGTTTGGCCACATTACTTTGGTTAGTTTATGCTACACTCAAGGAGATAGGTTTGGCCACATTACTTTGGTTAGTTTATGCTACACTCAAGGAGATAGGTTTGGCCACATTACTTTGGTTAGTTTATGCTACACTCAAGGAGATAGGTTTGGCCACATTACTTTGGTTAGTTTATGCTACACTCAAGGAGATAGGTTTGGCCACATTACTTTGGTTAGTTTATGCTACACTCAAGGAGTGGTTAGTTTATGCTACACTCAAGATAGGTTTGGTCACATTACTTTGGTTAGTTTATGCTACACTCAAGGAGATAGGTTTGGCCACATTACTTTGGTTAGTTTATGCTACACTTAAGGAGATAGGTTTGGCCACATTACTTTGGTTAGTTTATGCTACACTTAAGGAGATAGGTTTGGCCACATTACTTTGGTTAGTTTATACTACACTCAAGGAGATAGGTTTGGTCACATTACTTTGGTTAGTTTATGCTACACTCAAGGAGATAGGTTTGGCCACATTACTTTGGTTAGTTTATGCTACACTCAAGGAGATAGGTTTGGCCACATTACTTTGGTTAGTTTATGCTACACTCAAGGATAGGTTTGGCCACATTACTTTGGTTAGTTTATGCTACACTCAAGGAGATAGGTTTGGCCACATTACTTTGGTTAGTTTATGCTACACTCAAGGATAGGTTTGGCCACATTACTTTGGTTAGTTTATGCTACACTTAAGGAGATAGGTTTGGCCACATTACTTTGGTTAGTTTATGCTACACTCAAGGAGATAGGTTTGGCCACATTACTTTGGTTAGTTTATGCTACACTCAAGGATAGGTTTGGCCACATTACTTTGGTTAGTTTATGCTACACTCAAGGAGATAGGTTTGGTCACATTACTTTGGTTAGTTTATGCTACACTCAAGGATAGGTTTGGCCACATTACTTTGGTTAGTTTATGCTACACTCAAGGAGATAGGTTTGGCCACATTACTTTGGTTAGTTTATGCTACACTCAAGGAGATAGGTTTGGCCACATTACTTTGGTTAGTTTATGCTACACTAAGGGAGATAGGTTTGGCCACATTACTTTGGTTAGTTTATGCTACACTTAAGGAGATAGGTTTGGCCACATTACTTTGGTTAGTTTATGCTACACTCAAGGAGATAGGTTTGGTCACATTACTTTGGTTAGTTTATGCTACACTCAAGGATAGGTTTGGCCACATTACTTTGGTTAGTTTATGCTACACTCAAGGAGATAGGTTTGGTCACATTACTTTGGTTAGTTTATGCTACACTCAAGGAGATAGGTTTGGCCACATTACTTTGGTTAGTTTATGCTACACTCAAGGAGATAGGTTTGGCCACATTACTTTGGTTAGTTTATGCTACACTCAAGGAGATAGGTTTGGCCACATTACTTTGGTTAGTTTATGCTACACTCAAGGAGATAGGTTTGGCCACATTACTTTGGTTAGTTTATGCTACACTCAAGGAGATAGGTTTGGCCACATTACTTTGGTTAGTTTATGCTACACTCAAGGAGATAGGTTTGGCCACATTACTTTGGTTAGTTTATGCTACACTCAAGGAGATAGGTTTGGCCACATTACTTTGGTTAGTTTATGCTACACTCAAGGATAGGTTTGGCCACATTACTTTGGTTAGTTTATGCTACACTCAAGGAGATAGGTTTGGCCACATTACTTTGGTTAGTTTATGCTACACTCAAGGAGATAGGTTTGGCCACATTACTTTGGTTAGTTTATGCTACACTCAAGGAGATAGGTTTGGCCACATTACTTTGGTTAGTTTATGCTACACTCAAGGAGATAGGTTTGGCCACATTACTTTGGTTAGTTTATGCTACACTCAAGGATAGGTTTGGCCACATTACTTTGGTTAGTTTATGCTACACTCAAGGATAGGTTTGGCCACATTACTTTGGTTAGTTTATGCTACACTCAAGGATAGGTTTGGCCACATTACTTTGGTTAGTTTATGCTACACTCAAGGATAGGTTTGGCCACATTACTTTGGTTAGTTTATGCTACACTCAAGGAGATAGGTTTGGCCACATTACTTTGGTTAGTTTATGCTACACTCAAGGAGATAGGTTTGGCCACATTACTTTGGTTAGTTTATGCTACACTCAAGGAGATAGATGGCCACATTACTTTGGTTAGTTTATGCTACACTCAAGGAGATAGATGGCTACATTATTGTTATAGAAAGAGGTAAAGGTAGTTGTATAGCAGATACTGTCGTAGGGGAGTAAAGTGTAGTGCTTCCTAAGTCACAGCTTTATGGGCATCAGTTCCCTTCCTTGCTGATTTGCCTTTCTTAACTCAGGAGCAGAGTCCAGTACCCATTTATTGCTGGGTAGACTGAACTGTGACGCAGTCAGGATTCGAACACGGAGCCAGGTAACGTTGCTGCGAAAGACAAGCGATATTCCCACTCTACCGATCGCACTCTAGTCTTACTGTGTACACTTTCCTAAGGACAGAGAAGGACTCAACACTTTGATGTACAGCAAACTAAAGACGGAGATTTACGCAATTTTGTGATGTACACTGCAATCAAGAAAATAAACACAATACTGTTATGTTCCGTGCACGCCAGTACAGAGATGGGAACAGCCCTGTTGTGTGTACAAAAAGGAAAGGAAGATGAAGAGTACTTTGATTTACGCCACATTTGAGGATAGAGATGTGCATAACCTTGAGATATCCACTAATATGATCAAGGTGTACACAGTACTCTGATGTGTACCAACATGATAAAGATGTACACACCTTTGTGATGTGCACTAACACGATCAAGATGTACACAGTACTGTGATGTGTACCAACATGATCAAGATGTACACAGCTTTGTGATGTGCACCAACATTATCAGCATGTACACAGTACTGTGATATGTACCAACATGATCAGGATGTACACAGCTTTGTGATGTGCACCAACATGATCAAGATGTACACAGTACTATGATGTGCACCAACATGATCAATATGTACAAAATACTGTGCTGTGCACCAACTTGATCAAGATGTTCACAGTACTGTGATGTGCACCAACATGATCAAGATGTACAAAGTACTGTGATGTGCGCCATCATGATCAAGGTGCACACATAACTGATATGCATCAACATGATCAGGATATACACATTACTGTGATGTGTACCAACATAATCAAGATGTAAACATCTTTGTGATGTGCACAACATGATCAAGATGTACACAGCCTTGTGATGTGCACCAACATGACCACGATGTACACCGTACTGTTATGTGCACCAACCAGATTAAGGTGTACACAAAACTGCGTTGTGCACCAACATGATCAAGGTGTGCACATAACTGTAATGTGCAGCAACCATACTACGGACAGTGATGTACATCATAACTTTTCTGTGTGCTTCTTACGGAGCATGAAACCACCTATGTACCCGGTCTTACAGGAAGCCAGCACAAAGTAGTTACATGTTCATGCAGTGGTGTTCCCTGTGGCAATTTTATTTACATCTTGAGGTTGCCAACCCCTTGCTAAACCTCATATTAGTCATCTGGTACGACATGCGTGAAGGTGCAATAGTGTTATTTTTTCTTTGTCTTTTCGGAGACCACAGGAAGTTACACGGGGCGAGATGCACAAAGTGACACCATTTACAGCGCACTCATGGACAGAGGCTATACAGTACTGTGATTTCATAGTTTGGAATCATGGACGGAGGCTTGTCAGTACTGTGATTTCATAGTTTTGAAACATGGACCTAGGCTACTCAGTACTGTGATTTCATAGATTTGAAACATGGACAGAGGCTACTCAGTACTGTGATTTCATAGATTTGAAACATGGACGAAGGCTACTCAGTACTGTGATTTCAAAGATTTGAAACATGGACAGAGGCTACTCAGTACTGTGATTTCATAGTTTTGAAACATGGACCTAGGCTACTCAGTACTGTGATTTCAAAGATTTGAAACATGGACAGGGGCTACTCAGTACTGTGATTTCATAGATTTGAAACATGGACGGAGGCTACTCAGTACTGTGATTTCATAGTTTTGAAACATGGACAGAGGCTACTCAGTACTGTGATTTCATAGTTTTGAAACATGGACAGAGGCTAGTCAGTACTGTGATTTCATACTTACTAAACATGGACAGAGCCGTAGACGCTACTGTGATTTTATTGTTATGAAACATTGACAAACACGTAAACATGACTATGATTTATGAAACATGAACAGAGTTGTATGCGGTACTGTGATTTTATTGTTATAAAACATAGACACACTCGTAAACAGGATTATGAGTTTATTTTTATGAAACATGGACAGAGACCTGCATATACAGCACACTTCTGAACAAAAATGTGGACTTTGCTATAATAAACACAGCTCTCGCCGTATTAGATGTAGACAGTACTTTGATATATACACATTAAGAACACTTTCGTACATAGATGTACACTATAATGTGATGTGCACCACACTCAAGGACATAGATGCATAATGTACTGTGATGTACACCACAGTCAAGTACAGAGCTTAACACTTTACTCTAAGTCTGAGATGTACACAGTGCTGTGATGAACACCATACTTAAGTACAGAAATGTACACCATAAGTAAGGACAGAGATGTACACAATACAGAACTATACACAAAACTGAAGGCCAGAGAATGAAATGTTTGGTTTGGTTTGGTTTGGATTGGTTTGGTTTGGTTTAGTTTGGTTTTAAGGACCATCTTCATTGCACATTGATAACTCCAACAGTGCTCCGATCTCATCCCTTAGATCACACAAGGAGGATCTCAGCATAGTGCACGAACTCTGCAGCACCGGCGAAGATCACATTGTGTATATAAAGGATTCACATATTCTATAAATATTCTTGTGGTGTGTTGCTTTTCCAAATTTTTTAATATTTCCACTGCAGCGGCCTTACGGACTTCTCTTTACGATTTTTAATGTGCGCAACTTGCACACTTCTTCTTCTTTGATCCTTAGCCGCAGAATGTCAAAGCATCAGTGGCCATCACGCCTGGTGGCGTCTTGTAGAGCAGCAACCAATTGCTTCCACTTTGTTCGGTCTGTGGCCATCCTTCGTACAGTGCACCAACTCTGGTTCATTCTTTGCATCTCAGCCTCCACAGTTCTCGGCCAAGTTGTTTTTGGTCGGCCTCTCTTTTACTTTCCTTCGGGGGTCCATAGCATAGCTGTTATTGTAATGGCATCAGGGTCCCTTTCGAGGACGTGGCCAACCCAACTCCTGCGTCTGCCAGCTATGATGGTGTGTATGTCCTCTTGGTTACTCCGAATAAGTAGTTCTTGGTTGGTGATGGTATTCGGCCAAAAGAATCGGTGAATTGTCCATAGGCACATTGTGTGGAAAGAGGACAGTTTCGACATTTCCTTCTCTGTTACTCTCCAGCATTCAGCACCATAGAGAAGCACAGAAAGCACACAGGACCTCTTATTTGTTCGCCCTTATCCAAGAAAGCTAGGCATACGATCTCACTACCCAGGAGACCAGTGGGGAGTATAACATCATTGGGACCATTGGTTCTGAAAAAAAGTGCCATAAATTATGTCCCCTCTACTGGGAATCGAACCCGGTACCTTTAGAATTCGAAGCGGACGCCATACCTCGTAGCCACTCCGACCTGGAATGAAGTGTTCCCGTGATGTAATCCACCCACCCACATTGACGTTAACAGCCCACTTCGTGATGTCGGAAATTGTTTTTGACGTTGCTATAGCAACTAGCAGGATTTGGGAACTGTGAGAAATTAAACATAATCGAGTTAGCAGGGACAGTAATTAAATTTAAACATGATTGGTGAAGCTTGTCTCCCAGTTTTTCCGTTTGCATTGTTGTATAATTTCATCATGGATCATCGAATCTACTTACAGTAGCCTCCATAGGGACGAGATGAAAACCGTGATTTATTCTGAATTAAGAAACGTATTTCTTCAAAGTTCATTTTCGACTAGACATTTTCAAAATAAGATTAGACGCAAGCAGACCGTTCGATGTACTTGTTTTCGTCACAGGCGAGTTGGCGAATACGTGTAGATAGGCAGACAGACAAAAGGACAAACAGAGAGACACGCAGATAGACAAAGAGATAGGCAGATAGACATCGAAACAGGCAGACAGACAGAGAGACAGAAAGACAGACAGAGAGGCAAACAGGAGAGACATGCAGATAGACGGAGAGACATGCAGATAGACAAAGAGACAGGCAGATAGACAGAGAGGCAGTCAGACAAAGAGCCAGGCAGATACACAGACAGGCAGACATAAAGACAGAAGAACGAGGGGCCGTCAGTTTGACAGAAATGTGGACGGTCAGACAGGCAGGAGGACTGACTGATGGATAGATGTATGGCTAGATAGATTGGTTGATTGAATCACTGAGTGATTTATAATTAATCGCGTATAACATAGCAGAGAAGTTAATCTAATTATTTATGTTTAGAGTAATTAATCTACGTGGTGCATGTTTTTTAAAAATACATACCACTGTACACATACAGTACTGTATTTCAGCTAATGTATTGTATCTGGCAAGGTAATACTGTACAGTATATGGGTTAAGTGGGAAAATAATGTAAAATACTGTATACTGTACATTGGCTAATATGTAATCTGTACTTACCACAATTGGTGCTTTCAGGGCTAACGTAGAGTTGGGTGAGTCTGGAGGCTGCTGCTGGTAAAGTTCTGTACTGTACAAGAAACTGAACTTACACTAAATTACTAATGTATTTTAGAAAGTTCACATTCAAATAACGATAGTAAGTACAGTGCATACATAGGCCAGTAACATAGGCGTTTATTATGACTATCAAGACATATGTACTGTATTATAGGTTATTTAATGTACTGTACCATTATACGCCTGGCATCGCAATCGGTATGTTCTGTATGCAAGAGACATGAGATATACGTGTTGCGTGCGGGAAGCTGTTGCTTTCGCTACGTCTGGTTACGTCCGCTTCGTCCTGTTCTCCGATCAGGATTTCTGAACTCTATTATAACCTTATGGGACCACGGACGTATATGCGGTCGGACGTTGTCCGAACGGACGTTATGCGGTGCATGACTGTATATATATATATATATATATATATATATATATATATATATATATATATATATATATATATATATATATATATATATATATATATATATATATATATATATATGACCGCGCCATCTTGTCAGCCATATTGTCTCCGTGGTTCACCCATCTTGTCAGCCATATTGTCTCTGTGGTTTAGTGCCTTTTCACCACATTATCTTCAAGAAGAAGATATATTATTAGGCCATAATAAAGTCTACAAATTAGTTGTGTTATATTTGTGTTTTTCGCTATTTCTAGAGCGATAATCGCGTGTTATTTAAGTGGCCAAATTAATACGCGCAGCGCACTAAAGTTGAGTGGTTAGCCTAGAGCCTATATAAAGAGATAGCGGGCGGCGAACGGGCCTATTTTGCAAAAGCCGCCCAGAGAGAACAAACGAAGTTAGACACCAGAGTCAATCTGTAGATGCCTTGAGCACGTGAGTTTGATTTCAAAGCAAATTAGCATTAGTTTTCTATAATTCTGAAATTATATTGAGCGTGGCTGTTTTAATGTTTAGTGAAATAAATAGATAGATGCAATTCTAAAGGAGATTTCTTCCAGGACATTATGATGTAGTCTTAAAATGATAGATGAGTGAAAATAATGTCTGGATAGGTTTTATTAGGCACGCTAAGCCCAAATCCCATATGTGAAAGTTTAAGAGCGATTATTTCATTCATCAGAAAGGCAAATATAGTATGAAACTATTTCATACATGGAACTGGACAGAGGTGTTATCAGGAATTTGAATTTAAATAGTAATAAACTATGGGTAAGATGGCAGCCACGTGGTGATGACTGTATAAAAGCGGCGCCAGCAAGTCTGAATAACACGCTTCGCGTAGTAAACCTATAATGTTACGCTATTTTATACTGGGTGAATTGACACGTGGGTGGAAGTAGGTTAATATAATTTTCCGCAGTAATAGATCAGAGTTTTCGTGTTAAATTTCCTTTAGGTGATGTATTTAGTTCCAGTTTTGTTAAAGTTAAGAATAATTATATTTTATTCTTTAATGTAAGAGCATTTAAGTGTATTTCACGATAGCCTACTTATCATAATCCTACTGTTTATCTTTAGTGGTTACTTTGAAGTGAGAATAGTCATTTAGATTTCTGGTGAGATTAGAGCCACGCCAGGGTGCGTAAGGCACGTTGAGACAGGTGTTTCTCTGTTTGCTCCTGGTGGAGCATGGAAACACCAATGCGGCTGGTGTCCATTACAGGCCCACAAGAAGCATTTTTATGCTATTGCAGTGGTTGTTTCTGTAACAATGTGTTTCATGTGATGAGTTCCCAATCTCATCAGGGGTCATATACGACACGCTTGCGGCCAGGTGCACCAGTCATCACTTACGACATGTTCAGAGTGCAGTGACGAATATTGAGACGGATCAGTTGCGAGGTGGTGGTTTATTCTCATTATTGAGAGTATTTGTTGTACATGTAGTTGAAGAATATTATTTTATGTCCAGTTGATTATTATTTAATGATTGTTATGTGAAGGATGGTTTGTGAGAGCACGTGAGCTCACTTGGAGATATATATTTCTCTTATCCGCTCCTGAGGGAGCATTGGGCCACCAGTGTGGTTTGCCTCCGCATGAAGTATTCATATTCTCTTGCAGTAGTGGTTTCGGTAGCAATCGATGTTACACGGTGAGATTGCCAGCCTCATGCACAACACCATACTAGTCTCATTGGACGACATGCATGAGTGTGTGTGTGTGTGATAGCTGAGTGTGTGTGCTCTTGCAGTAGTGGTTTCGGTAGCAATCTGTGTTACATGGTGAGATTGCCAGCCTCATGCACAACACCATACTAGTCTCATTGGACGACACGCATGAGTGTGTGAGATAGTTGAGGGTGTCAGGTGGGCGCATGTTTTCTGTATGGTAAGTGTTATTATCTATGCTATTGATTTTCACTTAGACATTGTTTCATATATTGTTTCTTTCAGAAAGTCTATGTGAACACTGCCTGGGTGTTCGGTAGTATTAAATGTTGATCTGTATAAGGCTTTGTGTTGCTTGAATTGCTAAGTCTGCTGCTGAGAGGGTTGCAAGCAACCAATAATTGCAACCCTGTCAAACGATCCTTAATAAATTTTCTTAGTGCATGGGTCTTGGGTGTGAGGTAGCCACATCGACATAAGTTCGCCTCTACCACTACACCTAGCCCCTGTCACACACACACACACACACACACACACACACATATATATATATATATATATATATTCTTCTTCTTCTTCTTCCGTCCTTAGCCACCGACCGTCAAAGCAGTCAGTGGCCATTACGCCTAGTGGCGTCTTAGGGCAACAGCAGATAGGTTTTCTTTGCCATTGTTTCCCATCACGCCTATTGGCGTCTTTAGGGCAACGGCAAATCAATCCATTTGCTGTTATTTCCGTAATCGAAGTGACTGGCAAACGGGTGATCAGCCCGTTGGTAAATATATCGTATGATTAGCCATAATAATCGTAGTGAGAACAATTCAATCATTCATTCAGTCATGGAACGGAGCAGTGCAAAAATATATCGTGGTTAGAATAATTCAATCAGTCATGGAACGGAGCCGTGTACAAATATATCGTGGTTAGAATAATTCAATCATACATTCAATCACTTAACAAGTCATCAGGTAAATACGTTGTATTTAGAACAATTCCATCATTCGCCCAATTCTTCAAAAGAGAACAGATACCTATACTGTAGTTAGAACTATTCAGTCATTCACTCAGTAATATAACAGTTTATCAGATGAACACATTGCAGTTGCAACCATTCAGTCACTCAGTCACTGATGACAGCATCTTTGTATCTAGAACAACTCAATCACTCAGTCGCTGATAACAGCATCATTGTATCTAGAACAATCAATCACTCAAGCACTCAAGACAACATCTTTTAAATGCGATGTATTTGAAACAATGAAATCACTCAAACACTGAACAGAACGTCAGAGAAATACTTAGTATCAGCAATAAACAAGGTAAGGAAAACAAGTATGTATGCCAGCATATACATGAGTTTGTGTTTGTGTGTGTGTGTGCATATTCAAAGGACACGTTTATCATAATTTGGTTTTACACACACACACACACACACACACACACACACACACACACACACACACACACACATATATATATATATATATATATATATATATATATATATATATATATATATATATATATATATATATATATAGATATATATATATATATATATATATATATATATATATATATATATATGTACGGTATGTGTGTTAAAACAAAGGCATACTTATGAAGAAATATTTCTTGCTGCCTGTTCCGCGAATTTCTTTTAAAATATTGCAGATCCTTTTATTTATTTATTTTGCATTATAAATTCTATTGACAGCATGACAAAGCTGTTTAGTCTATCTTGGAGCCTAGTTGATCCATTTTAATTTGGAAAAGCTTCTTTCGCGTGACATTGGAAGTGTCAAAAATATGCGTAGAGCGGAAAAAATAAATTAATAAAAATTGGAAATCCACTGACTCTCTCATTCAAAGAAAGGAGTTTCAGGATGATCTTTAAAGGCTTTCCAGTGTATGAAAATGGAAGAATTGTCTTCAGTGCTTCCATTTCCTCAACCAGCAAGTAACAATCCAAATCTGCTACTTTCACCACACTTCATAAGTTCATTTTCCTCAATGAACTTCACGTATGTCATGTCAATTTCCAAACTGTAGTATGTTTTGGTATTTCTCCTGTGGAATTTGTTGACATTACTAAACTTCACAGTAAACTTCATACTTAAGTAACGCGATCTCTTCTTTGAAGTGAAGTTCGATAAATATGATTAAGTTTAAATTTTCGACAGTTCTGTTGATGAGGTTGCAGGATGTAGATTGTCTGATCGTCTAGCAGAGATAAAAGTTGCATTGTTTGGATGTACGTCTTAATTTTTTTCTGCTTGAAAAACTATAACATGTATATTCCTTACTCATACCATTTAACATTGTAATGATTGTTTGATAGCCCTACCTGTAAAGGTAACAATGAACATTTCTCAACTGCAACACTTCCTTTACTCACATATTTTTAATTCAACGCTGTGATATCTTCTTCTTCCCCTCCTTCGTACATAGAAGTCTACTTGCATTTTTTTTTCAAAGAAAGCAGTAGTCAACTTCAGGCTATTTGCATCTCCGTACAACGTTTCTACGAATGGTACTGGTGATGGCCATATATGCTTTCTCTGTTCCATATATGTTCCGCATCTTTGAAGCAGATGTTCAGCAGTCATTTTATCAGTGCCACAGTTACACTGATCGGTAGTTCCTATCTTTAGCTTGTTGAACAGATTATATCTCAATCTGTTGTGGCCGTGCCGAATCCGAAGATTACCACTTGTTCTCTTCTGTTGAGCTGGTAGTATTCGTCATTTTGTGTGTGACCTTGATGTTCTGCATCCCATTTGTTTCTGCATGTAATTCTGAGAAAACTCTTTGCCTTTTCGAGAGTTATGCTGAGGTAGCTTTCCACCTTCCTTTGCCAATCTGTCAGCCTCGCCATTGCCGGGGATGTTACTATGAGAAAGGATCCATTGGATCACAACTCCTTTGAATCGTTGACATAGTTTGTGGAGTACTACTCTTAGGTCTTCCAGATTTGCATTATTTTGGCTTTTTAGCGTTGCACTCACTGAGAGTGCATTGTTGAGGAAAGTAATGTGTCTCTCTGTGCTTTCATGAGTCATTATAACCTCTGCTGCAGTTTTAAATTCATTGTCTCGGCTCTGAAGTTACTTGAGAATTGTCCTGTTGCTACTGACAGCTTTTTTGTGCTTCAGTGCGCTCAGAAAGATACCTCCACTTCCATTTTCTCTTGCATTTGTTGCTGATCCATTTGTGACATCAATAAACTGAAATTGCAAGGTGGGTTAAGAACGATACATTTGTAATCTACCAAAACCTGAATAACTGCAAGCAGGGTTGAACATACGCAATAAGACACTGCGTTCCTTATTGAACTGGCACAAGCACTGATGCAGCTGTCTTCTAGTATCGCTCAGTAACCACGCAAGCTAAGTCACCCATGTGAACTTTCTGTATACTAGTCAGAGAATGCTTTCTGTTTGGTTCCTGTAATTTTATTTTTATTCACATATAACTTTAAAACAAGACATGCATTTTTACATAAAACTTTTCTTTTCAAGTCATATACACTTTTTTTTTTCAAAGCTATAGGTGTGGGCCCCGATTGGGCCAAATCGATTGAATCGTCTAAGGCAGGCCTTGACCCTGCAGCTCCCCCCCCCCCCTTTCCTTGTATGAATCCTGCACCAAAACATTCATGTACTCTTGCTGTAGTGGTTTCTGCATCAATTGACGTGATACGTTTGGTGGCCAACCAGACGATACGTCAAGGCCTAAAATCCCACCCCCTGCAGACCCAAGTAGAACAGTCCCAACTAAGATGGTTTGGCCATGTATGCAGAATGGGAGATGATCGGCTACCACGACATGCATGGGAAACAAAGAGCCATGGATCCAGACCCCCAGGACGACCCATAAGTCCGCTGGGAGGACAACATTAGACAATATTTGAAGGACCGAGGACTAGAATGGAACCAGGCCAGGGGGAAGACTTGCCGATAGGATAGTCTGGCGCTCTCTCTTCCAGACCTCTACACCTCACGGTAGAAGGGGGACGACTAAGTAAGTAAGTCAGTTTGGTGGCTCCATGCACAACCTCATAATAGTCGCCTCCTACATTGTATCTGAGGAAACATAAGCTCAATTCTTTCGTCAACTCCTCACAGCCCCCGGGAACTACGCGAGAAAATGGCAAATTAATATAAACACGAATCTTTGTTAAACGAAAGTTTTCGGGGACCAAATTACCTGCATAAAACGAAATTTTATTATTATTTTTTTTAAACAAAATTTGAATGAACTATCCCACGTTTACAACTATATATATTTTGTTTCTTCCAGGACACACTCGAGCAGTGACCATTCCTGGATGTGTGCCCTTCAATGTGACCACTAACGCCTGTCGAGGATTTTGCCTTTCCTACGCTTTCCCATCTTCCCCCCAAACCCTGGCCTTCAACCGGAACTTAGTCATCACCTCAAAATCAGAGTGTTGTGGCATCGTGGATACTCATGAAGTAATTATATCGTTGATATCACCACAAGCGTCATCATCGTTATGGCCATCACCAACATTATCGTCATCATTAGCTTTATTGTTGCGCTGGTCATCATAATTTTATTGCCATCTTTATTATCGTCTCAGGACAGACAAAAAGTTCCCCAGCGAATCTTAATGACCAAAGGTCAAGGTAATCCCAAACCAGATGCTTCCGCAGGGTTGTGAAGTGTTAGAGACTTTACTGTACTAGGTCCAGCATTATGAGATGAGGTGACACTTCCTTTCCTCGCTGCCTTTGCTTTCACTAACCAAGAGAAAAGTAAAGTACCTATTATACAGCTGGGTAGACTGGAGCGTGATACTACCAGGTTTCGAATCTGGAACGCTGTAAGTTTGCCATAGGAGGCAAGCTCTTTAACAACACTGCCAATCGGATCCTGTAGCCTATACAAAACAACATTTTTTTAAAGCGTCTATTAATGACAGAAAATGGTGTGAATATTTTACCTTGTAAATGATCTTTCCCGGATGCCAGGTCACGGCCGAAAAGGTCACATTTACAAGAAAGTTTTTTTCTTTTTAATAAATTCATTCATTCATTCATTTACTTTACCGCTGCCCCTGGAGTAGCGACCTTCAGTAAATACACACATTTCTTTCTGTCTTGTGCCATCCATTTGTGACGTATCCATGACTTCTTTATCCTCGTCATATCTATATATAATTCTTTCATATTTCTTGAAGTTATTTTAGGGGAGGTCAGCTTGGCTAAGAGGTATGGCGTCCGCCTCTAATTCTGAAGGTGCTGGGTTCGCTCCCAGCACAGAGAATATAATTGATGGACATTTTTTTTCTTCAGAACCACTGGTTCTTAATGAGGTCATACTCCTCTGATCTCTTGGGTAGTGAGATCGGTTGCCTAGACTTCTTAGATAACGGCGGAAAAATGTGAGGTCCCGTGTGCAAGTTGCGCACGTTAAAATCCCTCAGCAATTACATCGCAAAGAGTAGGTTGTACAGCCACTGCGTGGCAAAATTTAAAAATTAGGAAACCTACCCACCACAAAAATATTATAGAGTGTGTGATTTCTGTATACATACATTGGGATCCTCGCTAAGTCGGTTACTCATTTACAGCTAGGTTAACTGGAGTGTCTCGAAACCGTGAATCGAATCAGGCACCATTTCCAGGAGAGACCGGCGCTCTAACCACTCACTATTACTATTTTTTGCAGCCCTTTCCGGGCCCCGGTGCCACATGAGCGCGTATATCTGAAATGAATGAACAGGTTTGAGCTGTTATGAGAGGCAGGAGCTGTTATGAGAGGCAGGAGCTGTTATGAGAGGCAGGAGCTGTTATGAGAGGCAGGAGACGTTTGTCTGAAGACAAAATAATGTGAATGAGACTGCTCATTTGTAACACACAATATTATAACTATCAACAATATGGCACAGGTGAGGTTCAATCTAGAATTTAGAACTTCACTCTGGAAGGTTGTAATTCTGTGTCTTCTTCTTCTTTGATCCTTAGCCGCCGACTGTCAAAGCAGTCAGTGGCCATTACGCCTGGTGGCGTCTTGTAGGGCAACAACAAATTGATTCCACTTTGGCACAGGTGACTTTGCTCTGGTTCATTCTTTGCATCCTCGCCGGCCAGTCCCATTCGTTACGTCTTGTAGGGCAAACAACAAATTGCCCTATCCTTCGTTTCTCCCTGGTTCATTCTTTGCATCTCAGCCTCCACAGTCCTCCGCCAAGTTGTTTTTGGTCGGCCTCTCTTTCGTTTTCTTTCAGGGGTCCAATGTGAGCAAAATGTGTAATTCTGTGTAGAATCTTTTATTCTAGAATTGAACATTAACTGCAATCATATCTCAAATAAAATGATCTGGCAACGTTGAGACATGATGGACTTACAGCATAAGTCATAGCTGTAGAAGTAGGTGCAAGAGATCTGGTGACTGCCTCTATGTATGATCTACTGAAACAATTGAAACTGGACTACCGCATTACTGGACTATGGAATTCAGACAGTATGTTTATATACATCAGAATTCTTACTCAACTGCTTCTCTGGGAGAGATAGAGAGTAATGAATAAATGCCATGTCTAATACAGTCGGTCTCGTTGAGGTGTCTGTGATATCGTCGATAATCAGGTCAATGAATTCAAATACATTCGTCTTACATTATAACACCGGTGCAATACGTTCAGGTTGTATTTCTGAACACGGTCACCCAGACCATTCCTTAGTGCTGATTGCGTCCAAACGATATCCTTCATTTGTAAGGCGACACGAGCGGATGAGGTGGTGCTTTTTACTTCGGCACCGCCATTCTTTGTTTTTCATCCTCAAGCAGCTGCATACTCGCGCCCAAAAATGTCTCCGTAGTCTTCAAATGAGCCGCGAGAGGCGCTGTTTTCCAGTGGGGAATTCCTATGTCTCATCTTTCAAGGAGAACCGCAATTTTTGTTTCTTATAAATGAGGGTTTTCTTTCTTGTGTTATATTGTGTCTGGCGTGTCACAGGCAGAATTGATTAAGGAATTTCAATCCAGCGCATTCTTGTGGCCTGTTGTTGTGTTGTCATATTATGATTTAGAACGTACGATTGGGCCATATCTAAAATAAAGCGCCGCTAGCAAAGTGCCTATCATCACCATCATCTTCAGCATCATCATCATTACCGTTCAGCTCCTCAAGAAGCATACCCTTCAAAAAATGTCTGCCAAATACTCCAGACCTGTGCCATCAGCTCAGTCTGTCCATGTCCTCCACATTCCTTTCATTTCTGTCTCATTCTTTTCTCCGTGTGTTTTTTTTCCGTCTCCCTCTTCTTACGCTGGGGATTCCTGAACAAAAACTGCCTTGTAATGCTATAAACAGACTTCTTCAGCGTGTGTCCTATACGTTGCCAGCGTCCTCGTCTCGCCTCTTGTTTGACGGGCACTTGTCTGGCTGTAATCATTAGTTCCACATTGGTCATCTTGTCATACCACTTCAATCCTTGTATTGTACGCAAGCACCCAGTTATGAAAGTCTGTAGCTTCGTGGTTCTTGTTTATGTTGTTCTCTAAGCATATCGCCACTAACAAGTAATTCACACACCCACACACCCACACACCCACACAATCATGACTTAGCCCTGTAAGATCATCCGTTTTTCATTCAAACGGATACAATAAATACAATGGGGTGGGCGGGCGGTGAATCTCTGTTTTTGTTGACCCCGATATTGTGTTGTATACCAGGTTTTTGTGCCTTACGAAATATTTGAGTTTCGTCATTCTTTTGTCTGTAAAACCTAAATTCTGCATTCAGGAATTTCCAAAGGATGTGAAACTGAAGATTATTCGTCTAAAGAGCGTGGGATAATTGGGGAGGAGGAAGCATTTGACCATTTTTTTGGGAAATTATCTTTATGTTTATACATAGTCAAATTAATTTACAGGATCTTTGACTAGTCATTCTTGTCAAGGCCGCAGGAATTGGGCTCGTCAACTAAACGTTTGAGAAAACAATGAAGGCGTACTTCCGTCCTAAGAATAGACATGATGTAAATCTGTCTTTTAAATAATGAGTCATTTGCAGTGACATGCAAGAAATAAACATCCATAAGAGTTGGCTGTTGTTAATAGCATTACAAGGCAGGTTTTGTTCGGGAATCTCTAGGGCAAAAGAAATAAAAGGAGATAAAAACATGGGGATGGATAGGACACACATTGAGGAAACCTGTTGATAGCATTACAAGGCAGTCCTTGTTCTGGAACCCCCAGGGAAAGAGAGGTAGAGGTAGACAAAAAAACACACGGAGAAGAGAACTGGAGACAGAAGTGATAATGATGAGGAAGACGTAGAAATAACTTGATCTGATATCACGTGACAGGAAGACTTGGAATGTGATTGTTGACGGCTTATGCTCCTTGGGGAGCAAAAGGGGATTGATTGATTGATTGATAAGCATGAAGAAGGAAGCTGGAGACAGAAATCAAAGGGATAGCTAAAGACCTTGAATAGATCACATAGTATAGGAGGGTTTAGCGTGTATTTTTTTAAATTTCCGTGCTTCACAGGGAACTAATGTTTAATAAATTAATGAAAGTTGTCATTCTCTAATGACGCTAATAGTACACCAAGTATTACAATAACAACACTTTTGTGAATAATAAATGTTCGTTAAGCCCGGACAAATGCTTCAACAAGTGCACAATCCAGTGGATACCAGCCAATTGCAACATTCCAGGCAACGAAGAAGCAGGTAAACTTGCTAAAAAAATGAGAGCCGTGCAACAAACCATTACAGAGACAACTTATGAAATGGTTAAAACAACTATAAAAGCCATAATCAAAACTAAATGGGACAGAGAACACACAGGTCACATAAAAGATGGCGCCTATCACCAGCTATCTAGCGAGACCAGGTCATCATTTTCTGCTTACGTACTGGTCACAATAGATTGAGGTACCATCTATATCACAAGTACAGGATTGGTCCAACAGATCTCTGCTCCTGTGGCACCAGCCCCATGATAGCCGAACATCTGGTCCAGTCCTGCCCAACTTACAGCAGTGAACGGAGTGGCATATGGCAACAACCCACGAAAAGCTGTTTGGAGATGTCAGGGGCCTTTAGCTGACTACTGCCTTTATTAGAGTCATTACTGTAGACGTCTGAGGGCGAACAAAGAAGAAGCCTAAAACTATCTTCTCGAACAGCTAATGATTAAATCGACAGCATTGTTGTACCATATGAAAGCTCATCACCTTAACCATTCTGAGCCTTAGTAAATAGCAGTAAAGCTGAGAATATTCCAAACATTACACAATCTGCCATATGTATATATAAAGAGCGTTGAACGCATTGTAATTTAGCACGAATAAAAAGGAAAATAACGTACGACTAAATTTTAAAAGCACAAATGTATTTTTTTGTTTGTTAAATGCTCAGTCAGCATAATTTGAGGACATTGAAGTGGATCCAACCCAATAATACGAGTATGAACGAATCTCGTTACAGCACATACAGTACTGCGCGGGATCGGGAAAGGAGGAGTCGTTACGAAATCTCGCACCACCTTGAAAAATCCCTCACTCTCGTTCTCTCTCTCTCTCTCTCTCTCTCTCTCTCTCTCTCTCTCTCTCTCTCTCTCTCTCTCTACCCCCTCTATTTCTCTCTCTCTCACTTCTATCCCTCCACTCTCGTTCTCTCTCTCTCTCTCTCTCTCTCTCTCTCTCTCTATCTATCTATCTATCTATCTATCTATCTATCTATCTATCTATCTATCTATCTATCTATCTATCTATCTATCTCTGATAATGTTTGTACTTTTCAACATATGTTATGTCATGCTTATAAGTAATTAATGTTAATATGAGTGTGCTATATTATTATTTTACTTTACAACGTTGAATTCCTTGAATTTGATATGTAAAATGCATATGAGAATAAATGAATTCAGTATGAAAGGTGAGAGAAAGGAAGGGCAGAATGTCAGACGGGCCTGCGTGCCCAATTCTCAACCCTTTGAAAGTTAACACAGTTTCGTTCGTTCGTTCTTTCGTCTCTAACTCTCTCTCTCTACTCTCTACCCCGTCTCATCTTTCTCTCTCACCTCTCTCTCTCTCTCTCTCTCTCTCTCTCTCTTTCTCTCTCTCTCTCTCTCTCTCTCTCTCTCTCTCTCTCTCTCTCTCTCTCTCTCTCTCTCTCTCTCTCTCTCTCTCTCTCTGTATGTTATACAAGGTATATACTGTTCAAAAAAAGAAACGCAACTTTTTTGGTGTTACTTTTATAAAAGATATTTGCTGATTGGACATCAGTCAACCTATCGACTGTGTCCATCTGGTTATTAACTTCTCGTGGTTATCTGAATTGTACTCACCTCATGATTCGTGAGGTCATGAAAGAGGTCAACGTCAAAACAACATGTTTGACAATAACTCGTGACAGGTTCATGAGAATCCCGTGAAACTTACTGAACACAAAATTCTCTGACCATATTATTGAATGCTTATAAAATATTGACGCTCCTCGAATAAATTCAGTTGAAAATTCAATGCGCAAGTATGGCTCATCTCACTACAGAACAACGACTCATCATCATTGGACGTTTACAAACTGGACAGTCACAAAGTGTAGTGGCCAGACAATTTAATGTGGTTAGAAGCACCATTAGTCGCCTTTGGAGGCGATTTCAAGAAACTGGCTCAGTGGCAGACCGGCCGCGCAGTGGAAGACCCAGAATCACAACTCCTGCCGAAGACCGCTTCATACGGCTGCGTCACCTCAGGATTCGACTTGCATCTGAGTCCTCCACAGTCCAGTCAATGTCAGCAGCTCGACGAATTTCAGATCAAACGGCCAGGAACCGGCTGCACGACTCTGGTCTTCTAAGACCCTACAGAGGTCCTGTTCTTACGGACCGGCATCGCCAGAACCGACTGCAGTGGGCGAACCAGCATCGTCAATGGACCGTTGGGAATGACTGGAGACGAGTTTGGTTTAGTGATAAATCATTTTTTGTGCTTCAGCGACACGATAGATGGAGAAGAGTTTACCGCAGAGTCCATGAGCGCTACGCCCAGAACAGCGTTGATGAGGCTTCTCCACATGGTGGAGGAGGTGTACTGATGTGGAGGGCGATCAACTTCATGGGAAGAAGTGACCTGGTGCAAATTGAAGGACGCCTGAATGCCCAACGATACGTCGCTGAAATTCTTCGTCCTTACGTCCTTCCACATCTGGCTGCACGAGGGTCGATTTTTCAGCAGGATAACGCTCGACCTCATGTGGCACAACTCACCACCCATTTCCTCGCTGACAACAACGTCCAGACCATTCCGTGGCCAGCCATGTCATCAGACATGAACCCCATAGAACACTTATGGGATGAACTCGACTGACGACTCCACCAGCGAGACGTGGCTCCAGCCAATCTCCGACAGTTGTCTCTTGCAGCCATCCCACAACAACAGATCCAACGGCTAATCGGATCCACGTCAAGGAGATGTCGTTCTCTGATAGAGGCCAGAGGAGGCCATACACCTTACTGAAACGGAGGCCTCAGTCGCAAAGAATAAAAGTCCAAACCAAATTTAATGAACATCATTTCATTGTTAAAGTCTGAAAGTTTCTTCATGCCAAGATTGAAACATTAATTCCGTAAAATAAAATTTTGGTAGAAGTTTGAAATTTTGTGTCCATTACCACTGCAATAATGTTGCGTTTCTTTTTTTGAACAGTATATATATCTATCAGGAAAACGTAGCATTAACTTTGGTGAAGGCATTGGGAGTTTGAAGGATGATAACGATGTATCATTGTGTCCGTTATGCTACAACTCCATTGTCTTCCCGTGAGAGCATGAATGTCAGCCATCTATTGAGCACACTCTTACAATAACAGTTGCCAGGTACCAGACCTGTCAGTGAATATCCAATTACCCTTGCTGTGATTCGGGCTTAATTTAACTGCTGGGGGTGAAAAATAATCAGTAATTCAATCATTTACAGAATGTTGCATCTCTCGAAGTTCTTTTGAAATTCTACCTCGAGGATGTGCTTACTTGGTCGATGTGCTTAACACGGCGAATCTTAATGTTGAAATATTTGGAAATACTTGTGTTTCATTTGTCGTCATAGTCATTATAGTCAAAAATAGTTGCCGAGGATCTCTGAGCAGACAAAGAATATGATTATTACTGCGTCATGCATGTCGTAAGAGACAACTAATATGAGGTTGAGCATGGGCATAACCTCATCATGTAAAATACATTGCTACGGAAACCACCCCTGCTTGAGCACATGAATGCATTAATGCATGTTTCTTCAAGGGGACCAACTGTAGTGCTGGTTCCGTGCTCGACAGGGAGCGAGAAGAGAAAACGCAGAAGAATGGTCATCACATTTTACTTCATAATGCCCAGTCATTTTTGTCATAACTGCTATTGTTGTTATCTAATGTCAACGTTGTTTTCATTTATTTCTTCAGGTGAACGTATGGGTAGCTTGTACAAATGGTTTCCAACAAAAGACCTTCAAGTCTGCCCGAACCTGCGCGTGTTCTATTTGCCGACGGACGCAGTAAACCTAGTATGGCACTAATTACAAAACACACGAGACCATGGTCAAATGCAGGAAAACTACAAAACAATCAATGCTGAAGATACCAGGGGCGTTCAGAAAGTAATGCACCACATCGTTTTTCTCAGGAGATGTTTATTCAAAAAGCATGAAATTTATATACAATATACATGGATATGTCATGTAAACATCGGTATTATTCAACATAATCCCCATCAACTTGTACGGCTTTATGCCAGTGCGAAACAAGTGCATCTATTCCTAGCCCGTACCAGATTTTTGTCTTGATCATGTAGCCATTTCTTCGCTGCATGAATCACTCCTTCATCATCTTCAAACCTTGTCCCACGGAGTGCATCTTTAAGTGGACCAAATAGATGAAAATCAGAGGGTGCCAAATCGGGACTATAAGGTGGATGGGGTAGTACAGTCCAACCCAATTTGGTGATTGCTTCCCGTGTTTCCAGACTTGTGTGAGGTCGCGCATTGTCGTGAAGGAGAAGCAGGTCTGCTGGATTCTTGTGCGGCGAACTCTGCGAAAACGTTGATTGAGTTTTTTCAATGTCTTAATGTAAGCTTGCGAATTGATTGTCTCTCCTCTTGGCATAACGTCCACAAGAATCACACCTTCAATGTCCCAAAAGACAGTGATCATGACCTTTCCAGCGAAGGAATTGTCTTGAATTTCTTTCTTCGTGGTGATTGCGGATGATGCCACTCCATTGACTGTCTTTTTGTCTCAGGTTCAAAATGATGTGCCCACGTTTCGTCACCTGTAACGATCTTAGCCAAAAAGTTCTCTCCATCAGCATTGAAACGCTCCAACAATTCAGAAGAAATTGCTTTCCTTTGCAATCGGTGGTTATTTGTGAGACTTCGAGGAACCCATCTTGCGCAAACCTTAGAAAATCCGAGAGTTTTTATAACTGCATTTGCACTACCAATGCTGACTGACAGCTGTAAGGCCAATTGTTGAGTAGTGATTCGCCTATCATTAAGAATAATGCCCTCAGCGCATTTCAACATTTCTGCGTTAGTGGCTGTGGCAGGACGTCCACAGCGCGGCCGATCAAGCAGCTCCGTATCTCCACTTCCTGATTCTTTGATTCTCTGAACCCAGCGACTGACTGTACTCCTGTCGACTGCAAAACTTCCATACACATCACATAGACGCTTGTGAATATTCACAACAGTTTCCTTCTCTGCAACGAGAAATTCTATCACAATTCGCTGCTTATAACGCAAGTTGCTAACACGCTCCATTTCAACGGTTTAGGGCAGACGTATTATTTGGCCGGTTGCGGTGCAATTTGGTGCACACAATTGGCACATGCCATATTTGAAATGTGCAAAAATTCATGCTTCTATCTTCATTATTAGCTGAGAAAAACGATGTGGTGCATTACTTTCTTAACGCCCCTCGTATTAATAATCAAATCGAGGTACTTTGACGTAATACTGCAAAGCCTGTGTTATGAAGACGTTATAGACCAGAAAAGGAACAAAGTTATGGGAAAGTTATAAACAAAGAACAGTGTAATGGACATCAGGTGCAGCTTGTTTATCTCCAGCTAGAGTATCCAGAGTGGTACTCGCGACCAAACTTGCAGATAGCGTGTGCAGGTAGATATACCAAAATTCGGAAAAATATTCATTAACACTTTTACGCAAAAAGCCGTATGGAGTGCCAAGATATCATACATATAATCTCCAAGTAGCCGTCTTGTGCGCCTGTTTGGTTATAATAATTCATGAAATCTGCACTTTTCACAATGCACAGCTCACTTATTTGCTGCATGTACGAGTTGCATCACTTTAAAAATATCTTTTAGGCAGAAGTTTACGATGATTATCTGAGTTATGAGATATTTTCTAATAAATATATATGTTTGCTGATTATTTCAAAATATCACATGTGGAATAAGCTATCATCCATTTTGGTGAAAGCATTGAACCCACAGATGTGGCACAGAAAGAGTTAAAAGCCGTTTAGAGCAAAGGCAAATTATATATTTTAAACATTCATTTTACAATTACAATTGTAAATTATTAAAAAGAGTTCATATTCACACTAGAAGTCATGTTATTTCTGGGCAAGAATTGGTTTTTGTTTAAAAAAAGCAACAATTGTCTGTCTATTCATTCATTCAAAGTGAACATTTTTGTTCGTTCAGTCGTTTGTTTAAAAACCCCAGTAAAGAGATTGTTCATTTCAACTTCCATTCTGTGTTCATTACTGATGTGTCTTCCATTCTGTGTTCATTACTGATGTGTCTTCCATTCTGTGTTCATTACTGATGTGTCTTCCATTCTATGTTCATTACTGATGTGTCTTCCATTATGTGTTCATTACTGATGTGTCTTCCATTCTGTGTTCATTACTGATGTGTCTTCCATTCTGTGTTCATTACTGATGTGTCTTCCATTCTGTGTTCATTACTGATGTGTCTTCCATTCTGTGTTCATTACTGATGTGTCTTCCATTCTGTTTCATTACTTTTGTGTCTTCCACTCTGTGTTCATTACTGACGTGTCTTCCCTTCTGTATTAATTACTGATGGGTCTTCCATTATGTGTTCATTACTGATGTGTCTTCCATTCTGTATTCATTACTGATGTGTCTTCCATTCGTGTTTATTACTGATGTGTCTTCAATTCTGTGTTCCATACTGATGTGTTTTCCATTCTGTGTTCATTACTGATGTGTCTTCCATTATGTGTTCATTTTTCTGATGTGTCTTCCATACTGTGTTCATTACTGATGTGTCTTCCATTCTGTGTTCATTATTGATGTGTCTTCCATTCTGTGTTCATTACTGATGTGTCTTCTATTCTGTGTTCATTACTGACGTGTCTTCCATTCTGTGTTCATTACTGATGTGTCTTCCATTCTGTGTTCATTACTGACGTGTCTTCCCTTCTGTATTAATTACTGATGGGTCTTCCATTCTGTGTTTATTACTGATGTGTCTTCCATTCTGTGTTCATTACTGATGTGTCTTCCATTGTGTTTCATTACTTACGTATCTTCCATTCTGTGTTCATTACTTACGTGTCTTCCATTCTGTGTTCATTACTGATGTGTCTTTCATTCTGTGTTCATTACCGATGGGTCTTCCATTCTGTGTTCATTACTGATGTGTCTTCTATTCTGTGTTCATTACTGATATGTCTTCCATTCTGTGTTCATTACTGATGTGTCTTCCATTCTGTGTTCATTACTGATGTGTCTTGTAGAAAAAACATATATTGTATTCATAATTAAGGAAAAGAAAGTGTCACACCTACAGATTAATTGAGGGTTTAAAATTATGGTTTGTTTTGCGGAATTTATGTTAAGCTTAAAACTGCACTAAGTCTCTAGAGCACATGTCGTGAGTTTTATATAGGCTTTATTTTTATGGTCCCAATCGAGCAGGGGTGAGATAGTGGAAAGCTATTTGAGAGAAAGGTGTGAGAAATAGTCCTGTTTACGAGGAATACAGAGTGTAGGGAAAATACTGTCTTGGGTTGAGTGATTGCTCAACTCACCTGTATAGCACGACCCACTAAGATGAAGAAGTATTATTCCACTAGATACTGAGATCGTTCTGCTCGTTCCTATGGACTACAACCGTCTACAACACTATCCTCTCGTACGCACACACAAACAATTTTGTGACATAAATACGTAGAAACGAACAGGTAACTATGGGCACATATAATATATATCAGGAAAGGGTTTTGACCCAAAAAAACTAATAGCTGAAAGGTTATAAAATTTATTATACTCGTATATCTTTAGAAAAGAGAAAATAGATTACAACAGTTAATACATCGTTATCATGTCATCAGGTGAAATCATAGTTACATAAAGGGAAAATAAATAATATATATTCTCATAGACCATGGAACATGGAAAGACTAGGAAAATGATCCCACCCGAGGTGTGTTTACCCAACAGATCAAACAAAGGATTGACAAATGGGAGTGGGGTAGACGGGACTGGTAACTAGGATATGTCCTTAATTTAACTTTCCCGTGGGCCTTCAGCCTTAGTGAGAGAATAGATAAAAGGAAGGTGTTATATTAGTTGTAAACATTCAGAAACTAAATTCTTTCATTCCGTTTTCCATTCTCGCATTCATCCAGCGAGCTCGCTTTCATTCACACTTACCCCTTCTGTCGGCTGCATATGTCCATAGAATTAATCACACACATTTCTTAAGACTATTATATATGTCTTATTATTTTGTCCAGTCCAGCCCCAGAAAGCTCCGTATAGCCACTGCTAATTTTGCTCGGAGATTTCGCTGAAAATGGTGTGTTGATTATAATTTTCCTGGCAAGGATTCTTCGTCAGATTGCAGGGATTGTTATAGGGACTAAGTTTGTTTCTAGGAGTCTGTCGTAATGACTGGGAAATATCTCAACAGTAGAATGTTATTAACAGGCTGTTCTTGGACAAACTAGCATTAAATGTTCTCTGGAGAAGTTGGTGGTAGGAACACTGTTTACTGTCATATGGGTTTTGATTAAATAGATCAGTGCTGTCAGTTCTGCCTCATTAGGCCAGGGAACTTTATATGATTTAATATAATATATCTGGCATTGTCCCGTTCCAGTTAAATTTTTAACACCAGTGAACAATTGACCATTCTGGTTTTGCGAAGGACTTTTAAGGGTCTCCAACAATCAGATTTTAGTATAGTCAATGTTATTATGTTTTTTAGGAACATATAAATGGGGATACCATAAGCCATCTGAACATGACTCTCTCTATATAAAAAAACCGTTGGATCGCAAGGTATGATCATCTGTATAAAGAGAAAATATAAAAACAGGTAATACTACTGTAATTAATTCTAACACCCGCGTTTTACGGTAAAAAAAAGTTAGTTGCTTATCCTTTACAGGACGTGGCAATCAACCCCAGCTTTTATTGGCTGTTTGTGATTTTTCTAGGCAATTTTTTTATTCAGTAGTTTGCCATTGCTTTCTGAACGGTACGGCGCTTATACCATTGTTAAAAATCCACACAAAGCGATCTGCTACCAAACCGCCTGCAGCAGGTTTCGAACCTGGTATATCTGGATTATGAAACTGCGTTCATATCCATTAGGCCACAGACGCAGACAGTTTTACGGTAAGACCTGTACAAATCACTCTGGTATTAAATTATTTATATTTTAAAGAACTTCACGAGTGACTAGCTAATGTATCGTTTTAATTGACACTAGCTATGAACAGTTAATTACTCAAAATTTACACGCGGTGAAATAGAAATATGGTTAATAAACAATTTCGCTCGCCTAGCGTTTAAGATTATGTTTCCCTTCTATTATCTCGGGAATTAACGGATAGTTATATTATTTAATTTACATCTGGAAAACTTTGTGATGGGTTTATTTAATAGGTTTCAATTAACACAAAAATCCAGTGAAATAAATGAAGAAACTAAACGCCTAAATCACTCAAGACTAATGTTTTACCATAGCACCAGAATGAATTTACTCCAATATATAAGAACTCCAAAGAAATCTTGTAAGATTCTAATATAAGCTAGTACTCCTTTCAGTCTCTGGGCAACGAATGATAAACTGCATTTTCGGCGATGCCAATAAATAGTTAATGAAATGAAAAGTGATAGCGACATGCGAAGATTCACACCTTATTTGAAATCAGGGAACTTTTCTGTTTCCGCGCCGCCAGTCCAAGCGCTAGACTTCCCCGATCGTCCCTTGGTCCGCCAGCGATTTCCCTCGTCTTAGCCGGTTCGCATGAACGTGGGAACCGAAGGTGAGAAATCGTTCTGCTCGTTCCTATGGACTACAACCTTCTTTTGATACTGACCGCTTACGTCTCCTCTTGGCAACGCCCTTCTAGACGGGATGACCGAAAAGAGGTAGGGAAATGCTTGATTTTCAAGGACCGAGAGATAGGCAGAAGGCGTGGCTAACTAAACCTAAGACACAACGAAACTCCTGGATCCTCGCATGATAACTGTTTACATATTAATTAGCCCTCGTGGTGAAAATCCACGTGGAAATGATGCATACTAATTTGCACGCGTGGTACCCACGTTGACTATTTTGTTTCACACAAAATCAGGGGCCCGATGCTATTCAAGGGTATTACCCTATCATCTAACAATTCAGGGATAGCTGAATTTGAATTTCATCCGTCACAGCACCCTCTATATACAACCTTCACTACTATGTGGTGTAGAAACTTTGACAATGAACAAGCCGTTGAAGACAAAAAATATCTGAGGCTCTTCAGATGTGAGTATTTAGAAGAATATGGCGCATCTCATGGAAAGAGAAGAAAACAACTACATAGAATGTAGAAAAGCAAGGCATGAACAAAAAGAACTAATGAAAGAGTGTTCAAAGTTTGACAGCTAAAATATTTTGGTCATACAAAAAGACATAAAACCTTGCTGGATGCCATCAATGGAAGGAAGAGTTGGAGAGGAAGACGACATTATATGTGAGAAGATAATATCAGGAGACAAAATAATATCAGGAGACAAGATAATATCAGGAGACAAGATAATATCAGGAGACAGGATAGAGTCTATCAGAGTGCAACGTCAAAACAGACAGAAGACGGCATTATATATGAGAAGATAATATCAGGAGGCAAGATAATATCAGGAGACAAGATAATATCAGGAGACAAGAAAGAGTCTATCAGAGTGTAACGTCAAAACAAGAGACAGAAGATGGTATTATATGTGAGAAGATAATATCAGGAGACAAGATAATATCAGGAGACAAGAAAGAGTCTATCAGAGTGTAACGTCAAAACAAGAGACAGAAGACCCCGGAGATCCATTGCAGCCGACATACGACGTGCAGATGGCAGATGATGGTGATAATGTCAGGCAACTTCATCATGTAAAACAGATTGTTGTAGACGCAACCGCTGCTAGAGTACGTTTTGGTGCAGGCTTCATGCTAAGGGGACCAGCTGTAGTAGGGTCTCTATGCTCTGTAGGAAGCGAAAAGGAGATGACGATGTCCATGCCTGTCTTCACTCATATTCGTTGCTTGCAAAAGGAAAACAAAACTCATACACGCCACAGTTATCTTCGCCATCCTCACCAGCATCGTTATCATTCAGCACCTCAAGGAGCATAGGCCTTCACCCGCTTATGTCTTCCTGTCCCGTGCCATCAGCTCAAGCTCTTTCCATCTTATATTTATCATCTTCGTGTCTGTTTCCAGTTCTCTTCTCTGTGGGTTCTTTGGCCTCCCTCTGTCTATCTTACCCTGGGGATTACAGAATAAGGACATGCTTCCTCGCTGTGTGTGCTATCCATCACCAGATCACACGTCACAATGCGACCAGAATAATCCGTAACTTAAGTGCTTGGTGTAAGGCTAACCAATGGTTTCAAACCAGGAAGTGTTTACGAGGTTTGAAAAAAACGCAAAACCCTTGTGGATACTCCTCTTGGAAGGAAGTCGACCCCACCATGACATGTCATTCAATGTTCATAAGGAAAAAAAAAAAAAAAAAAAAGCTCTTAACCAGGACAGTCGAGGTTGCTTTTATTCCTTCACCCACCATGCCCATAAACCTGGGGACAGCAGGTTGCTTTTATTCCTTCCCCCTGCCCCCCAAAGCAATATAATGGAAGTTTAAAATATCGGTCAAGATCGCGACTTTGTTTACTTTTCAACTTATCACGTGTATGATACTAGTGTAGCGAAATGGGTTTTTTGTTTTGAGGGAGAAAGTGTAAGTATGACAGACTTGATGGAAGAATAAAAGATAATCTCTAGAGGAGACTCTTCAAGACTGCAAGTTGAATGCACAGTCTCTCCTCGGGAATTAGTCCACTCAAAAAAAAAACTCTCGAAAGGATTCTGGTGAAACTAAACAGGATATTCTCTAGGCGATAAATTCTTTATCCGATATCCTACAAAGGACTATGTATAGTACATATAGATGGATACGAGATTTGGTGCCCAGCCACATTAAGTATGTCTGCCCTTGAGAACACTGCTTATGCTTTAGTCTTCTGGTATGACAACCGGGTAGGACTGGATTGACAAACAATTTAAGCTCCATTAGTAATCCTGCCAGAGAAGTCATTTCCCATATCTGCTGGGCGCTAATCGTCCATCAGAAATCTAACAAACATTCATAGTTAACATCACTAACAAGGTGCTACCTATTATCTATTATAGCATAGCTGACATTATAAGCATACAGGTGGGTCTCAACCTATATATGGCTTCCAGCTTGTCTACCGCAGTGATTTTCAACATATGGGCTGTTAGCTTCACCAACTGTGAAGTTTGGGGCAGTAGTCATCAAAAGTTTGAGAACCACTGGTCTACCTTGTGCCCATAGAGCAGTAAATTCAATTTGGGGTCACTGTCAACAATGGTTTGAGAACCACTGGGTAATAGTTTTCTATTCTGCTGTAACATGTTCGGGTGTCATTGCTACCAAGGTTTGAGAACCACTGAATTACAAGTCAGTCAACATATTCATTATAAAATTGGCTACAGTGCTGTTGCCCATCATTACATAGTTCTGTGTTTATTTGATAGGCATTCATATACCTTGATAATACCATCATAACAAATACACATAAACTCATTAAAATATAATAAGGATATTTGCAGAAATCAGTTCAGGATTAAAATATGACAAGGATAATCATGGCTGAAATCATACAGTAGAATTTAGTAGAAATCATTTCGTATAAAACAGGACAAGGGTAGTTCATACATGAAACTTTCAGTATACATAATGTTGTTGTCTCCTGTACAAAATCAAGGATATTAATTTCTGTCACAGTGAAAAACAAAAGATACTGACATGATATGTTGTAGATAAACATATGATTAATTCATGTTATTCATATAACAATATAGATCACTTACTCGCTCAGGCAAGATCCATTGCTGTTTAAAATGATCGGGCCCCTCTGTATTTCTTGGGAGCAACCATTTTGTTCCCGGTCAGTCTGCCGGCTAGCGAGAGAATGCCTCTTACCAGAATATGCCTTCGCTTTGAGAATCGCGCCAAAATTCCGGTTCTGTTTGGTGGCCTTCAATTTGCATACGTGAGGGGTGGGGCGCCTGACCTATTTTTGACATTACGTTCCATCCCCCCAAACTGGCCATACTCCATGGTGGTTGCTAAGGTCAAAGGTCAAACGACAATATACTGCTGCCTATCCATTGGCTAAACTGTAATTATTCAGGGCGCGGAAGTTCACAGCGGTAAAAGGTCACAGTGGTTTGCTGGTAACCTCGATTAAAGAAAAAGGAATTTCAGAAGGAAATGGGAGATCTCCTGATGTGTTCTGACGAGTGGTAGATATTCTAGAGAATTAGAGAAAAGGAATGTTTTGGTATGAGAAAAGATTGACAGAGAGAAAAGAAGGCGAATACACTTCGTGACAACTAGACACTTATGTTATGCATCGTCCAATCTGAGCGCATTAGCCAACTATCATCATACTTCAGCTCCCCAAGAAGCATAAGCCTTCAACAACTTCCTGCCCCACGTTATCAGCTTAACATCTCGCCTTGTCTTCTTGCCCCACGTTATCAGCTTTTGGTCAAGAAAATATGGGCCTAACACCATATTCCCAAGATGCATCAATGGGCGTGTAACGGGAACCTTTATCCTGTTTTTAACTCCCTTGCAGGAAGCTAGCATCAAAGCGTTCATGTGCTTTATGCAGTATTGGTGTTTCTAGCAATTTTTTTTTTTACATGATCCGATTGCCAGGCTCATGCACAGCTTCATATTAGTCGCCTCTTACGACATGTTTGAGGACACAGTAGTCATTTTCTTTCCTTGTCTCCCCTGTGACACCCCCCCCCACCCCCCCCCCCCCCCAAACTCCGAACGATGGCATCTTTCTAAAAATATCGTAAAAGGCGATAATGGAGAGAGCTGTATGTGATGCTAGTAATTCGACCAAGTAGAACAAATTGCTGCAACATTAATGCAAAATTAATTGCTTGCTTTTATAGTTTCCGTTGTACGGAAATGTAGCGACAGTGGAACTTGTTATTACCAGTTAAAAAAAAAAAAAGTTAAAGGATTCATTGTTATAAATTAACAATGCACTAGAAATATGGGACGTTTGGGGATACATCTTCGTCAGCCAGTCACAAACTGGACAAAGACATAAATAGAAAAATTTTGTGGGGGGAAAATGAGAAGGAATTTGTTAATTAATATTTTACAACATGTTTGCTGTGTCCTTTGTGCTTTCCTTATAGTCTTTTCAAGGTTTCTTGTCTTTTGTTCCATATTTGTTACTATCTCTAAATGTCTTGTGTTTCTAGTGCATTTCTCACATGTAAAACTGGCTCTAATATCATTCTTCATTATTGCGAAGAGTTACATCGTTTCTGTTGCTTTCCTTCACTGTTTTTCCCTCCGTCACCAAAATATGAAAAAAACATGTTATATATATATATATATATATATATATATATATATATATATATATATATATATATATATATATATATATATATATATATATATATATATATATATATATATATATATATATATATATATATATATATATATATATATATATACAGTACTTTGCAAAAAAAATGGCAGTCATATTGCTCAGCTAAATAAGCTGAAATCTAATTAAATATGCATGTTCTGCCCCAAATTTGCACTCCACTTAAGTGAGCAAACACTACCAAAAGTAAAAAAAAAAATTAGCGTAGAGTAACGTCCCTTGATATAAGAGCAGACGACAATTTCTAATGCTAGTGGCAGAAAATGGATACAAAGTCAAAGTGTATGTTAATTTCACAGCTTTGGAATGAAGGAAATCAAACATGTTCCAACATTTCTAAAACCTTGAACATTCCTGAGCGGACTGTCTACAGAGTTGTGAGTAAATTAAAAGCAGGTAATGGAATCGAGCGAAAAGAAAGTAGTGGGAGGCCAAGAATTTTGGTCACAAAGGACCATCGGTGTCTCGCCCAAATCGTTCGGGCTGGGCCAATGAAGAGTGTAGAAAACATACGGCAGCGCATGATCGAGTTGGGAAGCCCAGAGGTATCTAATGCTATTGTCAACCGGGAGCTACACAGGATGAATTACACAAAAAAGCGGGTAATTTCGTCACCATTGCTCACAGAGACTCACAAACAGATGCGCTTGAACTGGTGCCACGAACACCAAAATTTGTCATGGGACAATGTGATTTTTTCAGATGAATGTTCTCTTTGGTCTTATCCTGCTCAAATAAATATTTGGACAAAAGGCTCTGTAACGCCTGTAACCGAAACATACCTAGAAATTCCATCTTTGGGGAGGGGTGTCAGCAAGAGGTGCCACCCCACTGTGTGTTTTCACAGGAATTCTCACGAAAGAAAGGTACATCGACATACTAGAGGGACACCTTCTGCCATTTATGCAGGTCATGTACCCCGATGGGTGCACATTTCAACATGACAATGACCCAAATCATACAGCTCATACCCCCAAAGCATGGCTGCAAGAGAAGAATGTGATAGTGCTGAAGTGGCCCAGCAACAGTCCCGATCAAAACCCAATTGAAAACGTTTGGGCACTACTCAAGAATCATTTAAAAAAGAGTGGACTCAGAGACGTTGAACAATTGAAGAAGGTAGCTGAAAAATACTGGGACAGTCTGACTCTCAATTACCTACAAACATTTGTGGGAAGTATGCCTCGCCGCATCCAGGCTTGCCTTGCTGGAGAAGGCAACATTATATTGTACTGAAACCACTGTTAATAGATAGGGGAGATACCAATCTTCCTCTGGACATACAATTTTTATTATTATTTGCTTCTATGAGTGTGCTGCGTTGCGAAAATATGACTGCCATTTTTTTTGCAAAGTACTGTAATATATATATATATATATATATATATATATATATATATATATATATATATATATATATATATATATATATATATATATATATATATATATATATATATATATATATATATATATATATATATATATATATATATATATATATATATATATATATATATACGGTCCTCAACCTCTAGATAAAAAAGAGAAACTAACAATGAAAGCAATATGACAGACTAGATGATAAATAATTATCATAACCTTGTTTTCTAAAATTGACCTCTTTAGTACTTTCTATTTACGTCTTCAATATTAGCAGCAATATGAAAATATCAGATTACGCTTGAGTACATGAATAATGTGATATAAAATCATTTTAATTTTCACTGACAACTTGATATTTTTCACATCGAGCAACAGACTCCAAAAGTGACAACAAAAATGCGCTTATAGTTCCCACGCCTGTCTCCGTCATCTGCCTACAGATGATACCCTGGACTTAAAAAAAAAAAAAAAGATTTGGAGAGAAAGCCGCAACATCTCATTTTTGTGAAATGGTGATGTCCCATGAAAACATAAACATTCTCAGACACGACAGCTAGGAACAATTAAGAGGATCAGCACAACACGTGATCTGAATCTGAATATAGAGGGCGGGAAAAAACAAACACAAAATCAAAACAAGAAATAAATATACACAAAATCCAGGAAACAAGTAGCGAAATACTAGCAGTGATACCCGCAATGAAAGTTCCACCTTAGTTTGTATAGCGGACAAAAGACAGACAGACAAACTTTCAAAAATATACATTCACTCATTCGTTCTTCCCTGTGACGAAAAAACGTCCTATTCGTTCGTCCGATTTTTCTTTCTACACTCCTCTGTCAGTATTCATTCGATCATTGCCATTTTCCTTTTCATCCGTGCATTATCTTACTTTTACGTCTCAATCTACCGAACATCAATATAAAACGTTGACATGTTAATGAATATATGAAACTCTCCTTTTGTTAAAACATGTTATATACAGCTGTACAACAGTGTCCTCTTCAAGGGTTCTCAAATAATCAGCATCAACGTTAACATCTCGTCAAGGGTCTCAAATAATCAGCATCAAACATTGTTCTGGAGTATCTGGTTGGTATGTTAGACCTGCCTATCGCAGGAGATTTAAATTTAGATCCCAGCCCATTGCTGCTATATCTGACACGTACCTGGGCAGAGAATATAAAGTTTAAAATCAACTTAGAGGACGCAGTTGTTGTACTTGCCATTCTAAAATCTATGTGAGACACCCTGAAGTTGGGGCAGAACCCCCCCCCCCCCCCTCCCCCCACTATTTACATATCTGCAAGGAGTAATATTGAACGAAGGGTTATCTTCGGAACACTCCTCCTGTAACTCGAATTTTTGTCCATTCGTGGAACACTACTTGTCGTAGATTTTCGATAGGGGAATTAAGACATAGTTTGGTCCCTTCTGAGTAGAACTAGACAGGTGGTGACTCAGTGAGAGATGAGATAAGAAATAGATTTTCACGAGTGAAATGATGGAAAAATAGGTAGAGTATGTACCTGGACTCGAGAAGATCCTCTCGGTCAGCCTATCTCTACAACAGAACTTCGTTAGTCAGACAATATACCTACATATATATTAATATATATATATATCAACCACTCACATACACACACACACACATAAGTGACGACAGTTAGACGCACAGACGTGACAAATTATATTTATGGAATAGGGATATTTTGGGACGAGCTGACCAACACATGTAAATAAAGTTTTTATGTAAATTTTTATTTACTATAAAGAAACTCTACAACAGCAATATTATGAATATCAATCAAATACAAATAAACGTAGGTTAATGAAATTAATAAAGAAATAGACTTATAGGTGTAATCCTCCCTCCCTCTGTTGAGACAAGATCCCGTTAGAAGAAAGTTATTAACCCCCAAAGAGTCAAAGATTTATACGCTATGGTCTAGGATTTCCCTCTACAGTAAAGAACAGAGTTTATACGTTAATCTATTCTGAAAGGGACAGTATTAGCAAAACGTACTAAAAGAAATAAACAACGTGAGTACATGGATTATACAAGATATATATATATATATATATATATATATATATATATATATATATATATATATATATATATATATATATATATTATATATATATATATATATATATATATATATATATATATATATATATATATATATATATATATATATGGGAATTCGTCATTTATCCTTCCTCTCTTCTCAGACAACCGTGGCCACATGCATTCGTTCTTACCTAATACTTGGTTTGCACCTCCTGGAAGAATCTTTAGGACACACGCACACGGCAAATCCAGTGTTATTTTGGCAAAGAAAACCCCAGCTCCCCAAAGACAGATTAAATCCACTTCTCCGGGGAACTTTCACTTTGTTACTTTTATTTAGGATTACTGTTTATGTCACATTAATTAGACCAGGTAAGAAATTTAACAGTGCTCATAGTGTCAATAGCTTGAGATTTCTAGTACATAGGAATGTCAGGTCGGTAACTTCTCTCCGTATAAAAAAATTCCTTGTCACACCACGAATGGTCAAACGTCGGGAAATGTTAATGTTTGTTAGGTCGCCACAACGGGCTGAATGTAAATGAAATTGGGAAAAAGAAATCTGGATCTATAGGCCTAGTTACAAAGTCACTCTTAATGTTCTTTGGGTTGGTACTCTGTCTCTTTCTGGGTGTAAACACGAAGCCAGACAGATTCACCTTGAAAACCCAGATACTAAGTAAAACTGTTCTTTTGTAAGGTTATTCTCAGATTTATATGGAAGCCGCTGGTAAATTTTGGGTTTGACCAAATACTGTGTAAAGGAGAAAAAAATACAAATACTTAACGATAATATAGTATTCTCAATCCTATCCTTAACCCGCGTAAAATATAATATATCCATACACTCAGTTATTTAACTATGAATAGAACTACACGTGTATCTCATATTGAATCGTTTAATAAAAGTCTCCGTAAAACAAGCGCTAGTCATTTATTTTTTTAATCATCATGAATTAGAAATAAATATATATTTCGTCAGTACTCATAATGAATAGTGCATTTACTAGACGATTAAAATAACTCTTACTGGTTAATATCAGTTAGTTAGATTTACGCTACAGCCGGGACAATTTAGCTATAGATTATATTAATTCGCTAGTCACTTTGCACAAAACTCCTAGTGAAATAAAAATGACGGACTTAACAATTAAATCACTCTACACAGAAAAATCTTAGTGAATAAAATAATTACCGCGAACACAGAATTAGTACTACTCCCAATCGAAAATACTAAGACATCCACTATAACAATGGTCTAGAACAGCGGTTCCCAACCTTTTTTCACTTGCGTACCCCTTGGCAGCCCATTTTTATAAATTGTACCCCTAATGTTAGCAAAATATTTGAAATTAATATAGTTGCTGTTATTCAAAATTTATAGATTATAACCAGAAATAAAGGGGCCAACCACGGGAAAAAAAAACAATGTAATAAAAAGGTGAACAAACAGTGCATATATTTTTACATTAAAAAAATCAGAAGTTACAATAAAAATTAACACATTTAATTTATAAATAGTAATAATAAAAACGTTGTTATTGTTAAAAGTTGAAATCACTTTTTATAACACACATGTCTCGTGACCATGACAAATGTTCAGTGGGATCCTTGAGCTTGTTTTGAGGCACATCGTTTTTTTTAATCAGGTTCAAGTGATGTAAGATACAGTCTCAATTCTGGACCTGCATTCAGTTTACTACGGTATTTATTTTTTATAAAGGTATAAGAAGAGAAAGCCCTCTCCATCAGCTCAGTATTTGTAAATGGCAACAGAAACTTAAGCGCCTTGTCGGTCAGCTGTTCATATTCTCTGCTGAATCTCCTCAAAAGTTAATAAGGAATTTTCCTTTGAATTCAGCTATTAAAGTAGTATCAGTCGAAAGTTCAATCAACTTCTCTTTTTCGTTGATTGATAATGTGGCTGCTTGGAAATATTCTTCTTCAAAGGGATTTACAATCCAGTAGTTCTCTTTTCCAGGTTTCGGAAAGTACTTCTCGAAAGATGATTTTAGCCCTTTCAGGTGTTCAATTATTTTCTCGCTCATTTCCTGGGAGAGGTGCAGCTTGTTCTCAGATAAGAAATTGTGCAGAGTTTCAAATACCTCAGGCTGGCTTTTTTTAATACACGACCTCCAAAAATCTAATTTTTTAATCATAGATTCAATTTTGTCTGAAACATTGAAGATCGTTACCGAGCTATTCTGAAGTGCCAAATTTAGTTTGTTTATTTATAGGAAAATATCCGATAAGTATGCAGGACTCTGAAGCCAATCACAGACGTGTAACTTTAAAGTAAGTTGGAAAGGATGGTCTTCAAAAAAAAGTTGGACTTCATGTCTAAGTTCGAACAGCCGGGTAAGGACTTTACCACGAGAGAGCCACCTTACTTGTGTATGAAGGAGCAGGGTAGAATGAAGACTATTCATCTCTTCACACAGTGCTTTGAAAAGCCTCGAGTTTGTGGACTTTGACTTTATAAAATTAACCACTTTCACAGCTTCATCAAGAACGACTTTTAATTCACCAGGGAGGCAGTTAGATGCAAGGCTTTGTCTGTGGATGCAGCAGTGGCTCCAGGTTATATTGGGGGCTACCTTCGTGACACGAGCGCGAAGACCGGAGTAGCAGCCTGACATAGACTTGGCTCCGTCAGTGCATAGTCCACAACAATTAGACCAATTAATGTCCTTTTCTTTGAAATAAGAATCAATAGCATGAAATATATCCTCACCTCTTGTAAGCCCTGATAGAGGATGACAAAGCAAAAGGTTTTCTTCAACTTCATTGCTTTTCAAATACCTCACAATAACAAGCAAAACAGCGAAATTAGCAATATCTGTGCTTTCGTCAACTTGAATAGCAAATAATTTACTATTTTTAATTCTACTTATTATTGTCGCTTCAACATCGACAGACATATCCTGCATTCTTCGAGAAATTGTGTTGTTCGAAAGAGGAATAGCGTTCATTTTGCGAACATGTTCCTATCCGAGCATGCACAGAACGGCATCTTTTAAACAAGGAGAAATTAAATTCTCAGCTATAGTATGATTTTTACCACATTTAGCAATATGATAACTAATACGGTAGGAGGCTTCAACCGCATTTTCGTTATCTTTGTTAACTGACGACAAGTACGATGTCACATTCTGTTGTTTCGATAGGCGCTGAAAAAATTTGCGTTCCTTGTTTTCATAACTGGGGTGTTTTGTTTGTAAATGTCGCAAGAGTAACGAAGGTTTCATGCTACCATTGGATAATACTTCCCGACACACTACACAGTGGGGCTTAGCACAGTCCTCATCTCCTATAGACGAAAACCCATACTTCATGTATTCGTCACTGTATTTTCTCTCTTTAGCTCTATGTAAAACTGAAGATCGTGTCTTTTGAATATCCTGCACCAAAGTCTTAGGCGTGTCCTGCGAAGTACTTGGCGATTGATCACATTCCACATTATGTTTCAGCTTTTTTACTGTGCCGGTTTTCAACCACTGATCCATATCTGATAATACACGAATTGAACAATTAATTACATTAAGTTAAGTTAAAACAATGACAAAAACTACTGTATATAGACACACTGTCTCACTGTCTGACGTTTGTAAAATGTGGGTCAAGAATCGACACTATTACTTCCGGGACATTAGACGTTCATAGATAGTGTGGAAGATCAAACAAGTCATATTTTTGATGAAATATTCAACGGCATAACTATAATCCCATAGTCATCATAATGAAGACTATTGTGTAAAAATATTGAATTGTGGTCACACGAAATGCCATAGATTTTCACACACGCCAGTCCAAGCAGACAGCACGCCAGTGGCGTGCAAAAAAAAAACGGCGGAGATTGTCTCACACAGTTCGTGTTGTATAGTATAGCGTTGAATTAATTTCACAACTTTTGACTTGTCTTTTACACTGTTGACATATGTATCTTTTTTTCCGCCATTACTCAATTTTTTTCGCGTACCCCTGAACATCCTGTCACGTACCCACAGGGGTACGCGTACCACAGGTTGGGAACCGCTGGTCTAGAAAATCGAAGCTAGTTGTTCTCAAAAATTCTGTCGGTACTGGATAAATTGAGTTTAAAGGCAGAGATATATATTAAATTTGCAGAAGTTCGCTCAGACTTGTTACTTTTAACGCCTTCGCTCAGATTTCGGGCTTTTCCTCTGTCGATCTGCGAGTCAGAGGGAAAATTGACACTGTTACCGCTTGCAGACTCTGGCAATCGAGCGAAGCCCGTCCTTTGATCTGGCGATTCTCACCTTGTTTAATTACTTTCCAAACGAACGGATTCAGGGGGAGTAACTGTGATTATCTGCCCTTGGATCCAAATTATCTACTCCTTCTACTCAAATTATTTCCCCTGATCACTGTCTAACTAAAAATACGTTACAACTACATTAGCGTATCTTCCCCTGAGCCAAAATTACGACACTTTTGAAATAGTCGCCCCTTTCTACACGTTCCGTCTCTCCCTGTTTGATCCTATTACGACGATTTCCAATCGCTGGCTTTATAATTACAGGTAACCGGCTCAACGTTAGCTAAATAGGTCTGTTGGTAAGCATTCCTAAGGAAAAATAGAGAAAAGAAATGGAAACCTAAAAATAGGCGTGCTAAATTAGAAAAAGAGCTTAGGCAGATCTCTGAGTTAGTAGGAGGGTTTTATGTTAACAAAACGTCTCTATGTGTTCATTGGTGTCTCCCTCTACGTCCATTACCCTGGAGATTCCAGAACAAAGACTGCCTTGTAATGCTATCAACAGGTTTCCTCAATGTGTGTCTTATCCATCTCCAGCGTCTTCTTCTCATCTCTTGTTCCAATGGCACTTGTTTGGTTGTTGCCTGTCCAATAACCTTCCATAACCCCTGTTTTTCTGTCAACAGTCGTATCAATAACCTTCTATAACCCCTTTTTCATTCAACAGTCGTATCAATAACCTTCTATAACCCCTGTTTTCCTGTCAACAGTCGTATCAATAACCTTCTATAACCCTTTTTTCCTGTCAACAGTCGTATCAATAACCTTCTATAACCCCTTTTTCATTCAACAGTCGTATCAATAACTTTCTATAACCCCTGTTTTCCTGTCAACAGTCGTATCAATAACCTTCTATAACCCTGTTTTCCTGTCAACAGTCGTATCAATAACCTTCTATAACCCATTTTTTCCTTCAACAGTCGTATCAATAGCCTCCTGTTATCAGTGTGTTTTTTTGTCCACGGCGATGCTGAATATCAAATGTGTCACTTGATGCTTCCCACCCAACGAAATGATTCTTTCAGAACCTTCAAGAACGTGTTCTTTTCTCCACAGAAGTTCTTTTTATCCGTGGTTACGGGAGAGAAGATAGGATACTACGATGACATCACATTTTGTAAGAGGCGACTAATATGACGTTGGGCACGGGGGTGGCATTTTCTTGAAGTAAAACACATTGCTACAGACGTCATCACGGCAAGATCACATGAATGGTTTGATGCAGGCTTCCTGCAAAGGTCCAGCCACAATGGTGGCCCCGTGCGTCATAAGAAACTAAAGACACAAGGAAATTATGATGAATAATGGACGATTTCTATGCCGTATGCTTCAATAATCTTTGACTAAAAAAATCTAACATATCTAGCAGTGAGATCCGGGGGATGGGGGGGAAAGGGGGGGGGGGGGGTTGGAAAGGAAAGGGGGGGGGTGTAACAGGTTAATGCGCCTTAGTCTCACCTGTTGTCCCATCACTACTCCATTGATTACTAGTGTATAAAGTGCTGTATTGCGCTGTTTGAATGTATACCACGCATTTCCAGAAACCAGAAAGCCGCACTGTCTATATCACCGAGGCTATGACGCAATCTCGTCTTTAACGTAGCGTGTAGCAGTGTTTCGCGATGTATCTGTTATTGTTTTTTTTAATAATGATTAAGTAAAGGTCAAACTGAACTTGGTGAAATTGGGTGTGATCTAATAATCAAAGAAAAATATATTAGTAGCATTGTTTCTCATTACATGACTGGTCAAGGTGACTCCATGCCTCTTTTATCATGTTCATGTCTCTCTCTAGTTCATGTCTCTCTCTAGTTCATATCTCTCTCTAGTTCATGTCTCTCTAGTTCATGTCTCTCTCTAGTCCATGTCTCTCTCTAGTTCATGTCTCTCTCTAGTCCATGTCTCTCTCTAGTTCATGTCTCTCTCTAGTCCATGTCTCTCTAGTTCATGTCTCTCTCTAGTCCATGTCTCTCTAGTTCATGTCTCTCTCTAGTCCATGTCTCTCTAGTTCATGTCTCTCTAGTTCATGTCTCTCTCTTTCATGTCTCTCTCTAGTCCTTGTCTCAGTTCCATGTCTCCATGTCTCTCTCTAGTTCATGTCTCTCTCTAGTCCATGTCTCTCTAGTTCATGTCTCTCTCTAGTCCATGTCTCTCTAGTTCATGTCTCTCTCTAGTCCATGTCTCTCTCTAGTTCATGTCTCTCTCTATTCCATGTCTCTCTAGTTCATGTCTCTCTAGTCCATGTCTCTCTAGTTCATGTCTCTCTAGTCCATGTCTCTCTCTAGTTCATGTCTCTCTCTAGTCCATGTCTCTCTAGTTCATGTCTCTCTCTAGTCCATGTTTCTCTCTAGTCCATGTCTCTCTCTAGTTCATGTCTCTCTCTAGTCCATGTCTCTCTCTAGTCCATGTCTCTCTCTAGTCCATGTCTCTGTCTAGTCCATGTCTCTCTAGTTCATGTCTCTCTCTAGTCCATAGCTCTCTCTAGTTCATGCCTAACTCGGACAACTGGCAGATGGCAAAAGAACAACTAGGCGACCGCAGCTGAGATTTCAAAAATGTGTGCGAGAGAAACATGAAGGCGCGACATAAATCCAGCAGCCTGTGAGGGTGAAGCTGCCGTTTGCGCCTAGTGGCGATACTCCCCACGGCGCCACGTCAGATTGGGCGAAGAGAAGCTCTCACAACAAGCAGAAGAGAAAAGAACACGCTGAAAGAAACACTATGAAACAAAAAACAGCTGAAGCCTTTCACCTTAGTGGCACATTCCATAGTCAGTTATGACTGAAGGGACTACAACTACTTCGCCTCTTACCCTAGACATTCCAGAACAATCAGTGCCTTGTAATGCTATCAGCAGTTGTCCTTATTGTGTGCCCTATCCATGGACAACGTCTTCACACAGGAAAGAAAATGTAGCGGTGTTGGTATTCTTCATTTCTTTAGGGTCATCTTACTTGCAAAATCACTGTATGCCAGATCACTGTATGCCAAATCACTGTATGCCAAATCACTGTATGCCAAATCACTGTATGCCAAATATGTATGTCAGTTTGTATGGAAATACTGTTAGTGTAGTTAACGGAAGTCTTTAGTACAAAGCTAGATTGAACACCCATTGCATTTTTATAAATTGTGCATACATAAGTCATGATAAGTTGGACAACGAAGATCAAGTGAAGTTTAAATATACTAGCCGCCATTAAAAACGCATCGCATTAGTTCATGAACCACAACTCGTTGTGCTAAATTTAAAATACATGAAACCACTGATTTTACATTTCTGATCCATTTACTAACCCAAATTTGCTGTATTATTAAACATGAGACAATTGAGAACTGGCTCCTAAGCAGTTGTCAACCCTAGGTGTAAAAACTAAAGTCGCACTCACTGTCATCTTGAGCTAGAGTTGTTACACGAGGTTGACCAAGCCTGGGACGGTCATTGGTGGTACCTGTCGCCCGAAATCGCTGGTTCAGCCTCACTATAGTGGACTGGTCACAATTGAAATGTCTGGCAACTTTTCTGGTCGCCATTCCACTGCTGAGCATACCAACAGCTTGCCATCGCTCTTGTGACGACAGTCAAGGCATGACAAAAACATTAACAGACTTTCTTTCGATGAAAACAGATAATGGCTTTTTACTCGCTGAAACTTGACTAATGCGTGTGCCAAATTTCAATGTGATTCGACTTTTAATTAAAGCCAGAATGAAGCACGCAAAATTTGAAGTAAACATCACATCGACAGTAAAGTGGGAATACATGAACTTCATCACTTGCACACTTTCGGGGTTTGAAAATCGCTCACTTGCATAAACATTTCAACAGTGAAAACATGTCACGATTTCGACTCGTTTTTAATGGCGGCTATTTTATAATGGAAGTGAATGAAATGACAAGAGAAGAATTAGTGACGTCATCAGGACATGCAGGAGACAGAACACAACATAACTATTTCCCGGTCTTGCTGGTTCGGTTACTATTAGAGTATTCTGTACATGAGCGTCCGATTGGCAGATTGGATAGAGCTCTGGTCTCTCCCGGCACAGGTGCCTGATTCGATTCACGCTATCGACTTGCTCCAGTGTACCCAGCTATAAATAGGTACCTGACTTTGCTCATGAGTTAGGAAGAAAAAGGCAGCCAGGAAGGGAACTGATCACCACACTTCTCTTATGTAGAATCTAGCAATTTAAAATCTGTAACACTTCACTCCCTACGGCAGTATCAACTGTGGGACTATCTACCTGTATTATTCTGTGTAACATTTTGTTTGTACATTTAATGTGTTGGTTACACGATAATTGTTATTTAAAATTGATTGTACTTGATGACAGCCACTTACAGCAAAATTTATTGTTTGCTTATTTTCAAATTTTCAGTATAATCACTTTATTTTTGGGAGGTTTCTTGTGTTCATTTGCTTTTAACTCTGCTTTGGTTTTTTTGTCCTTATTAGTATTAGCTTACAATGGTCTTTGGTTGTATTTTTTAAATGAACAGTTTCTTTTGGTTAACTGTGTCTCTGTTGTTTTGTTTATGAAGAATTTATTAAATACTTAAATATTTGAAAATGTAAGGCTGTGGTTACCTAGACTTTACCATGTAGCTCCACCTGCTTGCTTAACCTGATTGCAGTTGGCACACCTGCTTTTTCTTGTTTGCACCCAGACCATTATCCGGAAGTTACAGCGACCGTTTTACCCTTACCTTTGCTGGGCTCTTAAGTTAAGTACTATGACAGTCTTTGACTTCAAAAACAATTTGCGTAGGAGAAAAAACAAACAAACAAACAAAATGAAAAAGTGAGAAATCGCTAACGCACTTCTCTGCCGCCGAATTAAACCACAAAAACGTCAAAACAACGTGGACACGTGAACTAAATAAGATAATTTAATTCAGCCATTCATGACAGAAAAAGCGTCATCTAGTGAGACTTTAAAAATGGGTGCTTGCTTAGAATATTGGGATTGAAGTTGTATGATAAGTGTGACGTATAATGGAAATATAGCCTACAGTAATCTGACAGTCTTTGTAATCCCGTTAGCGTTCTATGATTTGCTAGCAAAACCATGCATTTTTCTGCCTGTCTTACACACAAGCTTATTTTTTATCTACGCCTCTTTTCCTTGAACATAAACAAACGAAACGTTTACAAACTTTCGTGACCTGCCCGTCATAGCAGGTAGCGAATCAGGTTTGTTTATCTAGTTTTCCCACGCGAGCTTATCGTCAATCATACGATACCTGACAGACTGCACGTGAAAAACACAGAGTCTTTGAAGTCCACGAGGGGAGATCTAGGATTTTCCCGAGTGCGCTTTGATGTCGATTCATGGGCAAAAATCTTCGAGAACCCCGTTACACGGTTATAAGTCTTTTGATGGTGGTCGAACGCCCGAGAAAGGCCGACCGTAAACTTTTATCTGGGAACTCTGTTCTGATTCTCCGTTACTCACACAATAGTACGAAAAGTAACATCATCTATAGATCAGAGAAACATAATGATATATTAACTGTGTTTTCTTAAACCGGTTATCAGTTGTCACTCATAATTTTTGGATAGTCTAAGCACGCAGTTCTAGAACCATTGTGGAAAATGTGTTAATAGCATTCGTGGGGATTTTCATTCTGATTTTCTGGTAATAGAAATTAGTGCTTACGTGTTTAAAAGTGTTAAGCTTTATCCATTATAATTCACTTAGATTTTCTAGCATTAAAACTAGTGAAATAAAATAACGCGTAGCTATTTCATACCAGATGTTCAGTTATAATGTTAAATTTCACCACACGCTTTCTCACACAAGAAGAGACGGTTAGCTGACTGTTTTAAATGCTAGGCGCGACTGATAGTGACAGAAAAGAATTCAAGTTTTATTGCATTGTGCGTATTTATTATAAGTGCCTATTATTTAATATTGTTACCAACAGATTACTGGTGGCAATGTATGTAGTTATTATAATATTTATTTGTCTGAGGGAAAGTATTTGGTTTTATAATCAAAATGCTTTCCTGGTCAAAGATATATCACCCATGATTGATTGATACTTTTGTTGTATGGGTTATCTCTCCTGGATATCGAATTTGGCGTATGAATCTAGATTTCGTTAGTCTGTTCCTTGTTGGGCAAGAAACAGATTGTTCTTGCTTAGTGATAAAGTCCTATTTATTCCAGTTAATGATATCCACCAAAAAGATAAATATAAGTGGATGGAAGCAGACATCATCATCATCGGTTGATAAGATCTCTATGGTGTGGTTTGCTCCACTGTAGTGTATGGAATGTCAACTTGACCTACGCAGTGGTGTGTAGACATAGATGGAGTGTATAATGTGCGAATGATAGGAAGAGTTCGTGGTGTTGACAAATGTTCTTTTCTCACACTCATGTATGGCTGGAAGTCATCGACACCAACGACTGTGTACCTTTACTAAAGTTTAATTGGACGTACACACTCGACAGCACAGATAGTGACAAATCACAGGTTGGCATAATACATCATGGTACAGTGAATAACTGGTCTTGCAATGTTATGTTACATGGGCACTCATGTAGAATAATATTATAATGGACTGTCAGTAGCCAAGCACTCAGTATTGCCCATATATATATATATCAACTGAGTTTACTGACAAAGCACGTCAGATTATAAACAATATCCAAGATGGCTTCTACCTAATCTCGTCTAGCGAAGATTCTTTAACATAAGGTTCAGCACAGTTTTTTTATATAATAATATGGAACCGCTAGCAATGGATTCTCATGTGTAGCAGTGATCTCTGGACTAATCAAGCGATAATACGGGCATCCCTTTTCTCTTCTTGAAAGTCACTACATGTTTGGTTCCAAGATGGCTTCACTCGTGAGCTGTCACTCACGTTTGGATACAGATAATGAATCTGTCCTAAAGTTAGTCATTTATTAAACATTTCATTGCTCTGTAGATTTGATCATGAACAATTGACTGCATTCTACAGGATATAGTGCTGCTAGGAATCGAAGCCGTTTTTCATCGAGTCAAATATATTCTCTTAGACATTCAAATCGTACCTATCGAAAATGGTGGCTTCGTACGAGAGTTCATAAGTGTATCTATTATTACCTTGGTATCAGAAATATGATTCTGCCATTCCTTGGCAATACGAATAAACACTGGGGTAAAGCATACACGATAGGTCTAGACGACTATCACTTTCCCCACAAATACTGAGATCACTTTTTCCGGCGACAAGCCGACATAGAAAAAACACAGTCCCCATCAGGACGAAGCCAAATCACACCACACTCTAGCCACACATCCGCCGAATAGCCTTTGACCTCTCTAGAGACAACAGAACATATAGTTCGACTTAGATATGTAAAGATATACAGATATAAGACAGACTCGTCCTACTCAGACAAACAATACACATAAATTCAGGCCATAGATATTCTGAAGCAAGAACAATCTATTACTACCCAAACAAAGAATAAATCGCAGTTCGATCGAAAGAGCCGACACAACTTTCAAGGGAAGTAACTCAATAATGACTTTTCCTTAAGCACTATTTTGTTTACAAAATATTTGCGAACATAACAAGTATACCAATGTATAATATTGTAAGATATCAAAGACTGCACGTAACACTTAGGTTTATGCAGGAATGTTTATGGTCCGAGTCTATGTTTACTCCGTGTCTATTTCAGACGATTCGGTCTTATATCGTGATATCTTTGTTTGTCTATGTGGGACTATTTTTCCTTGTACTGAACTATGGGGTCAGGCAGTTTCTGCGCATGCGAATAGAAAAGAGGGTCTTCCGTGATGATGGAATGCCTGGTGAATGCCATGTCGGAGACCAGTCCGAAGTTTATTGAGCGCTGTGATCTATTATGGGGAAGAAGATAGTTTCTGATATGATTATTAAGTCTATGAGTTCCCCAGTGTTTATTCTGTAACGCCAGGAGAGGGCGTATGTGTTCTGCTAGTATATTTCCCATGCCCAGGTAAAATAACTTTTTTGCTGAACTTTTGCTTGCTAGGCTTAGATGGGCAGACGTCTACATGATGATTATCTATATCAATATGTCGGGATGACATGTTACCTAGCAGCACTGAATATGATTGTATGCAGCAGTTATGATGAAAGAATATGCTGATTCTTGTAGAAACATTTGTGTTCATGAACAAAGCCTTTATTGAAGCTTTACTATGCATTTGTATAGTGAGTAATGCTCACTGGAACCAGAAGTCATTTTTGGATCCTATTTTTTTGTCGATCATCGATCAGAGAACAGGGATGCCCTTATTATCAGGTGATGATCAAGAGATCACAGTTATAAAGAAAACCCAATACTGGTGGGTTAACATTGTCTTCAGAAATATTTGCTGAACTTTACCTAAAGGAATCTTCGCTAGAAAAGAGGTTCTGTCTAGGAGTCATGCTTGAACATTATTTATTAACTGACATGCTCGGTCAGTAAGGCCTGATGGTTATATTTATAAACAGTGGAAATCTAAGTGCTTGTCTACGGACGTTCCATTGTAATGTTCTTCAGCATAAATGCCAACTTAAGATTGTAGACCATTGATCAACAGTATGATGATACATGTCGACCTGTTTTCCTGTAACTATACTCGTACTGTCCAAGTGTGTGCGTCCAATTAAACAGTATGAAACGACCATAGTAGTTCCAGCCATCCTTGACTTCTACATGTGATTGGAGTGAGTGTCCTGTGTACCTGTAGAACTGTCATCCATTCGCGTCTTCATTATTGATGTTTACCCTCACTCATTCCATCAGAATATACGCATCTAACAGTACATCTTGTCAGGGCCCCAACAGTCGGTAACCTGACCCATTTAAAGAACATTGTGACTGGACGAGAAATATCAAAAATAAGCATTTATCAATGTGGTAGGCCAGCTTTCTGGGGCTAACCAGCACAGTAGACACCACATGGAAGTCAGCTACTCATACCAGATCGTTTCCATGACGCCTGATACGACACCAGCAGTGAGAGTCTACACTTTGTCAACAGTTCCTCACGTGACCTATCAAGCGAATACTGAAACTAGGTTAGCGCGTGTTGACATTTTTTTCGTTGGACATCACAGCGAGTTGCAAACATACGTTTAACTTTTTTGGAAAAAATGCAGTACAAGTCAGAAGTCCTACGTGTGTTAGTTATTGGAACCATCAACGTTGGAGCTTCTTGAACAGCTTTATATATTGAACATTGTAATAGTTTAGTTCAAAGTTTAGTATTTATTAAAGTGGCAGTTTATTTTCTTTAAATTAGAAACTTTGCATTAGATAACAGCTGAACCTTCTCTACAACACATTGCATTTATATGATATATATGTATTTATGTTTAAATGTTTACATATTATTTGTGTGTCTATGTCGTGGGCGGTTGGTGAGGTGACTAATATAAGATTTCACAAGTAAATTAGGGCTTATATTAGAGGGCTGTAGGGGGCAATTTTCTTAATTGAAAATTTGCATGCAACATCTGTTGCTATTTTTTGTTAGCTGTGACGACTGTGCTTATCGTTGTTTTTGTAATATTTTTTCTGTTCTTTAGTTTTGTTTTGATTTGTTTGTATAATTGTAGGTCTCATCTTTCCTATCATTCAGTTTTATACAATTTTATATTTATACACTGTGGCGTTATTTGTTTTGTTACTTACGGCGCAGTTATCATCACAGGTTCTGTGATTATTTTCTTCTGTTTTTCTATTTAACTTATTTGATTTCTGCGAATGTTTTCATGTTGTCTTTTATAATTGTTTTGTTTGTGTTCTTGATCGACATACGCTATATAAAATATATTTGATCATACACTACTAGCTGTGTAGTGAACTTATTGAGAAAGAATCAACTGATGATTAATTGCTATTATCAGAGGTACACAGTTGATTAGACAAGACCTTATTTAAAGGCTTGTTTCCCAAAGAGATTGGGATATAGAGAGCTGATTATACAAGTTTTGTTAAAAACTTGCTACTGTTTGGTTGAAATAAATTTGTTATTTCAGTGGTAATAGCCACATATTATTAAATATTATGGCAACTTTAGACTACTTCATTGAGCAAGGGAGAGCCCTTGGGATGACTCCTGAGGAGTTAAAAGAGTTTGTACTTTCTCATTATGATAAAGCACAAAAAGCTGAAAAACAAAAAGCTGAGGAGAAAAAAATGGAATTGGAAGCAGAACAAAAGAAATTGCAGATGCAGGTGGAGGAAAGGAGAATCCAGATGGAAATGGAAAAAGAAGAAAAAAGACTACAAAGAGAAGCTGAAGCCGAGGAGAGAAAGGCAAAAAGGGAACATGAGGAAAAACTGTTAGCATTTGAGTTAGAAAAATTGAAGTTGACAAACATGGGTAATGTTAGTCAGTTATCTGGTGGTAATGTTAAACCCTTTATTTACAAGATCAAGCTACCAGCATTTAATTCATTCAGTGACGACATAACAGTGTGGCTAGATAGATTTGAACGTTCTTGTCGAAATCATAATGTGGATAGATCACAATATGCTAATCAGTTATCAGAGATACTGAAAGGTGACACTCTGACTAGTTTAAGCTTGGTAGAAGAGGCTGACCAGGATAATTATGATGTTATCAGAGCAGCCTTGTTAAAAAAATATCAATTAACAGAGGAAGGTTACCGTCTTTTGTTTAAGAAAATGGTACCTGAATCAGGGGTAGAATTCTCAGAATTCATTGCAAGGACACGTCTTACATTTAATCGTTGGATTGAGTTGTCCAAAACAGAAAAGACATATGAAGCCCTTATGGACTTGTTGCTCAGGGACAAGATTATGTCAAGTGTAAATAAACCATTCCTTGAATTCCTACATGAGCGTAAACCCAAGACACTAAAAGAAATGGAAGAATATTGTACCCAATACGTCACGGCACATCCGAACGTAGCTTTTAGCAATGCTAAGGTTAAGGAAGGCATGCCAGTTGTTTCAGCAACACCATACAACCCTAATTATTCACACAAATTTCAGGGACCACAAAACAGGTTTGATAAAAAGGGTAACCATAATAGTTATCAAAACCAAGGTAACCAATCATTTCAGGGTTCTTCTGCGAAGTACGGGAGACGAGCCGACAGCTCTCGATTCAGGGGTGGTCATAATTATAGGAATTTCCGCAGAGGAAGTCATTATAGGAACATCCAAGTCATCCATCATGGAGACAACAAGACCATAGTTATAGAGATACTCATTATAATGAATATGATAATGGTAACCATGAGAACTATGACTCAAACCCGAATAGGGGTTACGATAGAGGAAATAATAATGATTACAGAGGCAATAATAATCGAGGTAGATCACAATACAAAAAACATAAATCACATTATCAGGCAAACTCTGCACAGCAAGAGTCCCATGAAGCCTATAAACAGACTAAAGATAATAATGATGCTAATAATATGGCATGTTCCGCTTTTGATTTTGGGAGAGCATCTCAGTGCCCCCAATGCAAAACATTATTTGAACCAACTACGGTGTCCACTTTAAGTTGTGGCCATCCTCTTCCCGCTCTTCCTGCGTCAGTCGCGCATGATGGAAGAGGTTCTCTTGTCTTACATAAAGGTTTAGTAAATGACAATCCAGTCTCAGTTCTTTTTTATTCTGGATGCACCACAATTGGTGTTAGGCAGTCACTTGTAGATCCTTCTCGTGCCACTGGAAAAGTAGTCAAATGCGTAACATTTGGCGGCACCTTAGAGAAATACTCTACTGCTATCATTAAGATTGCTACTCCTTTCTTTACAGGAGATGTACACGCATGTCTTCTGCCGAATCCGATCGCTGATCTTATCATCGGTCGTATTCACGGAGTCAAAGAATGCACTCCGCAACAAATTTCCGTTTGGGAAAAACAAAATATGCAAACTGCTAATGCTGTAGTCACTAGAGCTCAAGCTCTTAATATGCCTCAGACTTCATCTACTGAAGATAATGAAGTGCATAACCAAGATGATCCCTTGGTAATTTCTCGTGACTCGTTTATAAAACAGCAAGAAGATGATCCGACTCTAAAGAAATTCTTCACTCTTGCAACAAAAGGTGATCCGAATAAAGATACAAAGCGTAAATCTTGGATTACAATGAAAAATGGCGTACTTGTACGTATGGTGCAAGACTCCACTAAGTCAAGTCATTCTCAGATTCTTGTGCCCAAGAATTTGAGAGTTAAAATTTTGCAGCACGCTCACGACTCTCAGTGTGCTGGACATATGGGTTTTTCCCGTACAAAGTCAAGAGTTTTTGCGGCTTTCTTTTGGCCTTTTGTGAACAAGGACATACGAATTTATTGTCGATCGTGTAAAGTATGTCAAGAGGTCAAATCCAAAGGTCCACGCCATGCTGCACCTATTCAGGCTGCAGACATTCCTATTCGACAATTTCAGAAAATGGCGATAGACATCATTGGTCCATTTAAGATCAAATCTGCTAGAGGACATCAGTTTATCTTGACGTGTGATGATATGTGCACACGTTGGCCAGAGGCTATTCCTCTGAAGAGCATTACTACTGCTGACATTGCAGATGCTCTTTGGCTTATATTTTCTCGTCTGGGATTCCCCGGAGAGATATTATCAGACCATGGCACCCAACTAATATCGGATAACATGTCTCAAGTAATGTCTACTCTGCAGATAGAGAGATCTTTGAATAGTATCTATCATCCTATGTCCAATGGGATGGTCTAACGGCTAAATAGAACACTCAAAAACTTACTAGGGAAGATAACTGAGGACCATCCTCAAGATTGGGACAGGGTTTTACCCGCGGCCCTCTTCCCTTACAGAGAGGTCCCCAATGAACATACAGGATTTTCTCCCTTTGAACTTGTCTTTGGCGCGCGACCGCGCGGCCCTACGTCTTTGCTTCATGATCTCATAACCGCTGATAATATTACCGATGACACAAAATCTTCTTACGAATATGTCGTCGCGCTGAGACAAAAGATTATCGAAGCATGCAAATTGGCAACTTCTTCTTCTGAATTTGCTATACAGAAGGCAAGACAATTTGCCAATAAGAAAAGAACCTTACGACAACTTTGTCCTGGTGACAAAGCATTTGTTTTGCTACCTTGTAGGGAAAACAGACTTCTTATTTCTTGAAAAGGTCCGTACGATATAATCTCGAAAATTTCCGATGTTGACTACATTGTCGATATTGATGGAAAGCATAAAACCTTCCACATCAATATGCTTACGGAATTCCATGAACGTCCGGATTATTTACAGCCTATTTTCCAGGCAACGGACGATTCACCAGTCCAACATGGTCATTACTCATCACTGTCCGTAATACAGGATGAGGAAACAAGTTTTTCAGATGTAAATCTTCCTCTTCCGATGATTCCACTTCAATCTAGTGAATCATGGAAAAATGTTACTGTCTCTCCTGATTTATCGCTAGGAGAACAGCGACAAGTTTCGGCTATGTTACAAACATTTCAGGATGTCCTTACTGACATCCCTGGACAAACTCATGTCATTGAACATGACATTATTCTAACTGACCATAATCCAATTAGGGTCAGACCGTATCCTATCCCTATACATTTTCAAGCACAGGTTGAGAAGGAGTTGGATGAGATGATAGATTTAAAAATAATTGAACCATCCACTTCTGCATATTCTTCGCCGATGGTTATTGTTCGAAAAAAAGACAATAACATACGTCTTTGCGTTGACTATAGCAAATTGAATCAAGTTACGAAGTTTGATGCTGAACCTATGCCTTTACTAGAAGAGCTACTAACTAGGCTTTCTAAATCTCATTTTTTCACTAAACTTGATTTGTCTAAAGGATATTGGCAAGTTCCTTTATCTGAACGCGCCAAACCAATTACGGCTTTTTCTACACCTAGAGGCCTTTTTCAATGGAATTTCATGCCTTTCGGTCTTATGAACGCACCAGCTACATTCGTACGCATGATGCGTCGAATCCTATCTTATCGGTCAGATGTCATTGCGTACCTAGACGACATCTGTCTTTTCAGCGATACTTGGGAAGATCACTATTCGGGGTTAGTTGAATTACTGTCTACTCTATGCGAGTATAACCTGACAGCGAAACCCTCTAAAGCCTGCATTGGTTTTAGCGAAATTTCTTTCCTAGGCCATCGAGTTGGTCATGGTTTCCTAAAGACAGAGGACCATAATATCACGAAGATACTTAACATCTCTATCCCTAAGACTAAAAAGCAAGTGCGAAGTCTCTTAGGTCTTATTCAATTTTATGGAAGATTCATTCCGAATCTATCCTCTATTATGGCACCTCTTTCTACACTACTAAAAAAAGGGTCGCCTAATATGGTCCACTGGTCACAGGAATGCCAATCCTCTTTGGATAAGATTAAAACGTTGTTTTCAACACCACCTATTTTAGTGTTACCTACTACAGATAAGACATTTGTTCTTCGTAGTGACGCTTCATCCACTGGGATTGGAGCGGCACTAATGCAAGAGTACTCTGGAACTCTGCATCCTGTAATGTATATCTCCAGAAAACTTAATGCTGCAGAAAGGAATTACTCGGTGTTAGACCGTGAACTATTGGCTATGGTCTGGTCAATTCTCAAACTACAAAGATTCCTTCTAGGCGCACATTTCATAGTAGAAACCGACCAGAAAGCTCTTACGGCTATACAGAGTAAGAATTTGAAGAGCTCGAGGTCTACTCGATATGCAATTGCTCTTCAACCTTTTCATTTCTCGGTACGAGCTATCCGTGGATCAGATAATGTGATGGCAGACATTTTGTCTAGATGCCCACATGATTCCACCTAACTGTTGGGTCTTGGACTTCTTAACACATCTAACTCTACAACAGTTCTTTTTCTATATCAAGATAGATACACATTGTAATTTGTAATATAGTGATTGTATCACTGTGGTGAAGTGGGATGTTATAAATATTTATAGGGGACTTAGTGTACTGACTGAGATCAGCTGTGAAGGTATCTATATCTAATAAGAGTAGTGTATTATAGATAACCTTACTTGCTGCCACATATGTATACCTCAGTCAGGATTATTCTGGAATAGTGTGATGACTACGTTATATGTCTAGGGTATGTGTATGTGTTACGGTATATGATATTAACGCCGTCTGCTAAAGGTTACCAGACGTGCAATTGTAAAGGTTAAGACATTTAATATATTGCGATAGATGTTTCAATTACTGAACGCTTCATACACGATCGATTATGACGTGTATAGCGTTGTTTAGGACAAAGTCGGTAACTAAGAAACGCTACCCTTTGTTACTTAATCGCCAAGCTGAATAGCTGCGTTTTTCTAACCTTCCAGTTCAATGGCATGATATAGCCATTTATATGTGTATTTTTGATGGACCAGGGTCAGTCCTAGAACTCAATATGAGAGGGAAATATATGGAGGTTAGTATTTAACTAGAATTCTCAGAAGGAGAAGAATAATCGTCAAATTCGTATGAATATATTCAGACTCGCAGTCTCACTGTCGGCAGGTAGCCATGTCTATCTGCTCGTGCATATAGCTGTGACGTTCTGACGACAATACTGCATTGTATCCTCATAACGGACATTGACACATAACCAGCAGTCTACGTTGTTGATTAATTTATGCATTACTTATATGGACTTACGCTCTACCCCTATTGGAATTGATCATCATGTATGTATCACTGTGAATAAATGTATGGACTCAATGAACCGACTTATCACGTCAATGGAATTACAAGTTCAATATAATTGCAACTTTCAAATGTTTGCCCACACGTTTTTTCTACCCCACCCCGCATTCGCGTAAAGCAACACCAATTGACACGATGAAAATCTTGAATGAAACCATATAAGAACTCAACTAACATGGCCAGAATTTATAACCACTTTATTGACATTATATGGAACATTGTTACTCGCCTATTCAGGCTTGCGATATCTCAGTGAGACCTTTTGACAAGATGGCAATAGACATTATTGGTCCATTGTTACCATCGGCCAGAGGACATAGATTCGTCCTTACGTGCATTGATTTGTGCACACGATGGCCAGAAGCTATCCCATTAAAGACCACCACTACCACAGATGTAGCTGATGCACTACATCTCATCTTTTCTAGAATAGGGTTTCCTAGAAAACTTTTATCAGACCATGGGTCACAGTTTATATCTGACACCATGAAGGAAGTCATGAAAACTTGGAACATTGATAGGAATTTAAGTAGTATTTATCATCCTATGAGTAATGGGGCGGTTGAAAGACTTAACCGTACACTTAAACAACTACTACATAAGGTTACTGCTAAGCACCCTCATGACTGGGACAGAGCACTCCCAGCTGTTCTATTTGCTTATCAGGAGGTACCGCATGAACAAACTGGCTTCTCTCCCTTTGAATTAGTTTTTGGTGCTCCCCAAGAGGTCCTATGGGACTAATAAAAGACTTATTAATTGACGAGGAGATGACTCAGGACACTCAGTCATCTTACGAATATGTGATTAATCTTCGGAAGAACATTATTGGGTCTTGCCAGTTGGCAACAGCTTCTTCTGAGGCTGCAAAAGCTAAGGCTCGATCTCTACAAAATAGGTCTCGACGATTACGCCAATTATTCCCAGGCGACGAGGCTTATGTGTTACTTCCTCACAATAACAATAAATTACTGATATCTTGGAATGGTCCTTACAAAGTCATTGATAAAATTTCCGACGTTGATTACGTCTTAGATATCAGGGGACACAAAAAGATATTTCATATTAACATGCTCAAGCAATTTCATACACGTCCTGAACACTTACAGTCAATTTTTCATGAACTAGATGACAACACAGTATCCACTTGTCATTATTCTAACTTATCTGTCATCCAGGAAGAAGAATCTTCTTTTCCTGAGGTACAGTTACCGTTACCGGTACCAGTAGTTCAACCTACTGAATCTTGGCGGGATGTAACCATCTCTTCAACGGTTACACCGCAACAGCGTCTACAGATTGCTAATCTATTACAATCTTATCCAGATGTGTTGACCGACGTCCCGGGTCGCACATCGGCTATCAGTCATGACATTACTCTCAATGATGATACACCTATTCGTGTACATCCCTATTCTGTTCCTTTACATTTCCTTGCTAAAACTACTAAGGAACTTGAACAGATGTTGTCTCTGGGAATCATTGAGACTAGTAATTCGCCATTCTCTTCTCCATTAGTGATTGTCCGGAAGAAGGACAATAACATTAGACTATGTGTTGATTATAGAAAATTAAATGCTAAGACTATAGTTGACAGCGAACCACATCCACTTATTGACGACTTACTACCACGTCTATCCAACGCAACTATATTTAGTAAGATAGACTTAACTAAAGGTTATTGGCAGATACCACTGACCGAAAAGGCTAAGTACTACACCGCATTTTCCACTCCACAAGGTCTATACCAGTGGAATGTGATGCCTTTTGGGCTTGTTAATGCGCCAGCTACCTTCATTCGCCTGATGCGACAAATTTTATCAGGTAGACCAGACGTTATTACATATATTGACGACATATGCTTGTTTAGTTCGTCGTTTGAGGAACATGTTTCGGGACTTAGATATGTTTTTGACACTCTAAGGAATTATCATCTAACTGCTAAACCTACAAATGTGCAAATCGCGTGTAATGAGATAACCTTTTTGGGACATATCATTGGATCGGGATATATCCGAACGTTACCTAGTACAGTCTCCAAAATTCTAAACATAGCAGTTCCTCAGACGAAGAAACAGGTCAGGAGTTTGTTAGGACTTGTTCAATATTACAGTAGATTCATACCAAACTTGTCATCCATCACGGCTGTATTGTCTTCATTGTTAAAAAAAGATATGCCGGTGAAGGTGACATGGACTGGTACATGCAATGAAACTTTCAACAAAATTATAAATTTGTTCTCGCATGAACCAATTTTAAGACTTCCCGATGCTTCCAAAAGATTTTTCTTACGAACAGATGCTAGTAACTACGGCATTGGTGCATGCCTGCTCCAGAACCATGATGGCATTCTACATCCTACGTTATACATTTCAAGAAAGCTGAAGCCGGCAGAAACAAAGTATTCAACAGTCGACAAGGAACTTTTATCTGTGATCTGGGCAATAACCAAACTTGAAAAATTCTTGCTCGGTGCTCCCTTCACCATACAGACGGACCAACGTGCTGTAGCATCCTTGCGTCGATCGAATCATAAAAGCCAGAAACTCGCCAGATATTCAATCATCCTACAGCCATTTGAATTCTCCATTGAACATATTCCTGGCACTGAAAAATTGTGTGGCAGATGCATTGTCACGTAATCCTATTGACGACGAATAATCAACATTGACACTCTTAAACTATTTCAATCAGCACTACATTGGATTGAACGAAGTATCAACTATAAAGGAACTAACCTTGCCTTCAATTTAAACTTTATATACACTATATGCATCACAGAATTGAACTACAAGACAATCAAGGTATATATACTGACATTCGAACTTCGTCTAATGTCCATACACGATATACGAATATCATTGATCAATCATGGAACAATATCTGACGACAAGTCGAACTTATTATCCTAGGTGCACTTAATTCTTGGATGCTAGGATAAATGACATTTCTTTCCAACGTAAACGTTTGAACATTTTTGCCTAAAAGAATTCATCAGGATCAAGACTACGGATGGATCATCATATCCTATACTAATTAATTAGTTAACTTAACTTCTTAATTGAATTATTATCAATAAAATGAAATGTGAGAAAAAAAATGAAATGAAAGAACAAAAAAAAAAAAAGAGAACGAAATACTAAAAGAAGAAATTATGAAAAGAGAAAATAAATCTCACACAAGTATTAGATTAATAATTTTTTTTAATGTACCTATACATTATTTAGTTAGTTAAATTAGATAGTTATTATTCACTAACACTTAACACACACAATTAAGTTAAAACTTATATTCGAATTTCTTTCTATTTCTTCTCACTTATTTTGTCTTTTTCTTCTCTCATAACATCGCGTTACATTAGAACCTTAATAATTTAACTCTTAATTTAATTAATTAATTTAATTTTAATTAGTCAAATTAATTCCTATATGACATACTAATACGACAGACCTTACTTTAATTTAATCATTCACTATTAACATTGGACATTTATTTAGTTGATATAATAATATGTATAATATTGATATATAATGTGATTTATGTTAGATGACTATGACAAATAGTTAGTTGACACGACCGCAACACGGTTCTACTCAGAACATCGTCGGCCATATGTCACAATTGTGTTAAATTTTTTTGAAAAATTGTTAAGTCGGATAGATATTGAAAAAAAAATCTATCGATTTTTTTTTCCCCGGTGTACAGGGAATTGTTACGGTATATGATATTAACGCCGTCTGCTAAAGGTTACCAGACGTGCAATTGTAAAGGTTAAGACATTTAATATATTGCGATAGATGTTTCAATTACTGAACGCTTCATACACGATCGATTATGACGTGTATAGCGTTGTTTAGGACACAGTCGGTAACTAAGAAACGCTACCCTTTGTTACTTGACCGCCAAGCTGAATAGCTGCGTTTTTTTTTCTAACCTTCCAGTTCAATGGCATGATATAGCCATTTATATGTGTATTTTTGATGGACCAGGGTCAGTCCTAGAACTCAATATGAGAGGGAAATATATGGAGGTTAGTATTTAACTAGAATTCTCAGAAGGAGAAGAATAATCGTCAAATTCGTATGAATATATTCAGACTCGCAGTCTCACTGTCGGCAGGTAGCCATGTCTATCTGCTCGTGCATATAGCTGTGACGTTCTGACGACAATACTGCATTGTATCCTCATAACGGACATTGACACATAACCAGCAGTCTACGTTGTTGATTAATTTATGCATTACTTATATGGACTTACGCTCTACCCCTATTGGAATTGATCATCATGTATGTATCACAGTGAATAAATGTATGGACTCAATGAACCGACTTATCACGTCAATGGAATTACAAGTTCAATATAATTGCAACTTTCAAATGTTTGCCCACACGTTTTTTCTACCCCACCCCGCATTCGCGTAAAGCAACACCAATTGACACGATGAAAATCTTGAATGAAACCATATAAGAACTCAACTAACATGGCCAGAATTTATAACCACTTTATTGACATTATATGGAACATTGTTGTCAAATTGAATGTTCCAGAACAACAGAGAAGATCGCCTTCAACACTATGATGAAGTGTAAGTCATAACAACAACAGACAGATAAACAATTTAATTTATTCCACCACACTTGACAACACTGTGACACTCACATACATAAAACACTCTACGAGGATATCTTAAAGGAGTCACTGATAACTTTTCAAATAACAATATGTATTCAGTGCTGTCATGAATGTATATGTGTCCTGATTCAAATACAAAGGGAACCAGGAATCACAATCAATTTTAATTACAAGTTATATGTACAGAATTTATCAATATGAATCTTGTAGTGACATATATTATTACTAGTATCCTATGTGTGTCAGTTGTGTAGTGGTAATCTGAGGTAATACTGGTTTTGTTTTGTTCAAGCTCTGTTGGTATTTGTCATCATGACTTCAATAGTTTGTTTCTATTGGAACTAGTATTGGAGATGTTCTCAGTTCCTGGTATTAAAACAATTAAATTCCCCTCTTAATTTTATTTTACAATGTCATTTTAAGATGGGGGTACATAATGTTGAGCTCCATGGCCACACTCTCTTATCTTTCGTGATGACTGCAGTAAAAGACTCCTCTGCTCGATTACTTTAATGAGTTCTGGAGCCACCCCACTGGTTGCTATATGGACCAAGGAGTATGCTGTCCACCTCTGGCTTCAGCAAAGCTCTGACCAGGTGCTGCTCAATAACTTTAAGACCACGGTCCCTGAAACAAGAAGGTTGTACCTCCTACTTCAGAACTATTTATACTCTATGTCTACACTGAGCACAATACATCACAAACATTGAGTTCAGAGCGTTAGGCCAACTGTCAGCTTCATCTGAAATACTTTATACCAGTATTTCCCTCCCTAATGGTTACTACGCCTCTGCAATTCCAGCATTATTTCTTTCTAGTTAATAATCTAGGTGTCAGTGTACTGTTTGGCCATTCCATGCAGTTTTACTTTCCTCCGACACCTTCTGTTCAGGCTGGAGCTCTATAGGCTTTACATCATGTTCGCTACTGAACTACACATATATACAGACATAAATTATCAATTTACATTCAATTTTCATTAAAAGATATTGAATATTTCAAGCTTACCACAATTTATGGAAATAATAAACAGTTTCGTTGACTGGCAATGAATATAGCACAACTCCGATCTGCCGATGTCCCAGGCTTTATTTTATAAAAAATATACACTGGTGCTCAACGCACTGCTTCTTAGTAGGTTTATTACAAGATGTGGCAATGAACAGACGCTCTGAATTGAGTATATTCGCAGCTCTAACCAATGAAACCATGTCTACACATCTTTTCAAAAAAATACTCCTTTTCACGTTTCCCCTGACAACACAAGATAGTATTTATAGCCCGACCAATCGTGTTTAGTCTTACATTTGTTGCGCTCCAATCAAATAGGAGTTAACATGGTAGGCTATTTCTGTAACGTAATGTTTTTTCAAACACGTTATAAAAAAATTTTATGAGCAGAAATGATTTCATGCTGTCAGGCACCCCCACTATTTTATTTTGGCCATAACTTGGTAATTCCTAGACTATTTGCGTAACGTTTTACATATTCTTTGTCAGCAAGCCCTAAGGAACCCAAATATACAAATTTAAAAGAGCTAAGTGGCTGCGTTCAAAATATGTATTTTCTACCACCTCCTGTTCACTTCCATCCCCATGTGGTGTCTGGGTACTGTCATGTTTTCAAACGTAAACCCATCTAATGTCATCTTTCCTAATAAGCGTTTTCCAGGTTTTTTAAAACCTAACTCTGGGAAGGTTAGTGTTTTTATCACTGTCCGTCTGAAAAAAAGTTAGTGCATGTGGCCTTACACGCGTGATGGCAGCAATTGTGTATCGCGCGACGCGTGTTTAGTATTGCATGCTTCCTGCCTTCATTCGCCCCTCTCTCTCTCCTGCTTTATCTGTCTTTTAGTTACGCCGTGTATGGAATGAATGAAATATTAAATCTAGGTCATTGATCAGCCTGCGTATCTCAAGGTTTTTTCCAAGAAATACAGTACACGTTTCATTGAAGAAAGCGTGCAGCGACACAGTAGGCTTTTACTATCAACGTGAAAGCGTTACAATTTGCAGACGAAGGAGAACACAAGGGGGATTTTGCGTACAGTCATTGTGACAGCACTGTTTCTTTTACCATTTCTCTTTCCTTTTATTAAATGTATTTGTTAGGCTTTATATTTACCTGATAATTTATATATGGGGATTAGAATATTTCACGACACCTCCCCTCTTAAAACAGACATCCCATGTCAGTCCTTTATTCTACATTCTTCTTCTTCTTCCGTCCTTAGCCACAGACTGTCAAAGCAGTCAGTGGCCATTACGCCTAGTGGCGTCTTAGGGCAACAGCAGATAGGTTTTCTTCGCCATTGTTTCCCATCACGCCTATTGGCGTCTTTAGGGCAACGGCAAATCAATCCATCTGCTGTTGTTTCCGTAATCGAAGTGACTGGCAAACGGGTGATCAGCCGGTTGGTTTTTTATTCTATATACACATAGATAAATGTAAGTCAACTTGACTTTACTCTGCTGTGGTGCTATCATGGTTTTATGTAGTTGGGTCCATTCAGAGTAAGCATTACTCATGAAATCTGCCTCAGACGTCTACAACCAATAATATCTTTCGGTTATGTTACTGAACAGCCGCAAGTGTGACTGCTTGTCTTAATGCTGCTTCGCAACCCGTATTCACCATTTCTCTTCTCTGAGTCTGCGCAATGACATGTCCAGAGAACATTATATTTTCCTCAAAATGTACGTTATGAGGAGATAACATATACCTGGTGATAGCAGAGTTTTCGTAGTCGATCCCATAATCTTCTTATTATCCTGTATGAAACATTCGGAATATCCGCAATCAAAGAGGCAACTCAGGGATTCATTACGTTCCTCCGAAATGTTTACATCCAACAATTTTGTCCGATCTCAGGTTTTACTGGAATCTAATAGTATCCTTTACTCAGATCCACTTTTGAGAAATATTTCGCTTTATTTAGTCTGGCAAACAACTGATTTGTATCCGGCAATGGATCCACCTGTCCTTCTGTAATAGCATTCAGTCTCCTGTAATCTATACAGAGTCTATGTTCTCCAGAGGGCTTCCTTAAGAGTACAACACCGGAACTATACGAGGATTCACTGTGTGAAATTATTCCTTCCTTCAACAGATAGTCTATCTCTTCCTTCAAAGCTTTCTCCTTAGCAAACGGAATCGAATATGGTTTCATACAGACAGGTGTGGGGTCTATCAGTTTCATATCATATTCCAATAGGTTTGTATGCCCTGGTCGGTCTGTTAACACCTCTGCATGATTATTTAGAACCTGTTGCACTCTCTCTTTCTGAGTTTTCGTTAAATGTGTACTGATTTTCACCTGTGCTGCTGTCTCACAGGGGTGTAATGGATATTCAAATGATGAAAGTGGTTCCTTTTTCATCTCCATGGCGATGGACAAGGTCAACAAGTGTGCCTCTTCCTGATGTTCTCTTTCCAAATATTTCTTCAGGAGATTCACATGATAGATTTTTTCTTTCCCCTTCTTATCTATCTTATAATTTGTTCTAGACACCTTCTCTAAAACTGTATATGGACCTTGCCATCCAATCTGTAACTTATTCTGACTCCCGGGGAGAAGAAGCAGTACCTTCTCTCCCACAGCCAAATCTCTGTCTTTCGCCTTCCTGTTATAATAGGCAGCATGTTTCTTCCTGGCTTGTTTCAAATTTTCATTGGCAAGTTTCCAGCCAGTTTTTAAACGAGTGGTCAGCTCATTCACATATTGGTATGAAGATGTAATGTTTTCCTCTGCCTTTTCATCAGCCCACGTTCTTAACAGCGCTACATGTGGACCTTTAATTGTGTGGACCTATTTGTCCATGCACCGGTATGGTCTCTTCCACTCGAAGCTCTATAGTGATGATTTTTCTTCCCAGAATTATCATGCATAAAACGACCGCTACCAATTTTTCTTTTGGGGCTTTCTCCCCACTTAAAATTCTTGAGGAGAGATTTCCTCTCTACATCCTCTTCCTCCAGTTTGTTTAAGTCCGATTGAGGGATATTCGGCTTATCCTGGGGTAAGACATCTTTTTGCACTCTCCGCATAGTGGCCATTGTAAAACAGTTAAGTGAAGCTTGTCCGTGAAAAGGGGCTTCCCATTCCATTTGGTCCACTTTATCAAATCTATTTTTCTTTTTATTATCAGGCCTAATTTTGCCCCGTGGCGTGTCCAGGTCCTGATCAATGTTCCCACTTGTGGGTGTTCCCTCATGTGCTATGCTACACCTTTCTACAAAATTCTCAATGTCCCATCTTGCTTTGGGCCAATAATAATTGTGAGCCACCTTTTGAATGATGGTACCTATCTTCTCATGGTCCCCATCTGGTTTCACATGTAGGCTCCTTATTAAGTCTGCCCTATATCTTTTAGGAAATACCAGCTGTCCCTGACCTTTGGATCTAGCTCCAGTCTTCCTATACATCAACTTGTTTTTCATGTAAAAATCTCCCTTGCCTGGAGTTGTACGACAAGTTGACAATTTCCTGAAACAAGGCTTGAGTGTTTTATCCCCAGCCTGTGCCTTCCTCATCTCTTCTGGAGTGGTATCCAACATAATATCCTCCTCCTGTCTTGAGGTCGACCTGACCTGAAGGGTGGCCATATACACAGGTTTCCTTCTGCAATAGTCAGTGTCATGATTGTTCATCTTACAATTCTTACACCACCTTTTTCCTTGGTTGAAAGATTTTCTTTCATCATATTTCCTTTCATCGAATTGTGGGGTTTTATTTTTATTTTCATACCGTGGCCTATCAAACTGGTGCTTACCTTTGTTTTGATCCCTAGGATCAAATTTATTAAAGTTCTGTGGTGCCCTAAAGTTATCCACCTGTTTCTTTTTATTACCTGTTACCTCTGCTTGAGCTGCTTGATACCTTTCAGCAACATTTAGCAACTCACCCAGCCTCTCTGCACCTTGTTCCATGAGAAACTTTCTCAGGTCTGGAGCCATGGACTCTCTTAATTGCTCTATAAGGACCATTTCCTTAAGATCTTGGGTTTTCCCCAGAGAAGTCCATTTCTCCAAGTATGTCTCTATTCGTGCAGAGAACTGGTGATAGGTTTCACCTGACAGTAGTTTAGCATTCCTAAATTTTTTCCTATAAAATTCTGCATTCTTTTCATATCTTAACAAAAGAGCCTGCTTTAGCATGTCATAATTTTCCTGATCACCTCTGCTCATTTTTGCAAAAACTTCATAAGCTGCCCCGCGAAGACCTTGAGATAACTTTAAGCTCCACCTTTCTCTCTCTAACCCATATGTGGTAGCTAATAGTTCATACCTATTTAGATAGCTCTCTATATCATCGTCTTTCTCAACAAAATGATCTAAATGAAAATTCATAGCTGAGGCTCCCTGGCTAGCAGTGGCATCAGAGGCAAAGGGACTGGCACCATTTTCAGGAGCATGGCCTTGAAACTCAAACTCCCTTAGTCGTAACTCATGTTCCCTTTGTAATCTCTTCTCCTCCTTTTCTGCTTCCCTCTCTGCAGTCAATCTTCTTTCTTCTGCTTCCCTTTCTGCAGCTAATTTCTTCTCTTCCCTTTCTGCAGCTAATTTCTTCTCTTCCCTTTCTGCAGCTAATTTCTTCTCTTCTCTTTCTGCAGCCAATCTTTTGTCTTCTCTTTCTGCCTCCAATTTCTTAGCCTCAGCCTCAATCTGCAACCTCTTAGTCTCAGCCTCTAATTTTCTTTCGGCCTCTTTTTCTAATCTTCTTTCTTCCCGTTCAATATATTTGTCACATTCAGCAGTGACATAAGAAATCATAATTTGCCCGTCCATTCCTAACTCTTTCGCAGTCTGTACAGCAGCAGATCGAAATTTTGCCAGGTCGGCCATTGTCTAACAGATAAATGTCTAAAATATGTAACTAAACAATTTTATCTATGACTAATTAACTTAGGACAACACAGGCACTGTGAGCTCAACCTTATTTATTTTCACCCAAGGATACCTTTTAATTCTTATTATTCCCTAAAGTGAATTACTCCCAATATTTGTAATAGGGAAAGATTCAAAATCCCGAGAGCGAGACCCCAATATATGTCAGTTGTGTAGTGGTAATATGAGGTAATACTGGTTTTGTTTTGTTCAAGCTCTGTTGGTATTTGTCATCATGACTTCAATAGTTTGTTTCTATTGGAACTAGTATTGGAGATGTTCTCAGTTCCTGGTATTAAAACAATTAAATTCCCCTCTTAATTTTATTTTACAATGTCATTTTAAGATGGGGGTACATAATGTTGAGCTCCATGGCCACACTCTCTTATCTTTCGTGATGACTGCAGTAAAAGACTCCTCTGCTCGATTACTTTAATGAGTTCTGGAGCCACCCCACTGGTTGCTATATGGACCAAGGAGTATGCTGTCCACCTCTGGCTTCAGCAAAGCTCTGACCAGGTGCTGCTCAATAACTTTAAGACCACGGTCCCTGAAACAAGAAGGTTGTACCTCCTACTTCAGAACTATTTATACTCTATGTCTACACTGAGCACAATACATCACAAACATTGAGTTCAGAGCGTTAGGCCAACTGTCAGCTTCATCTGAAATACTTTATACCAGTATTTCCCTCCCTAATGGTTACTACGCCTCTGCAATTCCAGCATTATTTCTTTCTAGTTAATAATCTAGGTGTCAGTGTACTGTTTGGCCATTCCATGCAGTTTTACTTTCCTCCGACACCTTCTGTTCAGGCTGGAGCTCTATAGGCTTTACATCATGTTCGCTACTGAACTACACATATATACAGACATAAATTATCAATTTACATTCAATTTTCATTAAAAGATATTGAATATTTCAAGCTTACCACAATTTATGGAAATAATAAACAGTTTCGTTGACTGGCAATGAATATAGCACAACTCCGATCTGCCGATGTCCCAGGCTTTATTTTATAAAAAATATACACTGGTGCTCAACGCACTGCTTCTTAGTAGGTTTATTACAAGATGTGGCAATGAACAGACGCTCTGAATTGAGTATATTCGCAGCTCTAACCAATGAAACCATGTCTACACATCTTTTCAAAAAAAATACTCCTTTTCACGTTTCCCCTGACAACACAAGATAGTATTTATAGCCCGACCAATCGTGTTTAGTCTTACATTTGTTGCGCTCCAATCAAATAGGAGTTAACATGGTAGGCTATTTCTGTAACGTAATATTTTTTCAAACACGTTATAAAAAAATTTTATGAGCAGAAATGATTTCATGCTGTCAGGCACCCTCACTATTTTATTTTGGTTATAATTTGGTAATTCCTAGACTATTTGCGTAACGTTTTACATATTCTTTGTCAGCAAGCCCTAAGGAACCCAAATATACAAATTTAAAAGAGCTAAGTGGCTGCGTTCAAAATATGTATTTTCTACCACCTCCTGTTCACTTCCATCCCCATGTGGTGTCTGGGTACTGTCATGTTTTCAAACGTAAACCCATCTAATGTCATCTTTCCTAATAAGCGTTTTCCAGGTTTTTTAAAACCTAACTCTGGGAAGGTTAGTGTTTTTATCACTGTCCGTCTGAAAAAAAGTTAGTGCATGTGGCCTTACACGCGTGATGGCAGCAATTGTGTATCGCGCGACGCGTGTTTAGTATTGCATGCTTCCTGCCTTCATTCGCCCCTCTCTCTCTCCTGCTTTATCTGTCTTTTAGTTACGCCGTGTATGGAATGAATGAAATATTAAATCTAGGTCATTGATCAGCCTGCGTATCTCAAGGTTTTTTCCAAGAAATACAGTACACGTTTCATTGAAGAAAGCGTGCAGCGACACAGTAGGCTTTTACTATCAACGTGAAAGCGTTACAATTTGCAGACGAAGGAGAACACAAGGGGGATTTTGCGTACAGTCATTGTGACAGCACTGTTTCTTTTACCATTTCTCTTTCTTTTTATTAAATGTATTTGTTAGGCTTTATATTTACCTGATAATTTATATATGGGGATTAGAATATTTCACGACAATCACTACTATCACTACGTTCATTGATATATATATATATATATATATTCACCGTTGTTCTTTGATGATTTTTCTTCTTTGTCAATCATGTACTTATAGTGCTTAAATATGAAATTGTTATATGCATTGTGTCATTGCCAGCATTGTAGTATACGTTGGTGGCACCTCCCTGGAAATATTTATGCTTAAGAGAAATGCTTTCTCTGAGATGTTGAGATATATTCTCACAAGTCGATCTATGCTTCGACTGTACCTTAATTTGACATTATAAAATTTTCTTATTAGTCATCTGCGCATTATTCGTGCGTTGTGAGCCTATTGTATGTTGCTCTCAGATGAAAAAAAAAAAATTCATTTTTTTCCCCGGGGGTTGCGGTAGTCTGTTACCAACAGATTACTGGTGGCAATGTATGTAGTTATTATAATGTTTATTTGTCTGAGGGAAAGTATTTGGTTTTAGAATCAAAATGCTTTCCTGGTCAAAGATTTATCACCCATGATTGATTGATACTTTTGTTATATGGGTTATCTCCCCTGGATATCGAATTTGGCGTATGAATCTAGATTTCGTTAGTCTGTTCCTTGTTGGGCAAGAAACAGATTGTTCTTGCTTAGGTTTATGCAGGAATGTTTATGGTCCGAGTCTATGTTTACTCTGTGTCTATTTCAGACGATTCGGTCTTATATCGTGATATCTTTGTATGTGTTCTGCTAGTGTATTTCCCATGCCCAGGTAAAATAACTTTTTTGCTGAACTTTTGCTTGCTAGGCTTAGATGGGCAGACGTCTACATGATGATTATCTATATCAATATGTCGGGATGACATGTTACCTAGCAGCACTGAATATGATTGTATGCAGCAGTTATGATGAAAAAATATGCTGATTCTTGTAGAAACATTTGTGTTCATGAACAAAGCCTTTATTGAAGCTTTACTATGCATTTGTATAGTGAGTAATTCTCACTGGAACCAGAAGTCATTTTTGGATCCTATTTTTTTGTCGATCATGGATCAGAGAACAGGGATGCCCTTATTATCAGGTGATGATCAAGAGATCACAGTTATAAAAAAACCCAATACTGGTGGGTTAACATTGTCTTCAGAAATATTTGCTGAACTTTACCTAAAGGAATCTTCGCTAGAAAAGAGGTTCTGTCTAGGAGTCATGCTTGAACATTATTTATTAACTGACATGCAGCATGAATGCCAACTTAAGATTGTAGACCATTGATCAACAGTATGATGATACATGTCGACCTGTTTTCCTGTAACTATACTCGTACTGTCCAAGTGTGTGCGTCCAATTAAACAGTATGAAACGACCATAGTAGTTCCAGCCATCCTTGACTTCTACATGTGATTGGAGTGAGTGTCCTGTGTACCTGTAGAACTGTCATTCATTCGCGTCTTCATTATTGATGTTTACCCTCACTCATTCCATCAGAATATACGCATCTAACAGTACACCTTGTCAGGGCCCCAACAGTCGGTAACCTGACCCATTTAAAGAACATTGTGACTGGACGAGAAATATCACAAGAAAGGCATTTATCAAATATCATATGACTAAACTTTCAGACGCTGACCAAATTAATAGCTACTTAACGACCGGCGATAGAAAGTCCCCAGGGCCGGACAAGATCCACAATGAAATGCTACTCCACCTGGGCTCATCTGGGAGAGAAGCAATCCTCAAGCTGATCAATAAGACATGGAGATCAGGCAAACTTCCAAAAGCCTGGAGGAATGCTCATATTGTCCCCATTTTAAAAACCAACAAACCCCCAGATGAACCCAAAAGCTACCGTCCGATATCTTTAACATCATGCCTGGGCGAAATTGCTGAAAGAATGATAAACACACGACTCTATTGGTTCCTTGAGAGCTCCAGTATTCTATGTCATGAACAGGCAGGCTTCAGAACGAGCAGCTGCACAGAAGACCAGCTTTTCCGTTTGACGCAGAGAATACATGATGGCTTCCAGAGTAAGAAACATACTGTGGCCATATTCTTCGACCTCCAGCAGGCCTATGACCGTGTATGGAGAAAAGGCCTCCTGATGAAGATGATTGGCATGGGAATACATGGCAGGTTATACAACTGGATAAAATATTTTTTGGTTGATCGAACAATCCAGACAAAGATTAACAATGCAATCTCATCTAAAGAAGTCTTAGAGGAGGGCTTACCACAAGGCTCCTCATTGAGCTGCACTCTATTTCTCATCTATATCAATGACTTAGAAGACCAGATCAAAGCTGAAAAAGCTCTGTACGCTGATGACCTGGTGATATGGCAGAGTCATGAGAACCTAGAAAGTGGAGCTCAAAGACTAAACGGAGACCTTAGAAGACTACATGAGTACTGCAAAACATGGAAATTAAAGGTCAACTATACAAAGACTGTGTACACTATCTTCACCAAAAGCCATAAAGTAGCCAAGAAGAATATCAGTCTGTGGCTAGACAAACAACAAGTGACAAAAGAAGAACATCCCACATATCTTGGAGTTACACTTGACCGGCAGCTCAACCTCAAGAACCACATTGAGAATACAAAGAACAAAGCACTGAGGCGATTACAACTATTGAAGAGGCTTGCTGGCACTACATGGGGATCAGACAAGGATACTCTGAGAGGCTTGTACCTTGGCTATGTCCGTTCTGTGATAGAATATAATAACTCACTGCTTACTACTTGCTCCAAGACAAACCTAGAGTCTCTCGACAGAGTACAAAGCAATGCCCTTCGACTAATCAGTGGAGCTATGAGATCAACGCCGACTGCTGCATGTGAAATACACACAAATGTGGAGCCCCCCAGTTTACGGAGAGATAAAGCTGCTCTAGAAGTTTATGAAAGATGCAAGAGAATGAACCGAAACCACCCTAACAGGCACCTTGTAGATAACTGGGTACACAAGCAAAGAATAAAGCACAAGTCAGTCTTGCACCATGTCCATGAAATACAAGATGGATACCACCTCCCAGAAAGAAGACAAGAAATACAGAAAGTAGTAAGGAATTTACCACCACATACCCACTTAAAAACACCAGAAGTACAGATGAAATTAGTAGATGGAACAACCAAACAGGCCGACCCAGTCAGTCTTATGAGTGCAGCACAAAGAACCATTGATGCCTACCCTGAAGAATGGTTACATGTCTATACTGACGGATCTGCTTTTAAGGCCACCATCAAAGCAGGTTACGGAGTTTACATATGTTATCCAGACGGATCCTCCGACGAGCTGTTTGATGCATGCGGGGAGTTTTGCACCAACTATGAAGCTGAAACCATTGCACTGGAAACAGCTGTATACCATCTGAAGACTGTATTTGATGCCTTTCCCTCAAAGGCTCAAAACATTGTCATTTTCACTGACTCATTGTCTGCATTACAAGCTCTGGAGGCCAATGGACAATGTAAAACTGAATTAGCTAAACTAATCCTGGATGCTGATCAGCTTATCACTTCCTATGGCATCAGAATAGTTATGCAGTGGATCCCTGGCCACTCAAATACACCAGGTAATGACAAAGCAGACAGATTGGCAAAGAAAGGAACAAAACAAGAACAACCACTCACAGCAACAACTCTCCAAACAGCCAAAACACTCATACGAACAATAAACAAAGAAACTTGGCTGAACAGATGGGCCATGGGACACACTGGAAGAGAGGTTTACAGACATATGGCTGGTCCTGATCCTAACGACAACATCAACCATCTCACAAGGAGGGACCAAAGCACCATTTTTCGACTCAGAACACAACATATACCACTTAACAGCCACTTGAACAGAATCCAACCACAACACCCTCCAGGGTGCCAGCTATGTAACTACCCCCATGAAACTGTTGACCACCACCTCTTTGAGTGCCCAGCACTCGATGATGTTAGAAAAATGCTTCTTCCTCCCAGGCCAGATAAGTGGAACACCTTGTACGGAGATACAAAACAACTTGCAAAAACATGCAGATATCACTACATGGCATTGGGCCGAAGGGCGAGAGCCCAAGTGCCGCTGGATCAATAACAACAACAACAACAACGACCGGCGATAGTTTGTGATAATTGACATTGTACGCTGGTCGTTAAGCGCGAGCAAGAGGGAAGAGAGTCGCATAACTCATCCGTCCTGAAAACTCAGCGCTAGCGACGGGCGATAGGGTAGGCTAAAGACACCGTGTGTCTTTTAAATTTAATCAGGACTGCCGGAGTAGATAAGAGAACGTCTTATCCCCGTCTGTGTGCATATATGTAGGTATATAGAATAGTAGCATTTTTCCTTAAATGTTTCTATATATTCCTAGCAGACCTGATCAAGGGCGTCCAGCGGTCTTTTGATTTTTACTCATTGGTTAATGTAGTCTTTTCTTGGCTTGTGCGTCACCAATTTCATTGGTGAGCAAGTATTTGCCAACGATACATGAGAAACATTTTAACGTGTAAAATTTAACTGGACTTACCAAACCCAGCAATATTTCTCAATTTTATCAGCCCACTGGGGTGTGAAAAAAATAACATTTATTCCCGACTTCTGACAGTCGTATTCAAGCGTAGCATCCAGAATTTACGCTGTTTCAGAATCGGCACTCTACCATAGAGCCAGCGGATAGGATTATCATCATTTATCAATTGTAACATTATTAGCAACCAGATGTTTCCCAAGACTGGAAGTATTTTCCTCATTTTTAACTGTGAAACCACAAGATCACGTTTCTACAGCAACTATTGGCGGTGACAGTTTTTGTTCATCCAGGAAAAACCCACACCAGATTCAGCGTTCACCTCACTAGTCTTTATTTGACAGAGGATGGGCGAATTTGGGAAATAAACCTGACATTGTATATAGTCATGAAAACTTGTAATTCCAAGGGATATCCCCAATAGTAGGTAAGAGTGATTGAGTGGCCACTGTATGAAAGAAAGAGTGAATATTTTTCTTTGTTACAGGGACTTTACCAAAACTGGATTTGATTAAACTTGTTAACTTTACTGGGTAGCATAAAGGAAGAACCTGTTTACTTTACTGTCTGCTCTGTAACATAGTGCAAACTTTCGACCTTTGGGTTATTAAGTTTTTGGGTTCTTTTCTCCATAGGGGGAGGTGTGGTAAAGTGGGATGTTATAAATATTTATAGGGGACTTAGTGTACTGACTGAGATCAGCTGTGAAGGTATCTATATCTAATAAGAGTAGTGTATTATAGATAACCTTACTTGCTGCCACATATGTATACCTCAGTCAGAATTATTCTGGAATAGTTTGATGACTACGTTATATGTCTAGGGTATGTGTATGATGAAGTGTAAGTCATAACAACAACAGACAGATAAACAATTTAATTTATTCCACCACACTTGACAACACTGTGACACTCACATACATAAAACACTCTACGAGGATATCTTAAAGGAGTCACTGATAACTTTTCAAATAACAATATGTATTCAGTGCTGTCATGAATGTATATGTGTCCTGATTCAATTACAAAGGGAACCAGGAATCACAATCAATTTTAATTACAAGTTATATGTACAGAATTTATTAATATGAATCTTGTAGTGACATATATTATTAATAGTATCCTATGTGTGTCAGTTGTGTAGTAGTAATATGAGGTAATACTGGTTTTGTTTTGTTCAAGCTCTGTTGGTATTTGTCATCATGACTTCAATCGTTTGTTTCTATTGGAACTAGTATTGGAGATGTTCTCAGTTCCTGGTATTAAAACAATTAAATTCACCTCTTAATTTTATTTTACAATGTCATTTTAAGATGGGGGTACATAATGTTGAGCTCCATGGCCACACTCTCTTATCTTTCGTGATGACTGCAGTAAAAGACTCCTCTGCTCGATTACTTTAATGAGTTCTGGAGCCACCCCACTGGTTGCTATATGGACCAAGGAGTATGCTGTCCACCTCTGGCTTCAGCAAAGCTCTGACCAGGTGCTGCTCAATAACTTTAAGACCACGGTCCCTGAAACAAGAAGGTTGTACCTTCTACGTCAGAACTATTTATACTCTATTTCTACACTGAGCACAATACATCACAAACATTGAGTTCAGAGCGTTAGGCCAACTGTCAGCTTCATCTTAAATACTTTATACCAGTATTTCCCTCCCTAATGGTTACTACGCCTCTGCAATTCCAGCATTATTTCTTTCTAGTCAATAATCTAGGTGTCAATGTACTGTTTGGCCATTCCATGCAGTTTTACTTTCCTCCGACACCTTCTGTTCAGGCTGGAGCACTATAGGCTTTACCTCATGTTCGCTACTGAACTACACATATATACAGACATAAATTATCAATTTACATTCAATTTTCATTAAAAGATATTGAATATTTCAAGCTTACCACAATTTATGGAAATAATAATCAGTTTCGTTGACTGGCAATGAATATAGCACAACTCCGATCTGCCGATGTCCCAGGCTTTATTTTATAAAAAATATACACTGGTGCTCAACGCACTGCTTCTTAATAGGTTTATTACAAGATGTGGCAAGGAACAGACGCTCTGAATTGAGTATATTCGCAGCTCTACCCAATCAAACCATGTCTACACATCTTTTCAAAAAAGTACCCCTTTTTCACGTTTCCCCTGACAACACAAGATAGTATTTATAGCCCGACCAATCGTGTTTAGTCTTATATTTGTTGCGCTCCAATCAAATAGGAGTTAACATGGTAGGCTATTTCCGTAACGTAATGTTTTTTCAAACACGTTATAAAAAAATTTTATGAGCAGAAATGATTTCATGCTGTCAGGCACCCCCACTATTTTATTTTGGCCATAACTTGGTAATTCCTAGACTATTTGCGTAACGTTTTACATATTCTTTGTCAGCAAACCCTAAGGAACCCAAATATACGAATTTAATGGAGCCAATATGCATTTTCTTCTAGGATAGTCGTGCTGTTACTACCTTCTCACTTCCAAACTTGAGGGTGTCTGGGTACTGTCATGTTTTCAAACGTAAACCGGTATAATGTCATAATTCCCAATAAGCGTTTTTCAGGATTTTAAAACCTAACTCTGGTATGGGTAGGGTTTTTATCACTGACGATTTGAAAAAAAGCCAGTGCTTGTGGCCTTACACGCGTGATGGCAGCAATTGTGTATCGCGCGACGCGTGTTTAGTGTTGCATGTGTCCTTGCTTTCTGCCTCTCCCTTCTCTCTATCCTTTAGTCCATCTGTCTTTTAGTTACGCCGTGTATGGAATGAATGAAATATTAAATTTAGGTCATTGATCAGCTTGCGTATCTCAAGGTTTTTCCAAGAAATACAGTACACGTTTCATTGAAGAAAGCGGGTAATAATACAGTAGGCTTTTACTATCAACGTGAAAGCGTTACAATTTGCAGACGAAGGAGAACACAGGGGGGATTTTGCGTACAGTCATTGTGACAGCACTGTTCTTTTACCATTTCTCTTTCCTTTTATTAAATTTATTTGTTAGGCTTTGCATTTACGTTTTAATTTATATATGGGGATTAGAATAATTCACGACATCTCCCCTCTTAAAACAGACATTATATGTCAGTCCTTTATTCTATATACACATAGAGAAATTTATTATTATTTCTGGGGTTTACGGTGATTCTCATCACACGGATGGCGGCTTAAAAAATCCGCTCCCAAATTTGTTTTTCCAGATATATACTCAATGCTAAAATTATATGGAGCCAAAAGTAAGGACCATCGGAGTAACCTAGAGTTCTCATGCCTAGCCTGGGCTAGAAACGATAAAGGTTTGTGATCCGTTTGTAACTTAAATGCCTTCCCATACAGATAAATATTGAATTTCTTTATTGCCCATATTACTGCAAGACATTCTTTTTCGCTAGTTGAGTAGTTGATTTCAGCTTTATTCAACTTTCTGCTAGCATATGCCACTGGGCTTAATTCCCCATCCAATGCATCTGATTTCTGTAGTAGAGTTGCACCTAACCCAATATTACTGGCATCCGTCCTTACTATGAATTCTTGACTTAAGTCAGGTAATTTCAAAATAGGTTTACTTGTGAGCTTTTCCTTCAATTCTTGGTAAGCCATTTCACATTGTGGTGTCCATGTAATGCGATCTGGATGTCCTTTACGTGTCAAATCAGTTAACGGTGCACATATGGAATTAAAGTTTTTGATATACTTCTGGTAGAAACCACATAATGAGACAAAGGATCTCACGTCCTTCTTGGTTTGTGGTCTCGGGGCTTTCTTTAGTTTCTCTAAATTCTTTGGGTCAGGGGTCATGTTTCCCTGATAAACTGTGTGTCCCAAAAATTCCAATTCTTTACATCCAACGCAACATTTGGTTGGTCGGGCTGTTAAATTTGCTTCCCTAAGTCGATTAAACAGCATATTCAGAGAGTCAATGTGTTCCTCAAATGTTTCTGTTGCTATAAGGATATCATCCATGAAATTTGTTATATATGGATTATTCAGAGGGTCCAATAATTTTCTCATCATTCTAGAGAAGACACTAGGCGCATTCTTCAATCCAAATGGCAATCTATTAAACTCATAGTGTCCTTCTGAGGTACTAAAAGCTAGGTATGGTCTAACCTCAGGCTTTACTGGAATCTGATAGTATCCTTTACTCAGATCCACTTTTGAGAAATATTTAGCTTTATTTAGCCTGGCAAACAACTGATTTGTATCCGGCAATGGATCCACCTGTCCTTCTGTAATAGCATTCAGTCTCCTGTAATCTATACAGAGTCTATGTTCTCCAGAGGGCTTCCTTAAGAGTACAACACCGGAACTATACGAAGATTCACTGTGTGAAATAATTCCTTCCTTCAACAGATAGTCTATCTCTTCCTTCAAAGCTTTCTCCTTAGCAAACGGAATCGAATATGGTTTCATACATACAGGTGTGGGGTCTATCAGTTTCATATCATATTCCAATAGGTTTGTATGCCCAGGTCGGTCGGTTAACACCTCTGTATGGGTATCTAGAACCTGTTGCACTCTCTCTTTCTGAGTTTTCGTTAAATGTGTACTGATTTTCACCTGTGCTGCTGTCTCACAGGGGTGTAATGGATATTAAAATGATGAAAGTGGTTCCTTTTTCATCTCCATGGCGATGGACAAGGTCAACAAGTGTGTCTCTACCTGATGTTCTCTTTCCAAATATTTCTTCAGGAGATTCACATGATAGATTTTTTCTTTCCCCTTCTTATCTATCTTATAATTTGTTCTAGACACCTTCTCTAAAACTGTATATGGACCTTGCCATCAAATCTGTAACTTATTTTGACTCCCGGGGAGAAGAAGCAGTACCTTCTCTCCCACAGCCAAATCTCTGTCTTTCGCCTTCCTGTTATAATAGGTAGCATGTTTCTTCCTGGCTTGTTTCAAATTTTCATTGGCAAGTTTCCAGCCAGTTTTTAAACGAGTGGTCAGCTCATTCACATATTGGTATGAAGATGTAATGTTTTCCTCTGCCTTTTCATCAGTCCACGTTCTTAACAAAGCTACATATGGACCTTTAATTTTGTGGACCTATTTGTCCATGCACCGGTATGGTCTCTTCCACTCGAAGCTCTATAGTGATGATTTTTCTTCCCAGAATTATCATGCATAAAACGACCGCTACCAATTTTTCTTTTGGGGCTTTCTCCCCACTTAAAATTCTTGATGAGAGATTTCCTCTCTACATCCTCTTCCTCCAGTTTGTTTAAGTCCGATTGAGGGATTTTCGGCTTATCCGGGGTAAGACATCTTTTTGCACTCTCCGCATAGTGGCCATTGTAAAACAGTTAAGTGAAGCTTGTCCGTGAAAAGGGGCTTCCCATTCCATTTGGTCCACTTTATCAAATCTATTTTTCTTTTTATTATCAGGCCTAATTTTGCCCCGTGACGTGTCCAGGTCCTGATCAATGTTCCCACTTGTGGGTGTTCCCTCATGTGCTATGCTACACCTTTCTACAAAATTCTCAATGTCCCATCTTGCTTTGGGCCAATAATAATTGTGAGCCACCTTTTGAATGATGGTACCTATCTTCTCATGGTCCCCATCTGGTTTCACATGTAGGCTCCTTATTAAGTCTGCCCTATATCTTTTAGGAAGTACCAGCTGTCCCTGACCTTTGGATCTAGCTCCAGTCTTCCTATACATCAACTTGATTTTCATGTAAAAATCTCCCTTGCCTGGAGTTGTATGACAAGTTGACAATTTCCTGAAACAAGGCTTGAGTGTTTTATCCCCAGCCTGTGCCTTCCTCATCTCTTCTGGAGTGGTATCCAACATAATATCCTCCTCCTGTCTTGAGGTCGACCTGACCTGAAGGGTGGCCATATACACAGGTTTCCTTCTGCAACGGTCAGTGTCATGATTGTCCATCTGACAATTTTTACACCACCTTTTTCCTTGGTTGAAAGATTTTCTTTCATCATATTTCCTTTCATCGAATTGTGGGGTTTTATTTTTATTTTCATACCGTGGCCTATCAAACTGGTGCTTACCTTTGTTTTGATCCCTAGGATCAAATTTATTAAAGTTCTGTGGTGCCCTAAAGTTATCCACTTGTTTCTTTTTATTACCTGTTACCTCTGCTTGAGCTGCTTGATACCTTTCAGCAACATTTAGCAACTCACCCAGCCTCTCTGCACCTTGTTCCATGAGAAACTTTCTCAGGTCCGGAGCCATGGACTCTCTTAATTGCTCTATAAGGACCATTTCCTTAAGATCTTGGGTTTTCCCCAGAGAAGTCCATTTCTCCAAGTATGTCTCTATTCGTGCAGAGAACTGGTGATAGGTTTCACCTGACAGTAGTTTAGCATTCCTAAATTTTTTTCTATAAAATTCTGCATTCTTTTCATATCTTAACAAAAGAGCCTGCTTTAGCATGTCATAATTTTCCTGATCACTTCTGCTCATTTTTGCAAAAACTTCATAAGCTGCCCCACGAAGTCCCTGAGATAACTTTAAGCTCCACCTTTCTCTCTCTAACCCATATGTGGTAGCTAATAGTTCATACCTATTTAGATAGCTCTCTATATCATCGTCTTTCTCAACAAAATGATCTAAATGAAAATTCATAGCTGAGGTTGAGGCTCCTTGGCTAGCAGTGGCATCAGAGGCAAAGGGACTGGCACCATTTTCAGGAGCATGGCCCTGAAACTCAAACTCCCTTAGTCGTAACTCATGTTCCCTTTGTAATCTTTTATCTTCTGCTTCCCTTTCTGCGGCTAATCGCTTGTCTTCCCTTTCTGCAGCCAATCTTTTTTCTTCTCTTTCTGCAGCTAATTTCTTCTCTTCTCTTTCTGCAGCCTGTCTTCTTTCCTCGGCTTCCAATGCTTTAGCCTCTTTGTCAGCCTCAATCTGCAACCTCTTAATTTCCTTTTCAGCCTCTAACTTTCTTTCGGCCTCTTTTTCTAATCTTCTTTCTTCCCGTTCAATATATTTCTCACATTCAGCAGTGACATAAGAAATCATAATTTGCCCATCCATTCCTAACTCTTTCGCAGTCTGTACAGCAGCAGATCGAAATTTTGCCAGGTCGGCCATTGTCTAACAGATAAATGTCTAAAATATTTAACTAAACAATTTTATCTATGACTAATTAACTCAGGACAACACAGGCACTGTGAGCTCAACCTTATTTATTTTCACCCAAGGATACCTTTTAATTCTTATTATTCCCTGAAGTGAATTACCCCCAATATTTGTAATAGGGAAGGATTCAAAATCCCGAGAGCGAGACCCCAATATATGTGGTAAAGTGGGATGTTATAAATATTTATAGGGGACTTAGTGTACTGACAGAGATCAGCTGTGAAGGTATCTATATCTAATAAGAGTAGTGTATTATAGATAACCTTACTTGCTGCCACATATGTATACCTCAGTCAGAATTATTCTGGAATAGTTTGATGACTACGTTATATGTCTAGGGTATGTGTATGATGAAGTGTAAGTCATAACAACAACAGACAGATAAACAATTTAATTTATTCCACCACACTTGACAACACTGTGACACTCACATACATAAAACACTCTACGAGGATATCTTAAAGGAGTCACTGATAACTTTTCAAAGAAAAATGGGTAGCTGATCAATGTGAGTCCATTAATACGGGGCTAATAAAAGGTAACAGCAAGGCAGTTTTTGACACATTAAGAAGACTATCAAAACCCCAACAGCCCAGGGTAACTGTCATAGAAGGTAGCAATGGGGCTCTGCTCAATGAAAAAACAGCTGTAATGAGAAGGTGGACAGAATATTGTAAAGAATTATATAACTGTAAACTTGACACTGACTTAGGCATATTAAACAACATTAAGTGCGAAAACAGAGAACTCGGAAATGCAGCAATACTACGGGAAGAAGTGGAAGAGGCTATATGTTCGATGAAAGGAGGGAAGTCACCGGGTATGGATAATATACCAGCAGAGCTCTTGAAATATGGAGGACCAGATATAGTAAAAATCATGACAACAATTTGCCAGAAGATATGGAGTACAAAAAAATGGCCAAAAGAATGGACGCAGTCATTAGTAATACCGCTTCCAAAGAAAGTAAATCTAAAAATGTGCAAGAACTACAGAACCATTAGCCTTATTAGTCATCCAAGTAAGGTGATGTTAAGGATACTTTTGAACAGAATAAACAGAAATCAGAAGAAATCTTGTCAGAGGAACAGGCTGGCTTTAGACCAAAAAGAAGTACCTCAGAACAAATCTTCAATATTAGATTACTGATCGAAAAACATCTCCAGCATCAACATGATTTATACCATAACTTCATCGATTTCACAAAAGCCTTCGATCGAGTCTGGCATGAAGGTTTATGGCAAATAATGAGAAAATTCAATTTTGATACCAACATCATAGATATCATTGAAGCACTATACAAGGACGCAAGCAGTGCTTTTTTTGCAAGCAATGACATTGGAGAATTTTTCAAAACAACTGTAGGAGTTCGCCAGGGATGTATCCTGTCACCAGTGCTCTTTAACATTTATCTAGAACATATTATGCAGGAGGCTCTCTACGATTATAAATCAACCATATCGATTGGAGGCCGACCTCTGTGTAATCTACGTTTTGCTGATGATATTGATCTGATAGCTGGAACAGAATCAGAACGTCAAGACCTTACCTCTAGACTGGAGAAAGTAACAAGAACATATGGGATGGAAATTAATATAGAAAAAAGCAAGATATTGGTGAATAGCCATAAGAAACATGTTCCGACCAACATTACGTTAAATGGGCAAACGTTAGAAGAAGTTAACACCTTTAAATATCTCGGGTCCACTATATGTAGTGATGGAAGATTAAATAAAGAAATCAAGACAAGACTTGAGATGGCCTCAGCTGCCATGACAAGGTTGAATGTGATCTGGAAAAGTAACATCAGTTTTCCTGTGAAGATCAAATTATACAAATCACTTGTATTATCTATTCTCTTGTATGGGTGTGAGGGCTGGACACTCACTGCAGATACGGAGCGAAGGATTCAGGCTTTCGAGCATAAATGTTATAGAAGAATTTTGCGCATTTGCTATAAAGAGCACAAAACAAATGTCTATGTTAGAGAGAAGATAAACACCTATGCAGGCCATCAAGAACCACTTTTGTCAATAGTGAAACGTCGAAAGCTTGCCTGGTTTGGGCATGTAACTCGTCATGACTCCCTTTCGAAAACGATCCTCCAGGGAACAGTCGAAGGTAAACGGAGAAGAGGAAGGCAAAGAAAATCCTGGGCTGATAACATCAAAGAATGGGCAGGACACGGTTTCTCCACACTTGTACGCATTGCTGAGAATAGAGAGCAGTGGAGGACCCTGTCTGCTGATGCTTCCACCATGGCACCCCTACGACCCATGACGGGTTATGGGTTGAGATGATGATGATAACTTTTCAAATAACAATATGTATTCAGTGCTGTCATGAATGTATATGTGTCCTGATTCAATTACAAAGGGAACCAGGAATCACAATCAATTTTAATTACAAGTTATATGTACAGAATTTATTAATGTGAATCTTGTAGTGACATATATTATTAATAGTATCCTATGTGTGTCAGTTGTGTAGTAGTAATATGAGGTAATACTGGTTTTGTTTTGTTCAAGCTCTGTTGGTATTTGTCATCATGACGTCAATAGTTTGTTTCTATTGGAACTAGTATTGGAGATGTTCTCAGTTCCTGGTATTAAAACAATTAAATTCCCCTCTTAATTTTATTTTACAATGTCATTTTAAGATGGGGGTACATAATGTTGAGCTCCATGGCCACACTCTCTTATCTTTCGTGATGACTGCAGTAAAAGACTCCTCTGCTCGATTACTTTAATGAGTTCTGGAGCCACCCCACTGGTTGCTATATGGACCAAGGAGTATGCTGTCCACCTCTGGCTTCAGCAAAGCTCTGACCAGGTGCTGCTCAATAACTTTAAGACCACGGTCCCTGAAACAAGAAGGTTGTACCTTCTACGTCAGAACTATTTATACTCTATTTCTACACTGAGCACAATACATCACAAACATTGAGTTCAGAGCGTTAGGCCAACTGTCAGCTTCATCTTAAATACTTTATACCAGTATTTCCCTCCCTAATGGTTACTACGCCTCTGCAATTCCAGCATTATTTCTTTCTAGTCAATAATCTAGGTGTCAGTGTACTGTTTGGCCATTCCATGCAGTTTTACTTTCCTCCGACACCTTCTGTTCAGGCTGGAGCACTATAGGCTTTACCTCATGTTCGCTACTGAACTACACATATATACAGACATAAATTATCAATTTACATTCAATTTTCATTAAAAGATATTGAATATTTCAAGCTTACCACAATTTATGGAAATAATAATCAGTTTCGTTGACTGGCAATGAATATAGCACAACTCCGATCTGCCGATGTCCCAGGCTTTATTTTATAAAAAATATACACTGGTGCTCAACGCACTGCTTCTTAATAGGTTTATTACAAGATGTGGCAAGGAACAGACGCTCTGAATTGAGTATATTCGCAGCTCTACCCAATCAAACCATGTCTACACATCTTTTCAAAAAAAGTACCCCTTTTTCACGTTTCCCCTGACAACACAAGATAGTATTTATAGCCCGACCAATCGTGTTTAGTCTTATATTTGTTGCGCTCCAATCAAATAGGAGTTAACATGGTAGGCTATTTCCGTAACGTAATGTTTTTTCAAACACGTTATAAAAAAAATTTTATGAGCAGAAATGATTTCATGCTGTCAGGCACCCCCACTATTTTATTTTGGCCATAACTTGGTAATTCCTAGACTATTTGCGTAACGTTTTACATATTCTTTGTCAGCAAACCCTAAGGAACCCAAATATACGAATTTAATGGAGCCAATATGCATTTTCTTCTAGGATAGTCGTGCTGTTACTACCTTCTCACTTCCAAACTTGAGGGTGTCTGGGTACTGTCATGTTTTCAAACGTAAACCGGTATAATGTCATAATTCCCAATAAGCGTTTTTCAGGATTTTAAAACCTAACTCTGGTATGGGTAGGGTTTTTATCACTGACGATTTGAAAAAAAGCCAGTGCTTGTGGCCTTACACGCGTGATGGCAGCAATTGTGTATCGCGCGACGCGTGTTTAGTGTTGCATGTGTCCTTGCTTTCTGCCTCTCCCTTCTCTCTATCCTTTAGTCCATCTGTCTTTTAGTTACGCCGTGTATGGAATGAATGAAATATTAAATTTAGGTCATTGATCAGCTTGCGTATCTCAAGGTTTTTCCAAGAAATACAGTACACGTTTCATTGAAGAAAGCGGGTAATAATACAGTAGGCTTTTACTATCAACGTGAAAGCGTTACAATTTGCAGACGAAGGAGAACACAGGGGGGATTTTGCGTACAGTCATTGTGACAGCACTGTTCTTTTACCATTTCTCTTTCCTTTTATTAAATTTATTTGTTAGGCTTTGCATTTACGTTTTAATTTATATATGGGGATTAGAATAATTCACGACAGGAGGGCACATTTATTCCGCTATTTCATATGAATGTAAATCTGTTTTTATTTGATCTTTCTTTAGATATTTGATGTTGTCAAGTTTAAATGATAATAAACAACAAAAGAAACTTAACTTTGTGTGTTGGTCAGACCCATACCCAATTAACCGTAGTTTTTCACGTTTGTTTGTCTGGTTGTCACATATCTGTGTGTGTGTGTGTGTGTGTGTGAGTGTGTGTGTGTAGTTAAATTTATATTTATATGTATGAGAAGGGCAAGGTTGTCTTTTACTAAATTATAGTCGTAAAGATAGGCTGGAATAGAGAAACTTACTCATTCCATAGACATATTTTGTTCCTTAAACTATCCCCCGTGAAATATATTTCTTACACTTTTTTTCTCACGTACTTATCACCATCCACTCTACTCAGACGGGACAAAAATAACTCACAACCTATCTGTACGACAATAAGATCACTAATGTGGAACTAATGACAAGAACTAGACACGTGCCAGTTGAAAAAGAGATCAGAAGAAGACGCCGGCGATAGATAGGGCCACATATTGAGGAAACTTGTAGATAGCATGACTAGGCAGTCCTTGTGCTGACATTCTCAAGGTAAAAGAGGGCGAGGTAGGCCACAATACAGACGGAGAAAAGAAGTGGAGACAGAACTGAAATGATGAGAAAGACATGGCTGTAAAGTAGTGCTGACCATCTGGCTGACCATCTGACTGACCATCTGACTGACCATCTGGCGGACCATCTGGCTGACCATCTGACTGACCATCTGGCGGACCATCTGGCTTTCACCATGACGAATATATTTCAATGAACGCATGCCTTTCGTGGTAAGTATGGCTCTCTTATAGAGGTGATTGAGAAAAAATGACTTTGTTTCGCAAAAATTACAAGATCAAAGTAAAATTAAAGTAACCCACTGTGTCACACAAGATAGGGAAAAAAGATACATATCTGACTAATTGATTTGTTATAACTCCCTTTAGCTCCCCAAGGAGCATAGGCGTTTAGCAAACACATGCCAAGTCCTGCTGTCACATGCCATCAGTACAAGCTCTTTCCACGCTTTTCTTATCATTTTCACTTCTGTCGCCAGTTCTTTTCTCCATGTATTTTTTGGTCTACCTCTGCCTCTCTTTCCCTGGGGATTCCAGAACAAGGACTGCCTGGTAATGCTATCGGTTTCTTTAATGTGTGCTCTATCCATCGCCAGCATCTTCTTCTTATCTCTTGTTCCACTGGCACTTGTCTGGTTCTTGTCATCAGCTCCGCATTGGTGACTTTGTCATTCCACTTCAATCCCTGTCTCATAGCCTATGCATGTTTCTCATCTTTGTCTCATGTTTGTGGCTGACGAAGAGTATATCCCGAATCGTCCCGTGTTTGTAGTTTAATGACTATTAGTAAAACTGACTCTATAAACACGTTTTATTCTTTGATTACATTCCCTACCGGTTGTACAGCATACGCCTTAATAATTTACACGTATTGACTATAGTAACGGCTGAACGGAGATTTTCACGACTTACAGTTCGTTGTGTTAATAGGAATGTTTGACATAAAAACGGTGTGCAAATAACTATCCCACGTATTTCCCTGATATATTTAAGAAGACTAGGAATAAATAGGCCCACAGCTCTCTCTCAAGCGTGTTTTTAGAGGCGGCTACATATGTGGTACCAGGTACAATAAATTGATTTATGAACCGTTACTGCATGATCACGTGAATGCCTTGGTGAAGGCTTTGTGTAGCAGTGGTGGTCCATGCTCCATAAGAAGCGAAAGCGGAATAGAAGATGATAATGTAAAATACTAGTTCAAAATAGAAATAACAAAGTTCTATGTTAATGTATGACCCGTGTCGTTCTCGGAGAAAACAAAGAAAGATTTGGACTACTGTTCGCTCAGGTATGACGTACAGGGCGACTAACAAGAGGTTGTGTATGAGGCTGGCAACATCATCATGTCAAACAAATTGATACATGAACCACTGTTGCAGGAGTATGTCAATATTTTGTGCAGGTTTCTTGCTAAGACGACCAGCTGTAGTTGTGGGTTCATGCTCAATAAGGTGCAAAATTAAAATCAGGTTGATGATGATGATGATAACGTTAATATATGGAGACTTCAAGCATAAAAGAACGATAGAAAGAAAACTTTACAAGCTGACGAGGAAGAATCCTCTTGGAGAATCCTGTCCGAGAATAGACAAAGCTGGAAATCCATGGCAACTAACCCTTAATGTGGATTTGCCAGTTGATTTGATCTCATCTGAAGTTCACAGTTCTTTGTCCAATTGTGTTCTTATAAGAAATTTACGCCTTCCCAATGTTATCCTCTTTAAGAGCTTTTGTAAGAGTCCCACAGAGCGTCTTATAAACATCAAGCTCAACTATTTCTCTGAAGATTTGTTGTCCAGCCATTACTGCTATAGCTTGAGCGGCTTAGGAAGCAAATACGTTTGGGGTGATTTTAGGGGCTTCCATGTTTTATATACAGCCTTGTCAACGCTTGACAATATTCTGGCTGGCTTTTCTCCCTAGAGAGGCTATCTGGTTTGGACCCATTACCGATGGCAGGATCGCTTCTAATTATAAAAATATTATAAAGCTTCCTGATTTTCATGAATGACAGCTTGGCTCAAGCGTTCTAGAAAGATGCTCAGATATCGGGGATTTTGGCGGAATGTGTGTATTATTATGAGGATCTGAATAAAGATCAGACTTTGCTTTTGGATCTGAAACAATTACAAGATGGAAAGGCAAACGACAAAAAGTGAACAATGCAAGAGATTCTATTTAGAACAATAAAGCGATGAAAACAGAGTTCAAATTACTGACACCACTAACTAATTGATTGTTATGATGAAACAATAGTTGAGTTAGCATCTAAAGTTTTTTTAAAATACATTTGTGTCATCTGATCGGTTTAAAATTAGGTCTCCCAAAATAAAATGCCTCAGCAATTGAATAATCCATCTTGAACGGGGAATTAACAACAGAAAGTAGAAAGTTTCACGGTAGGATTTAGGCAGTAAAATGACCTCATGAGGGAGACACAACAAGAAATGACATTCCATACTAGAATAGCAGTTGCAGCTAGCGCCTACAAAGAAAATCTAAACATGTTGGAAATTACGACATTTATACATACAACGCTTCGCTGTTTAATATCGAAATGTTATCTCAGTTTAACATACGTCGTAGAGAGTTGGAAAATAACAAAATTAAAACCAATCAGAATGAACAATTTGGGTATTAAAATGAGACGAAATTAGTTTTCGCAGGAAATTGGTTGAAATTCTTAAGGTTCTTACAGCACTATGGGGGGACAAAAAAGAGAAGACCATAGAGGCCCATAAAATCGGACCGACTATTAAGCAATGTAGACGTGGTACAGGTTGAAATTATATCGGTCCATTTCTACGAGCTTGGTCTCCTGTAAGAGTGGTATGCAAACGTCAACAGATATTACCACTACAGTAGATTATCTTTATTCTATATATCAAATTGTACCTTTTTTTTTTAAAATGCGACAAAAACTGAGCTTCACCTAATTAACTAGAAATTGATGTCTCACCGTGGTATGGTGCTTATGCAAATTTAATAATTATTATCTAAAATTAAAGTGTTGGATAGAACATCCCTTGATCTCAACGCTTAGAATTGATGACAATATTCTACATTTTGTTGGTATGGACGACTCACTCAGAATTAGTCCAAACTAAAACGTCCCTGTTTAAGTACGATTTATTATTATTAATGTTTTTGTAATATGAGGAAGGCTTTAGAAAGTCTGAAAAACTGTCAAAGTTAACCCCGCACCCCTCCCCAACAACCGCCATATTTCCATTTCCCCCCATGAATAATTGATACTGCTTATATCCTTATTATTGCCTTATTATTTTTCTGGATATACTCGTATTTATATTTTATTTGTATATATTTATTTTTGTTTGTTTGTTGTGTTGTCTAATTTATTGTCAGAAATCTTGCAATTTCTATAACTATTTGATTGTTGCGCCCCTCCGTTTCTTTTGTCCAATTGCTTTCTCCTTGTGATTCTAACTTCTACAGTTTCGTTCTTCTGTTTTAGTTTTTCTTTTTTCTTTATTGTTTTCGTGGTATTTTAGCCTGTTTTTTCTCTCCAGTTGTAATGTCTTTACCCCTGACGAAGCCCTTGCAGCTGTCACATAGCCCGTTTATTTATCACGTGGCAGAGTAAAACTTATACTTACACAGGGAGCCGCGGCAGCATAGTGGTTAGTGCACTGGCTTCCTAGCTCAGTGGTCTATGGCTCAATCCCCAGATGAGGTGGGATTTTTTTTTAGGCCGCAAACGGCTCCTGGGTCGACTCAGCCCCAATTGGGTACCAGAGCAACTCTGGGAAAGTTAAGGTGGCCGGTGTGAAGCTGACCACATCACCCCTAGTGTGCCGATGGTCAAGAAAATATGGGCCTAACACCACATTCCCAATATGCCTGAATGGGCGTGTAACGGGATCCTTTTACACAACATATAGAGATGCAAGCAGTGGCGTACTGTGCATTGGACTTTTTGGGCACTGTACGAGGGCCCAAAACAGTAGAAAGGTTTACGCTCCTCTAACTTCCAAGACTAGGCTAATGAGTCGATAATCAGGGGTCAATGTGTGGCCGGGTAGGGTAGTGGGGATTGCTGTTTTGAATCGAGAGTATTAGATCTTGATTACTAGCTAGCCTGCTAGAGGTGATGATTTCTCTCTACAGACTTACAGGAATTTACCAGGTTCGGGGACAATCCTCTAAGGTGTAGTATTAGAGCAGATGTGTTTTATTTATATAATTTACCAGCAAGAGTAGTTATTGTTCATTTATTCTTTCCTTCTTTCCTCTCATGAATGTATGGCAAAGCAAATGAGTGACGACCTGCCTTTAGTATAAAGGTGACGTTTATTAAATTTTAACGTAATTACAAGTCGACATGGTAAAACTTCATAAGACACATATGACACTTATTCTTCTTCATAATGCCACATTTTCAAGTAAGTGCATACCAGTAGTGAAATAGGGGTTATTCTGCTTCTTCAGGATATAAAATTTACCATATCTTCTTCATCAAAACAAATAAATCCTGCATGTACATTTGCACAGAAGTCTTTCAGCCATTGTTCTCTTGCTAAATCTGCAACAATCTTTCGATTTCGGCAGGGTTAATAATTTTATAGTAATCAGTTCCTACTTACTGTCCTTGAATATAAAGTCTAATTACACAAAATGCACTTTCCAGAGAACATGCCATCATTCTTGGAATTTCTAATTCTTCCTTTGAATGACTTTCATGCAGTAAAAACCACTGTGTTCTCAGCACAAACTTTCTGATCTAGCTAGACGCGTCCTTCTTCTCCAACTAATTAGGTTGCTGGTTAAATTATTCGCGTCCCTTCTACATTTTTCTGAGCTCACGATTGGATAAAAATCACGTGACGTATGCTTGGCGAAGCGAAGCTTAGCCTGGTTTAATTAAACATCTGCGCCAAGACTTTTTAATCTTCTGTTTCTATAAAAATTTATTTTATGTTAATATAGCCTGTATCTAAAAATTTACGGTATACGCGGTTACAAATGACCTTTTATCCCGGGGGTCCCGATCACTGCCAACCCGCACCTGCTGCAAGTATTTCTCGCCACTAATGTAAATTTAAACACCTGTTTTTCCGCCATGCCCGTGACATCCCGGTTGCTTCCTCTTCAATCGTTCTTCTCCAGCTTTTTTTTTTAACCTAGCAATTTTTTTTTTACTTCCCCTGCGGTTTCCAGTTTAGGGCAGGCTTGATTATACTGGTTGGTTGAGTTACGAGGGTGAGTTCTTTCCTGTTACAAAGATATGTGTCATTTCGAAGTTTTCAACCTGTGATTACACTTTCAATTTCATATAAAGTTTCCACTATCTTTCACATATTCACAAATTGTGTATCACGAGAACATTGAGATACGGAAATGGTTGAACCATCTTGTCGCCCAACTCGCGATCGATAAGTCGTCCAATTCGCTTGAGTTGCACATGCGGGCACCTGTTAATCCGCATTTATGCTTGCTCTACCGCGAACACAAAAATACGAACGTTCAGCTCAAATGTTAAGTTAGCCCTATTGTATGGCTCTGAATCATGGACAACAACAAACAAAAAAGCTACATATTTTCAAAAAAATGGTGCTTGCGTAGGATACAGGGATTGAAGTGGTATGATAATATCATTGATGTGGAACTGATAACAAAAACCAGACAAGTGTCAGTAGAACAAGAGATAACAAGAACCAGACAAGTGTCAGTAGAACAAGAGATAAGAAGGAGACGCCGCAGTTGGATAGGATATATTCTAGGGTGACCTTGTCATGCCATTTACATCCTTCTATTCTATTCAAGTCCCCATTTATGATTGAGTATAGCTGTTTTGTGGGCGTGATTGTTGTTCTCCGTGTTTCAAAGCCACACAATAGCATTGGCTTGACAGTTGAATTAAAGATTCTGAATTTTTTGCTCGACTTGAATTATTTTGATCTCCATATGTTTAAATGTAATTATAGTATGTACAAAAATTAATCAGGCTGGTGTAAAATTGAACAATTTAAAACAAAAACAAAAAACGTGTTATTTAAAGCCGAGTCACTTTTATAATTGAACGATACACCAAATACGCGCGACGTTTTTGGTCTGTTTAACTAAGACTTTCAGATGTAGCAAAGTTAATCTCCCTATCTCCTTTGTTCCTTTCTCCTTCTCTCTCTCTCTCTCTCTCTCTCTCTCTCTCTCTCTCTCTCTCTCTCTCTCTCTCTCTCTCTCTATTTATCTGGCGTAAAGGATATCGTCATTACTGAATCTCTCCTATAGGTTTAAACACATCTGTCGAATGTCACTCTCTCTGACATATACAAATAACTGCTGAGTGATTGATCTGACCTCTCTGTCGCTTCGAACGTCAACCACTCTCTCTCTCTCTCTCTCTCTCCCTCTCTCTCTCTCTTTCTCTCTCCTCCATTTCTTTCTAGCTTTTAAGCAAATACCTGCATGTTTTGAATGTGACAAATCACGCGTTCACACTTTTTGTGAAAACCAAATAACAAAACAAAATGCACTCTCCTGAGCCACATCGCCTCTTTGCCACTTGACGCGAGCAGGAACTGGAAATTTTTTACTAACTCTAAAAAAGTAACGTTTTAGCTGTTAATGTATGGAGACTGTTTATTTTTAAACTCTATCCTGTTGACAGAACTGAACTGTTTACCAGACTGAGCTTTGACCTGTTAACGAGTTATTTGCTTGTCCAAATGTTGAGAGTTTTTCTTAGTTTATTTGCTTGTTCAAATGTTGTGAGTTTTAGAACGTTGTTTAGGTTTGCTGTTTTTTATTCACTTGTGTATGTTTCAATCTCATCATTGTGGTGGGTTTGATGTTAATACAGTTTGTTGTTAAGAAATCTTAGTGTACTGAATGAGGTCAGCTGTGAAGGTCCCTGAATATAATAAATATTAGAGTAAATTTCCAGGGCACCTTTCTACTACCACCACTATGATCTCATTCAGACTTATTCTAGATAGACTGAAAGATGACTACGTTTGGTGTCTTGGGTTATGAAATGTTAGTGTAAGGTTGCATTAACCAACTGAACATATAAACAATTACACAAATTATTTTATTATCTAATACAACACCACAGTACCACGACAATCACATACGAACTACACTTTAAAAGACTATCTTTAGTAAGTCAGTGGTTGAAAGTTTGGTAAAGTTAATGTTTTTCAATTTATTGTCCTGAATCTGATTTATTTGGAATCAGGACTGACAATCAAAGTGAAATCATAGAAATTAATTACATCAATCAATTTACACAATGGGTCTTCTGACCATAATACACATATTATTATATAAGGGTGTAGTTGTATTGTCTAACTGAGGTGACTTCTAGTATACACTGGTTGATTGTTTATTATCATCATCTCTGCATGTTGTTTGTAAGTTTTGTGGACACTGGTGGAATGTTTATATCACTATTCCCAGTCTCTTATTTTTAATATAATGTTAGTTGAGCGATCAGGTGCCGAACATGCACCTATCTTTGTAATATGATGTAGGACTCTTCCTGCACTTTGCTGAACGACAACCTTCAGCTCCCACTTCTTCAAGAATGATGGTGGTTTACAGTTGTCTCCGAAAAAAGCAAGACTGTGGCATGAATATATCGGCCCACTGTAGTCTGGCACCAGTTATTGACAGCAACCAAAACCCTCTGAAATCAGAAGGATATGCCTCCTTCGTAATCAACAGCCTACAATAATATTCAACAACCAGTACAGGCACATTACAAACAAACTTGCAAGATCAGCTCTTTACGACAATCCCTTTCACCAGTTTCTTTTGATGTGACCAGGTATACCAGTATTCCTCTCCCCTAATAGTTACAACGCCTCTGCAATTCCAGCAATAATCTGTTGTCCATACAATAGGATAGGTATTATGCTCCTGATGATAATCCTATATAATTTAGTTGGTCTACACCTCTCTGATAGTCTTTCATATGCTGGATCAATCTCTAGACTCTGTTTTGAGTCTGCCATAGACTCACTTACTTACAGTCGTATGTTAGTATTTCACATTCAAATTTTATTTTAAATAAAATGTTAAGAAAATCAATCTTACCACAGATGCAAGGAAATAACACAAGTAAACGATGACTAGGCAATAGAATATGGCACATTTTCGATCTGCCCTATGTCCAGGCTTTTCCTATGTTAGAAAATTTCTCCGCCTGCTCTCATCGATCTTGCTTTACACAAAATTCACTTGAAATGGCAGTGAACAGTCCCCGTTTCGTACCAGTATCTACTGCTTTGTCCAATGGGACCATGTTTACATTTATTTTTGAATCTATCGTTTCAAATAACAACTCCCAATATGTTTCCAAGGCAAATATATTTTTAGTTTTAGGTCAACCAATCATACTTCGCCTTCCTTCAAAATCCACCCAATCAAATATCCCGTACCTTTTAACCTCATTTACCCAAAGTCGTTTTTTTTCAAAACATGCCATAAAAAAATTATAAGCAGGCATGATCTTTACTTGACAGTCTGGTCGGATCCACTATAGTATTATGGCTATAATTAGTTAATTAATGGACTATTTGCGTAACTATTACCATATTCTTTGTCAACAAGTCCTAAGGTACACGAATATACAATTTATATGGGACTAGTTGGCTTGGTTCAGAAGTACACAGTTTTTTTTTCTAATTTAGTGTTTTTTATTTTTAGTCTACTACACGTTCAATTCTTTTCCATGTGCTGTCTTTTCTATTTACGTGATAATTACGTCCTTTGAAATAAGAGCTAAGGTTGTTTTTGTGACACGAGTTGTCTACATGTTCTCACTTTTTCCTCGTATTTTGGGGAAACCCCTAAGGCAAGGCTTGCCCCTGTGCTGGTATTGGCTTTTAGTTTAAAATCAATGCGAAACGAATTAGCATTTCATCTATCCTTTCCCCTCCTCGTTCCACAATGCATTTTAGGCACATATTTTCTTAGAACTAGGAAAAGTGATTATGTCAAGGACGAATTTGAAAAATTGGGTACCGTTTTGTTCGGCTATTCGTTAGCAATTAATAATCTGAAGGCGTAGGCGATACCAACAGTTCTAGCAGAAAATTCTTTTGTACTTTCTTATCTTTTCCTTTATGCCCTATATTGTTATATATTAATTTAGATATTGTATTTAGAAATTCACTACAATCATGTAAAATAAATTGCTGCAGAAACGACAGCGGTAAGAGTTTGTGCTTTGGGGTAAGCTTCCTCAATGGGCACATCTACAGTTGTGGCTCCATGCTCCATTATAAGCGAAAAAGGAGATAATGATGATGATGACGATGTATGTTTGGCTGCGTTATATTATTTTAATACTGATAGTTCTCGACTTACGACGGCGGCCCCCCCCCCCCCCCATTAAAAAAAAATTTAATAAAAAATTAAATAGTGAAGTAAATGTTCCAAAAAAATGTTCTATTCTAGATTTTCAATCTAAGCCAATTTATTGTTCATGTTCTAATGGACATTTCTGGCTTGGGATAATACAAACATGCTCACAGAAGAGTTCTACTGCATTGAACTTTAAAAACATTGACTGGATTTGAAAATAAACATTAATTTCCATTGGACGTGATATCACGTCCTCATACTTTGTACATCAGGTTCCATTGTTTATTTGCGTTCTAAGTGTGTAACTGTTTCCCAATAATGTCTAGTTAGAGTGTGACGTTATTGTCTCCCCTGCTTCGCAGCGCATAGTCGCTCCCAACGGAACATGTTCTCCTGAAGGCAACACATGTCCTGCTTTCATAATGTGAGATCTGAAGGGAAGTGGAATAACCAGTTGCTTCACATGTCTCACTCGTCGATACACCACCTTTTTTTGTGGAATGTTCCAGCCGAAGTATGCGTTGGTGCTATACGTCGCTGTTTAGAGAGCAGGGCGCAAAGGTGTCGTCATCAGCATGCGCTTTTTCCAGCTCTGCTGTGCTAAGGAGAAATGGTGAGTAGAATTTCAGAAGTCTCCATTGTTTTGAGTTGTATGCTCTGCTCCATCTCTTCCATCGTAGATAAATTATGGTTTTCGCCATTCTGGTTTCCCTAGCTATAGCACAGAACAATCTTTCATATGTTGTCGAACATCGCGATGAATCCTCGGGCCAGAAGTATTCGAGGGAAACATGCCTAACTAGGTCGCGTGAACCTCGATGGTGCGATATGGGAGTGGGACAACTAATTGCCTCTTGTTCCCCAACCGTCTGTAAACTAAACCATTCTTCCTATACTATGCTTCCTGTAGAGTATGAGAGACAATTTTGCGAGACAAGGCTTTAGGGTTTTGTCATCCCTTTGTGCCTTCTTCAGTTCCGTTATGGTCGAACTGATTAGAGATGAGAGCTCAAGGGCCGCTTGGGCGTGCCTGGGTTCTCTCTCGCTTGTGTCGACCTGGGGTCCTGTGAGGGGTCCCCCAGGAAGACAAATTTCCTCCCTAGGATCAAAAGATAAACTAGCTCATCTAAAACTGCAGCTTTAATTGTTCTCTGTATAAATCGTGTTGAAACCTCAACTGCCGCAACAGGAAGAGTCATGGTGGCAATATTCTTGGCTGCTTGATTGCTCTGTTTTTGCCTGGTGCTGTCCTGTGGTTTTTGTGTCGATCTGTGTGTTGTGTTTATTCGTGGATTGCGCATCCGTGGAGGGGCGATCTGTTGGATTAGGCGACTATCGTGGTAGCGCTTCCTGGCAGGGTTAACTTTCGCCTGCACGTTTTGGTACCTTTCTGCAAAGGTTACTACCTGCTCAAGACTTTCTGTCCCATGCTCCGCCAGGAACCATCTCATGTCAGGGGTGAACTGCTTCACGATTATTTTGTTGGAGTTTTCAATCGATGGTGTTGTGTGTGATGGGTTTTTTGTATGTTTTGTTTTGATCTTGCTCATATTGGTAATGTTGTTCTGTTGGTGTTGTTCCTGGTGGTGTAATTTTTGTTTTTGTTTTGGTTTTGTGTGTGTGTGTGTGTGCAAGAAAGAGTCTGTCAGAGTGTACCAGCAAGACAAGAGACAGAAGGCGCTTGCAATCCATTGCAGCCGACCTTCGATGTGACGATAGCACTTGATGATGATGATGAGAAACTAAATATCAATTAATGCTTTGTAAAAGTATTGTTCAAATGACTTTTTTTTTCTTTTATATTTTCATAATTGTAGTGGGTTTGATGGTATTGTATGATGGTGATATTACTAAATGTAATGTATGAGGCCAGCTGTGAAGGCTCCTGAGATAAAATGTAGTTGTGAATTGTCAGAAGGCCTTTCTTGCTACCACTACGACTGTCGTGGAATATTCTAATCCACATATATAAATTAGAAGGTAAACATAAAGCCTAACAAATAAATCTAATAAAGAAAAGAGCAATGGTAAAATAACAGTGCTGTCACAAGGAATGTACTCGAAATCCCCCTTGTTTTCTGCTTCGTCTGCAAATTGTAACGCTTTCACGTTGATAGTAAAAGCCTACTGTATTATTACCCGCTTTCTTCAATGAAACGTGTGCTGTATTTCTAAGAAAAACATTGAGAGGCAGACTGCGTAATGACCTAAATTAATCCTAACATTAATTATATTACGTTACCAAAACGAACGAACAGATGGACTCAAATAGAAAGAGAGAGGGGCGAATAAAATCAGGAACGCATGCAAAATTAAACACGCGTCTCGCTATTAATGCCCCCCCCAACAAGCGTAACGCGATACACAATTACTACTATCACGCGTGTAAGGCCACATGCACTAACTTTTTCGGACGGACAGTGATAAATTCACTACCCTTCCCAGAGTTAGGTTTTAAAATCACGAAAAACGCTTATTAGAAAAGATAACATTATATGGGTTTACGTTTGAAAACATTACAGTACCCAGACAGCACATCTTCGAAACAGGAGGTAGAAGAAATTACATATTTTGAACGCAGCCACTTAGCTCTATTGAATATATATATTTGGGTTCCTTAGGGTTTGCTGACAAAGAATATGTACGGCGTTATGCAAATAGTCTAGGAATTAACAAGTTATAGCCAAAATAAAATGATGGTGCTGTCAGACAACACCCAAAATCAGAATCGCTCAGTGGTAGATTTTTTTACACCACCATTGTACGGGAAATGGGCCACAAGTTACATTTGAACTGATTGGCTGGAATGATATGTAAGGCTAAACACGATTAGTCGGGCTATAAATACTATCTTTGGTTGTTAGGGGAGACGTGGGAAGTTAAAATTTTTTCAAATACTTGTCGAAACGTGGCTCCATTGGCTAGACTCGCTGATATACTCACTTAGGAGCGTTAGTTCGAGACCACTAGTCAAATAAGCTTGATAAAGCAACAGTGCGTTGAAGCCAGCTCATATTTTTGCTAAATAAAAGCCTGGAACATAAGCAGATGGGAATTTGTGCCAGTAGTTGTGCCAGAATTCATTGCTAATCAACGTATCTGTGTTTGTTTCCATGAATTGTGGTAAGCTTGAAACCTTCAGTATCTTTTAATGAAAATTGAATGTGAATTGTTAATTTATGCCTGTATATATGTGTAGTTCAGTAGCAAACATGATGTAAAGCCTATAATGCTCCAGCCTGAACAGAAGGTGTCGGAGGAAAGTAAAACTGCATGGAATGGCCAAACAGTACACTGACACCTAGATTATTGATTAGACAGAAATAATGCTGGAAGTGCAGAGGCGTAGTAACCATTAAGGAGGTAAATACTGGTATAAAGTATTTCAGATGAAGCTGACAGTTGGCCTAACGCTCTGAACTCAATGTTTGTGATGTACTGTGCTCAGTGTAAAAAGAGAGTATAAATTAGTTATGAAGTAGAAGGTACATCCTTCTTGTTTTCAGGGACCGTGGTCTTGATGGTATTGAGCAGCACCTGGTCAGAGCTTTGCTGAATCCAGAGTCGGACAGCATACTCCTTGGTCCATTTAGCTATCAGTGAGGTGTCTCCAGAGCCCAGGGGAGAAATCGAGCAGAGGAGTCTTTTCCTGCCGCCCTCACACAAGATAAGCTGATGTGGCCAGCTGAGCTCAAAATTATGTACCCCCAGCTTAAAATGACCTTGTAAAAATAACATTAAGAGGGGAATTAAATTGTGTTAATATCAGGAACTGAGAACATCTCCAATAATAGTTCCCATAAAGACAAACTATTGAAGTCATGATGACAAATACCAACAGAGCTTGAACAAAACAAAACCAGTATTACCTCATATTACTACTACACAACTGACACACATAGGATACTTTTAATAATATATGTCATTACAATATTCATATTGATAAATTCTGTACATATAACTTGTAAGTAAAATTGATTGTGATTCCTGGTTCCCTTTGTATTTGAATCAGGACACATATTCATTCATAACAGCAATGAATACATATTGTTATTTGAAAAGTTATCAGTGACTCCTTTAAGATATCCTTTAGAGTGTTATATGTATGTGAGTGTCACAGTGTTGTCAAGTGTGGTGGAATAAATTAAATTGTTTATCTGTCTGTTGTTGTTATGACTTACACTTCATCATACACATACCCTAGACATACAACGTAGTCATCACACTATTCCAGAATAATTCTGACTGAGGTATACATATGTGGCAGCAAGCAAGGTTATATATAATACACTACTCTTATTAGATATATATACCTTCACAGCTGATCTCAGTCAGTACACTAAGTCCCCTATAAATATTTATAACATCCCACTTCACCACAACGACCTCACACTCAATTTTTTTTCTTAATGAATGTAGCTATGTAAAATGTCTAGGGTAATGATATGTAATGTGGTGTGATAGTTATAGATACACCCACAGATATTTAAGCAGACTAATAATATTTAACAAATATTATAATACACTGAACTAACTCAAGAGTGTAAAATTTTTGATAGAATTATATTACATTTATTTGTTCTGGATCAAGTTTTATGTTGACCAGAACTTTTTTTTTTAAAAGAAAAGGATTTAAAAATTATGAAAGAAATGCATGGAATGTTACATAATAAATGCAAGAGTGTACATATATAAGTACTAGACTAGTTAGTTTTATTAAAATGTTCTAGTAGTCATCTACTTGGGAGGATAGTTAATGCTTGTGCTGTTGGGGTGGCCTCATCACACCTGTCTATATTGACTACACAGTGTCCAGTAAATTACAGGAATTTTATGGGGTATTAGTAACTAAAAGGCGTTGGTGAACTTCCAGCAGACCAGAGGCTCACTCAACTTGCATATGTAGCTCTGGTGCTGAAATCTGGTGGTCCCACCTCTCCGTGCTGGCGGGCAATAATAGTGGTCTCTGTCACAACGTACTGCACAGATACACTCGAGTAAAATCACCAACTGAATGGACACCGCCTTGTTGACAACTGAAACTCACAGCTCAGATTATGAATAAAGAACACAGAAATGCTAGCAAAACTCAGCTGAGCTGCTGGCTATAGTATGGCGTCCCTGAACTTATTTCACTTTCTTTCATTTGGAAATCACCACACTTTAAAATACTGTGTCTATCATCAAACAACTATTGAGGAATGGCCCCACTTGCGCGTCTGAGCGCCGATAAAATGATTGTCTGTGGCCAATCACTGCCTAGGTTTATTTCAAATTCAAATTTCCTACCCTAAAGTCATTTCAGTCATGCTTCAGTCAAGTATGGATGTTTATCTGTTAGTCTGTCCGTCTCTACTTGTTTTTTTTTTCAAAAACGTACTTGATTTTTGAACCAACCTTTCTCTCCCCTCCAAAATTTTGTCGTTAAAAGTTATATTTAGACACAGCTCCCACCAATGTCCCTTCGCTTCCCTACTAAGTAGATTTGAACACCTGCGTCTCAAGGTCGTGTTTTTTTGTGCAAATAGCGACACTTTTTATTCCATACAGTCTGTCGCTGATGTGAACAACACTGTCTTTTGTCATTATCTTCAATATTATCTATCCGTCTGTAAAATTAAGAACATATTAGTTCACTGCTCAGAATGGGCCATCCGGCCAGCTAATTTTTATATTCCTAACATTAATATTACGAAAAAGTTACTTTTTAATTTTTGTAATATTCCAAACATCTGCGTTCTGCCGCTGAATTCAAATCAAAGGCTTGGTATCGCAAAAGCGACCAATAAATGACTGTGGCGTAACATATCCAAGGTCCCTTCTGTCGAGTTCCTTACTTTATGTCAACTTGGGAAACGTGACTTTTCTCCGTTTCCCCCCCAATTGCGTCTCCTTAGCCTTTCTAGTCTCACGCAATCTTTCCAGTCATATTTTTTCCTTTTTATCCGCCGTTCCCCTCCTGTCTAGCAAGTCAATTTTTATGGAGGGTGATGACCCGCGGTCTGGGCGATCATGTACTATCAGCAGCCTACGCATTATGTTTTTATCCTTACATGTTATCTTTGGAGGTATTTTACCGTTGTATCTCTGTCAATTTCACTACACATCTCCCCACTTGAAAACATGCCTATGGCAAGTTCCAAAACCAGCGATACACATAGGTAAAATTACTCCTCACGTCTGCCACTACTCTAATTTTGATCACAGGGGTGCCGACTGAGGAAATCTGCACCGACATTCAATTTGCCTGGGATATATTGGATACTGAACTGATAAGGTTGAAGCAATAAAGACCACCTCAGCAATCTTGCGTTTTCATGCTTAGCCTGAGATAAGAATACGAGAGGCTGATGGTCCGTCTCCACCACAAAAGTCCTACCATACAGATAGATTTGAAACTTCTTTATTGCCCAGATTAACGCTAAACATTCTTTTTCGCTTGTGGAGTATCCTTGTTCCGCCTTATTCAATTTACGGCTTGCATAAGCGACTGGTTTCAGTTCCCCATCAGGTGAAGATGATCTTTGCAACAAAGCCCCTCCTAGTCCTACATTACTTGCATCGGTTCTTAAGACAAAGTCCTGTGTCAAATCAGGCAGTTTGAGAATAGGCTTGCTAGTGAGTTTTTCCTTTAACTCTTGGAACGCTAGTTCACATTGTGCAGTCCAAATAATTTTATCTGGAAGTCCCTTGCGAGTCAGATCAGTCAGAGGAGCACAAATAGCGTTAAAATTCTTGATGTATTTCTGATAAAATCCGCATAACGACACAAATGATCGCACGTCCTTTTTTGTTTGCGGCCTAGGTGCTCTCTGCAGTTTTTCCAAGTTCTTAGGATCAGGGGTCATATTACCCTGATATACAGTGTGTCCCAAGAATTCCAACTCTTTGCATCCAATACAACATTTTGTTGGCCTAGCAGTTAAGTTCGCCTCCCGAAGTCTATCAAACAACATCTCCTGAGCTTCAATGTGTTCTTCAAATGTCTCTGTGGCGACGAGAATATCATCCATGAAATTCGTGATACATGGGTTATTCAGGGGATCCAACAATTTGCGCATCATCCTTGAAAACACACTCGGAGCATTTTTCAGTCCGAATGGTAGCATATTGAATTCATAATGTCCATCCGAAGTGCTAAAAGCCAAATAAGGTCTCACTTCAGGCTTCACTGGGATCNGGTAATAGCCTTTACTAAGATCCACCTTTGAAAAGTATTTTGCCTTGTTCAGTCTGGCAAATAACTGTTTTGTGTCTGGTAATGGATCCACTTGTCCTTCTGTGACAGCATTCAGTTTCCTGTAATCTATGCACAGTCTGTGTTCCCCAGACGGTTTTCTCAACAAAACGACACTAGAACTAAAAGATGATTCACTGTGCGAAATAATCCCCTCCTTCAACAAATACTCTATTTCTTCCTTCAATGCCTTCTCCTTCGCGAACGGAATAGAATAGGCTCTCATACAGATTGGGTTTGAGTCTACCAGTTTCATGTCATACTGTAGCAAATTTGTATGGCCTGGTTTATCTGTTAATACATCTGTATGTTCCTCCAGAACCTGTTGAACTCTCTCCCTCTGGTTTTTAGTCAAATGCTTACTGACTTTTACCTGTGCTGCGGTTTCACAAGGATGTAATGGGTATTCATGTGAGGTGAGTGGTTCTTTTTGCATCTGGGTTGCAATAGCCAAGGTCAATAAGGGAGTGCTTTCCTGGAGTGGTCTGTCCAGATACTTCTTTAACAGGTTTACATGATAAACTTTCTCCTTCCCCTTTTTGTCAATTTTATAGTTTGTTCTAGACACCTTCTCTAGAACCGTATATGGACCTTGCCAACCAATTTGTAATTTATTCTGGCTTCCGGGTAGTAGAAGCAGCACCTTCTCTCCGACTGCCAGTTCCCTGTCCTTTGCCTTCCTATTAAAATATGCTGCATGTTTCTTCCTGGCTTGCTTCAAATTATCATTTGCCAGTTTCCATCCAGCTTTCAAACGAGTGGTCAGTTCGTTCACGTATTGATACGATGAGGTAACAGTCTCTTCCGCCTTCTCATCTGTCCAGGTCCTTAATAGAGCTTCTAAAGGACCTTTTATTGGCCTCCCAAATAGCAGAGTTGCGGGAGCCATCCCGGTTGAACTATGTGGTACCTCCCGGTACGCAAACAATGCGGCGGGCAGGAATTGATCCCACAGATCCGGTTTTTCGTGTGCCAGCTTTCTCAGGATAGAAATGAGAGTCCCGTTGAACCTCTCTACCTGGCCGTTCCCTTGTGGATGGTACGGACTACAATGAAAGTGTCTGGCTTGAAATAGCTTAAAAACTTCTTCCGTTAGTTTCCCCTTGAACTGAGAACCATTATCCGTCAAGATTTGATGCGGGAATCCTAATCGGGTAAATATTGTAAGTAGTGCCTCTGCTACATGTTTTGAATCAATTGATGGCAGGGCTACCGCCTCTCCCCACATAGAACAAGTGTCCACCAGAGTAAGGATGTAACTGTTCCTCCTCTTGGTCCGAGTGAGAGGTCCTACAATATCCACTGCAACCCTCTCAAAAGGTGTTCCCACTATGGGCATTTCCCCTAGAGTTGCAGGAGCAGTCCAGTGCTTTGGAGCTACCCTTTGACATTCTGGGCAGGATTTGACATATCTTTTTATATCCTCCGTTATCCCTGGCCAGAAGTAATGACAAGCTATACGCTGTCCTGTGGCGCTGATCCCCATGTGACCACTGAAGGGAATCGCATGCCCGAGTTCCATCACTTTATCTCTATATGAAGTGGGAAGAACCAGCTGGTTGTGACCATTTGTTCCAGTTCCGGCCTTCCTGTATAAGAGTTTGTTCTTCATGAAATATTCCCCCTTGCTCGGAGGTGTGTGGCATTTGGGCAATTTTTTAAAACAGGGCTTGAGTGTCCTATCCTCAGCCTGCGCCTTCCTCATCTCCTCTGGATGAGCATTTATAGGTTCACCTTCTTCCTCCTTCTTCTGTGACCTGGTCTGCACTGTCGCCATGATCACAGGTTTCTCGGGATTCCCCAAGAAGACGTATCTACACCCCCATATCAGAGGGTAGATTGGTTCATCTATCACTGCTGCTCTGATTTCTCCCTCCACATAGCGAGTTTTCACCGTTATCCTTGCGATGGGAAGTGTCATGAGTGGTATGTCCGTAGTCGCCCCTTGTATTTCCACTGTTTCTGTGGTATACTGACTTGGGTCCACTAGGCTAGACTTCACAACTGAATCATAATCCAAACCTGTATCATAAAGGCACCTTATGGTGACCCCATTACAAATAACATCCTCACAAACTGGGGGGTGATAAGGTTCCTGTTGTCCATTAGGATTAACCTTTAATCTTCGCGTCCCCGACTTCATTGCAGCAATGTTTGAAGGTTTCCTTCTACAAAATTCGGTGTTATGGTTATCCTTCTTGCACCATTTACACCATCTTTTTCCTTGGTTCAACGGTTTTCTTTCATTGAACTTTTGGTAATTGAACTGTGAGTTTCTGTCGCGATAGTCATTTCTTGGCCGCTCAAAGTTTGTCCTACCTTTATTTCCCTGCTCTCTATTATCAAATTTATTAAATTGCTGTGGAGCTTTAAAATTGTCTATGTGCTTCTTTTTAGCACCACTTACCTCTGCCTGAGCTGCCTGATACCTCTCAGCAACATTTAAAATTTCCCCCAACTTCTCTGCACCTTGTTCCATGAGAAATTTTCTCATGTCTGGAGCCATGGACTCTCTCAATTGCTCAATCATGATCATTTCTTTAAGATCTTGGGTCTTCCCCAGAGCCGTCCATTTCTCCAAATAGGTTTCTAGTCTAGCAGAGAATTGGTGGTATGTCTCCCCAGACAACAGTTTGGCATTTCTAAATTTCTTACGATAAAATTCACCATTCTTCTCGTACCTTAATAACAAAGCCTGCTTTAACATGTCATAATTGTCTTGGTCTTCCCTGTTCATTTTGGCAAATACTTCATAAGAAGTACCTCTCAATCCCTGTGATAGCTTTAAACTCCACCTCTCTCTCTCTAACCCATATGTAGTAGCTAATAACTCAAAACGTCCTAGGTACCCCTCTATGTCATCGTCTTTTTCAACAAAATGGTCTAAATGAAACCCCATAGCTGAGTTTGAGGCTCCCAGACTGGGCGTAGCATCTGAGGCAAAAGGGCTGGCACCATTTTCAGGAGCCGGGCCTTGTAATTCCAGCTCCCTTAGTCGTAATTCGTGCTCCCTTTGCAACCTTCTATCTTCTGCCTCCCTTTCGGCAGTCAACCTTTTTTCTTCTGCCTCCCTTTGCTGTCGTTTTTCTTCTGCCTCCCTTTGCTGTCGTTTTTCTTCTGCCTCAATCTGCAGCCTCTTAATTTCTCTATCAGCCTCAATTTGTAACCTCTTCTCTTCAGCTACCTTTCTATCTTCCCTTTCAATATATTTATCACATTCAGCCGTTACATATTGAATTAAAATCTGACCATCCATTCCCATCTCCTTTGCGGTCAGCACAGCAGCTGATCGGAATTTTGCTAGCTCCGCCATACTTTTCAGACAATATAATAATATACAAGCTAAATCTCTAACCAGTAAATACACTAAGTACTTCTTATGACTATAGTCTAACTAATTCTAACTAACCAGTTAACTAATTAATTATCACTGGCTGTGAAGATTCACCAACTTTTATCTGCAGGGACACTTTTAATTTTAAAGGGAATTTCACAATTTTTTTCCCCTAATTTTTATTTCTCCAACCAGGAGATCCTAATATTACTGTTGGGCTAATTATCCCTGGACAAGACCCCAATGTATGTAGTGGGTTTGATGGTATTGTATGATGGTGATATTACTAAATGTAATGTATGAGGCCAGCTGTGAAGGCTCCTGAGATAAAATGTAGTTGTGAATTGTCAGAAGGCCTTTCTTGCTACCACTACGACCTCACACTCAATTTTTTTTCTTAATGAATGTAGCTATGTAAAATGTCTAGGGTAATGATATGTAATGTGGTGTGATAGTTATAGATACACCCACAGATATTTAAGCAGACTAATAATATTTAACAAATATTATAATACACTGAACTAACTCAAGAGTGTAAAATTTTTTGATAGAATTATATTACATTTATTTGTTCTGGATCAAGTTTTATGTTGACCAGAACTTTTTTTTTTAAAAAAAAAGGATTTAAAAATTATGAAAGAAATGCATGGAATGTTACATAATAAATGCAAGAGTGTACATATATAAGTACTAGACTAGTTAGTTTTATTAAAATGTTCTAGTAGTCATCTACTTGGGAGGATAGTTAATGCTTGTGCTGTTGGGGTGGCCTCATCACACCTGTCTATATTGACTACACAGTGTCCAGTAAATTACAGGAATTTTATGGGGTATTAGTAACTAAAAGGCGTTGGTGAACTTCCAGCAGACCAGAGGCTCACTCAACTTGCATATGTAGCTCTGGTGCTGAAATCTGGTGGTCCCACCTCTCCGTGCTGGCGGGCAATAATAGTGGTCTCTGTCACAACGTACTGCACAGATACACTCGAGTAAAATCACCAACTGAATGGACACCGCCTTGTTGACAACTGAAACTCACAGCTCAGATTATGAATAAAGAACACAGAAATGCTAGAAAAACTCAGCTGAGCTGCTGGCTATAGTATGGCGTCCCTGAACTTATTTCACTTTCTTTCATTTGGAAATCACCACACTTTAAAATACTGTGTCTATCATCAAACAACTATTGAGGAATGGCCCCACTTGCGCGTCTGAGCGCCGATAAAATGATTGTCTGTGGCCAATCACTGCCTAGGTTTATTTCAAATTCAAATTTCCTACCCTAAAGTCATTTCAGTCATGCTTCAGTCAAGTATGGATGTTTATCTGTTAGTCTGTCCGTCTCTACTTGTTTTTTTTTCAAAAACGTACTTGATTTTTGAACCAACCTTTCTCTCCCCTCCAAAATTTTGTCGTTAAAAGTTATATTTAGACACAGCTCCCACCAATGTCCCTTCGCTTCCCTACTAAGTAGATTTGAACACCTGCGTCTCAAGGTCGTGTTTTTTTGTGCAAATAGCGACACTTTTTATTCCATACAGTCTGTCGCTGCTGATGTGAACAACACTGTCTTTTGTCATTATCTTCAATATTATCTATCCGTCTGTAAAATTAAGAACATATTAGTTCACTGCTCAGAATGGGCCATCCGGCCAGCTAATTTTTTATATTCCTAACATTAATATTACGAAAAAGTTACTTTTTAATTTTTGTAATATTCCAAACATCTGCGTTCTGCCGCTGAATTCAAATCAAAGGCTTGGTATCGCAAAAGCGACCAATAAATGACTGTGGCGTAACATATCCAAGGTCCCTTCTGTCGAGTTCCTTACTTTATGTCAACTTGGGAAACGTGACTTTTCTCCGTTTCCCCCCCAATTGCGTCTCCTTAGCCTTTCTAGTCTCACGCAATCTTTCCAGTCATATTTTTTCCTTTTTATCCGTCGTTCCCCTCCTGTCTAGCAAGTCAATTTTTATGGAGGGTGATGACCCGCGGTCTGGGCGATCATGTACTATCAGCAGCCTATGCATTATGTTTTTATCCTTACATGTTATCTTTGGAGGTATTTTACCGTTGTATCTCTGTCAATTTCACTACAATAATATTGACACTTTTATGGTTTGTTCCTGTTTCTCTCTCTCTCTCTCTCTCTCTCTCTCTCTCTCTCTCTCTCTCTCTCTCTCTCTCTCTCTCTCTCTCTCTCTCTCTCTCTCTCTCTCTCTCTCTCCCTTCCCCCTCCCCAACGAACATTCGTTTTTTTCTTCAAGCAGCTAGAGAGCAGTTGGTCTCGTTGAAAAAAGTTTATGTTAAAGCACATCATGTGATCTGTAGCACTTGGCGAGGTTGCCTGCCTTATACATCATGTGATCTGTAGCACTTGGCGAGGTTGCCTGCCTTATACACAATCATTTATACACTTTATTTAAATATCACTGTTGACTAAGATTATTAAAAATGTAGTAGTAATTAATTACTTTTAAATAATTACTCTTGTGAAATAAAGTATTTTGTTTCCCTAATCCTTATACAGTTTAAAACGCATGGCCCGCAAAATGAGTATCATACCCTTCTCTGATCCTTGTTAAAAAAAAAAAAAAAACAGACAAATAAAATACTGTCCGCTTTACTTTAGTAACTCTGTGACAGAATGGGGCGACTCTCTCGATCTCTGTTTCACTACGGCAGTATCAGTTACATTTTTGTACTGATTTTTATTACGTGCTTTCAATCGTAGCACTTTCTTTCTTTCTGTCTCTGCTATGTGTAGCATATATTTGGTATTTCATTCTTACAATCCTCTCAGCGATAGTCGTCATGTATGTGTGATTACCTGTCTATCCCTGCGGATAGATTAGATGGTGATGCAAGGATGACCGACAGAAATCCTATTGTACCACAAGGGTGTGACTGTTTTCGCACGTAAATGGCCAAGCGAGTTTACTTAGCGCTGACATGGCTTGCGTGACCGACTAATTATTGTCGTGATAAGACACAGCACAGATGGCTGTCACGAGTGGGTTATATAAGAGTCTGTCTGTGACCAGAGTCAAGGTCTCGGTGATGTCAGAGACAAGGCAAAAGAGTCTGAGAGAGATCTGAGGTGATAGATAAGAGATTCTGTTGATGGTGGATGATGTGACTTATAGTTATCGAGGGTGAGAACATAACATGACTCTCCCCTCGCCACTCGGTGACCTTTTATTCAACTACTGTCGCACCGCCTCCTACTTAATTAAGAGGTAATGGTTTTATACACTACGGTGTATCCACTCACAACAATACAGTACAAGTGAATAGTACAGATCCAGTGAGGAAAGTAAAAGAAATCTGATCCGGTTAATTAAATAAATAAATAAATAAATAAATAAATAAATAAATATATAAATATATATATATATAAATATATAAATATATATATATATATATATATATATATATATATATATATATATATATATATATATATATATATATATATATATATATATATATATATATATATATATATATATATATATATATATATATATATATATATATATATATATATATATATATATATATATATATATATATATATATATATATATATATATATATATATATATATATATATATATATATATATATATATATATATATATATATATATATATATATCTTTTATTGAAAAAAAAACACCTAATTAGCTGCTGGGAAAAAGAATAACATAAATATCAATCACGGCATAAAATACAGATGGAATAAAATTACAATGCGCAGGTCTCTAAAAACGAGACACCAAATTTATAAACACACCAGAGACCGGTAGTATTCAAAATATGGACTACCGCAGGAAAAACCACACAAAGGTTACCCACTCCCACAAGTATGGGGGCGTACTTTAACTCTAATAATCCGTGGTTGGAAAAAGAACCTTGAATACACACCAGTCCCAGTTATGACTACAAACTAAGCCTGCTGACTTGTCCCTGTCAGCGACTTTGCTCACAAACTACACTTACCAATCTAGTACACAGTTTTCAGAAAAATCTACCCTAATTTAGAGTGCACTCTTTTCCCCAACTCCCTCTTTGTTGGAACACCTGCTTTATTCCACAGGGATCACTGCTGGCCACTGAAGATATGGGGCCCTCTCTTCTCCAGTGTAATGGCTAACAAATCCTAGGAAGAAATGCACCCAGCTGTAAATCCGGGCAGTTACGGGATGAAACACTCAAATAAGTTATATGCTGAAAACTAATCCACATCTGGATTGGGCCCACTGCTTTGGTGCAGCCCTCAGACAAGAATGAACGAGGTGGCCACAGGAGCAGGGCGCTCCTCTTGCTAATTGATTTTCCGAAGAAATGCTATTTCCCACTCACGGGAAAACCACCGATGACGCGTAATAGGGTGATGAACTGGGCACGCCTATATCTACGTGCAGCCCAGCTGTAAATGGGTCGTTGACTGGAGCGACCTTCCACTGAAGGCAAAGTCTCAACAGAAGGCATTAACCACAGAAGGCGAAGTCCGGCCTACGGCTCAGTTGATTGCCGGAGAAGGCCGACGTATGCTGTAATGAAAACATAAACAAACCTCAAAACATTTTGCTAAATAAGAATCGTCAAACATTACAACCCAGCACAACAATAAACAAAGACGATTAAATACAGGTAATCATACTGCCATTCCCCTCCCGCTGGTGGTCAAGGCATACCTTGGCTGCAGTTCATCTTACTCTCGCCTCCCTACTGTCAGCCCAGACACCGCTCAATGCTGGTTTGCAAAATAACACGCAATCCCGCGTCTTAACGCTTGGGATCGTTCGGCTTGTTTATAAAACTGCTCGCCCCTCCCATTGGCTCTATCTGCAAGACGTGACCTTAAAATCAGTCAGGTCAGCTAGCTACATAATTTGCAAGGCCATCTACCTTGTCGCATAGGGGTTCGACAATTTAATAATTACATACCACATATAACAACCATAGAAATATTATGCATGAATTTTAAACGGACTCTGTTTATACTTTTCATGCCCTACATCAGGCATAATGTAACATAACCATGCGGCTTTTATCATATAAATAGTAGCACCCTCCCCAAACCAACTGGCTATAGCTTAGGTGGCGCGTTAAATGATTGCATTAAATACCACACTAGTAAAAATCCCTTACGAAGAAATACTCTGCCCATTATAAAGCCCTAGCAAAAATTACTTATAATATTCGCGTTTACAAATTCCCTTACCGAACAAAGGTCAGAATATCCCACTAATCTCACAAGCTGGCAGACTGTCTTATGTTGCTATTTCCCCGGCAAGAATTTCCAAGACTGAAGCAATTAACAGACAGACAAGGACCTCTTATATACTGTCATCTCCAGTCGCAGGTGTATCCCCAGGCTTGGACACGTGCACAGAACAACAGACAAAGACACGTAATACTGGACAAGAACTTTCTCTAACAGACGCAACTACCAAAAGATTTTGCGTAACGGGTTGACGCTGAAATCGAAAAGAAGGACACCTGCGCACCACGTGCCTCTAGAACCATCGTAAGACTAACGTAATTGGACTTCTAGGACACATGAAAACGATGACCGTCTCCGTCTGTCAAAGACCCAGACACGAATGACCGCCCAAGTTTTTACGTAACGTCCTGTCATTCAACAGGACTACCGAGACAGGTCTCCTGGAAGAACTTGCACTCGAAAGACCAAGCCGTCTCTACAGAAATACAAGAGGGGTACTCACGTGGACAGTGAATCGGTGTTCCAAAATAAAGCAGAAAAGGATTACCGCTCGTGCTCAAACATGTTTACGAGCGGCGAAGATTCTCTCCTGCTGGTCCGATGCCAGGTGCTCATACGCATCGTTACGTCAATTGTTGTTGGCCCAATGAACGCGAAATCAAAGAACAAAACCACTCTGCAGGATGGGTGTCTGACCGAGTAATAATGGGGTTAATGCCCCGCAGAACCACACGAAAAGAACGAAATACAGAGAGCCAGTGCTTCACGGACTAAAAGCTGTACTTCGATTTTCCACATTCGCCCCTACCCACAATCGTCCTCGACGCATGTTGTTGTTCGTCCATCACAAGTGATGAAGACCACTCAGTTCATCCAATTATTAGGATGTTAGGATAGTCTATGAGTACGAAGGTGACTGATGAGCCCGATGCGGGCCTGGAAGGATCTCGGACAGTGTGGGCAGGGAATGTTTGCTTCATGTGAAGGTTTTATTTCACGATCTTTTCTAGCTTGTCTCTGCTGTTCCGCTGCTGCTCTTCTGGAAGATTCGCATGCCACTGCACCTTTACGAAGAGATGTGCGCCAGGTAGTTCGATCTTGCACAGCAGCTTCCCATGTGTCTGGGTTTATGTCAAAGGTTTTTAATGAAGCCTTAAGCGTGTCTTTGAAGCGCTTTTTCTGGCCACCATGGGAGCGTCTACCCTTCTGCATCTCACCATAAAAGAGTATCTTTGGCAGTCGATGGTCTGGCATGCGGACTACATGACCTGCCCAGCGAATTTGTGACTGCATCAGAATAGTATCGATGCTAGGGATACCAGCTCTGTCAAGAACGGCGGTATCTGGGATCTTGTCTTGCCATTTGATGTTCATTATCTTCCTGAGACAGACTGTATGGAAGTGGTTGAGCTTTTTTACGTGGCGCCTGTATACAGTCCATGTTTCACATGCATAAAGCAGCACTGGAAGCACCGCAGCTCTGTATACCTTCAGCTTTGTCTGTAGACTAATGCCACTTCGATGCCAAACGTTGGTGTATAGTCTGCCAAATGTGCTGCTGGCTTTGGAGATCCTGGTGTTCACCTCATCATCAATGACGATGTTCTGGGATAGTGTACTACCAAGGTATGTGAACCTGTTCACAACATTCAGTTTCTCACCATTTACCTTGATGACTGGCTCAGTATAAATTGTGCCAGGAGCTGGTTGGTACATGATTTCTGTTTTCCCCGTGTTGATGGTAAGCCCAAAGTTGGAGCAGGCTTCGGAGAATCTATCAACACTATGCTGCAGATCAGCCTCTGAGCCAGCACTGAGGGCACAGTCGTCAGCAAACAGAAGATCCCTGATGGTGTGTGATTTGACCTTGGTTTTTGCTTGAAGCCTCCTAAGGTTAAACAATTTTCCATCAATACGATATCTGATGTCGATTCCTGTGTCCCCGTCTCTGAAAGCATCAGTCAGCATAGCAGAAAACATGATACTGAAAAGCGTCGGTGCAAGTACACACCCTTGTTTAACTCCATTTGAGACTGGGAAAGGCTCCGATAGCTCACCGTTTTCCTGAACTCTAGCCTGCATTCCGTCATGCAGCTGCTGCACTATTGAGATAAATTTCTTTGGGCAGCCGTATTTTGCCATGATCTTCCATAGACCCTCTCTACTGACCGTGTCGAACGCCTTTGTCAAGTCGATGAAAGCTGTGTACAGGTCACAGTGCTGTTCTTGGCATTTTTCTTGAAGCTGTCTTGCAGCGAACACCATATCGGTGGTTCCACGTTCTTTCCGGAATCCACACTGACTTTCAGGTAGAAGACCTTTGTCAAGATGAGCCGTAAGGCGATTAAGAAGGATTCTGGCAAATATCTTTCCAGCGATTGATAGTAGTGAGATGCCTCGATGATTGTTACAGTCTTGGCGATTAACTTTACGTTTATAAAGATGTATAATTGACGCATCCTTGAGATTGTGTGGGATAGTTTCACTCTGCCACATTTGCTGGAAGATCATGTGAAGTTTCTCTATCAGAACTGTACCGCCATCTTTATAGACCTCAACAGGAATTGAATCGGAGCCGGGGGCCTTTCCACTAGAAAGTTGACGAATCGCTTTTTGAGTCTCCTCCAAAGTCGGTATATCATCTAGTGCTTCATTTATAGGAATTTGGGGCAGTCGGTTGATGGCTTCATCGTTAATAGATGATGGCTGGTTCAGAATATTATTAAAGTGTTCGACCCAGCGTTGGAGAATTTTTTCCTTGTCTGTAATTAGTGTTTTTCCATCTGCATTAAGGAGGGGAAATGATCCTGATGATGTTGGACCATAGACCGCTTTGAGTGCATGGTAAAAAATTTTCAAGTCATTGCTGTCAGCAAAGCCTTGGAGCTCATCTGCTTTATTACTCAGCCATGAATCCCGCATCTGGCGTAGTTTATGTTGGACGATTCTACGCATGTTGATGAAAGCGTCTTTCTTGGGTGTAGATTTTGGATGGCCGTCTAACGAGATAGATTTGAGACGGTCTTCTAGGGTGTCAGTAAATAACTGTTTAATTTTTGTCTTCTTTAGTTTGGTAATATCCAGCCTTTTTTGAGTTTTCTTTGCCTGAGGGCGCCTGGCAGGTTGGATACGAATTATAAGTTTAGACACAATGAGGCGATGATCAGTCCAGCATTCGGCACCACACATGGACTTGGTCACCCGGACATCTTGCCTGTCCTTCTTCCTAACAATTACACAGTCAATTAGGTGCCAATGCTTCGAGCGAGGGTGCATTCAGGAGGTCCTGTTGCGGATAGGAAGTCGAACAATGGTGTTGGTGACAAGGAGGTTATGTTCTGCGCAAGTCTGGAGGAGAAGAAGTCCATTGCTGTTACAGCGACCCACGCCGTACTTTCCGATAGTGCCATTCCAGGAGATGTTATCTGAGCCTACTCTTGCATTAAAGTCACCAAGAATAATAAGCTTATCTGCTTTGGGAACTGATGCAATGACTGCATGTAGTTCTTCGTAAAACTTATCCTTGACGTCATCCTGGTTTGTCATAGTTGGCCTCGTCGCATACGCCTCGGGAAATACCTCTTTCGTTGTCGACCTATCTTGACAACATTAGTATTTTCTGCTCGAGGGCAGCTGGGGTCACGGTTTTTATTACGCCCAGGGTGACCTAATTCGCGCGGCCTGTCTTTGTATGGAACTGCCGTGCGCGTTAAAAACCGGTCACCGCTGGTTTTCTGCAAAACACGCGTGAGCGGGTAGCTAGTGTTTTGCATAGACGCAATAATCAGTGGCGTTCCTTCTCGAAACGCGGTGGAGGTTTGGCCTCTCGGAGATTTGTTTTCTCCCAAGTTGGTTTTAGGCCCCAATCGGCCAGTAAGGCTATCTACGGATAAGAAATCAGAATGAGGGGATCTTCCCTTGTCAAAATTCTGGGGCTCCGAGTTGTCGAGCCCCGAAGAAAAAGCAGATAGAGATAGACAAGATGCAGACTTACAAGAAGGGGCCGCTACCGGTATTAAATTTTTTTATTTGTAATTTTACAAATTTAACTTCGATTTAATCATTTTAAAGTTACTGCATATTTGTCTCGGTCAATCAGTATACACACACTTTAAACAGAGCTATACCAGAATAAAAAGAACTGCACTGAGTAAACCAGAGGTGGGGGCTTGAACGAGCTAAATTTAATCATTGCTTTAATTCTTCACAAAAGTAGTCGGCAGATTCTAGAATTAACGTGCTCAGCCAAAGCAGCATTGTTTTCGCTTATCTGAATATCTTGTGGAAACTCCCGTGTGATAGAAGTGTCATTACCCATCTATCTACATCTCTGCCAAGAGTAATCTTGTGCGAAGGTAGACACCTTTGAAGCTCATATTAGATACTCTTGAGTTTTGGCCACTGTTGGACCACTACTGCAAAGCAGGGGAGGCAATACCGTCACAAACTCCGATCTCCGACCTCTACTTCTAATAGTATTTATATAAACGCACTGGTAAGTTCAATCAGAGTGTTTTCAATCTGCACAAATTTTAAAGGCAATTCAACATACAACAAAATGTGTTACTTTTTCTATCACAAAGAACTTTGCCTCGTGCCATTCATCCGTTGATAATTTTATTCAAAGTAACTAGACGATTACCTTCCATTTACAAAATGCACTGAAGAAGGAAGAAATTGTTGTGAAAATCAATAATGAGATAATTTGAGTAGATCTAAATCGGGCAGTCGGATCCAATTCAGAATTCTATAAATCTTGATCGTCAAAGAATCTTGAACTCTTTGATCCTGTGATTTCAATTTTCGTCCGTTTTTATTTACTGTCAACAAACGCTCCATTGCCGTTTTTCAATACTCAGAGGACGCACGTGCGTTATCTAAGATCACAAGACAGCCATCGATGAATTGAAGAATTTTCTAGAGGGAAATATCTGGTCCAGGCTAAAAGAACGCTATGAAATCCCAGACCGTAAGGAATGGTTTAAAAAAAATGCATGTGGGCTAGTTTTAATGATGCCAAGATAAAATGGTGAGACACAAAAGACCCAATGACAAAAATGGTAATAAGGAAAAGAAGATTAAGAACAGAGTAAAGTATTAAAATGCTTAAACTCTAATTGTGTTTGCATTGATACTTGTTGTTCCCGCTAAATTCAGATTTCTTGGCATTTCATGCTTATCTCATCTTGTGCCATGCTGGGCTGCATATTAGATTAACTCTTTCCACAACTATTTGTCTCTTATGCTGCCTGTAAATTCTCTATTGGTGGCTTCTTGTTCATTTCTTCCCATAACTTCCTGACTGTTGCTTTCTGTTAATTCTTTGTTATTTGTTCAGTTCTCCCCATAACTTCCTGATTGTTACTTTCTGTTAATTATCTGTTGGTTGTTATTTGTTCAGTTCTCCCCATAACTTCCTGATTGTTACTTTCTGTTAATTATCTGTTGGTTGTTATTTGTTCAGTTCTCCCCATAACTTCCTGATTGTTACTTTCTGTTAATTATCTGTTGGTTGTTATTTGTTCAGTTCTCCCCATAACTTCCTGATTGTTACTTTCTGTTAATTCTTTGTTGGTTGTTATTTGTTCAGTTCTCCCCATAACTTCCTGATTGTTACTTTCTGTTAATTATCTGTTGGTTGTTATTTGTTCAGTTCTCCCCATAACTTCATGACTGTTACTTCCTGTTAATTCTCTATTTGGTTGCTATTTGTTTAATTCTCCCCCATAACTTCCTTACGGGGAAAGGGGGGGGGGAGGGGGGGGGGGGGAGGGGTGAGGGGGGGGGGGGGGGGGGGAGGGGGGGGGGGGGGGGGGGGGGGGGGGGGCTTAGTGGCACAAAAAGCAAGAAGGACAATATTGTAAACTGACTGATTTCTTATGTTTTATCACTGTTTATCGTGTTACAGTTTGCAAATTCAATTTCATTTTCTGGCAATTAAAAATTTACAAGAGTATCTGACTTCTAGGAATTAAATACATTCAGTCACTTGACTCTCTGAGAACAAATTTGAAGTACTTTTTGCTATAGTAAAAGTCTTGAAACTATAACAAAATGGACGATCCTTCGCGATCTTTGGTTCTCTCCAGCAGTATCGGTACATTTGTGGTACTGATTTCTATTATGTGCTGTCAATTATCGCACTTTTCTTTCTTTCTTTCTTTCTTTATTTTTTCTGCTAAGTAGCAGATATTTGATTTTATCAAACCACACTGTAGGTGATAAATATCACATTTGCAAGGAGCGGCTGATATGATACATCACATTTGCTTGGCGCTACCCAGATTTGTGGTTATAGGCGCGGCAGATTAAAACGTACATCAGCGAGCACTTAATCACAGATAAGACTCGGAGTTTGCGTACTCGTACGACAGATAACGGGATTACTGTCTGTGTGACACATGTGGGCAGACAAGTGTGATATAATCGCTTCCGGTCACTGGGTTAAAAGTAATCCTTGATTTATTACATTTTAGACAAAATGAGTCTACAAATGTGTTTGTGAGAGTGTATGCAAGGCATCAGATGTCCATATATGGTAATACGTGACCTTAGCAGGCACGCAACTTATTTCACTTGGGACTATTTTGAAATATCACACCCTATCTGCATGATTTGAAATGATTGGATCTCTCTGATTAGATTCATAATAACAATGCTTGGGACAATAAGAATATAGGCTGACCATTTCGCAGTTTTATTTCACTGTGAATTTCCCGCTCGCCAAGACAACATCAGACCCCGCCAGAGTGAAGACTAGCTTCATAATTCCTTTTTGTTAACCGGACCTTTTATTGGAGAACCAGATAAGGCTTAAAAAAGCACAGGAAATCTCTACATTTTAATAAGGAATCTCGGGACTAGGAAACTGAAGAAACACGGAGTCAGAGGGGAATCTATTGTAAAATTAAAGACATCCCAGACACGTGTAAGAGGCCTAACCCAGTGCCTTAACTTATTCATCTGAGCAAAACGTATGTAGCCAAGATTGGCATAAGTAGTGCAATTTTCACTCTATGTTTTATTACAAACATGTAAACTAACCTATATATATATGTATATATTACCATTTGGATTTTAATGTGTGAAAACTGCTATTGGATGTCAAAGTCATTTGAGGCTGGCAACCTCAGCGTATAGAATGATGATTTGTGACAGTGGTGGTGTTTCTATCAATAGCTTTGTACTAGGTGACTGTGGCAGGCCTAGTTAGTTCTATTCAAGTAGTCAACTTCGCCAATTGACTTATCTTCCAAGTGAGAGTTATCTCTTTTACTGGCTTCTTTTCTTTCCGCCAGAGGTTGGAATTCCTGGATGAGATATTTTGGTTCTCCTATCTTCCCAGGATTCGTTCTTCTCTCCTAGTTGGTTCTAGCGACTACCTCGTATTAGTGGCTTTTCTTCCCTAGTCTATGCTCACTCCTTATACCTCTCTATCCCTCAATCTCTTCATACATGAAAGCAACTGGAGTGTTGTGATTCAACTTCAAACAATTTTATTTACATGAGTCAATATTCATGATCTTCAAACATTAATTCATCAGACACAATTTAAATTCAAAGTCTTTGTGTCTCCTACTTGATTCCATCTCAAAGTATAAGTATATGTTGCCTCTCACTTATTTCTTTAGGTACATAGACCGCTAAAATTCGTTCTCAATTTCTATTTATTTTCCTCAGGGTTCTTACAATGGCCTCTCTAAATCTTTGGGGTCATATTCTCTCCTATCTCAACCTAGTTAGGCTTAACTCCTTTAAAATGCAGCATTTTCCAATCAATAGTTATACCTGCAATAATCAACAAATATCTAATACTCATGGGCAGCATCAATACTTACGCTGACATGAGAGAGCGCAGGATATGCATTATAGACGTCAGAGCATTTCAAACTCTTACTTCTTATTTCTCGACGTAGACTATACCTCTCCTTTAATTCAGGACAGCTAATCCTGTATATCTACTGTACATGAGTTGTCCACTTTGTACTTAGTCTTCTCAAGTTCACCTTCAATGTTCTCTCTTTGTTAACTGCTCCCTTAAACCTGAGCAGCATTACCCTCTGGTTATTCGTTAGCTGTATTTCTGAAAAACATGACTCTCTAATTAATATTGGTGCCTAATAAAACTCATCTCTAAATGTTCTTCTCTTGTTGATCGCTCCCTTAAGCATGAGAAGCATTACCCTCTTGTAATGTCTTGGCGATATTTCTGCACCACGGTTCTCTTTTTATATCAGTTTATACAAAATATGATAAAAGTCATGAAAAGTCAATCTTACCAGAGTCAAAGAAATTCCAAATACTTATCACAATTCCTACTAGGCACCCCTATAAGCTAGCCTTAGGTTTAAAGCACAGTTTAATCTAGTGTCCATAATTCCTACCACTATTCAATCTAGAGCTATCTACTTTCTCTGTATTGAACTTCTGTCAACCACAGGTTACTTCTTGAGCCCAGCAATTTCACAACTTGCTTCGTTGGGTTCGCCGCCTGGACTGAGTAAACATGACCGCTCACCAGCGCGTCGTAATCTGTACTGTCCTTCAATTCATTCCCATGAACCGTATTCCTGTTTTCCAGTCAATGCGATTGGTCCATTCTTCAATTCACTCACCTATCTCGTAAAACTCACGGTTAATACCTTCATAAAAACTCAGTGAGCTTCATTCTATAAATGTTTACACTTTGCTCACTTTTCTCGTGTGTTTATTCTGCTCCCCGTTCGCTTAACGCTAAAGGGCGCTAATATTATGGTTATCTCCCTTAGTGGTTTATGCTCAAATGCTATGTTCTCTTACTTCAAGCTTATTAAACACGATCATTATGCAAATTTTGTAAACCAGAAGTATGTACTCGCAGAAAATATTTACATCAAAAATAGTTCTCTCCCTTACCAACCAAGCACATATATGCTGGCTTTTGTCTCCCAACACGACTACAACCCAATCTCAAACCCTTTTCAGCTGTTGAAATTATATTGTTTTGAACGTAAAAAATGAATTTTTGCACGAATATAAATATGTTTTCAACCCTGGGATTAAACCCCCCTCCCCACCAACACACCCCCCCCCCCCCATTTCACCTTGGAATTATTATTAGACACAGTCTAATTCACATGAATGTACAGAAATGCCCAACTTTAGTATTTTACCTTCCACACCTTGTATTTACAGTTTATGAATGTATTTTGTTGTATGTTGTAAATTGAACTTGTTTTAGACTCACTGTCTTCCTTTTCGTGACAGTGTGTGCTGAGCCCTCGCGGCTACTCAGCGTTGTGCAACACATACTGACCACCCTCTTCAAACTTGGTCTTTCAAGCTACCCTCTTTCCCTGGGCCGCCTATCGAGCCTTTAAACCAGATTGTACTGGCTTACCTTCCGAACGCATTCTTACATTTCATTTTATTCGGGTGTGTGTGCGTGTGCGACCTTCATTTATTGCACTTCTATTCCATGTATGGCACACTGTTGCGCACATATTCTTTTGTGTGGCGCACAGATTACGCATACAAATGAGAAATGTATTTATTTGTCTGATAAAAATATATTTATCTTTGAATTCACGATTTCCAGTCTAGAGGGACAGAACTCAGATTTGGCGATGTGTATTCATTTTGTGAGTTATCCGTTCTTGTATCTTTGCTGAATATCGAATAGCGTAGAAATCTAGGTCTGCAGCGATCTATTCTTTGTTTGGTTAGAAATAGATTGTTCTTGCTTCAGAATATCTATGACACGAATCTATGTGTAGTTCTTGTCTAGGTAGGACGAGTATGTCTTTTATCTTAATATCTTTGTATGTCTAAGTCGAACTATATCTTTGGTGTCGAACTTGGGGTCATAGGTTGTTCGACGGATGTGTCGCTAAGAAGGGAGGTGAGAAGGTGCCGCCCTGTTGGACCTAGATGAAGGCGGTCTGAAGATTTGTCTTGAGCTCTGTGGTTCCTTTTGGGGAAAGGAGATTGTTTATCTCTATGATTGAATTATCAGAGATTCTTCCCCAGTGTTGATTCTTGACGCCAAGAAATGGCGTGCGTTATTCGCGTTATTCGCTGTTGTGTTTTTCCTGAGAAATAAGGTAAAACAGACATATTGAACCTTTCGTCATATTCAGCTAGGTCGACATGCTATCGTCTGCACAGGCGTTTGATTAGCGATGTTAAGACGACATATTTGCTTGCAGTTATATATATATATATATATATATATATATATATATATATATATATATATATATATATATATATATATATATATATATATACATTTTATGTCGCAACATGATTGAACAGGATATGCAGAGTCTAATTTACATATATTTATGAAAGGAACAGAGCCTATGATCATGCTTCGTCATTATCTTTGTTGTGAGCGAAAGTCAAAGATGCAGCCATCTTTGGACTCCAAGTTTCAATCTTATAAAATCATCGATCGAGAACAGGAATGTCCTTAATATCAGACGATGATATCGAGATCTGCATACTATTATATGAAAACTCACTACTGGTTGTTTGACATTGTATTCATAAATTCATTTACTGAATTTTCGGCCTGAAAGACTTAGACGAGGTTCTTACAGGGAACCATGAGTAAACATTGGTTCTTAACTGACGCGATTTGTCAGTAAGGCCTGAGATTATACATATGTGCTGAAATACTGAGTGCTTGTCTACTGACATTACATTGAACTGTTATACAACATGAATGCCCAGGTGATAGTGCATTGCATTGATCAATATTATGATGATTTATGCCAACCTGTCTGATGTTTCCTGTTCCTGTGTCGTCGAAGTGTGTGTCCATTAAATGCAAGAAAACGTAAACAGTAGTTCGTCTTACACTTCATGCCACGAGTGAGTGAGATTGCCCTATTGTCAACTCTCAGAACATTTTCCAGCATTCGCGTACTGTCTGTATCCTCACTCCAAAACAATACACCACTGCTTAGGTCGAGTTGACCTTTTGTTTGTCTTCATGTTTGACAACACCTATCGACACTCTTCGAACACGATCACAACCACCCAAGCAACACTGGTAGACCCTATCAACACTGATCTTTATCAAGTGGAAAAGAGAGTTTATCAACTGGTGGGCCAGCTTTCTGGGTTTGACCTCGCAGAAATTGAGAAGTCAACAGACTACTGAGACCAGACCGTTTCCTGTGGCTGATACGACACACCTGCAGTACTAGTTTGCACTTTGTCACGTGACCTGTCGAGCAAATACTGTAACTAGGTCAGCGCTTGTTGACATTTTTCGCTGTACAGACTGCATTATATAGAACAGTTGGATCAAGTGAATATTTAACTGTGTTGGCAGGAAATGAAGTACTATTGAACTGAGAAGTCTACACATCAACGGTGGAGCTTCTATTGTGATTAATTTTGTAATAGTTAGGCCAAAATTAATTGTTATTAAAGTTGCAGTTTATTGTCATTGGAAACTGTACTATTAAAACTGAGCCTTCTCTGCAACACTCTATCCACAACACATTGCATTATATGATGTATGTATTGATGTTACATGTATTTATATATTTATGTTTACATGTTTATATGTAATATTTGTGTATATTTATGTGGGCGGTTGGTGAGGTGACTAGTATAGGATATACCGAGTCATATTGGTCCTATATTAGTGTTCTATAGGGAGCAATTTTCTTAGTTGGAAATTTGCTGCAACATCTGTTGCTATTTTTTGTTAGCTGTGAAGACTGTGCTTATTGTTGTTTTCGTAATATTTTTTCTGTTCTTCAGTTTTGTTTTGATTTGTTCGTATTTGTAGATCTACCATGTCCTATAATTTAGTTTTATACACCATTTATATTTATACACTGTGGCGTTATTTGTTTTGTTTATCCCTTTGCAGTTGTCATCACAGATTCTGTGATTATTTTTATTGTTTTTCCTATTTGATTTAGTTGATTTCTGCAAATGTTTGCATATTGTCTTTCTTATTTGTACTTTATGTATGTTATTGGTTGACATATACTATAAAATATACTTGATCATACACTACTAGCTGTGTAGTGAACTTATGAGAAATAATCAACTGATGACTAATTGCTGTTACTAAAGGTACACAGTTGATTATACAAGACCTTATTGAAAGGCTTGTTTCCAACAGATATTGGGATTGTGAGCTAATTAATCAAGTTCATTTAGAATTTAATAGATTACATTATTGTTTCAAGTGATTGCTATCATTATTAGACATCATGTCTACATTGGAATACTTTATTGCACAAGGGAGATCCCTTGATAAGTCTGGTAAGGAATTAGAGGAGTTTGCAACTGCTCAATTTGCCATGGTATTAAAGTCAGAAGAAAAGAAGCAAAAAGAGGAAAATAAATGGAAAGCAGAAGTTGAACAAAAGAAGATAGAAGCTGAGGCTGAGAAGAAAAGATTAGACAGAGAAGCTGAGGAGAGAAAAGCTGCTGCTGAGGAGAGAAAAGCTGCTGCTGAGGAGAGAAAGCTTCAAATGGAAGAAAAAAAATTAGAAGCTGAAGAAAAGAGATTAGAAAGAGAGGCTGAACAAAAGAGATTAGAAAGAGCGGCTGATCAAAAAAGATTAGACAGAGAAGCTGAGGAGAGAAAAGCATTGAGAGAACATGAACATCAAAAAGACCTTTTAGCATTTGAGTTAGAAAAATTGAAATTGACAAATATGAGTAATGTTAATCAGTCGAATTGTAATAGTGGTAAACACTTTACTTATAAAGTCAAGGTACCAGCGTTCAATCCTTCCAGTGACGATATAACATTCTGGCTGGACAGATTTGAACGCTCTTGTCGAGCTCATAATGTGGATAAATCACAGTATGCTAATCAGTTGTCAGAAAATTTGAAAGGTGATTCTCTAACTAGTTTAAGTTTGGTTGAAGAGGCTGACAAGGATAATTATGATGTTATTAGAGCAGCTTTATTGAAAAAATACCAGTTAACTGAGGAAGGTTACCGTATTTTGTTTAAGAAAATGGTACCTGAATCAGGGGTAGAATTCTCAGAATTCATTGCAAGGACACGTCTTACATTTAATCGTTGGATTGAATTGTCCAAAACAGAAAAGACATATGAAGCCCTTATGGACTTGTTGCTCAGGGACAAAATTATGTCAAGTGTTAATAAACCATTCCTTGAATTCCTACATGAGCGTAAACCCAAGACACTAAAAGAAATGCAAGAATATTGTGACCAATACGTCACTGCACACCCTGACATAACTCTTAGCAACACTAAGATTAAAGAGAGTATGCCAGTTGCATCAGCAACACCATACAACCTTAATTATTCACACAAATTTCAGGGACCACAAAACAAGTTTGGGAAAAAAGGTAACCATAATAGTTATCAAAACCAATGAAACCAATCATTTCAGGGTTCTTCTGCGAAGAACTGGAGACGAGCTGACAGCTCTCGATACAGAGGTGGTCATAATTATAGAAATTTCCGCAGAGGAAGTCATTATAGGAAATATCCAAGTCATCCATCATGGAGACAACAAGACCATAATTATAGAAATACTCATTATAATGAATATGATAATGGTAACCATGAGAATTATGACTCAAACCAAAATAGGGGTTACAATAGAAGAAATAATAATGATTACAGAGGCAATAATAATCGAGGTAGATCACAATACAAAAAACATAAATCATATTATCATGGAAACTCTGCACAGCAAGAGTCACATGAAGACTATAAACAGACCAAAGATAATAATGATGCTAATAATATGGCGTGTTCCGCTTTTGATTTTGGGAGAGCATCTCAGTGCCCCCAATGCAAAACATTATTTGAACCAACTACGGTGTTTACTTTAAGTTGTGGCCATCCTCTTCCGCTCTTCCTGCGTCAGTCGCGCATGATGGAAGAGGTTCTCTTGTCTTACATAAAGGTTTAGTAAATGACAATCCAGTCTCAGTTCTTTTTTATTCTGGATGCACCACAATTGGTGTTAGGCAGTCGCTTGTAGATCCTTCTCGTGCCACTGGAAAAGTAGTCAAATGTTTAATATTTGGCGGCACCTTAGAGAAATACTCTACTGCTATCATTAGGATTGCTACTCCTTTCTTTACAGGAGATGTACACGCATGTCTTCTGCCGAATCCGATCGCTGATCTTATCATCGGTCGTATTCACGGAGTCAAAGAATGCACTCCGCAACAAATTTCCGTTTGGGAAAAACAAAATATGCAAACTGCTAATGCTGTAGTCACTAGAGCTCAAGCTCTTAATATGCCTCAAACTTCATCTACTGAAGATAATGAAGTGCATAACCAAGATGATCCCTTGGTAATTTTTCGTGACTCGTTTATAAAACAGCAAGAAGATGATCCGACTCTAAAGAAATTCTTCACTCTTGCAACAAAAGGTGATCCGAATAAAGATACAAAGCGTAAATCGTGGATTACAATGAAGAATGGCGTACTTGTACGTATGGTGCAAGACTCCGCTAAGTCAAGTCATTCTCAGATTCTTGTGCCCAAGAATTTGAGAGTTAAAATTTTGCAACACGCACACGACTCTCAGTGTGCTGGACATATGGGTTTTTCCCGTACAAAGTCAAGAGTTCTTGCGGCTTTCTTTTGGCCTTTTGTGAACAAAGACATACGGATTTATTGTCAATCTTGTATAGTATGTCAAGAAGTCAAATCCAAAGGTCCACGCCATGCTGCACATATTCAGGCTGCAGACATTCCTATTCGACCATTTTAGAAAATGGCGATAGACATCATTGGTCCATTTAAGATCAAATCTGCTAGAGGGCATCAGTTTATTTTAACGTGTGTGGACATGTGCACACGTTGGCCAGAGGCTATTCCTCTGAAGAGCATTACTACTGCTGACATTGCAGATGCTCTTTGGCTTATATTTTCTCGTCTGGGATTCCCCGGAGAAATATTATCAGACCATGGCACCCAACTAATATCGGATACCATGTCTCAAGTGATGTCGACTCTGCAGATAGAGAGATCTTTGAGTAGTATCTATCATCCTATGTCCAATGGGATGGTCGAACGGCTAAATAGAACACTCAAAAACTTGCTAGGGAAGATAACTGAGGACCATCCTCAAGACTGGGACAGGGTTTTACCCGCGGCCCTCTTCGCTTACAGAGAGGTCCCCAATGAACATACAGGATTTTCTCCCTTTGAACTTGTCTTTGGCGCGCGACCGCGCGGCCCCATTTCTTTACTTCATGATCTCATAACCGCTGATAATATTACCGATGACACAAAATCCTCTTACGAATATGTCATCGCGCTGAGACAAAAGATTATCGAAGCATGCAAATTGGCAACTTCTTCTTCTGAATTTGCTACGCAGAAAGCAAGACAATTTGCCAATAAGAAAAGAACCTTACGACAACTTTGTCCTGGTGACAAAGCATTTGTTTTACTACCTTGTAGGGAAAACAGACTTCTTATTTCTTGGAAAGGTCCGTACGATATAATCTGGAAAATTTCCGATGTTGACTACATTGTCGATATTGATGGAAAGCATAAAACCTTCCACATCAATATGCTTACGGAATTCCATGAACGTCCGGATTATTTACAGCCTATTTTCCAGGCAACGGACGATTCACCAGTCCAACATGGTCATTACTCATCACTGTCTGTAATACAGGATGAGGAAACAAGTTTTTCGGATGTTAATCTTCCGCTTCCGATGATTCCACTTCATTCTAGTGAATCATGGAAAAACGTTACTGTTTCTCTGGATTTGTCTTTAGGAGAACAGCGACAAGTTTCGGCTATGTTACGAACATTTCAGGATGTCCTTACTGACATCCCTGGACAAACTCATGTCATTGAACATGACATTATTCTAACTGACCATAATCCTATTAGGGTCAGACCTTATCCTATCCCTATACATTTTCAAGCACAGGTTGAGAAGGAGTTGGATGAGATGATAGATTTAAAAATAATTGAACCATCCACTTCTGCATATTCTTCGCCGATGGTTATTGTTTGGAAAAAGACAATAACATACGTCTTTGCGTTGACTATCGCAAATTGAATCAAGTTACGAAGTTCGATGCTGAACCTATGCCTTTACTAGAAGAGCCACTTACTAGGCTTTCTAAATCTCATTTTTTCACTAAACTAGATTTGTCTAAAGGATATTGGCAAGTTCCTTTATCTGAACGCGCCAAACCTTTTACGGCTTTTTCTACACCTAGAGGCCGTTTTCAATGGAATTTCATGCCTTTCGGCCTTATGAACGCTCCAGCTACATTCGTACGCATGATGCGTCGAATTTTATCTTATCGGTCAGATGTCATCGCGTATCTAGACGACATCTGTCTTTTCAGCGATACTTGGGAAGATCACTATTCAGGGCTAGTTGAATTACTGTCTACTCTACGCGAGTATAACCTGTCAGCGAAACCCTCTAGAGCCTGCATTGGTTTTAGCGAAATTTCTTTCTTAGGGCATCGAGTGGGTCATGGTTTCCTAAAGACAGAGGACCATAATATCACTAAGATACTTAACATCTCTATTCCTAAGACTAAAAAGCAAGTGCGAAGTCTCTTAGGTCTTATTCAATTTTATGGAAGATTCATTCCGAATCTATCCTCTATTATGGCACCTCTTTCTACACTACTAAAAAAAGAGTCGCCTAATATAGTCCACTGGTCACAGGAATGCCAATCCTCTTTGGATAAGATCAAAACTTTGTTTTCATCACCACCTATTTTAGTGTTACCTACTACAGATAAGACATTTGTTCTTCGTAGTGACGCTTCATCCACTGGGATTGGAGCGGCACTAATGCAAGAGTACTCTGGAACTCTGCATCCAGTAATGTATATCTCTAGAAAACTTAATGCTGCAGAAAGGAATTACTCGGTTTTAGACCGTGAACTATTGGCTATGGTTTGGTCAATTCTCAAACTACAAAGATTCTTTTAGGCGCACATTTCATAGTAGAAACCGATCAGAAAGCTCTTACGGCTATACAGAGTAAAAATTTAAAGAGCTCGAGGTCTACTCGATATGCAATTGCTCTTCAACCTTTTCATTTTTCGGTACGAGCTATCCGTGGATCAGATAATGTGATGGCAGACATTCTGTCTAGATGCCCTCATGATTCCACTTAACTGTTGAGTCTTGGACTTCTTAACACTTCCAACTCGACAACATATTTTTTTCTTTTCTATATCAAGATAGATACACATTGTGATTTGTAATATAGTGATTGTATCACTACTATCACTAAGTTCATTGATATATATATTCACCGGTACTCGTTGATGATTTTTCTTTTTTGTAAATCATGTACTTATAATGCTTAAATATGAAATTGTTATAAGCATTGTGTCATTGCAAGTATAGTAGAATGCGTTGGTGACACCTCCTTGGAAACATTTATGCTTAAGAGAAATGCTTTCTCTGAGAGGTTGAGATGTATTCTCACCAGTCGATCTTTATTTCGACTTTGCCTTAATTTGGCTTATAAATTCCAGATGTTTCTCATCTGCGCAGTATTTGTGCGTTGTGAGCCTATTGTATGTTGCTCTCAGATGGAAAAAAAAAATGATTTTCATTTTTTTTCCCGGGGGGTGTGGTAATCTGTTGCGCACATATTCTTTTGTGTGGCGCACAGATTACGCATACAAATGAAAAATGTATTTATTTGTCTGATAAAAATATATTTATCTTTGAATTTACGATTTCCAGTCTAGAGGGACAGAACTCAGATTTGGCGATGTGTATTCATTTTGTGAGTTATCCGTTCTTGTATCTTTGCTGAATATCGAATAGCGTAGAAATCTAGGTTTGCAGCGATCTATTCTTTGTTTGGTTAGAAATAGATTGTTCTTGCTTCAGAATATCTATGACCCGAATCTATGTGTAGTTCTTGTCTAGTTAGGACGAGTATGTCTTTTATCTTAATATCTTTATATGTCTAAGTCGAACTATATCTTAATAATTAATAATTGTTCTCCACAGCATTTTGAGTAATATACATTTGGGTTACAGGTTGATTTTGTCGGAATATATGTTAATTATTGAGTTTGTAATACTAAACGCTGGTAAAGTTTGTTATTATCTAGCAATCACAGGGTTGTGAAGAAGTAGGTGTTTGAGCTAAGCTAAGGAGTGGGTTCAGACAATTACGTCCTGTTTATTGCCTCCCTTACCCTAACTGTCTTCAGGGGTGAACTTGGAGTGGACTTAAAAATTAAGGAAATTTTTTTTCTCCAGAAATTTTTGCAATAATTGTTTTGTTTCCACTGTAGCAACTTATTTGGGGTCATAGGTTGTTCGGCGGATGTGTCGCTAAGAAGGGAGGTGAGAAGGTGCCGCCCTGTTGGACCTAGATGAAGGCGGTCTGAAGATTTGTCTTGAGCTCTGTGGTTCCTTTTGGGGAAAGGAGATTGTTTATCTCTATGATTGAATTATCAGAGATTCTTCCCCAGTGTTGATTCTTGACGCCAAGAAATGGCGTGCGTTATTCGCGTTATTCGCTGTTGTGTTTTTCCTGAGAAATAAGGTAAAACAGACATATTGAACCTTTCGTCATATTCAGCTAGGTCGACATGCTATCGTCTGCACAGGCGTTTGATTAGCGATGTTAAGACGACATATTTGCTTGCAGTTATATATATATATATATATATATATATATATACATTTTATGTCGCAACATGATTGAACAGGATATGCAGAGTCTAATTTACATATATTTATGAAAGGAACAGAGCCTATGATCATGCTTCGTCATTATCTTTGTTGTGAGCGAAAGTCAAAGATGGAGCCATCTTTGGACTCCAAGTTTCAATCTTATAAAATCATCAATCGAGAACAGGAATGTCCTTAATATCAGACGATGATATCGAGATCTGCATACTATTATATGAAAACCCACTACTGGTGGTTTGACATTGTATTCATAAATTCATTTACTGAATTTTCGGCCTGAAAGACTTAGACGAGGTTCTTACAGGGAACCATGAGTAAACATTGGTTTTTAACTGACGCGATTTGTCAGTAAGGCCTGAGATTATACATATGTGCTGAAATACTGAGTGCTTGTCTACTGACATTACATTGAACTGTTATACAACATGAATGCCCAGGTGATAGTGCATTGCATTGATCAATATTATGATGATTTATGCCAACCTGTCTGATGTTTCCTGTTCCTGTGTCGTCGAAGTGTGTGTCCATTAAATGCAAGAAAACGTAAACAGTAGTTCGTCTTACACTTCATGCCACGAGTGAGTGAGATTGCCCTATTGTCAACTCTCAGAACATTTTCCAGCATTCGCGTACTGTCTGTATCCTCACTCCAAAACAATACACCACTGCTTAGGTCGAGTTGACCTTTTGTTTGTCTTCGTGTTTGACAACACCTATCGACACTCTTCGAACACGATCACAACCACCCAAGCAACACTGGTAGACCCTATCAACACTGATCTTTATCAAGTGGAAAAGAGAGTTTATCACACACTAAGAAGCATTTCCTGATATAAGTACATAAAAAAATGTAATGAATATGAGTTTTTTTTTTATTTTTTAAACATGTATGTACCGGTATATGGTTATACACACATTCACCAAAATACACACCTTGTTTCTTTTCCTTCTCACCTTTGTTTTTCTAGGGTATTATACACAACCTTGTCTAAAACATATAAACTCATTCTCTTGGGTATGCAGGTGTACAAAAGTACTTCCGTCAACAGAGGAGTCTTTATATTGAAATGTAACCCTTTTATCACGTTTTCTTTATTGTAAAATGCACATGATTTGTAAATTGAAAAATTATCCATGTACTTTCCATGTATTTCACTTTGTAAAATGTACACTGATTTATAAATTGAAATGAAAGCAAATAAAGTTCACTTTAAAAAAAAAATCTATAGAACAAATAGTCCATTTAGTAAATTATTTACATTTCTTAAACCATTTTCTCATTCACTGTTATTTTATCAACACCACATTACTGTTCATCTGAACTAAACCCAGCACGAATAATGCTGTGAAGACTCCACGGTGACAGATTCATGAACCACCACTGCACAGGCTGGTGATTGCTTTATTGAGAGTTTCGTAAAGAGAACTAAAAGCGTAAAGTAGTTCCAGGTTCCCTATGGAGCAGGAAGGGAAAGATGAAATGAAATGATGTACATTCTAAGAATAATACTTACATTTTCAAAGCAGTGTAAATGTCCCTATAAACCTATTCACTTCAAAATTAATGTAAGTTTTCAAGCTTTAAACCAGTGTAAATGCCTATGTGAAAATATTCAATTCTAAATTAATCGAAGTTTCAAACTTTTCAACAAGTGTAAATATAAAGGAAACATAAATGAATTTATATTGTGAAGACTTTTCAAACAGTGGAGATGTAAATGTAAAACATATTATATCTGTACATTTAACCTTTTCATTTAAATGTAATATAAAGCTAAAGCTATTCAGTTTAAATGTAAAGGGAGTTTTATCACGAGGTTTAATTCTCATCGAGGGTAAATTCTGATATGGGATGGTAGAATAGAAGAAGGTGGGGGGGGGGGAGGGAGGGGAGCACATAACTGTGTCGGAAAACGCCATTCTCAGAAGAGCGTTTCGTTTCTATTTCTATTACCAGTTATTGGTGGTACCAGCAGAAAGTACTATCTCTGGAACCAAGTGAAGGTAGAAGTGGACTGACGTTGTGAGAGACGCCATCATAAGAGGGTCTTATAGACAGACGCAGAACCAACTTGGCCGTTACTCCTTGACGTTCTGGGAACGTGCGGCGCCTGAACTTTGACCAGAGACGAGCGAGAGCAGAGTGAAAGAAACTAACCCAGCGGGAGAAGAAACTACCATTGGCAGCTAAGTGAAAATATCCGCTGCCAAAAGTGACCTCCTTTATTCAGTTAAATCCCATTCAAGTGATGAAATCCTTTTCATAACTATTCAAATTATTTCTTTTAAACTGTTAAACTTAAAGTGATTATTAAATTTTGTTATTTGTAATGTTACAAATTTAACTTCGATTCAATCCTTTTAAATGTACTACATGTTTGTCTCAGTCAAAGTTACTAAACACACACTCTAAACAGAGCTATATATACATTATAATAATAATTCCACTGATTAAATCAGGGGTGGGGGCTTAACGAGCTAGAATAAACCATTGCTTAAATTCTTCGTAAAAGTGTATGCAGATTACAGAATTAACGTGCTCAGCGACAGCCAGCATTGTTTTCGCTTATCTGAATATCTTGTGAAGACTCCCATGTGATAGAAGCTTTACTGCTCTTCTATCTACATTTCTGCCAAGAGTAATCTTGTGTAAAGATAGACTCCATTGAAGCCTATAATAGATACTCTTGAGTTCTGGCCACTGTTGGACCACTACTGCAAAGCAAGGGAGGCAATGCGGTCACAGAAACCGAAAAATGAAAGGCATATTTCTAAAGCTCTAACGGAGCAACCCTTCCGCCCACCTCACATGGATTTGTTATGCATCTTGGCGGTATTCTTGCCAAGTTCAGCTGGTACACTGTCTTATTCTCTGTTACCAATTGCCAGATAGGACCTCCACAGCTTCGGATAGCTTAGGGCCTCACCACGTCTAAATATGCTCTGACTGTAGGTTAACATTAGTATGGAGAAGTAATGTACTTAGCATTCTGATACATAAAAGAGGACACGGTCCGTATTTTTTTAGTGTTGTGCACCGATTTGCACCCAAACTGAAACGTAAGTACTATGGTTGTTATGTGAAGTGTTAAGTACGTCTTAGGGAGACACTTGGAGTCAGTGCCTTCCTGTGGCAGTGAACGGACGTGTTCTGTACAGGTGAGTGAAATAGTGTAGATCAGGGTTTCTTAACATGAGGTCCATGAACCACTAGGGGACCGTGAATGGATTCTAAAAATTTAAAATGTAATGTTTTTAATTATATATTAATGAACATTCCTTATCCAAGAAGAGGTCCATAGTCTTCATCGGACAAAGGAGTCCATAACCTTCATCGGACAATCAAAGAGGTCCATAGCCTTCATCGGACAATTAGAGGGGTCCATAGCCTTCATCGGACGATTAGAGGGGTCCATAGCCTTCATCGGCCAATTAGAGGTGTCCATAGCCTTCATCGGACAATTAGAGGGGTCAATAGCCTTCATCGGACAACCAAGAGGTCCATAGCCTTCATCGGACAATTAGAGGGGTCCATAGCCTTCATCGGACAATCAAAGAGGTCCATAGCCTTCATCGGACAATCAAAGAGGTCCATAGCCTTCATCGGACAATCAAAGAGGTCCATAGCCTTCATTGGACAATTAGAGGGGTCCATAGCCTTCATCGGACAATCTAAGGGGTCCATAGCCTTCATCGGACAATCAAAGAGGTCCATAGCCTTCATCAGACAATCAAAGAGGTCCATAGCCTTCATCGGACAATTAGAGGGGTCCATAGCCTTCATCGGACAATCAAAGAGGTCCATAGCCTTCATCAGACAATCAAAGAGGTCCATAGCCTTCATCGGACAATTAGAGGGGTCCATAGCCTTCATCGGACAATCAAAGAGGTCCATAGCCTTCATCAGACAATCAAAGAGGTCCATAGCCTTCATCGGACAATTAGAGGGGTCCATAGCCTTCATCAGACAATCAAAGAGGTCCATAGCCTTCATCGGACAATCAAATAGGTCCATAGCCTTCATCGGACAATCAAAGAGGTCCATAGCCACATCGGATAATCAAAGGAGTCCATAGCCTTCGTCGGACAATCAAAGGGGTCCTTAGTTTTCACCGGACAGTCAAAGGGGTCAACGGCACACGAAAGGTAAAGAAACCCTGGTTTAGACGGATAATGCTTGTCTGTATGGGTATTATGATCGTGCGCGTCTCTGCACTAATTGTGAAAATGGTGATCAAAATATAATATGGAACCGTTCAAATAATTTACATTCCTACGCTGGCCTGCAACATGAGTGCAGACATAGTTGAGATTACTATTGTCGTGAGATATTGAACTGATGAACGTTTCTGTTGCACACGAAGCTTGGCTGACGGATTATATATACAGTGTGATGGAAACGTTCACTTCCTATCTTTAAATTGTTATGTCTTTACTGTTATCCAACTAATTTTTTTGAAACAGATGTCAAAGACAATTAATCGTTGTTTTATAACATAAAATGCAATGTCTAATTAACATTAGAACTTAACATGAGATCCTCTTTGTTTAGCAAATGATTTATTAGAGGGCAGCAGATGTCGCTGTATAACGTCAGTGTATTGGTTATTTCAGGTGTTATTTTGTTTATAACATTAACAAAAATTATTTGTCAAATTGCAGTTATAACTTCTTGTTTTAGCATTTGTTTCGTGTATATCTAATAGACACAAGTGAGGATATTAAAGTTAAAAATAGGAAGTGATTTTTAAATCACCCAATAGATAGTCAAAAATAGCCTATCAGTTGTTTGACATGTAATGAGATTCATTAGTGTGAGCGTGTTTTGCCAAGGAGATGTTTAGATATACGTGGATTGCCAGAACTCCTTGTTGCTGTGCAAGTATTTAACCGTCTCGTTTCTTGAGACGTTATCTGACATTAAAATCTGCCAGTATTATTCGTTACACAAATGACTACCTCTGGACTAACAAACCTTGTTGATCGACCAGTTGGAAAGGTTTTCAACAATTAGTCTTTAATTGTAACTCCAAATATGTTAGCTGAACACTGCATAGACTTAGACGCTCCTTATTAGTTAAAACACTATTTTTCCCATATGAATCAACAATGGCAAAGCCAACTGACGTCAGCTCCGGCCCAGAGTTTAAATTTAAAAGTTTAAAAAATGATGGCCCTATGAACATAAAAACTACCTCCTGTCAAGTTGGGTGCTTGCATTTTTTTTTAAAATCCTCCTACAAATATTTGTGAGCTCTTGTCATCGTAACCTAGGTATGACTTTCCAAATTACAATGTTTATAATCACTAGATAATCCGTCACTTTCTGCGTATTCCGATACCTCGTCGACATTATATCTATAACAGATGTGTCATTTAGTGGAAACTACAGTTAAAACTCTTTGATATGTCAAATCATTCATGTATCTTGGCAGCAATGTAGACAAGAGAAAGACAGTGATATCAATATAAGAATATAGTACAAAAGGCAAGTTAAGATTTTATTATATGGAGATCATAAGAAATCATGTCCAACATTTGAAAAAAGTCAGAATCTTGAACTCAAATATCAAGTCAGTCCTATCGTATGGCTCTGAAACATGGATCCCGTTACACGCCCATTGAGGCATTTTGGGAATATGGTGTTAGGCCCATATTTTCTTGATCATCGGCACACTAGGGGTGATATGGTCAGCATCACGCCTGCCGACTTAACCTTCCCAGAAGTTGTTGTGGTACCCAGTTGGGGCTGGGTCGACCCCAGGAGCCGTTTGCGGCCTAAAACAACCCCACCTCATCTGGGGATCGAACCATAGACCACTGAGCTAGGAAGCCAGTGCACTAACCACTATGCTACCGCGGCTCCCTCTGAAACATGGAGTAAAGCAAAAACAACAACAGAGAAGTTAGACTTTCATAAATGGGTGCTTGCTTCGAATAGAAAGATTGAAGTGGTATGACAAGATCACTAATGTAGAACTAATGACAAGAACCAGATAAGTGCCAATGGAACGAGAGATGAGAAGAAGATGCTGGTGATGGACATGGTGCACATTTAGGAAACCTTTCAATAGCATTGCAAGACAACCCTTATTCTTGATTCCGCAGTGTAAGACAAATTTAGGGAGATCAAACAAAAAAACCCACATTGATAAGGGAATTCGATTTTGACATAAAGGGGATAAAGAAGACATAGACAGGCCTTGAACGGATGACACAGGACAATGTAGTTTGGCTTGTTCATTGAAGGTTTGTGCTCTATGGCGACCTGAAGCTTAATGAATGAATCAATTGGAAAATAAAATATAGCATCAAATTTTAAGGAACAGTTTATACGGATCAAATCATTAATCAAATACCAAAAACTCGTTAATGTTTGAACGTACATGTATGCCCTAAAATAAACAGCGGACCTGGCGTGTAGGCTGAAGCTGGCGTGCATCGTAAAAAACGTGACAAAAAACATACAAAAACAAACTATCAGAAGAATAAAGATAATATTTTATCAACAAACAAGACTTTCACGGTAAAACAATACACAAAAACTGAGAGATAATTTTGTTGTTGTTGTTATTTTGTAAAAAGGAGAAAATATTGTCCATCATTGCTATTCTGAACTGATACTATGATCAGCCGAAATAGTTCTACCAAAAGATTCAGTAGATTCAGTCGTAACTACAAAGTTAGTGTGTGTGTCTGTCAAAACTGAAGGATCTTCTTCTACAATGGTACTTAAAGAAGGATCAAAGTTAGAGTAACGACGCACTAAAGTATGTCGTACTGGGCTAAAAGAAACACCAAAATTAGCATGATGAACAATTGTATCATTATTTCTGTAAAATTGCACAAAATTAGCAGAATGTATGACGTTTGCAGTATCCACCTGGTGAAAAGATTTTGGCATAGTCCCTAAGGTGGACGTAGTAAGGTGATGTTGCTGTTCCCAAGCAGCAATTTGTTCTGGTGTACACACCTTCACACCATGTATCTGTCCGACAGTAAGGTCGGCGATAGGTGCTCTGAGCAAACATGCGTGTATATAACCAGTAAAAAATTGTGTGGCAATGTGGACTATGGCAGTCGGAAAAATCTCAACTGCCCCACCGAATGTCACACATTTACCCATATTACCTGTAGCGAAAGATGGATGGACTAGAGACTGTCTAATTCCAACAGTTGTGCATCCCGAATCAAAGAGAACTGAGACTGGATTATTATTCACAAATCCTTTATGTAAAGTAAGAGACCATCTTCCGTCATGCACCGCTAAGGCAGGAAGAGCGGGTAGAGGATGACCGCAACTCAAGGTAGTCAGAGCTGTAGGTTGGAACATACTGGTGTTGCTGTCATTTTCGACGGAGTCATATGTCAAGTTATTTGCTTATGTTTTTTCATAAGAATAATTGTGTCTTTACCTTGCGATGTCAGGTTGATTAGGGGTTGTCTTCCCTGTTCGTTCATCCTTTGGGATTTGACCTGTATGAAGATAGGGTCAAAGGTAAACAGTTCGGGTGTGTGCCCATGCACGGGTTTTAAGCGCCAAGTTGAGTTACTTCCGTCAAGCCGGGATGTAAGCTGGCTTCTGAGGGACGAAGGTCCATTGTGTTTTCGGGGAAAATCTTCGAAGTGTCTGCGTTGGCAGGTCTCCCCAGTGAATCTCTGTGCGTCGGAATGACGACAGAGTTCCTTATTATGTTCTGAGGATTCGGTTCCAGGTAATACCGACTTTTTCCATTATTACGCTTTCGGTGGCAGAACATGTTAGAAGATTACCTAGTCTGTGAACTACAGCTCACCGGTCCTACATTTCAGAACTTATATTTGTGTGCTCAAGGTAGCCATCCAAGACTATTAGTCTTTATATTATCCAGAAGTCCAGTGACGAAGATATATTGTGGGAACCGCAGATTGGCGGTATTTATGTCTACATAAGCATTACTGCAGGGTTGATGTTAACCTGCTCAGAAAAAGTACACAGATGACGTCATAACGAGGCCTGTGTTAAGGCTAATATATTACAGCCTGATAAAGTGCAATTGGCGGGGAATGCCAAGTTGTACCTGTATGTCAAAGTGATTAAGGTATCTGACGCGTTTAGTCAGAGATACCAAAGCGGCATTACGAACTGTCATCGAAGATCATTATTATTGACCATGTACGAATATTGGAATGTTTACCAGCCCTTTTTGAATGCCTGATGTATACCTAACGATTTCCGGTCAGCATGACCTAGTTTACACTGACTGTTCCTGTTGATGCTATGTGTGTTATCGTCAATAAATGTTTTGAAACGTGCCAGCAGTGTCCAAGCATCTTTGACTACTGCATGTGAGTGTATGGGTTGCATGATACAACAGATACGAGCCTAAACACATTCGCGCCTTCATTCGCACCCACACTCAGTTCATCATACGCCAGCACTACACACCTAACAACATGAATACTGTCTTGGGCCAGTGATCACCTCAACAAGAGAAAAAGACAGTTACACTGGCCACCACTGATAAAAGTAAGTCCTGGTCATCACTGATAAATCTGGAACTGTTGAGTGGTGTTGAAGGGTGAGAGACCTCCGGGCAACGCCGGGTACTTACAGCTAATAAATGTTCTGTTATGGTAGGTGCGCTGATGAAGGCAAATCAGCATTCGTCGGGCTTACAGGTGGCCGACCAAGTGTGTGGGTGTATAAACATCAGTGAACGCGAATGCATGTAGTTCTAACAAAAGTCAACAATAGTCACACACACGCACAAACGCACATGTAGGAGTCAGGAAAAGGTTATAACTCCTAATCGTTCTACACTGTTATTGGGGGGAAACGGAGAAAAGTCACGTTTACCAAGTTGACATAAGGTAAGGAACTCGACAGAAGGGACCTTGGATATGTTACGCCACAGTCATTTATTGGTCGCTTTTGCGATACCAAGCCTTTGATTTGAATTCAGCTGCAGAACGCAGATGTTTGGAATATTACAAAAATTAAAAAGTAACTTTTTCGTAATATTAATGTTAGGAATATAAAAATTAGCTGGCCGGATGGCCCATTCTGAGCAGTGAACTAATATGTTCTTAATTTTACAGACGGATAGATAATATTGAAGATAATGACAAAAGACAGTGTTGTTCACATCAGCGACAAACTGTATGGAATAAAAAGTGTCGCTATTTGCACAAAAAAACACGACCTCGAGACGCAGGTGTTCAAATCTACTTAGTAGGGAAGCGAAGGGACATTGGTGGGAGCTGTGTCTAAATATAACTTTTAACGACAAAATTTTGGAGGGGAGAGAAAGGTTGGTTCAAAAATCAAGTACGTTTTTGAAAAAAAAAAAAACAAGTAGAGACGGACAGACTAACAGATAAACATCCATACTTGACTGAAGCATGACTGAAATGACTTTAGGGTAGGAAATTTGAATTTGAAATAAACCTAGGCAGTGATTGGCCACAGACAAACATTTTATCGGCGCTCAGACGAGAAGTGGGGCCATTCCTCAATAGTTGTTCGATGATAGACACAGTATTTTAAAGTGTGGTGATTTCCCAATGAGAGAAAGTGAAATAAGTTCAGGGACGCCATACTATAGCCAGCAGCTCAGCTGAGTTTTGCTAGCATTTCTGTGTTCTTTATTCATAATCTGGTAAGATTGAAATTATTTCTTTGTATATTTTGAATATTGTTTAATGTTCGAGTGATTTGATACTGCCATATCATAATCTAGCCTTACAAACAAGTAGGGATTTGCTCTAGACCCCCCGCCCAAGTCAGGGTCTAGGGACCAACAATATACATAAACTCCAGTAAGGGTTAGGAAAGACAGATCAAGTGTTGAGAATAATGAAACATATTACCTATCCACTTTTAGGGAAGGAAACTAATAAATATTTTTTCAGAATCTATAGTCTGGGAGGACCTATCTGATGTAAAACCACCATGGTAAATGTGCTGTTTGGTCAGAGAGATCTGACCTGTCTGTATGATGTGGTTGTTGTGTCCGTGTTGTGTCCAGACGTGGGTAGAGAATAGAATTTTGACACATAGCCAATACTTTGATTGCAGAGCTGTGAGTTTCAGCTGTCAACAAGGCGGTGTCCATTCAGTTGATGATTTTACTCGAGTGTATCTGTGCAGTACGTTGTGACAGAGACCACTATTATTGCCCGCCAGCACGGAGAGGTGGGACCACCAGATTTCAGCACCAGAGCTACATATGCAAGATGAGTGAGCCTCTGGTCTGCTGGAAGTTCACCAACGCCTTTTAGTTACTAATACCCCATAAAATTCCTGCAATTTACTGGACACTGTGTAGTCAATATAGACAGGTGTGATGAGGCCACCCCAACAGCACAAGCATTAACTATCCTCCCAAGTAGATGACTACTAGAACATTTTAATAAAACTAACTAGTCTAGTACTTAAATATGTACACTCTTGCATTTATTATGTAACATTCCATGCATATCTTTCATAAATTTTAAATCCTTTTTTTTTTAAAAAAAAAAAGTTCTGGTCAACATAAAACTTGATCCAGAACAAATAAATGTAATATAATTCTATCAAAAATTTTACACTCTTGAGTTAGTTCAGTGTATTATAATATTTGTTAAATATTATTAGTCTGCTTAAATATTTGTGGGTGTATCTATAACTATCACACCACATTACACATCATTACCCTAGACATTTTACATAGCTACATTCATTAAGAAAAAAAATTGAGTGTGAGGTCGTAGTGGTAGCAAGAAAGGCCTTCTGACAATTCACAACTACATTTTATCTCAGGAGCCTTCACAGCTGGCCTCATACATTACATTTAGTAATATCACCATCATACAATACCATCAAACCCACTACATACATTGGGGTCTTGTCCAGGGATAATTAGCCCAACAGTAATATTAGGATCTCCTGGTTGGAGAAATAAAATTAGGGGAAAAAAAATTGTGAAATTCCCTTTAAAATTAAAAGTGTCCCTGCAGATAAAAAATGGTGAATCTTCACAGCCAGTGATAATTAATTAGTTAACTGGTTAGTTAGAATTAGTTAGACTATAGTCATAAGAGGTATTTAGTGTATTTACTGGTTAGAGATTTAGCTTGTATATTATTATATTGTCTGAAAAGTATGGCGGAGCTAGCAAAATTCCGATCAGCTGCTGTGCTGACCGCAAAGGAGATGGGAATGGATGGTCAAATTTTAATTCAATATGTAACGGCTGAATGTGATAAATATATTGAAAGGGAAGATAGAAAGGTAGCTGAAGAGAAGAGGTTACAAATTGAGGCTGATAGAGAAATTAAGAGGCTGCAGATTGAGGCAGAAGAAAAACGACAGCAAAGGGAGGCAGAAGAAAAACGACAGCAAAGGGAGGCAGAAGAAAAACGACAGCAAAGGGAGGCAGAAGAAAAAAGGTTGACTGCCGAAAGGGAGGCAGAAGAAAAAAAGTTGACTGCCGAAAGGGAGGCAGAAGATAGAAGGTTGCAAAGGGAGCACGAATTACGACTAAGGGAGCTGGAATTACAAGGCCCGGCTCCTGAAAATGGTGCCAGCCCTTTTGCCTCAGATGCTACGCCCAGTCTGGGAGCCTCAAACTCAGCTATGGGGTTTCATTTAGACCATTTTGTTGAAAAAGACGATGACATAGAGGGGTACCTAGGACGTTTTGAGTTATTAGCTACTACATATGGGTTAGAGAGAGAGAGGTGGAGTTTAAAGCTATCACAGGGATTGAGAGGTACTTCTTATGAAGTATTTGCCAAAATGAACAGGGAAGACCAAGACAATTATGACATGTTAAAGCAGGCTTTGTTATTAAGGTACGAGAAGAATGGTGAATTTTATCGTAAGAAATTTAGAAATGCCAAACTGTTGTCTGGGGAGACATACCACCAATTCTCTGCTAGACTAGAAACCTATTTGGAGAAATGGACGGCTCTGGGGAAGACCCAAGATCTTAAAGAAATGATCATGATTGAGCAATTGAGAGAGTCCATGGCTCCAGACATGAGAAAATTTCTCATGGAACAAGGTGCAGAGAAGTTGGGGGAAATTTTAAATGTTGCTGAGAGGTATCAGGCAGCTCAGGCAGAGGTAAGTGGTGCTAAAAAGAAGCACATAGACAATTTTAAAGCTCCACAGCAATTTAATAAATTTGATAATAGAGAGCAGGGAAATAAAGGTAGGACAAACTTTGAGCGGCCAAGAAATGACTATCGCGACAGAAACTCACAGTTCAATGACCAAAAGTTCAATGAAAGAAAACCGTTGAACCAAGGAAAAAGATGGTGTAAATGGTGCAAGAAGGATAACCATAACACCGAATTTTGTAGAAGGAAACCTTCAAACATTGCTGCAATGAAGTCGGGGACGCGAAGATTAAAGGTTAATCCTAATGGACAACAGGAACCTTATCACCCCCGAGTTTGTGGGGATGTTATTTGTAATGGGGTCACCATAAGGTGCCTTTATGATACAGGTTTGGATTATGATTCAGTTGTGAAGTCTAGCCTAGTGGACCCAAGTCAGTATACCACAGAAACAGTGGAAATACAAGGGGCGACTAAGGACATACCACTCATGACACTTCCCATCGCAAGGATAACGGTGAAAACTCGCTATGTGGAGGGAGAAATCAGAGCAGCAGTGATAGATGAACCAATCTACCCTCTGATATTGGGGTGTAGATACGTCTTCTTGGGGAATCCCGAGAAACCTGTGATCATGGCGACAGTGCAGACCAGGTCACAGAAGAAGGAGGAAGAAGGTGAACCTATAAATGCTCATCCAGAGGAGATGAGGAAGGCGCAGGCTGAGGATAGGACACTCAAGCCCTGTTTTAAAAAATTGCCCAAATGCCACACACCACCGAGCAAGGGGGAATATTTCATGAAGAACAAACTCTTATACAGGAAGGCCGGAACTGGAACAAATGGTCACAACCAGCTGGTTCTTCCCACTTCATATAGAGATAAAGTGATGGAACTCGGGCATGCGATTCCCTTCAGTGGTCACATGGGGATCAGCGCCACAGGACAGCGTATAGCTTGTCATTACTTCTGGCCAGGGATAACGGAGGATATAAAAAGATATGTCAAATCCTGCCCAGAATGTCAAAGGGTAGCTCCAAAGCACTGGACTGCTCCTGCAACTCTAGGGGAAATGCCCATAGTGGGAACACCTTTTGAGAGGGTTGCAGTGGATATTGTAGGACCTCTCACTCGGACCAAGAGGAGGAACAGTTACATCCTTACTCTGGTGGACACTTGTTCTATGTGGGGAGAGGCGGTAGCCCTGCCATCAATTGATTCAAAACATGTAGCAGAGGCACTACTTACAATATTTACCCGATTAGGATTCCCGCATCAAATCTTGACGGATAATGGTTCTCAGTTCAAGGGGAAACTAACGGAAGAAGTTTTTAAGCTATTTCAAGCCAGACACTTTCATTGTAGTCCGTACCATCCACAAGGGAACGGCCAGGTAGAGAGGTTCAACGGGACTCTCATTTCTATCCTGAGAAAGCTGGCACACGAAAAACCGGATCTGTGGGATCAATTCCTGCCCGCCGCATTGTTTGCGTACCGGGAGGTACCACATAGTTCAACCGGGATGGCTCCCGCAACTCTGCTATTTGGGAGGCCAATAAAAGGTCCATTAGAAGCTCTATTAAGGACCTGGACAGATGAGAAGGCGGAAGAGACTGTTACCTCATCGTATCAATACGTGAACGAACTGACCACTCGTTTGAAAGCTGGATGGAAACTGGCAAATGATAATTTGAAGCAAGCCAGGAAGAAACATGCAGCATATTTTAATAGGAAGGCAAAGGACAGGGAACTGGCAGTCGGAGAGAAGGTGCTGCTTCTACTACCCGGAAGCCAGAATAAATTACAAATTGGTTGGCAAGGTCCATATACGGTTCTAGAGAAGGTGTCTAGAACAAACTATAAAATTGACAAAAAGGGGAAGGAGAAAGTTTATCATGTAAACTTGTTAAAGAAGTATCTGGACAGACCACTCCAGGAAAGCACCCCCTTATTGACCTTGGCTATTGCAACCCAGATGCAAAAAGAACCACTCACCTCACATGAATACCCATTACATCCTTGTGAAACCGCAGCACAGGTAAAAGTCAGTAAGCACCTGACTAAAAACCAGAGGGAGAGAGTTCAACAGGTTCTGGAGGAACATACAGATGTATTAACAGATAAACCAGGCCATACAAATTTGCTACAGTATGACATGAAACTGGTAGACTCAAACCCAATCTGTATGAGAGCCTATTCTATTCCGTTCGCGAAGGAGAAGGCATTGAAGGAAGAAATAGAGTATTTGTTGAAGGAGGGGATTATTTCGCACAGTGAATCATCTTTTAGTTCTAGTGTCGTTTTGTTGAGAAAACCGTCTGGGGAACACAGACTGTGCATAGATTACAGGAAACTGAATGCTGTCACAGAAGGACAAGTGGATCCATTACCAGACACAAAACAGTTATTTGCCAGACTGAACAAGGCAAAATACTTTTCAAAGGTGGATCTTAGTAAAGGCTATTACCAGATCCCAGTGAAGCCTGAAGTGAGACCTTATTTGGCTTTTAGCACTTCGGATGGACATTATGAATTCAATATGCTACCATTCGGACTGAAAAATGCTCCGAGTGTGTTTTCAAGGATGATGCGCAAATTGTTGGATCCCCTGAATAACCCATGTATCACGAATTTCATGGATGATATTCTCGTCGCCACAGAGACATTTGAAGAACACATTGAAGCTCTGGAGATGTTGTTTGATAGACTTCGGGAGGCGAACTTAACTGCTAGGCCAACAAAATGTTGTATTGGATGCAAAGAGTTGGAATTCTTGGGACACACTGTATATCAGGGTAATATGACCCCTGATCCTAAGAACTTGGAAAAACTGCAGAGAGCACCTAGGCCGCAAACAAAAAAGGACGTGCGATCATTTGTGTCGTTATGCGGATTTTATCAGAAATACATCAAGAATTTTAACGCTATTTGTGCTCCTCTGACTGATCTGACTCGCAAGGGACTTCCAGATAAAATTATTTGGACTGCACAATGTGAACTAGCGTTCCAAGAGTTAAAGGAAAAACTCACTAGCAAGCCTATTCTCAAACTGCCTGATTTGACACAGGACTTTGTCTTAAGAACCGATGCAAGTAATGTAGGACTAGGAGGGGCTTTGTTGCAAAGATCATCTTCACCTGATGGGGAACTGAAACCAGTCGCTTATGCAAGCCGTAAATTGAATAAGGCGGAACAAGGATACTCCACAAGCGAAAAAGAATGTTTAGCGTTAATCTGGGCAATAAAGAAGTTTCAAATCTATCTGTATGGTAGGACTTTTGTGGTGGAGACGGACCATCAGCCTCTCGTATTCTTATCTCAGGCTAAGCATGAAAACGCAAGATTGCTGAGGTGGTCTTTATTGCTTCAACCTTATCAGTTCAGTATCCAATATATCCCAGGCAAATTGAATGTCGGTGCAGATTTCCTCAGTCGGCACCCCTGTGATCAAAATTAGAGTAGTGGCAGACGTGAGGAGTAATTTTACCTATGTGTATCGCTGGTTTTGGAACTTGCCATAGGCATGTTTTCAAGTGGGGAGATGTGTAGTGAAATTGACAGAGATACAACGGTAAAATACCTCCAAAGATAACATGTAAGGATAAAAAACATAATGCGTAGGCTGCTGATAGTACATGATCGCCCAGACCGCGGGTCATCACCCTCCATAAAAATTGACTTGCTAGACAGGAGGGGAACGGCGGATAAAAAGGAAAAAAATATGACTGGAAAGATTGCGTGAGACTAGAAAGGCTAAGGAGACGCAATTGGGGGGGAAACGGAGAAAAGTCACGTTTACCAAGTTGACATAAGGTAAGGAACTCGACAGAAGGGACCTTGGATATGTTACGCCACAGTCATTTATTGGTCGCTTTTGCGATACCAAGCCTTTGATTTGAATTCAGCTGCAGAACGCAGATGTTTGGAATATTACAAAAATTAAAAAGTAACTTTTTCGTAATATTAATGTTAGGAATATAAAAATTAGCTGGCCGGATGGCCCATTCTGAGCAGTGAACTAATATGTTCTTAATTTTACAGACGGATAGATAATATTGAAGATAATGACAAAAGACAGTGTTGTTCACATCAGCGACAAACTGTATGGAATAAAAAGTGTCGCTATTTGCACCAAAAAACACGACCTCGAGACGCAGGTGTTCAAATCTACTTAGTAGGGAAGCGAAGGGACATTGGTGGGAGCTGTGTCTAAATATAACTTTTAACGACAAAATTTTGGAGGGGAGAGAAAGGTTGGTTCAAAAATCAAGTACGTTTTTGAAAAAAAAAAAACAAGTAGAGACGGACAGACTAACAGATAAACATCCATACTTGACTGAAGCATGACTGAAATGACTTTAGGGTAGGAAATTTGAATTTGAAATAAACCTAGGCAGTGATTGGCCACAGACAAACATTTTATCGGCGCTCAGACGAGAAGTGGGGCCATTCCTCAATAGTTGTTCGATGATAGACACAGTATTTTAAAGTGTGGTGATTTCCCAATGAAAGAAAGTGAAATAAGTTCAGGGACGCCATACTATAGCCAGCAGCTCAGCTGAGTTTTGCTAGCATTTCTGTGTTCTTTATTCATAATCTGGTAAGATTGAAATTATTTCTTTGTATATTTTGAATATTGTTTAATGTTCGAGTGATTTGATACTGCCATATCATAATCTAGCCTTACAAACAAGTAGGGATTTGCTCTAGACCCCCCGCCCAAGTCAGGGTCTAGGGACCAACAATATACATAAACTCCAGTAAGGGTTAGGAAAGACAGATCAAGTGTTGAGAATAATGAAACATATTACCTATCCACTTTTAGGGACGGAAACTAATAAATATTTTTCAGAATCTATAGTCTGGGAGGACCTATCTGATGTAAAACCACCATGGTAAATGTGCTGTTTGGTCAGAGAGATCTGACCTGTCTGTATGATGTGGTTGTTGTGTCCGTGTTGTGTCCAGACGTGGGTAGAGAATAGAATTTTGACACATAGCCAATACTTTGATTGCAGAGCTGTGAGTTTCAGCTGTCAACAAGGCGGTGTCCATTCAGTTGGTGATTTTACTCGAGTGTATCTGTGCAGTACGTTGTGACAGAGACCACTATTATTGCCCGCCAGCACGGAGAGGTGGGACCACCAGATTTCAGCACCAGAGCTACATATGCAAGATGAGTGAGCCTCTGGTCTGCTGGAAGTTCACCAACGCCTTTTAGTTACTAATACCCCATAAAATTCCTGCAATTTACTGGACACTGTGTAGTCAATATAGACAGGTGTGATGAGACCACCCCAACAGCACAATCATTAACTATCCTCCCAAGTAGATGACTACTAGAACATTTTAATAAAACTAACTAGTCTAGTACTTAAATATGTACACTCTTGCATTTATTATGTAACATTCCATGAATATCTTTCATAAATTTTAAATCCTTTTTTTTTAAAAAAAAAAAGTTCTGGTCAACATAAAACTTGATCCAGAACAAATAAATGTAATATAATTCTATCAAAAATTTTACACTCTTGAGTTAGTTCAGTGTATTATAATATTTGTTAAATATTATTAGTCTGCTTAAATATTTGTGGGTGTATCTATATCTATCACACCACATTACACATCATTACCCTAGACATTTTACATAGCTACATTCATTAAGAAAAAAAATTGAGTGTGAGGTCGTAGTGGTAGCAAGAAAGGCCTTCTGACAATTCACAACTACATTTTATCTCAGGAGCCTTCACAGCTGGCCTCATACATTACATTTAGTAATATCACCATCATACAATACCATCAAACCCACTACAACAATAAAGGGAACTGCCCATCGCAGTACAATAATATCTATATTGTCAGACTCAACATAACTCATGGGAGAAAAGCACATTCCCTATAATAATAATCTGTCGACCTTCACAAATCTCCCTCATCGGAGATATCAAACATAATGGCCTATCCATGGCCTGAAAAAATCTTTAACAACGGACATTCTGCCGAATATATTCAAGCCTTATATCCACAGCTTTATGAAATCTTAGGAAATATCAAAATCCCTTTCGCCAAAACAATTCTCTATATCGGGACACACTGACCATCATTGTCAGTCCCTTCTCTCAGCTATCTCAGCATTCGAATGTCACGAAAAATCTCCCCGCCTAAAAAACAGCTCAGCGCAAAATTCATCTCAGCGCGGATTTAGCGCCTGAGATGTATTTCGTTCACCCACGTTCTGGACCATTCTGCATCCAGAACATTCGCGAAGATACGCGAAGTTATTTTAAAGACATAAACAGCTAAACAAAGGAGCTAACAAAGGTCCGGCCTGTACTTACAAATATTTTACAGATAAACTCCCCTTGACTAGACATAGGACTTAACATGTTGTCTTTGCTATTTCTTTTAATCCAAGCTTGTCAAATTCATGTTTTGTTTTCTCACAAGAAAAGCCTTGTTGGCGTTACGTGTTATTATAATTTCAGAGGATTACTATTTTCAGTTCACCGTTTTATAAAAGAAACATAAAAATGTGTGTAAGTTGTGGATATTTATACCTCCTCATGTAATATTTTTCTAGCTGTGACATCACTTCTTCTCTTCTTCATTGTTTTCCTTAATGGATCACCTCGGCCTGTATCTCTTCATTTAATTAGTGCCCATTATTTGCAAGTGTATTCCTGATTGATTCAAATAATAAATTATTAAATTTGACAGCTCTCTCCACTCATCACATCGTTTATGCACAATATATCTGGTGGTCTGACGTAACAGGTAATTGAGTTGAACAAGGAATATGCCTCATCAGATGATTTACATTTTCGAGTTATTCTTTTTTTTTTTTAAAACGGCAGTTCATTTGAGAAGCGAGACAGTAACGTTTTTGATAGCATGAGATCAGGGTTTCTTAACTTGTGCTCCGCGGACCCCTTGAGGGTATATGAATGTATTCTATGGTGACAATGTACATATCTTAAACATTTAAACTGGAGTTCTGCCAAAATGTTCGCTCGGAAAATTATCATAGATTTTCGCACGTAAAAAATGTTATTCTTTTTAATCATTGCTTTTATATTTCAGTATGACTATACGTAAGCTTAATTATTCTTCTTTGTAAGAAAATGTATTATTTGTATGCAAATATTTAAATCATACATCTATGCACATTTTTTCTTGGAAGAGGTCCTTAGCCTTCACCAGACAATCAAAAGGGCCCATTGCACAAAAATGTTAAGAACCCCTGAATTAAATGTTTTCTTTTGTCAGTAACCTCAGCATACTGTAAGTTATCTTGTTTGAAAACCGCTGATGAAACAAAAATTCTTGCCTAGTAGCAATAAGAAATATGCTATTGACAATCTGTCTCGTCTCATGCTGCTGGGAATCCAATTTGTGGGGTGCCTTCTTCCTTAAACTTCTCGCTCCTTACAGAGCATAGAGCCACCCCCGCAGATGGTTCCGTTGTAAGAAGCCTGTATTAAAGCGTTGCTGTACCCTTGTAACAGTGGTTTCTGTAGCTTCATCTTTCACATGATGAGGTTGATAGCCCCATACACTACCTGATCGTATTAGTCCTGAGACATGCCTGAAGTAGGAGCAGTCATTCTTTGTTGTTCCCCCAGAGACCCCGAGGAACTACGTGGGGCACGTGCATGTGTGGAACAGGTGTATACATCTTGCAACTCTTTATCCTGTGTGTGGCTAATTTGATTGACAGATTTGTGATACAGGATTATCAAAAGGGCAGTCGTGGATGGCCCGTGTAAATCCCAGGGGGGCGGTTTCTAATGAAAGAAAGAAAGAAAGAAAGAAAGAAAGAAAGAAAGAAAGAAAGAAAGAAAAAAAGAAAGAAAGAAAGAAAGAAAGAAAGAAAGAAAGAAAGAAAGAAAGAAAGAAAGAAAGAAAGAAAGAAAGAAAAAAAGAAAGAAAGAAAGAAAGAAAGAAAGAAAGAAAGAAAGAAAGAAAGAAAGAAAGAAATACAGCTCCATCAGGCATGTTGAAAAAGGCGACAAAGATAATATTAGTGCATGAGGTTGGCAACCTCACCATGTCAAATAAATTGATACATAAACCACCATTGTAAGAGTTTGTCAATGTTTCTGTTTTGTGTGCAGGATTCTTGCAAGGTGGACCAGCTGAATCTGTGGTTACGTGCTTCATAAAGAGCGGAAAGAAAATGATTATAATGGTGATATTAATTGTTTTATATTTTAAAACTAGTGTCAAAGCCCGTCACAAGACGGCAATTACATTGACAAGCACCAATACTTAACGGCAATTTTACTTATTCAAAAGTATTTTTTTTAAACCACTGTGCATCACCACAGTACACGAACTACGTAGCAGCAGCGAGGATCCCAATGTGTGTATACGGGATCACACATTCTATAAATATATTTTTGTGCATTCTTCTTTGGTAAGTGTTACTATTTTCGGGAGAGTACATATAAGGGAAACAATACAATTTATGTCTAACTTTCAACCAAAGTTGCATCCCTTAGCGTTACGCACTGACAGAAAAAGCTGGGATTATTCATATATATATATATATATATATATATATATATATATATATATATATATATATATATATATATATATATATATATATATATATATATATATATATATATATATATATATATATAATACTGACAGTACTATAAAACAAACAGCTATTGTGTGTGTATTTATTGACAGTGCTATAAAACAAACAGCTATTGCGTGTGTATTTATTGACAGTACTATAAAACAAACAGCTATTGCGTGTGTCTTTATTAACAGTACTATAAAACAAACAGCTATTGCGTGTGTATTTATTGACAGTACCATAAAACAAACAGCTATTGCGTGTGTATTTATTGACAGTACTATAAAACAAACAGCTATTGCGTGTGTTACGGCAAAAAAACTACCTTTTCCGGGCAGGTACATGGATTAAGTACTTTCGATATAAAAACTTTTCAAATGCCTAATACCACGCGCTAGTCATTATTATGTTAGACTGAAGTGAAAAATTGAACTTATGTTACAATATTATTGATTTACCTAGCAGCTACCATGGAAACGGCGGTGCACAAGCAACCATATACACACACACGCTTCTACACAATAAGTAGATTAAGCATACGTGAATCAAGTGATGACATTAAGTAGACTACTTATATATGAAATAGAACTCTCACCGCAGACAGTAATATCTTTAGAGGTGTACAAATTACTAGGAAAAATATGGGAGAAAGAAGATACACATGTAAGTTTGAAAGACGGGTATCTGGTCAAGTTGCCAAAGAAAGGAGATTTAAAAGACTATAAATTATGATATGACATCTTTACAGAGATACACATTACTTTGAAAAGTCTGAGAGATAGAAAATACACATGTTGGTTGGAAGGAAGAATATCTTGTCAAATTACCAGAGAAAGGAGATTTGTAAGACTGATACGTTACTGGTTTCGTTGCTGGTTCAGAGCTGGTTCTTTATTTGGTTGCGTTGCGAATGCGTGCTTCGTTCGTTTTATAAATATTCAAAAGAGGATCAACGTTATATGGTCTCATTGTGTAATGAATGTCCAAGAAGACATTGGTTCCTTTCGGAGCTCATTATTATATTGTATATCTTCTTATAGGAAGAGTTCTTCAACTACAATAATAATCAACATTGTCAATCTGACAAACCAACCGTAACGTTATCGATGTGGATAAGTCTTCGAATTGGAGTCCATTATTTATTAACAAGTTCACATACGAAGACATTTCAAGCAGGTATAACATTAACATACAGTTCATTAGAATTTACTTGCATATATATTCTTATCCGTCCGTGTCATATTGAATTCATATCAACAGAACATCATGGCTGTATACATGTGCTGCTGGGATCCAGACAGCCAGAAATGAGCGCATGAGCCTTGATGAAAATAATCAAACTACTTATCAAATATCCTTCCGTAACGCAGGTTAATCACAAATCTTTATGAATTCACTCGTATATAATATTATCTGGACTGACCCTGAGTCCTGGTATCAATTTACATAAATACGGCTATTAGCAAAGCCTAACCTTGGAAGGAGGTAAAAACACGACTTCACGGCTTGACGGACAACGTAACAAGGGTCCAGTAACTAAGTCACGAAGCGTGACCTTATCGACGCTAACACGTCATAATTTGACCGTGTATTTCGCGTTCACTAATCCGTGAAGTATAAAAATCAATTTATATTAATTCTATTGAGCTAAAAATGCGCACTGCCAATTATAGCAGACGATATCAATAAAACTACCGTAACAATTCCCTGCCCGCGGGGGAAAAAAAATCTATTAGATAGATTTTTTTTGAACTATCTTACTCAAACATATGAAAAATTTTACAAAAACCCGACATATGGCCTACGATGTTCTGTCTAGAACAGTGTCGTGATCATGTCGATAATATATCAGTCATATAACATTATTATATTAAACAAAGGGGTGTCAACTGTCGCTAAATAGTTATCTACTGAACTTAAAGACTGTTGTGAGTGAATAATGAAATGTTATGTAAAGAAAATTATTCTAACTAATTAAAACTAAACTAATTAATCATAGTAAGTATGTAGGGTATTAATTAATTAACATCTAATTAAATAAACTGAGAGATAGTGTCATAATAAAGGACATGAGAAGTAAGGACAAGTAAAGTAAAGAAAAAGATAAAGTATAAATTAATTTAGTTATGTGTGTTTAAACTTAATTATGAGTGTCAAGTAATTACTAAATAATTAACTTAATGAATTAATAAAAGAAAAAAAATATTCATACATTTCATGTGAACATCTTAACTAAATGCATATAACAGCTATCACATTCATAAATAAAAAATTTAGAGTATTCGCTTGTGTGATATTATTTTGTTTTTTTCATCTTTTCTTTCTTTTGACACATTTTCTTCTTCTTTTTTTTATTATCACACTTCAATTTTATTATATTCTTTATTAATTTAATAACTATTAAACTTAATAATGTCGGATATGAAGATCCAGCCGTCGTTATGTCCTTTGAGAATTTATGGAAAGTTCCATTGGAGAAAAAATTTCATAATGTTCAAATATGTTTTGTTCTTGAATGAGTGTAAACTGTCACATCATGGATTCAGATACTTTTCCCGACTATCTTGTAGCGAGTTGTAAAACGATTGGACACTAACCAAAGTCCAAATGTTAAAACGAACCATTGGAATATGTCACAAACAATTTCTTTCGGAGATCGTACTTATTGATTGATTCCCTGTAAATTATTCGAAGTGTTTTTCCGTATGGAGGTGGTTCATATCAATTTCGTAACGCAGGAATAAGTGAGAGTTCCAGAGTCAATCTTGTTTAGTCTTTAATCTTTTAATTTGTGGACAATTACTATTCGACTTCAGTAGGGTGTCTCGAAAGTGCATCCGCTAATATATTTTCTTGTCCCGGTATGGCTTCGATGACAAAGTCATAAGGTTGTAATAGAATCGAAAATCTGGCAAGTTTGGGGCTTTTGTGGTTAGAGCGACGTAACGATGCCACCGCCTTCTGATCCGTTTGGATCACGAAAGGTGCTCCCAACAAATATTTCTCAAGTTTAGTAATTGCCCAAACTACTGCCAGCAACTCCTTGTCCACAGTAGTATTTTGTTTCAAGTAACTTCAGTTTTCTTGATATGTACATCGTTGGATGAAGTATATCGTCGTGATATTGAAGCAAACAAGCTCCGATACCGTAATTACTGGCATCTGTACGGAGAAAAAAAACTTTTTAGAAGTATCTGGTAACCTCAAAATTGGTGGATTTGAGAAGATGGTCAATATCATGCGAAAAATTTTGTCGCATTCGTCAGTCCAATTTACCTTCAACGGCATGTCTTTTTTAACAATGATGACAAGACAGCCGTGATGGATGATAAGTTAGGTACAAATCTACTGTAGTATTAGACTAGACCTAATACACTCCTAACCTGTTTCTTCGTTTGAGGAACCGATAAATTTAAAATTTTAGATACCGTACTGGGCACAGTTTGAATACGTCCAGCCCCAATAATATGTCCCAGAAAGGTTATCCCCTGAAATGCTATTTGTATTTTCGTAGGTTTAGCGGTTAAATGGTTTTCTCTTAATATCTCCAAAACACATCTAAGCCCCGAAAAATGTTCCTCAAATGATGAACTAAATAAACATATGTCGTCAATGTATGTAATGATGTCTGGTCTACCTGATAAAATTTTTCGCATCATGCGAATAAAGGTAGCAGGAGCGTTCATAAGCCCAAAAGACATCACATTCCACTGGTAAAGACCTTGTGGAGTGGAAAACGCTGTGTAATATTTGGCCTTTTCGGTTAGTGGTATCTGCCAATAACCTTTAGTTAGATCTATCTTAGTGAAAAGTGTTGCATTGGACAGACGAGAAAGTAAGTCGTCAATAATGGGATGTGGTTCACTGTCAGCTATGGTCTGAGCATTTAGCTTCCTATAGTCAACGCATAAGCGAATGTTGTTGTCCTTCTTTCGGACAATGACTAAAGGTGACGAAAATGGTGAGGTACTAGTCTCGATAATACCTAAAGACAACATCTGCTGAAGTTCCTGAGTCGTTTTGCTGAGAAAGTGTAGTGGGACAGAATAGGGATGTACACGAATTGGTGTATCATCTTTAAGAGTAATGACGTGAGTAATCACTGATGTGCGACCAGGTACGTCTGTCAGCACATCTGGAAATGATTATAAGAGATCAGCAATCTGATGATGCTGTTGCGGTGTAACCGACGAAGAGATGGTTACATCACGCCAAGATTCCATAGGTTGTAATACAGGTACAGGTAAAGACATCTGTACCTCAGGAAAAGAAGATTCTTCTTCCTGAATCACTGATAGATTAGTATAATGACAATTTGGTACTACTGTGTCATCTAATTCGTGGAAAATAGATTGCAAGTGTTCTGGACGAGTGTGAAATTGTTTGAGCATGTTTATATGGTATATTTTTCTGTGTCCCTTAATGTCTAAGACGTATTCAACGTCAGAAATCTTGTCAATAACCTTGTAAGGACCATTCCATGATATAAGTAATTTATTGTCATTATGTGGAAGTAACACATAAGCCTCATCGCCTGGAAATAGTTGACGTAATCGTCTAGTTCTATTTTGTAAGGTCCGAGCCTTAGCTTTCGCAGCCTCAGAAGAAGCTGTTGCCAACTGGCAAGATTCAATGATATTCTTACTAAGATTAATTACGTACTCGTATGATGACTGGGTATCCTGAGTCATCTCGGCGTCAATTAGTAAGTCTTTATGAGTCCCATAGGACCTCTTGGTGGAGCGTCGAAAACTAATTCAAATGGATAGAAGCCAGTCTGTTCATGTGGCACCTCTCGATAGACGAACAGGACAGCTGGGAGTGCTCTGTCCTAGTCCTGAGGATGTTTAACCGTAACCTTATTTAAGTGTACGGTTAAGCCGTTCCACCGCACCATTACTCATAGGATGATAAATACTACTAAGATTCCTATCTATGTACCATGTCTTCATTACCCTGTCATAGTATCAGATATGAATTGAGATCCATGATCTGACAATAACTTCCTAGGGAAACCTACCCTAGAAAAAATAAGATGTAGTGCATCAGCTACATCTGCTGTAGTGGTGGTCTTCAGTGGTATTGCTTCTGGCCATCGTGTGCATAAATCAATGCAAGTGAGGACGAATCTATGTCCTCTGGCCGAAGGTAAGAGTGGACCAATGATATCTATGCCATTTTGTCAAAAGGTCGCACTGAGATATCACAAGCCTGAATAGGAGCCGTGTGAAAAGCTCCACGTGCTTTAACTTCCTGGCATATCGTACAAGAGCGTACATACTGTGATATATCTCGTAAAACACCTGGCCAAAAGAATGAAGATAATACTCGGGATCGTGTCCGAGTATATACCATGTGACCTGCACACTGTGAATCATGAGCATGTTGGAGAATATAGCGTCTAAATGCAGAAGGTACCATGACTTGTCGTTTTACCTGAGAACTGTCCATCAAACATCTAATTAATATATCATTTTTGATTGTAAACCAATGTTTGTCTTTATTACTCGAGGTAAGATTATCAAACTTATTCACCAGAGCAAAAAATTTTTTTAAAGATGTGTCTTCCTTCTGTTTTCTTGCAAACGTAGCTCTGTCAATAGGAGAATGAACCTCAATATCTTCCTGTTTTTCTGGTTCCACCTTTTTAGTGTCGACACTCTCTACAATTTTAGTCTGTGCTCTAGTTGTCACTGCATTTCCAGTGCACAGATTGTGTTTCTCCCATTCGATAATTTCTTCTGGGGTGCAATCTCTACTGCCATGAATGCGACCAACCATAAGATCTGCAATAGGATTTTTCAACATGCATACCTTAACATTTCCTGCAAAGAAAGGTGTATTAATATGAATTATCGCAGTGGGGTAGTGTTCAATTGTACCCCCGAAAGTCATACATTTAACATATTCGTTAGTAGCACAACTTGGATGGATCAGTGACTGTCGGACTCCAATAGTCGTAGATCCAGAATCTCTCAAAACAGAGACGATAGAACCATTTACTATCCCTCTGTTAAATATCATAGAGCCTGTTCCATCATTGGCTGCAAGACCTACTTCTGGTAGAATATGTCCGCAGTTCAATACTGTTTCCTTTGCTTTCTGAAAAACAAGATTACAAGCTGGGCAACTATTTGCCACGTTATAATTCATAGCATAACATGTGGACGACGATTGAATTGGTTTATCATCATGGGGAACCAATGGGGTAGTAACAGTAGTAAGTGCCGCCCCAATATTATGATCATAATGTGACGGTCTTCGTGACTGAGACCGATGTCTAGAATCGTTATTAAAATTTTTTTGTTGTCCCCCGTGGTGACTATTGTGTCTAGGTCTGAAGCCTTGATTATTCTTAGTCCACCTGTTTTCATTGTTATTATTGTTATAGTTGTATGATCGTTTATGGTTAGAATAGTGTTGACCATTGTTGTATCTGAATTGAGGGGACTGATTCCTATTCAGTTGTGTACCTCTGTTGACGTTCCCATATGTATTATTATTTTTATAATTGTCATAGTGAGCATTATTCCTTCTGTGTGGATAATTCCTATCCATACTATAAGCTCGAGATTTATCTTTACCCTGGAATGCCATATTAGAAGCTACAGGTAGAGGTTCTCTTATTTGTAAGTTAGATATGCTCGCATTGGGATGTGCGGAGCAATAATTTACTGCCATTTCTTCCAGTGCAGCAATTGTAGATGGTTTTCGTTCTTGTATAAAGGAAAAGAACGGTGGACTGATAGAGGATAAAACTTTATCCCTCAGTAACAAATCAACTAATTTGTCGTACGATTTGTTAACACCTGCCAGTTCCACCCATCTGCTAAAAGTATTGCGTATATTCGCAATAAAACCTGGAAAGTCTTTATTGGACTCAGGTAAAAGCGTTTTAAACCTAAGTCTACATGCTTCCTCATCCAAATGAAACCTTTTTAACAATAAAGCTTTTATTGCATCATAATCCACTGCTATAGTAGGATCAGCATTCTCTGTTGCGTTCAATGGTTCACCGTCTAAAAATTCATTTAGTTTAAGTGCCCATGCCTGTTTAGGTAAGTTATTTGTTTTGCATACCTGTTCAAACCGTGCCAGGTATGATGAAAGGTCGTCAAGGTTCAATTTGAAATGTGGTAATTTAAAGTTATAATAGGTTTGTTTTGATTGGATGAAGATCCATTTTGAGAATTATCAGTCTGGCTCGTAGTAGCACTTTGTGCCTGTAATTTTGCAGTTTCAAACTTAAGACGTGCCAATTCCATTTCTTGTTGCCTTATAATTTCCTCTCGTTTCAATTTATTCTCTTCTTCAATCAGTAACATCTCGTCCCTTGCCACTTTTCTTTCTTCTTCACGCCTAGCAAGTTCTTTTTGTTCTTCCATCTCTCGTTTAGCAATTTTTTTTGCTTTTCTAATTTAAGTTCACGTTCTTCTTCTTCCTTCTTCAATGCAGCTTTTTTATCAGCTTCTTTTCTTTCAAGTTCTTCTTGTTCCTGCTTCCATGCAGCCAGTTGCTGTTCTGCAAATTGATGAAGTTCTGGTCCTTTGTAACCATAATCCTTCCCAATCTTAACAAAGGTGTCAAGAGTAGCCATATTAATTCAACAATATGCCTCCTCAGTTAAATATTTAATTATATGTATGTGTAACAATAGATTAATACACAATATAATCAACTACAATCTTATAGTACTATTAATTGTAAGTTCCACAACTATTTTGTAACTAAATAATGTAAATCAATAATGTTTACTCATTACATTATACCAATATATTCTTCTTCTTCTTCTTTCGTCCTTAGCCACCGACCGTCAAAGCAGTTAGTGGCCATTACGCCTAGTGGTGTCTTAGGGCAACAGCAGATAGGTTTTCTTTGCCATTGTTTCCCATCACGCCTAGTGGCGTCTTTAGGGCAACGGCAAATCAACCCATTACCAATATATTATACCCTTATTAATTTATGATGCTGAACGAACGAACGAACGAACGAACGAACTTTATTTTCAAAGGGTTAAGAATTGGGCACGCAGGCCCGTCTGACATTCTGCCCTTCCTCTCTCTCTCATCATATATACTATATCCTTTCATCCTCACATTTACTATAAGCATAATTAAGGCATTTATCATTATAAAAGTAATGTTACATTTGCAATAATCATCATAATTAAAGTACGTTTTTAACATTAAAAAAGAATAATAATAATAATAATGAATGTAAAAATAAAATAAATAAAAATAAAAATAAACATTAATACATAGATTAGATAGATAGATAAATAGATAGATAGACAGACAGACAGACAGACAGACAGACAGACAGACAGACAGACAGACAGACAGACAGACAGATAGATAGATAGATAGATAGATAGATAGATAGACAGATAGATAGATAGATAGATAGATAGATAGATAGATAGATAGATAGATAGATAGACAGATAGACAGATAGATAGATAGATAGATAGATAGATAGATAGATAGATAGATAGATAGATAGATAGATAGATAGATAGATAGATAGATAGTTTATTCTTCTTCGATCCTTAACCACCGACCGTCAAAGCAGTCAGTGGCCATCACGCCTAGTGACGTCTTGTAGGGCAACAACAAATTGATTCCACTTTGCACGGTCGGTGGCCATCCTTCGTACAGTGCCCCAACTCTGGTTCATTCTTTGCATCTCAGCCTCCACAGTCCTCCGCCAAGTTGTTTTTGGTCGGCCTCTCTTTCGCTTTCCTTCAGGGGTCCAAAGCATAGCTGTTCTTGTGATGGCATCGGGGTCTCTTCTGAGGACATGACCAATCCAGCTCCAGCGTCTGCCAGCTATGATGGTATGCATGTCCTCTTGCTTGCTGCGAGTAAGCAGATCTTGGTTGGTGATGGTATTCGGCCAAAAGATTCGGTGAATTTTTCTTAGGCATATTGTGTGAAAAGAGGACAATTTTGACATTTCCTTCTCTGTGAATTTATATCATGCATCTAATATTATCCTCCAATAATTATGAGTATTATCCGTCCATAATTATGTTATTTAATCATATACATGTGCCCAGTGCACACTGTAGTACTATGAAAATGTACTAATTAATATCAAATATGTCTGTCCTATTTAAGGCAAACCATAAATTAAAGTTATTTATCAATATATATTATGCTATTATGCCCTCGTCATAATCTACAATATGCTTCAATAGTATATTGGACTACTACTGCAAATAGATGACATCACCTAAGTCATCAAATGATTTAGTAAAAATTAATCAAATTATTGTATTATTCTATTAATAGTAAATTTATAACATTATTAAATCATTAATATATGAAATGAATAACTAAGACAAACAATAAACTAAACTGTACAGAACATTAGCACATCACAAACTGACAATTTCAGACATAAAATGAATCTATAAACTAAGAAGAAATAATCGGAAGTACACTAAGAAGGTCAAGGATTGAACTAAGTCAAGATGAAACATGTACTCAAAAATCAGTGACGTAACAATGGACTCATAACGGTTAATACAAAATCTATGAAATATGTGATACAAAGATCAGAATTGACGGGATAGATTACGAACATTATTACAGAACTGAATAAAAATGAAATTAGTACAGCAAAATACACCAGTTATCCACAGTAAATCACATCTAACATACAAGGTCAAATCCTTTCAAATGCAAACGAATTTTTACCATCGGAAAATCGTCAATGGATTCTTTGCTAAATGAAAAAATTTAACTGCCCTACAAATCAATCAAAACTGAATCGGTCGTTCTAAAAAGAAAACATAAATTCAGTTTCGATTCGCCTCGCCAACCGCCCACTAATATGTAAAATACAACATATACATATGAAAATCACAATCAACATTAAACAATGATTTGCAAAAGACATGACGGTGAAATAGCAAAGAGGACATGACAGCGTAAAGCGAAAACAATTACTTAGCTTTTAGCCTCGATAAATTCGTACAGTGCCCGCTTCGCAAACAGACTGAAGAGCTCATATTGCCTGATAATGCTGGTTGAATCTAGTTTCCAATGTTAATTGAGCATTCAGAAATTCTTTTCTTCAACGACGTTGAGATGTGGCTGCCATTGATACTGAAGATTCGTACTGTTGCTAAGGGCGTCTGACGTCATAGGTGTATACGCAAAAAGTGTCCATTTTCGCTCGAAGGGACTTTTTCTCAACCCGGTATTTTTTGAAAATTTTGACAATTAGATTACAATTCCACGACCGCATCTGGCCACCAGCTGATACGTTACTGGTTTCGCTACGGGTTGCTGGTTCAGAGCTGGTTCTTTATTTGGTTGAGTTGTGAATGCGTGCTTCGTTCGTTTTATAAGTATTCAAATGAGGGTCAACATTATATGGTCTCATTGTGTAATGAATGTCCAAGAAGACATTGGTTCCTTTCGGAGCTCATTATTATATTGTATATCTTCTTATAGGAAGAGTTCTTCAACTACAATAATAATGAACATTGTCAATCTGACAAACCAACCGTAACGTTATCGATGTGGATAAGTCTTCGAATTGGAGTCCATTATTTATTAACAAGTTCACATACGAAGACATTTCAAGCAGGTATAACATTAACATACAGTTCATTAGAATTTACTTGCATATATATTCTTATCCGTCCGTGTCATATTGAATTCATATCAACAGAACATCATGGCTGTATACATGTGCTGCTGGGATCCAGACAGCCAGAAATGAGCGCATGAGTCTTGACGAAAATAATCAAACTACTTATCAAATATCCTTCCGTAACGCAGGTTAATCACAAACCTTTATGAATTCACTCGTATATAATATTATCTGGACTGACCCTGAGTCCTGGTATCAATTTACATAAATACGGCTATTAGCAAAGCCTAACCTTGGAAGGAGGTAAAAACACGACTTCACGGCTTGACGGACAACGTAACAAGGGTCCAGTAACTAAGTCACGAAGCGTGACCTTATCGACGCTAACACGTCATAATTTGACCGTGTATTTCGCGTTCACTAATCCGTGAAGTATAAAGATCAATTTATATTAATTCTATTGACCTAAAAATACGCACTGCCAATTATAGCTGACGATATCAATAAAACTACCGTAACAAAGACTAGGTAAATTACACAGGAATACTAGGGAAAACACTGTACGGGAATATGCCTGAGAGAATAAAAGAGGGCACAGACAACTGAGAGAAGAGCAAGCAGGTTGTCAACAAAGCACACCCTGTATAGACCAGATAGCCACAATGCGCAAAGCAGTAGAACAACGCTTGGAATATAATTCAACTTTACATTGCATTGTGGACTACAAAACGCATTCGTAGACAAAGCACTTCTGAAACTGATGAGGCATTATGGATTTCTCCATAAATTCATTAACAAAATAAGGAAAACACATGAAAATAAAACATGAAGAATTTTTCACGAAGGACAACTGATAGTAAATTTTGAGATAAGAACTGGAGTTCGGCAGGGACGCCAAGTGTCATCATTTCATGACTGACAATATATCAGTTTGTGAAAACAACATAACAAATAGAGATGGAACTCGGTGAACTCTAAGGAAACTGCTTGACGTTCTAGATTTTTGCTGAGGATGTGACTCCTCTATATCATAGCCGTTACCAGATGCTAGACAATGTGAGACTTCTCTATGAGACGTGGCTATAAGAATACACAGAGAAAAGAAAAAAAATGATGAGAATAAATGCGGCAACATATAATAGCCAGACTGCGCACGTTAAAACACCCTTACAAGATGTGAATTTATACATCGTTTATTTTGGCGGCAATACAGACAAAGCTGGAGGAACAGACGTGGGTAACAGAATAAGAATACGAAAGGCAAGAGCTTTAATTGAATCTGGAAAATATATGGAAATTAGAAAGAGAAAAGCTCCAAGATTGCTTATTGCTTTTTCGTCACGAGTAACCGGATGTGCCGTTGCTAAGAGAAAACAAGCCAACTGACTCTAATCAAGTCATTGTTGACTAAGAAAACCAATATTTACGTTTGTTTGCTTTAAATATTTAATTCCCTAAACATTTGTGAGTTATTTATTTACAGGTTAATTTACTCTTGCAAAGGACAAGTTTACGAACGGAAGTTTCCCGGAAATTAAACACAAAATCAACAGAACCTGACAATTACTTGAAAATAAGAAAAAAACATAGAGGAGGCAGAAGTCAAAGAATAATTATAGCAGAAAAGAAGTTGGACAAGTAGATGTACCAGCTGCATTAATTTTATTCTTTTCCTGCTCTTTATTTCTTTCTTATAAATTATTACATGTGGAATTTAAGAAGGCACTGACGACACTTAATTTGTTGACATCAATAGCTTGTAAGAAAGCGTATTTGTCGTAATGTAGCCAACGTCCAGAGTAGTTTCCCATGGTTTCTTAGTTGATGAAGATGGAATCTGGCTACAGCGCCTTGGGGAAATTTGTTTTCTTTCTTCAATGAACGGGAGGAGAGCATGATAGCATCAGACGGGAATTCATCCTGATTTTCGGTTATATTTATGGTATTAAATGTAACTGTATTTTCTTGTTTTTATTTTATTTACGTCAAAGTGGTATTTACAATTCGTTGTAATTGGTATGATCTATTTTCATCATAATTAGTTGTTTGCTTTTTGTTTTTACTTGGATATTTACAGTATATTTATTTTATTGTTTGAATTTATACGTGTTGATTTGTTTAAATTCCATTATTTGCTGTTAATTTCTTTAATACTATTGCTTTATAGTAGTCTTTGGCTTTTAATTCGTGTTTAGATCGTTTCTTTAGTAACGTTCTTCTTCTTACTTTTTGTTTATTACATATCAAGTATTGCTGAAAGTAAATTAGTATTACTGATAGATTATTATTTTTATTATCATCACCATTATTATTATTACTGTTACAATTATTGCCTGGTTTGTAGAGAGGGTCTTTTGGTAACCAGCTACAACTGTACATGGAGAGGATCCAGGGCCGGATTAAGGCCAACTGATGCCCTAAGCACAGCTCCCCCCCTTCCATGGTTCTCTTCCCCCCCCTCCCCCCCCCCCCTCCCAGCGCTTCCATTGCTTAACTGACAAGACATTAAGACTCAATAAATGCTGAAGAGACTGAAAATTCAATTTTTTTCTTCCTGGCCATACTCCACTGAAATTCATCCAGAAAAACGTTGGTAGGACAGGCAAACATACTGAACTCTAGGTCTGTGTCTGACATTTTCAGTCACTCACCATACCAAAGAACACGAATTTTTGGTTTTTTTTTTTTTTTTTAACCGCCAGATTTTGAAAATTACAAAAAAATTGGACTAAAGACGACTGGGGCAGTGAAAGAGATGAGAGTTAAGGGGCATGATGGGACAATTCTGCGGTGCCCCCTTCCCTTGGTGCCCTAAGCACGTGCTTATTTTGCTTAATGGTTAATCCAGGCCTGGGAGGATCCCACAGCGAAAGGGGGATTTCAAGATATCTGTGCAGGTATCCTGCATCTGGTGTGAACACTGATTGTGATGGGGCATTGACCTGGTGTCATTCCTCGAGCACAGCACAGTGATTGCGATGATGACTCTGTTGGCACTAAATGCTTCTGTTTTTTATTCATTTTTCTCTTGTCATTTGGGGGGAGGAGAGGGGCGAGGGGGTGTAGATGTAGAATCTTACTCATATTTTGGTTGCGATATACACAAAGTTTGAGGAGCCGACAAAGATATCAAAATAAGAATATAACAAGCAGGAGAAACGCTAATTGCATTGGGAAACATATGGAGATCAAGAGAAATCAAATTCAACATAAAAATAAGAATCTTCAACTCAAATATCAAGTCAGTTCTATTGTACGCCTCTGAAAAATGGAGAACACACACAAAATTACAGACATTGCGTAGAATAGAAGGATTGAAATGGTATGACAAAGTCATCAATGTGGAACTGATGACAAGAACCAGACAAAGAAATGTACTGCAACAGTGACATTAGAATAAGAGATGAGAAAAAGACGCTGGCGATGTATAGGACACACTTTGAGGAAACCTGTTGATAGCCTTACAAGGCAGTCGTCCTGGAATCCCCAGGGAAAGAGATACAGAGGTAGACTAAATAACACATGGAGAAGAGAACTGGAGACAGCAGTTGAAGGTCTATGCTCCGGGGGGAAAGGGGGGGAATTGATCTACTTATTCTTCTTTGGGGAGGGCGGGGGGGGGGGGGGTGAGGGGGTGCTTGGTTTTTGCTTATCTTACTCCTCTTTCTTGTTTGTTGACTGGCATAAGATTATTTTCTTTCTTTCTTTCTTTCGAGTGCTTTTAATTTTCTTATCAATTATCTATTTTTTAACTGGTGCAGTCTCGTTGTTTGGGTCACGAACCAATTGATTGACGTCCTCCCATTGCGTCACATTCATCTTTATTTGTATTTTCACATGATGATGTTGATTAATATTTATCTAAATATTGTCGCTAAAATCCTCCGCTGGCTCTATTCAGATCATTGTATTCCAGTTGCTGGTGAGATGTCAAGGTTAAGTCTGAAGCTCTGTGTAATCCTCTAAGTTTCCGCGAAAATATACGCGCTGCAGTACCGCTATCTTTATTTTTTTTTAGTTCCTTATGGAGCATTAAACCACCATTGTAGCTTGTCCCTTTGTAAGAAGCCTGCACCAAACTTCTGTATTCCCTCTGATCTTGCCCTCTCTCTGAAGGTCCAGGATACTGCTGCCACACTTGATACTCCATGTAGCCCATGAAGAGGCAGGCATTACTGCGACTTATCTTGGTACCCATAGCGACTCCACTGACTTGATCAAAGAACTGTCCTTTAACTCAAGGGAATTTAGTCGAAGGACCGGTTCTGCAAGACGGGGGAGAGTCCTTGTAGATCCCAGTTATCACCGATCTCAAGAAAACCCACCCATACTGTGAGAGATCGCTGGTCCTAGGACGTATCGTCTTTTTATGTGAAGCAGATTCAAAACATCGCCAAGCTTCCCGGATTACCCCTCAGTCACACAGCCATAAAGGGTCGGCTTGACCAACTTGGTTGTTGGCCTACTTAGTGCCAGGTTAGCGTGATAACCCGCTCTGTATAACAACACATCAGTGATATAGTCTGTCTGGCAGTCTTACCATAGAGAAATAGGGAACCCAGACCTCACCAGATCTAACGTCACTGTGTGTTTGTTCTAAATTTTTTTGAGTAATATTCCATGGTTTGCATTGACACGTCCCGGATAACATCTCAAAATCCAACACGCAATCACCTGGGCGTGCAGCATGTCTGGCGTTTTAGCCTTTCTTTCTGGGAGGAATCAGCTGACGTAATAGAGTATTTCAGGGGGCAAGGATAGCCCAGTGTTCTAATTTGTAGGATAGACTCTCGTACTTAAATTTTTACACAGACTCTGACTAGACTCAGAAGTTGGCGCCCGACTTGGGAGGCTAACACAGGACTTTAGTTAAGAGAAATTTGTGTATTGTCTGTATTGTAAGGTGTCGTCTTTGTGAGTATCAGAACTCGTGTTGTGTATTTTCTTTAACTCAATTTGATTTTTTTTTTTCATGCTAAACTCGAGATTGTTATTCGTTTGTTGATATAGTGATTTGCTGTAAAAGAAAAAAAGAGAAGGGCGATAATATTGTTTTTTTTTAAATCTGCCCTATATATACATATAAAAATAATTATTATATTTTTTTTAAAATAAATATTGAAAAAGAAAGAGACCATCAGTTCAGAATGTCCAACCATTTTATTTTTTTCCTTTCAGTCTGTCTGTCAGAAACAAATGAGACTGTGGGTGAATTAATTCGACAAAGTTCGGGAGGGTGAACAAATAATGCTATCACGTAATTAAATACTAGTTCTTGGCTGTTGTAAAACATTCAATATCACACTTAGTGATCCTGTCTTCCATACCTCATCTGCAACTCACTTTAATAGTAATCACCTGTGCCATCTGTCCTTTCTCACCCTACGACAGTATGAAAGAATCGCATTGCTGCCAACAGCATGTTGCAGTAATGGAATATTTTATTGACATTATTTATATGATTTGTTGATAATGATGACAATTTAAGATAGCAAAGTATAGCTAAACATTTAAAGGCAAACAAGAAACCAAAAATCACATACGAGGATTTGTGTTTTATGTACCACATAAACACACATGAATCACAACAAAACGCAAAAAGCACATTGCAGCAATAAAATATTTTATTGAAATTAATGATATAATTTATTGACAATGTTTACAATTCAAGATGGCAGTGTTAAATTTACAAGCCATTGAAAGAAAAATAATAATAAGAATGAAGGGTGTTTGTCGTCCCTTCTAGCCTCTGCTTAAAAAAAAAAGTCAGAAAAATGCGTGTTTTCTGTATGCATCTTCTTCTTCTTTCGGACCGCAGAGATTTGAGTTTTCAATCTTTACCGTTGCAGCATTTGTGGAAAGGTTTTTCTGAGCTTTCATGTAACCCCAAAGGACTTCCCCAGCTCAGCGGGATCACATTGGCTGAGGTCATACCAGACCCACTAATTGGCAGGTGATGCAATACCACGAGTTAGATGGTCTTCTACGCTAAAGCTAAAAGAGATGTCTTCTGTGTAACTTCTGTTTTAGAATCTCATCTAAAAAACATTGTAAAAACTCTCTTTTAAGCTGTTGTGCCATGCCTGCTTCTGCATTCCATCGTATTTTGATTTAGAGACACGTGGAGAAGAGCAAGGGAGACAAGTGAAAATGATAAAGAGGACATGGGAGACCTTGAGCAGATGCCATAGGACAGGAGGACTTAGTCTGAATTCGATGAAGTCCTATGATGATAGGGAGCTGAAGAGTAATATTGTGTAATATTAAGTATGCGACTTACGACTATTGATTCTTACCACGGCCATCCTATTATGTTAGACTAGATTATTTTCGACTCTCGACGTTGGGTCGTAAATTTCATTTGTATTACACTACAGAACTGTCTAGTACAGTAATTTTATGTTATAAATAGTACACTATTTTATTTTACTATAAATAAATAATACAATTAGCTAAAAATATAAGAAAACATAACTACACATTTTAGCATTGAGTCATGTTTAATGTTAACATATCCTCCTGGCCCATGTAGTATATTGTGACTTACGACCATATCGACTTACAACGAGGTCATGGGAACGGAACTCCGTCTTAAGTCTATATATAGACATTCACACAGGGTAAGTCACTTTCCACTTTTAAATTGCTATTTCTTCACTATTATCCAATTAGTTTTTATGAAACAAACGTCCAATAGAGAGAATTAACTGCAATTTATTACATAAAATATTGCATTACAATAACATTTCAGCTTAGCGTGAGATCCAGTATGTTTAATACGTGATTTCATAGTTGGCAGCACTTTTTACTGCCCCTTATAACGTCAGGTTACCAGCCATTTTAGATTGTATTTTATTTTGCTTCTGTAAAACAATAAAACGTATTTCTTGAATGGCCGTTATTTCTTCACGTTTGGACATTTGTTTTATGTAAATCCAGTGGATACAAGTGAAGATATAACATTTACAACAATGTGAATGAATGTAAGAGCAAGTAACACGCCAACACATGGTGGGAAATAATTATGTTACGCTCTTTCTGTTGCATGTCTTGATGACGTCACTAATTCTCCTGCGCTTATTTTATTGTTTCCCATTCCAGTCCAACGTAATGATAACTTTGTCGTCAAATTTATTATGACTTTTGATCAGTGGTCAATGAGCCATGAAAGAAAAAATTGAAACGCCTCTTTGCTCTTTTAAATTTAACTTGCACGGCGCAAAGTGCGCCTTTTCCCTATTTTTTGGAAAATATAATGGGTGGGTTTGAAAAAAAATCGAAAAAAGGTGATTCGTCTTACGAGGACAAAAGACAAAGAAAGTAGTCTACGTTACGGCCACAAGGCCTTCGTCAGGAAAAGAAAGAAAGTGAAGGCTACATAGGAGACATAAGAACTTAAAGAAATATAAAAATAAATAATAATAATAATAAAAATAAAATCTAGGTACTTCCCTGAAGGCGAAGCATGGCTGAAAAGGAAGTGACTTCTGACCCCGGAAGTACACAATACATACTAAGAAGCTAAAAACTAAAAAACGAAACTGAACAAAAAACTACCCAAATATAATAAAAGTGGGGACTGGAAATAGAAGAGGACAGAATAAGTAGGAGATAAATGAATATGAAATAAAAAATCAAGACAAATTAGAAAACGTGTACATCCATACATATTATGGAGGATGGCATAAAAATAGATGAATAGGATAAGAGTGGAAAGAGTCCAAATAGAGCAAGAGAGGAAAGGGTGACCTCAGACAAAGGTGTGGAAAGTGTTGAGACCGGCTGTTTTTAGACACCCCATGCGGTGGATAAGACGGTTCTCAAGCTGTTCTCGGCTGGCAGTGTCAGAGGAGCAGGATCGGATCGCAGTGACCTGGATGTCGATGGGACCCTGGTGGTCAGGACTATTGAAGTGTGTGGCAACTGGTGTGGACTTTTGCTGAGAGATGTCATTTAAGTGCTGGCTGAATCTGTCCCTAAGTCGTTTGCCTGTTTGGCCAATATAGGTTTTGCAGCAACGTTTACATATGATCGTATAAATGACATTACGCGATTCACACGTGAAGCTACTAGTGATGGTGTACGTAGCCTTAGGAAAGGACACCTTCTGGGTTGAGATGACATACTTGCACGTGTTGCATCGTGTCCGACCACAGGGTAGTGTGCCAAAGTGAGTGGCATTCTCCTTTGGGAGACGGCTGTGAACAAGAAGATCCTTCAAGTTCTTGTAACGTCTATATGCCACCAAAGGTGCTTCACCGAATACTGCTTGGGTCGCAGGCTCTGCTTGGAGGATAGGGAGGTGGCGGAAAAGGATCCGTTGGACAGCAGTGCTGTGAGGGTGATGGGTCAAGATTAATTTGACTCTATCTGAAGTGGATTTATAGTGAGGTATGAGGGCCTCCTGACGAGAGATGGGGAGCACACGTTGGAGAGCAGAGGTGAGAACATGTTCCGGATAAAGTCTGCTACGGAAGAAATCCAACATCTCATTTGCTCGGAAGTGGAAGTCATCGTCGTCTTGGCACAAACGGCGGAGGCGGAGAAGTTGTGAAAAAGGAAGGGAGTCACGACAGGCCCGAGGATGAGAAGAGGTATACAGGAGGTAGCTGTGGGCATCTGTCGGCTTGTAGTATGCTGAGGTATTAAGGCCGGAGGGCGTGATAGAAATAGTAATGTCAAGGAAGTTGACAGATACTGTGGAGACAAGGGAGGTGAACTTGATGGTGGGGTGAAAGTGGTTGACAAAGTCGATGAAGCGATATAAATCAGTCTCAGACATATCTGTGAGACCTATGCCATCATCGATATATCTGCGGTAAAACCCGGGGAAAGGACCGGAGTATTGTTGCCATATCTGATGCTCCATATGGCCCATGAACAGGCAGGCATAGCTAGGACCCATCTTCGTTCCCATGGCAACACCACTAATTTGGTCAAAAAACTGACCATTGAATTCAAAGGAATTCAGTTGAAGGACCAGTTCAGCAAGACGGAGAAGAGTGACAGTGGATATAGAAGGGCAAGTGCGTTGGTCAAGAAAAAACCTAAGAGCTCGGAGACCATCAGAGTGGGGAATAGAGGTGTACAGAGAACAGACATCTAACAAGAAAAGACGGTAGGAGCGGTCTGCTGAGAGTCGGATAGAGGAGAAAGTTGTAAGAGCATGATTGGTGTCTTTGACAAAGGAGGGAAGATTCTCAACGATAGGCTGGAAAATGCTATCGAGGAAATCAGAAATGTGTTCAGTAGGACAGGAACAGGCTGAGACAATAGGTCTGCCAGGGTTTTCAATCTTATGAATTTTGGGGAGCATGTAGAATACAGGCTTGCCCAAAGAGCTGTCATGAATCCTAAGACGAGAAGCTTCGGGAGGAAGAGCATTACTAGTGATGAGCTGTTTAATAGTGTTGTGTACAATGCGATTGTTAGAGACAGTCGCATCGCTGGTCCTGGGCCTGTAAAAAGAGCCATTGGTCAACTGGTTATTACCTTCACTTAGATATAAAAAGTCCTTCTGCCAGACGACAATGGCTCCTCCCTTGTCAGCCGGTTTGATGACAATGTCGTCTCTGCGGCGAAGAAGGGAGAGAGCGCAGGACTCTGCCGAAGTGAGATTGGAATAATGCAATCTACGAGGGCGGAGCTGCTGAATGTCATGGATGGTGTTCTTGATACACAGGTCCAGGGCATGAGAGGCCCCAGGTTTAGGTGTAAAGGGGGGTTTAGTAGACTCAGGAAAGCGTGCGAAGATGTCGGATTCAGCCTGAGACTGCGGAGTGCTATCTTCCTTTCTAAAATGGAACTTCAGCCTCATGCGACGGTGAAACCGATGAACATCCTGGAGGAGATTGTATTGGTCTAGGGTCGGACGAAGAGGAACAAATTTTAGGCCCTTACTAAGAACAGAGCGCTCTCCCTCAGAGAGGGGTAGATCTGGGGGGATGCAGACTACCTGAGTGCATGATGGAGTGGAGGATGGAGGGGTAGCTTTGGGGGTAGGGATGAGATGGGATAGTTTATGGTGTTTGGACGTGGAAAGGAATTCATGCAGCTGCCGGTTCAGTGTGTGGATAGTGGTGCGTATCATAGAATAGAAAGGGAAGTTGTAGGAGGTGAGACAACGTAAGTGAAGCAGAAGTTGGGTCTGTTGGGCACTGAGGTCTGATAAAAGGCGGGAGTGACTGGCGGCCACTACGCGCATACGTTGAAAGCCACATCTGGTCTCAATTCGTTGTAGGAGACGTTGTTCCCTAGGATTGAGTATACCAGCAGATGGATGAAAATTGGAAGAGAATCCATTAGGAAGAATTGGAAAATATACCATGAAAATATTTCAAGGCAAGCGCGTTCTTTTAAGAGTGTTCAGTTTAGCTTTCAAGGTGCAATGCTCGCCTTTATTTTTCCGTATTTTCTCGAAAAGCTGACGGGATTTTTTCATTGTTGGGTACATATGTAAGGCAGTTAGCTTACGATGTATCCGATTTACTCATGCTTACGAAGACCAGCCCATTAATTGTATTATATAATTTGTTCGATTATTTTAGACTCTCGTTGGTTAGTAGTGACCTACTTCTTTTTTTAATTATTTATCACTGTACATTACTGTAATTTTATGTTATAATTTATACATTGTATTATTTAACTATGAAAACAAGGAGTAAAAATAGTTTTGAAATGTAACAAAACATTTGTTGATTGCTAACATTATCCTTACTTACTTACTTACTTACTTAGTCGTTCCCCTTCTACCGTGAGGTGTAGAGGTTTGGAAGAGAGAGCGCCAGACTATCATAACGGCTGTCTTCCTCCTGCCTGGTTCCATTCTAGTCCTCGGTCCTTCAAAGATTTTCTAATGTTGTCCTCCCAGCGGACTCTGGGTCGTCCTTGAGGTTTGGATTCCTAGCTCTTAGTTTCCCATGCTTGTCGTGGTAGCTGATCTTCTCCCATTCTGCAGACATGGCCAACCCATCTTAGCTGGGACTTGGGTCTGCAGGGGGTGGGATTTTAGGCCTTGAAGTATCGTCTGGTTGCGGACCATGTCTCTTCTTGTTACTTCAACCACCTTCCTCAGATACCTCATTTCTGAGGTTTGGATCTGGCTTTTGTGGGTTGTAGTCATTGCCAATGACTCGCATCCATACGTCAAGACTGGGGCATAGGTGGAGCGATATACAGCCATCTTCTTACCAACTTCTCTTTTGCTGAGGAATCATCGATTTATGGCTTGAAAAAGTCTCCCAGCTGCTGCTTTTCGGGTAGCCAACTCTTCTTTGATGCCTCCCTTCCGGTCTATAATAGCTCCGAGGTATTTAAAGTGGTCGACCTGCTCCAGGACCTATATATATATATATATATATATATATATCTATATATATATATATATATATATATATATATATATATCTATATATATATATATATATATATCTTGAGAGACTGTGCGTGGTGATCCCTGTATAACCGGTCCCTCCCAGTTGATCGGTTAGCTAGGCAGTAGTTTGGCTCCTGTGTCCGTAAATCGCAGTCTTCGGTCGTGATGTTAGCAAGCAGTCGCATCTCCGTATCGTGGCTCGACAACAGTCTCGAAAAACGGTCCCGCTCTCGCAACGAGTCGTGGGCCGGCAGTCAGTAAGCTGGTGTCGCTTTCGGTTGTTGTTGTTGTTTTGATGAGTTGATGGGTGGAGATCTGGCACTGAACATCTGATCATTGTTGCCTCTTCTCGTTCCATCTTGGTCTACCCTGTTCAACCTGAAAGTTGGTTATAATTGGGGTATTTAGTGTCATTTAATTTACTAATTTTGTATTCAATTTAAATAACTGTTGTCTTTTGCAGTTGCTGATTTTTATTTATATTAGTATTTGTCAATTTTATTTTCTCTTTTGTATTGTTTCTAGATAACTATTGTCCTTTACACTTGGTTTTAATTTGTATTAGTATTTGTTCTTTTTGAGTTGTTGTCCCTTTTTTTTAATACCTTGTCTTTCCTTGTCCTATGAGTAGTTATTTTTTGTTAATGCTTTGTTAGTTCTTGCTGCTTAATTTCTATTTAGTTGGATGATTTTCCTGAAGTTCTAACCTTATATTTTTTCCTTTGTTTTATGTATATATCTTTTAAGTATTGATTGGGCATCTCTTGGGGCATCTATACCCAAAACCCTATCACCTGTTAAGTCTATATTGTGATTTCTGTAGTAAGTCTTCAATTCAAGCCCCTGCTGTTCATACCTTCTACAGCGGATCAGGCAGTGGTCTATGTCACTCTCTTCCTGACACTCTTGGCAGTGTGGTTCTTCTACCATGAAGTATGCCGCACCGAGTCGGAGACGCCACAGTTTTCTGTTCGATGGTATCTTTAATTCCTCTCTGACCTGGCATGTCCTCGTTGGTTCTTTCAGCAGTTTGAACGCGTGTCTGCCTTTTCTACTTTCCTTCCATGTTGTCTTCCATTCCTCGTTTACAGTTTCCCTCACTTGGCTCCCGATCTCTGACCTCCCCAGTCCTGCTTTTATATTGTCTCTACTTGCTCTTCCCTTCTTGGCGTTCTGGTCTGCCAACTCGTTGCCAGCTATACCTATGTGTGCCGGAACCCACACCAGCCTCACACCACATCCTCTGTTCTCCAGTGATGCATTAATTGCTAGAATTTCTTCCTTTATGTCTGGCCGGCTACATTTACCTGGGTGTTCTAGTGCTTGTAGTGATGATAGTGAGTCTGCAAATATCGCAACAGCCTCTGGTGGGCCATCTTCGACCATTTCTAGACCTTTAAGAATTGCTACCATCTCTGCAGTAAAAATCGATGCCCCTTCCGTTACACTGTAGCTCTTTTTTATTCCCCATTGTGGTACTATAACTCCGGCACCTAGTTGCCCACTATCACCCTTGGATCCATCAGTGTAGACGGCCAGACTTTGTTTAGCTAGCCGCTCTATGAATTCTCTACCCATCACTTTGGCTTCCCCATCTTCTATGTCCCGTCTGATCCCCTCAGCAAGTGAGCAGTCCACGATTGGCGCCCCCAGCTCCCATGGTGGCACTCTGCCCCTGTATTTATTACTATTTTCAATTGTGTTTGATAGTTCTTTGAACTGCACTAGGGCTTCCATAGCTCTCCACCCTGTTGGACATCCATCTTTATTTAAGGGGACGTCCCATACACTTGGTTGGTTTCTGACAAATGCTTTATGTGCTGGGTGGGTCACTTCTTGTGCTACTTTACTCCAATAATTTAATCTCAGTTCTTTCCGTCTTAGACCAAGGGGAGGTATGCCGAGAGCTACTTCCAGAGCTTCTACTGGTGTCGATATAAATGCACCTGTAATGGTTCTCATGGCTGCATTTTGAATCCTGTTCAGTTTTGCTTTGTTAGAAGCTGCAGCTGAGTCATAGACTATGCTGGCATAATCCAGTTTCCCCCTGATGAAGGATTTGTAGAACATAAGCATTATTTTATTGCTGGCCCCCCATCCATTACCTTTTACAATCCTTAGTATATTCAGGGGTCCCCTACAGCCCTCTACCAAACTGTCTATATGTCCATTACAATTCAGTTGTCCATCTAAAGCCACGCCCAGAAATCCTGCTGCTGAGGAGGCGCATATTTTCTGTCCTTTAATGGCCATATTGATCTTGTCATCTTTTTTCAAATTTCCCCTGCCGAAAATCACACCCACCGCTTCGTCTACATCAATTCGGAAGCCCCAACCTTTCATCCACTCCGAAACCCCGTCTATCCGATTTCGAAGTTTTCTGCAAACATGGTCCAAGTCCCTTCCAGATCGCCAAACGGCACAGCCATCTGCAAATTGTGACACTGCACTCTTTATGTCACCAAATTCATCTGCTAAATCACCCACAGCCACAGTGAAAATTGAAGGAGAGATCACTGATCCTTGAGGAATCCCATTCTGTTGCCCATATATTTCTGACCTATCATCATTCACCTGTACAGCAAAATACCTGTCCTGTAAAAAGTTTTCCAGATACCTACAGGTTTTACCAGTAATGCCAATCTTTTTCATTTTGTAAAGAGCTCCATCTCGCCAGCACTCATCATATGCTCTAGCTACACCCAGGAAGACTGCCACTGTTTTCTCTTTCCTCTTGAACCCTAGCTTTACATCATGTTCCAATCTTACAAGCTGGTCCACTGTACTTCTGTCTGCTCTAAACCCTGACTGGTTTGGGCTATATAACTGGTTTTTTTCTAGGTAGAATTCAACTCTTTTATTCACAACAGTTTCCAGTATTTTACCTAGTTGTGATGTCAAGGAGACAGGCCTATATGAACTTACATCATGGGCTTCCTTATTGGGTTTCAGAATGGGTACTATCATAGCTACTTTCCATGCTTTTGTTATCTTTCCCAAGTTCCAGATTCCGTTATAAAGCGAAGTCATTATGTCTATAGTTCCCTTGGGCACTTTCCCAAGGATTTCATAACTAAGTATATCTTGCCCTGAGGCAGTATTAGATTTATCTTCTATTGCATTAGTTACTTCTTCCTCTGTTACATCAGCATCTAAATAGTTTGTTTCATCTATCTGGTCTGGTAGTTCTTTTAAAAACTGTATCCTAAGTCTTTCTCTTCTCTCATTTTCTTCCTGTCCAAGGCTACTTTTTGCACTGACTTTATAGAAATACTCGGCAAGGGCATTAGCCCTTTCCCTATCTGTTTCCGCTCTCCCTGGCAGTTTGACCGTTGGCATTACCGTTTTCCCATTGTTCCCTTTGATTGCCTTAAGCTTCCTCCACACTTCTCCAATTTGAGTGCTGGGTTTAAGTGACTGACAAAACTCCTTCCAGTTAGTTTCTTTGGCTTTGAATATTATTCTGTTAGATTCATTCCTAATAAGTTTATACTTATCAAAGCCCTCTTCTGCTCTGTTATTTCTACATTTCCGTAAGGCCCCTTTTCCTCTCTCATGAATTTCCGCACAGCTTTTATTCCACCAGGCAACTGGTTCTTTATTCCATTGAGTTTCTCTTTTCTTATTAATGTTATTTATTGATTTAAGGTGTTGTGGCATATTTTTATTTGGTATATACTTTATTGCTATTTTCAGAATTTCATTGGTCAGTGTTTCTGCCCACAAGTCAGTATCATCTGATTCCATGTCTTTATATTCCATCACCTCCAGCTCTGATTGGAAAGTTTCCCAGTTTGCTTTTTTATAGTTGAAGGTAGGTTTCTCTGGCTCTGGGTTTGGAATGACATTCTCATGCATGGTTATTACAATGGGCAGATGATCTGAGTTTGTGTCTTGTAACACTTCCCAATTTACATTCGCTAGGTTGTTAGTTGCTATACTTATCATTGTTTTCTATGAAGTCAAGTAGGCATTTTCCTGCATTATCTGCATGTTGTCCACCCCAAGCACAATGATGGGAATTAAAATCGCCTACTATGATTGTTTTGGGGCCTAGTCTGGTGCCCATGGCTAGTATCTCTTCATCTTCAATTGTGCCATCCCTAGCATATACACCCAGAATTGTTAGATTGTTTGGTTTAGCTGCCATAGTAACCCGGATACCTTCTATATTGGTTGTATTAAATACTTCCCAGTCTATGATTTTAAATTTTTCGTTAACTAATACTGCGACACCTCCTCCTCTACCCCCCTTCCCATCATGTCTAAGTATCCCAAAGCCCTTACAACTATATCTATTATTTGGGTTTAAATGGGTCTCTTGAAGAGCATATATATCAGTATTTCCTCCAGTCTCTGATAGCAGGGGTGCAAAATTTTTTTTAATACCCCTACAATTCCACTGGATAATTCTAAATCTTTCTAAATTGAATTTTAACATCATCTAGTGTACCTTTTATTTTGGTAGCTATCAAATTTGCTCTTATTCTGCATTTCCTGTACCCGTGGACTCACTATCCATCAAGCTCTCAAGAAAATCCCTATTTATACTTGTCATTATATCCCTAACTTCTTCCGCTAAGTGTGGTAAATGTGCCTCAAAATGTTTTTTGATAGTTTCTATGATAGTTTCTTCTAGGTTGCTTTTGTTTTCCTGTTGCCTTTTGTTCTTTTTGACCACTTTCCTATTTTCATCCAATGCTACATTCCCTTCTCTTCCTATGCCAATCTCCTGTCTTTCACTTTCCATTCTTTTTAGCATTACCTCACTTTCTTCTTTTTGTTCGGACAGTTTGACTAGTATCATTTCATTTTCTTCTTTTAGTACAGTCAGTTTAGCTATATCCTGGGAAATTTGGTGCTGTATGGCTTTCACTTCTTGAAGCACTGCCTCTGCACTTTTCAGTGCACTTGTGTCGTTCGAGGATGTAGTTGAATCATCTGACTGGTTTTTTGGTACTATTTTATTATTTTCTAACTTGTTCTTACTTTCTTTTACCCTCTGTGTTTTAAGCATTTTGACATCTTCTTGCACACTCTTAATTATTGTTATAACTTTAGTGCTCGTATAGGTATCGTTTTCCTTTAATTCTTTAATGACAGTTTTGAAAGGGGTTTGGGTTGTTATAGCTTCCTTCAGTGCTTTTTTGGTCTGCTGATAAACTGGGCAGCCCTGGAATCTGGCGCTATGGTTTCCTTGGCAATTAATGCATTTTCTGTTTGCATTTTCCTTTTTATAGTCAGTATCTGACTTTGCCTTTTCGCATTGTGTGAAAGGGTGTGCTCCCGCACAAAACCTACATACTGCCTTCCCCCTGCAACTTTGTCGGCCATGGCCAAACTTCATGCAGTTGGAGCACTGCAGCACTGGTGGAATGAAGGCTTCTGTGTTTTTTGTGCTTTCCCAAATATTACCGTCTTGGGGGGTTCCCTACCTTCTGTTGTAATCACTATCACTGGGGTTACTATACTCCCTTTCACTTTTATACGTTCAACGTGCACCAGCTTTAAATCTGGGTTCATTTTGGACAGATTGTTTAGCACTTCCTCCCCTGTCAGGGTTGGGTTTATGCCTTTTATCACACTTTTTCTGGTTTCTTTTAAAATCTCTATTTGTATTTTGATGTTGTGGGCCAGTTGAATCATCTTTGGTCTGTCCCGCAGTTCTTGCAGTAAATTTTTAGTTTTTTCTGTTACATTTAGTGTGAGTATTATCCCACTGTTATGTTTCTGCAATTTGGCAATGGCTTTTTTGTCGATGATTTTTTCTAGGATTATCAGAATTTTGTCGTCCGGGAGAGATCGAAGCGTGCCTTCCGTTCCAGCTATTTGTGTTATTTTCACATTTTGGGGGGTTCCCTTTCGGCTGGAGTCTTCTTTGTCCTCTCCTCTGGTTTCATGACTTGTTTTGTCTGCGTTTACCTGGCTGTCCTGATTATCCTTTTCCCTGGGTCCTTTCTTTCCGTTCGCTGCGCTGGTTCCTGATCTTTCTCCTTTGTTGATTCTGCTTTTTGTTGTTTTTCCTTCCGCGCCTCCTTCCCGATTTTCCATTATTGTTTCACTCGTGTCCTTTAGTTCTGTTTTTCTGATTTCAGGGTTCGTGGTCCTGTTTCTTTCTGTCCGGTTTAAAGTTTTGTCTTTTTCTGGAGTTTTGGCCATCGCTTTTCCTTCCCCGGACTGTTTTCTGGTGAATACTTCCATTGGTTATTTTCCCTGTCTTTTAGTATGCTACTATTTGTTGTCTTTGAATTATATTCTGATGATTGAATATTATGAAATCTTTGGCTTTTGGCTTATTTTGTTATATTTATCTGTTCCCCACTACGATTCTTAAATTAAATAGTCCCCTAATACTTAACCTTAACTACAATAGGCCTACTCTAATACTAACAACAAAAGTATAAATTATTCACTACTTAAATATGTCTTTCAAGATGGCTGCCTGATCTCACTCAAAGAATTGCCACGTGGCGCTATTTAATTTCTATTATTTTTATTTTCTAAAATTAACTGCGATAATCTAACACTGAAGATGGATAAAAAATATCAACTTATCTGAGAACTTGTGTAGTTCGAAGGATGTCTTCACTGGTGTCTCGTCCTAATAAGGACGTATCATGCTTGTGTGGCTTGAGGTAAGCAAAAATGCGTGTTACCCCTGTAGTAGACGGAAGTGGAATGTTCTCTCCGGTATCCCAAAAAGTCGCTTTCGGCCAGTCCTGTCCGACTAGTCGGCAGGCGGCCAGTGGTTCTCGCAAGAATAAAATCGCCGGGGCCGCTGGGATCCGCTCTGCACAAAGCGCTGTCTCCCTCCCCGCGCGAGCTAAGAAATGCTGTGTTCGGACAGTTATCTGGTTGATCCTGCCAGTAGTCATATGCTTGTCTCAAAGATTAAGCCATGCATGTCTAAGTTCACACTGTCTCACGGTGAAACCGCGAATGGCTCATTAAATCAGTCGAGGTTCCTTAGATGACACGATCCTACTTGGATAACTGTGGCAATTCTAGAGCTAATACATGCTTACCGAGGGCAAGTTCCGTATCCTACTAGTGACTAGGCGGTTGCTACTGGTGTCAGACTGTATCGGCTAGTCCGTTCCTCTGGCGTCCAGGCCGGGTCTTGCTGCATGGGCAACAGCTCGACCTACAATTGCCCAACCTCGTGCCACCGAAAGTTATTTCGGAAGGTACGCTCCTATGGCCAGAAATGACTGGCAGGGAAGATAGACATATATATATATATATATATATATATATATATATATATATATATATATATATATATATATATATATATATATATATATATATATATATATATCCTTCAAAAGAAGTTAAGGACCATTTTTATTAAGGGTGCAAAGTGAAATGAAAATGAAAAATAAAAACACAGCACTTCAAAATATAACATGACAAGCTTATCAGTGACAATCAACACTATTTTCATGACGGTTGCATTAACGTGTGTAAAATTACAGCACAGCAATCAATACAGCCCTCATTTTCAAAATTAATGAGAATAACACCAAAGGTCAACATTGTCAGTAGCGTGTGTGTCCTCCATTAGTGGCGATACTTTCAAGGCACCGCTGTCGCATGGAAATGATGAGCTTGCGAATGAAGCATTGGGGCACTGCCTGCCACTGATGCTGAAGTACCAGAAGCAGTTCATGCAGACTTGCAGGAGATGGCTGATGTTGCTTAACTCGTCGCCCAAGCTCGTCCCAAAGATGTTCTATGGGATTCAAATCAGGACTGTTTGCAGGCCAATCCATTCTGTTGACACCCGCTTCTTGCAGGAAAGCATTTACTGCACGAGAACGGTGTGGTCTTGCATTATCATCTTGAAGGACTGCATTGTGCCCAATAACTTGCAGGGCTGGGATGGCAAGAGGCTGTAGAATCTCGTCACGGTAGCGGTCACCATTCAGATTCCCAATCACATGATAGAGGGGGGTTCTGTGGAGTAAACTAATGCCTCCCCACATCATCACTGATCCAGCACCATATCGGTTACGTTCGATGACTGCAGCATCACTAAAGCGTTCACCACGACGCCTCCATACTCTGATTCGTCCATCTGTAGGCTCCAAGACAAATCGGGACTCATCCGTAAACATAACGTTAGCCCACTGTGCACGTTGCCACTGCACGTGCTGCATACACCATGCTAAACGAGCTGCTCTGTGGGCAGCAGTCAAGTGTGGTCGAATGGCTGGACGACAATCACGAAGGTTGGCATCGTGAAGGCGATTCCAAATAGTCTGATCACTGACTACAGTGTTGGTAGCATCTCTGAGGAACTGTCTGATAACATTTGCACTTGCAGTTCTCCGTTGCAGTGCTTGCCTCTGAATTAAGCGATCTTCTCGAAGTGTAGTGACTCTAGCACGACATGTGCGTTGCCGTTCCTCGACGATTCCAGTCTGGGCAAAGCGCTGCTGCAGTCTGACAATAACTGAATGAGATACTGCAAGCCTCTGAGCGACATTTCGGACAGTAAGACCTTCCTGCAACCACGCAATGGCTCTTCCTTTATCTACAATACTCAGCTTTCGTCGTTGAGGCATATTGTTGTGCAATGGTTATTGTCGCATGTTACGCATTGCCTAGTTAAATGTTTGAAGACCGAAAAGTGGGACACCAGTGTGCTGACCTGAACAAAGGAATGCAGGGGTATTTTCCTGTGTGTATCTAGGGCAGCCAATCAGAGAAGGGGTTTCCCACGGTCAGATAGAACGACTTCGGCGATTGTATAAGGAAGAATAATCGTCCGAAACATGGTTAGAATTAGCGATCGGGAAGGAGAACGGAATGACAGACAAGGATGAGAATGGTCTCCTTTTGACGGGAATATCTTCATTTATGTATAGGTACAAGGAAATCAGAAGGGAGTAAGTAGTTGTGAAGAATTTCGCAAGAATAGTGTCCGTGCATTGAGAAATGCTGTGTTTTTCCTATTTATAATTCAATATATAATCGTTAACACGACAGATATGGGAAAACAACATATGGATATACAGGTAAACTCATGGAGAACGGAAATATATAACTCCAAAGGCTTGAACTGGGTTAGGTGAAATGCACGAGACCAAGGTTTGAAACACCTCTAGCACAAACCCCCCGAAGTTACAACTTTTTTGGGAAGTTTGCTGGAGTTGCGAGCCTTGTTTCCTGTACGTCCGGTAGCTGCATATATAAGGGCGGACGTAAATGATTTCAAATTAACAGCACGCAGCGTTCGCACACAACCGGGAGAAATACAAACCAGATAAGTTGAATTTAATTTATTTGCTGTTTCTATTTTGTATACAATTTAAGCGGTTAGTATAATTGTTGACTGCTTGATACTGGCTAGGAGTGATAATATAAAATAGGAATAGCCATAAATTAAAAAGAAACAAATAAATTTTAATAGGCCCAGGCGCCACGTGCTTTCCATTGCGTGGTACGGTAGACATTTTTACTTTACTTAACTCATCAGAAAATAGCAAAAAGTTGAATCATCCTAAACTGTAATCATAGATCCTAGTAGTGTTAATCAATTATTAATAATAAATATTAGTGGTTAAGGGAATTTTAGATTTACCAGATCGAAAGATTTGAACCAAAATAGACCAAACTTCTAAGAATAAGAACAAGATAGCACAATAAAATAATTAAATTAATAACAAAATAAAAGAAAGGGAGCTAAAAGAAATAGGAAAGAACAATAAGTAAAGAAATTCAAATAGGAAATTAGGACATAGCTCATAACCAAACATGGCACCTGTAGTCCTAACTAGATCACAGTCAGGTGAAGGCAAAACGTGGGCAGAAGCAGTTAAAAACAAAGATAGGGACACCAGGCACGATAAACTAGAAGAATAGTCAGGCCCCCATATAGAAGAAATTTCTAACCAAAAAAATAGCAATGAAAGTACCAAAGAAGACTCAAGACATAAAGCATCCCAGGCAGTTTCCCAAAATAAAGATGTAGAAAACATATGTCGGTTAAAGATAACACAAGTAGCTGGTGAGGTTGTCAAGATCAAAGCACTAGATGAAGACAAAATTATAAAAATCCTTGATCCTGTGTTAGGCAAAAAGGCGATAGCCAAAATTTCAAAAACCCATTTTGGCATAATAATTACCCCAAATCAGAGCGACAGAATAAAAGAGATGTTAGAGGAACTCAAAGTAGAAGCAAAAAACAGTGACTCTGGCACACGACATAAAAGTAAAGATAGAGCTGGCAAAAGAGACCAATAGGTGTGTGTTAAAAGGGATAAACATTAACCTTTCAAGCGAGGAAGTTATGAACAGCATCGCAAAACAGAACCCAGACATAAAGTTGGTACATGTGGACAGAATAATGGTGAAAGGGAGCATTGTAACCCCAGTGGTTATAATAACGGCAGAAGGGAGGGAAACCCCTAAAACACTACTATTTGGGAAAACCAAGAAGCACACCGAAGCTTACATTCCCCCTGTGCTACAGTGCTCCAACTGTCTGAAATTCGGCCATGGAAGGAACAATTGTAAGGGGAGAACAGTTTGTCGGTACTGCTCCAGTAACCACCCCTCTACACAGTGTGAAAAGGCAAAGGCAGATACCGACTACAAAAAGGCGAATGGGAACAGAAAGTGTTCCAATTGCAAAGGGAACCACAGTGCCAGGTATCAGGGCTGTCCAGTGTACCAGCAAACCAAACAAGCACTAAAAGAATCCATCATAACAAGAACACCATTTAAAACAGTAATTAAAGAAATAAAAGAAAACGCAAAAAACACAAACAGTAAAGTTGTAGAAGAAATAAAATCTCTTAAAGAAGAAATTAAAACTATTAAAACGCAGCAGTCAAAAGAACAGAAAAATAACTAACAAAACAAAAGAAAGCAGCAAGCCAGACAGGTCAGCTACAACTCTGGAAAATGTGAATTCACTGAAAAGTGCAGAGGCATTGCTACAAGAAGTGAAAGCCATACAGTTCCAAATTACCCAGGATGTGGCTAAACTGACTGCACTGAAAGAAGAAAATGAAATAATGCTAGTCAAACTTTCCGAACTAAAAGAAGAAAGTGAAATAATACTAAAAAGAATGGAAAGTGAAAGGCAGGAGATCAACATAGGGAGAGAAGGGAATGTAGCATTAGATGAAAATAGGAAAGTGGTCAACCTAGAAGAAACTAGCTCTATCAAAGAACACGTTGATGCACTTTTACCATACATAACAGAAAAAGTTACGGATACAATGATAAGTTTTAATAAGGCTTTTCTAGAGAACTTGATTGATGATGGGTCCACGAGTGCAGGGAATACAGATTAAGAGCAAATTGATAGTTAACCAAAATAAAAGGGATAATAGATGATGTTAAAATTCAATTTAGAAAGATTTAAAATTATACAGTGGAATTGTAGGGGTATCAAAAAGAATTTTGCACCCCTACTATCAGAGACAGGATTAACTACTGATATATATGCTCTTCAAGAGACCCATTTAAACCCAAATAGTAGATATAGTTGTAAGGGCTTTAAGATACTTAGACACGATAGGAAAGAAGGTAGAGGAGGTGGTGTCGCAGTCTTAGTTAGCGAAAAATTTAAAATCATAGACTGGGAAGTTTTTAATACAACCAATATAGAAGGTATCCAGGTTACTATAGCAGCTGAACCAAACAATCTAACAATTCTAAATGTATATGCTAAAGATGGCATAATTAAAGATGAAGAAATACTAGCCATAAGCACCAGACTAGGCCCCAAAACAATCATAGTAGGCGATTTTAATTCCCATCATTGTGCTTGGGGTGGACAACATACAGATAATGCAGGAAAATGCCTACTTGACTTCATAGAAAACAATGAACTACTAATACTAAATGATGGATCTGCAACAAGAATTAATCCACAAGCTAATAGGGCAGACTCAGCAATAGACATAAGTATAGCAACTAACAACCTAGCGAATGTAAATTGGGAAGTGTTACAAGACACAAACTCAGATCATCTGCCCATTGTAATAACCATGCATGAAAATGTCATTCCAAACCCAGAACCAGAGAAACCTACCTTCAACTATAAAAAAGCAAACTGGGAAGCTTTCCAATCAGAGCTGGAGGTGATGGAATATAAAGACATGGAATCAGATGATACTGACTTGTGGGCAGAAACACTGACCAATGAAATTCTGAAAATAGCAATAAAGTATATACCAAATAAAAATATGCCACAACACCTTAAACAAAAAAATAACATTAATAAGAAAAGAGAAACTCAATGGAATAAAGAACCAGTTGCCTGGTGGAATAAAAGCTGTGCAGAAATTCATGAGAGAAGAAAAAGGGCCTTACAAAAATATAGAAATAACAGAACAGAAGAAAATTATGATAAGTATAAACTTATTAGGAATGAATCTAACAGAATAATATTCAAAGCCAAAGAAACTAACTGGAAGGAGTTTTGTCAGTCACTTAAACCTAGCACTCAAATTAGAGAAGTATGGAGAAAGCTTAAGGCAATCAAAGGGAACAATAAGAAAACAATAATGCCAACAATCAAACTACCAAAGAGAGCAGAAACAGATAAAGAAAAAGCTAATGCCCTTGCCGAGTATTTCTATAAAGTCAGTGCAAAAAGTAGCCTTGGACAGGAAGAAAATGAGAGAAGAGAAAGACTTAGGATACAGTTTTTAAAAGAAATACCAGACCAGATAGATGAAACAAACTATTTAGATGCTGATATAACAGAGGAAGAAGTAACTAATGCAATAAAAGATAAATCTAATACTGCCTCAGGGCAAGATATACTTAGTTATGAAATCCTTAAGAAAGTACCCAAAAGAACTATAAACATAATAACTTCACTTTATAACAAAATCTGGAACTTAGGAAAGATACCAAAAGCATGGAAAGTAGCTATGATAGTACCCATTCTAAAACCCAATAAGGAAGCCCATGAAGTAAGTTCATATAGGCCTATCTCCTTAACATCACAACTAGGTAAAATACTGGAAACTGTTGTGAATAAAAGAGTTAAATTCTACCTGGAAAAAAACCAGTTATATAGCCCAAACCAGTCAGGGTTTAGAGCAGACAGAAGTACAGTAGACCAGCTTGTAAGATTAGAACATGATGTAAAGCTAGGGTTCAAGAGGAAAGAGAAAACAGTAGCAGTCTTTCTAGATGTAGCTAGAGCATATGATGAATGCTGGCGCGATGGAGCTCTTTACAAAATGAAAAAGATTGGCATTACTGGTAAAACCTATAGGTATCTAGAAAACTTTTTACAGGACAGGTATTTTGCTGTACAGGTGAATAATGATAGGTCAGAAATATATGAACAACAGAATGGGATTCCTCAAGGATCAGTGATCTCTCCTTCAATTTTCACTATAGCTGTAAATGATTTAGCAGATGAATTTAATGACATAAAGAATGCAGTATCACAATTTGCAGATGACTGTGCCATTTGGCGATCTGGAAAAAACTTGGACCATGTTTACAAAAAACTTCAAAATCAAATAGACAAAGTTTCAGAGTGGATGAAAAGTTGGGGCTTCCAAATTAATGTAAACAAAACAGTAGGTATGATTTTCAGCAAAGGAAATTTTAAAAAAAAATAACAAAATCAATATAACCATTAAAGGACAGAAAATATGTACCTCCTCAACAACTAGATTTCTGGGCGTAACTTTAGATAAACAACTAAATTATAATAAACATATAGACAATTTGGTAGAAAGCTGTAGGGGACCCCTAAATATACTAAGGATTGTAAAAGGTAATGGATGGGGGGCCAGCAATAAAATAATGCTTATGTTCTACAAGTCCTTCATCAGGGGGAAACTGGATTATGCCAGCATAGTCTATGACTCAGCTGCAGCTTCTAACAAAGCAAAACTGGACAGGATTCAAAATGCAGCCATGAGAACTATTACAGGTGCATTTATATCGACACCAGTAGAAGCTCTAGAAGTAGCTCTCGGCATACCTCCCCTTGGTCTAAGACGGAAAGAACTGAGATTAAATTATTGGAGTAAAGTAGCACAAGAAGTGACCCACCCAGCACATAAAGCATTTGTCAAAAACCAACCAAGTGTATGGGACGTCCCCTTAAATAAAGATAGATATCCAACAGGATGGAGAACTATAGAAGACCTAATGCAGTTCAAAGAACTATCAAACACAATTGAAAATAGTAATAAATACAGAAGCAAAATACCACCCTGGGAACTAAAATCACCAATCATAGACTACTCACTTACTGAAAAGATCAAACAAAACATAGAAGATAAGGAAGCCAAAATGATAAGTAGAAAGTTCATAGAGCAACTAACTAAACAAAGTCTGGCCGTCTACACTGATGGATCCAAGGGTGATAGTGGGCAACTAGGTGCCGGAGTTGTAATACCACAATGGGGAATAAAAAAGAGCTACAGTATAACGGAAGGGGCATCGATTTTTACTGCAGAGATGGTAGCAATTCTTAAAAGTCTAGAAATAATCGAAGATAACCCACCAGAAGCTGTTACGATATTTACAGACTCACTATCATCACTACAAGCACTAGAACACCCAGGTAAATGTAGCCGGCCAGACATAAAGGAAGAAATTCTAGCAATTAATACATCACTAGAGAACAGAGGATGTAGTGTGAGGCTAGTGTGGGTTCCAGCACACATAGGTATAGCTGGCAACGAGTTGGCAGACCAGAATGCCAAGAAGGGAAGAACAAGTAAAAACAATATAAAAGCAGGACTGGGAAGGTCAGAGATCAAGAGCCAAGTGAAGGAAACTATAAACGAGGAATGGAAGACAACATGGAAGGAAAGTAGAAAAGGCAGACACGCGTTCAAACTGCTGAAAGAACCAACGAGGACATGCCAGGTCAGAGAAGAATTAAAGATACCATCGAACAAAAAACTGTGGCGTCTCCGACTCGGTGCAGCATACTTCATGGTAGAAGAACCACACTGCCAAGAATGTCAGGAAGAGAATGACATAGACCACTACCTGATCCACTGTAAAAAGTATGAACAACAAAGGCTTGAATTAAAAACTTACTATAGAAATCACAATATAGACTTAACAGGTGATAAGGTTTTAAGTATAGATGCCCCAAGAGATGCCCAATCAATACTTAAAAGATATATACATAAAACAAAGGAAAAAATATAAGGTTAGAACTTCAGGAAAATCATCCAACTAAATAGAAATTAAGCAGCAAGAACTAACAAAGCATTAACAAAAAAAAAAAATAACTACTCATAGGACAAGGAAAGACAAGGTATAAAAAAAAAAAAAAAAGGGACAACAACTCAAAAAGAACAAATACTAATACAAATTAAAACCAAGTGTAAAGGACAATAGTTATCTAGAAACAATACAAAAGAGAAAATAAAATTGACAAATACTAATATAAATAAAAATCAGCAACTGCAAAAGACAACAGTTATTTAAATTGAATACAAAATTAGTAAAGAAAATGACACTAAATACCCCAATTATAACCAACTTTCAGGTTGAACAGGGTAGACCAAGATGGAAAGAGAAGAGGCAACAATGATCAGAGGTTGAGTGCCCGATCTCCACCCATCATTTCATTAAAACAACAACAACAACAATTTCAAATTCACAGTAGTCCAAACTCGCCCCAGAAACATACAGATTAACCAAATAAACCATCCAGTAAAAAGCAAAAACATACTAACTTAGAAAATAGCATATATTGGAATTTTTTTTAAAAACCATGTTGAACTATAACTACAAAAGGAAAAATACCGACTAGAGATAATATAATATAAAACAAATACAAACAAAAACATATTACAATAAAAGAAACACGTCCTGATATAACCAACAAATCCATGTACATGGTAGATGGTTGAAAGGGGCGTGCTACAAAATGAAGTAGCAAACACATTAATAAAAAAAAAAAAAAAAAAAAAAATTTCAAATTCACTTGTACAGCGAGGCAAGACAGAAGGACAACGGCTGGAGAGAGAGGAACGTGCAGAGGCCAATATCTTGTTATTTGCAGCCAGGCAGTTCTGTTACTCCACTAAAGCCAGTCTTTACTGATCTTAATTAGATCCTGCGAGGGTATGTAAAGTTACTATGTAAAATAATACAGTAATTACAACTTTATTTCAGGATTTGGTTAATCTATATGTTATGAAAGTATCATGTATATTAATTTATTACTTGATATGATTGTTGAAGATTGGAACCCGAAATATAACCACCGTGACTGAGTCCATATCAGGGCTAGCACAGGACTAATAACAATTCTTTTCAGGACTACCAACAATCATTATCAGGGCTTATTCAATCTGTCTTCAAGTTACTGCACTTTACAGAGCTAACGTGTCAGGCAGGGGGATACTATAACCTCATACCATATATGTGTGTACATATTATTTTGTATTATTTGATTTTATAAAATGTTCCACAGTAGACACCTGTCTTGTCACTGATCCATAATCATGCATTTTCACGCATACATCTGAAAACAAATTCATCTCACCTACAATAGGAATGTGGTAATTGTTATCCACAAATAGCCACATATCCTACAATTATCTGCAGGTTCATACTTGTCAACCAAAAGTCAGAGGTCAATGATCAAGAATTGCTCGATGATCAATGCTAATCGCCCCGGCAGTGCCTGGATTGGTAGAAGCACGACCTACTGAAGCTGTACATCTCATATGAACACTGATTATAAAAACAGATGAGTGATAATTGTGACAATCGTGCAACCAAGAAGTGATAATTGTCAAGCAGTGTTTTGTGATGACAATTTGCGTGATAAACTAGTGAAAGTTATAAAGTGAATAAGACAGTGAAGAAGTCTATTACCCAACTAATTGGAAGAGTCTAAAGAAATGACATTTTAGTTTAACTTGCAAAAACTGTAATTGAATTCGCCAATTTGGTTTTGTATAAATATAACTTTTGTATCACCAGTCACACACAATCACCACAATTAGATAGATGTAAATAAAGAGGATATAAATTGTATTCACCAGCTTTATTCATTCAATATAGTTGATACTGAGTTTGGTTGAATTTTTATTATATCACAGGTGGTCACATAGCGGAGGTGGCGCAGTAAGGTCTGACTGTTCTCTGAATATTTTCAGTCCAGATACTTTCACAGCCGTGACTATCGAGTGATACCAGTGTACTTCTCTGTCACTGGGACCTCACACATTCTGGAGAGAATACTATTTCTACTCTAGCACTATCATCTCACACATATAAAACCTTCCGCTACAGTTATGCAGCATTTGTGTTGCTTATAAAGACAATTTTGTGAGTACAGCTCAAGACCAACACTATAGTCTCCCACATGCATCACGCATTTTTGGAATAGCAGGTATTTTTTTCGTGCTCAGACATCATTAAAAACACCCACATTTTGGCGTCTCAGCTGCATTTTTTCAGCGTGCTTGCTGAGCTGAACACTAGCCACACGGTATGCTGGTGGCCCATGCAGCACGTGTTGAATGTTTGTAGTTCGAGAAAAATCAATGTCAGATTAATTGCTTATGAAATATAATTTTTATAATTTTTATTATTTTTGGGTCATTTTCACCTACTGGTCCTTAACTTCTTTTGAAGGGTATATATATATATATATATATATATATATATATATATATATATATATATATATATATATATATATATAATATATATATATATATATATATATATATATATATATATATATATATATATATATATATATATATATATATATAGTATATATATATATATATATATATATATATATATATATATATATATATATATATATATATATATAATCGATTTAACTTAAAAAGCAATTTGAAATATAAACAAAAAGCAGATAGAAGCAAACAAAAAACAACTCTATGCTTTCACATCCAACCCAAAAAAATAAACAAAATATTGATGCGCAATCACAACTTACCCATAATGCAAACAACAAACACGCACTAGCTTTGATTGAAATTGTTTTACATTTCAAGTATCGCATCATCGCAACTATCCAACACAGAAGTTAGCTGTCATACTAGAAGGCTATTCTAATCAAGGACAATGTAAAAATAGCATGTAAACAAATTAATGCAATTAGACACGACGGGGAAAGTGACACGTGACCTCATTAATTAAGATCTCTATTGTTAGCTTCAGTTGTTTATATTGCCCAATTGTTGTAGTCTAAATATACTCGTAGATTGAGCATCCTCATAAAAAAATCAATTAAAAAAAAAAAAGTTACTTTCAGTGCCTATTTCCGGGTTACCCTCTGGTGTTAACCTATTTGTTGTGAATGATAAACAATAAAGTGTGAACATACTGCCCTGCTGCATTTATATCTTGTCCTGCCAGAAGCGTGTCCTAAATATCACATTCGTGCTTCTTATTTCTGTTCACTGTTACCGTGACACGTCGCGCGGAATTGAGTTGCTGTTTTTGAGACAAGTGTGTCGTATCAGCTGTCCTGAACCTGTATTGTTGTATGTTTTGGTTTAGTTTTGGTTTTAAGGCTTTCTTCATTGCACACATACACCTCCATCACTGCTTCGATCTCCTGCCTTAGTTAGATCAAATAAGGAGGATCTCAGCACAGTACACGAATTCCGTAGCACCGGAGAGAATCCCAATGTGTGTGTTGCGGTCGCTTCATGGTGTGAAATTAATCGCGATGAATTTATTATTAATATCGGGATTTGTCCACACCATGTCGTATTTCAACATGAGAGATGAAAATACAGTAGAACTCCATTTATCCGAACCCCAATTATCCGAACACCCAATTATCCGAACACTTTTTCCAGTAAACAAAAATCAGGCGCCATTAGTCACGTTAGACTATATTTCTGAATATTTTGATGCGGCAAGCTTCAAATGTGTGCAAAAATTTGTAGAGGATGGGATGGGCTAATAATCGGTCGTTTATGTACAGGAAGTCAGTTAGATCATAAAGTCAGTTAATATCTGGTTTACCAATCCAGTGTACGTGTGCGTTCTAGGCAGAACACTGGCTAAACAGACAGTTCAACTTAAAATAATTGTGAATGCTACTACAGCAGAATAATTTTGGTGTACAAGTATTTCTCTGTGCGATATGGCATCTTCCAGTAGACCTAAAGCATATAAAAGGAACCGCAATGTGTCGTCAGTTGAAACGAAAACAGAAATTATCAAGAGACTAGGAAAAGGTGAAACTGTGTCTTCACTTGCAAGGATTTTCAATGTTGGGAAAGCTACCGTCTCTGACATCAAAAGTAACAAGGATACAATTATGAGTTTTGCATCGAAATTGGATAGTGAAAATGGGTCGAAGAAACGTAAAACTATGAGAAATGCGAAAGATTTGAAATTGGAAGAGGCTTTGTATATATGGTTTGTGCAAAGAAGAAGCAAAGGGGAACCTATCTCTGGCTTTATATTGTGTGAAAAGGCACTACAGTTCAACAAACAACTTGACGGTCCTCCTGACTTTAAGGCTAGCCAGGGATGGTTAAGAAACTTTAAATCTCGTCATGGCATACGAGAATTGGAGATTCAAGGGGAATCTTTATCTAGCGATGCAACTGCCGTTGAAAACTTTAAAGAAACATTCTTGGCTTTTTTTGGAAGAAGAAGGTTATTCACTCGATGATGTGTATAATGCCAATGAGACTGGCTTATACTGGAAATCATTTCCTCAAAAATCACTTGCATCTCAGCGCGAAGCAGCTGCCCCTTGGTTTAAAAAGTGCAAAGAGAGAGTAACAATTTTGAATTGCAGTGGAAGTCATCGTTTACCGGTGCTAATGATCGGCAAAGCCAAAAAAACCACGTTGTTTAAAGAATGTGACATGTCTCCCATTGTGCTACAAAGCACAGAAGAGTGCTTGGATGAATAGTGAAATATTTCTTGATTGGTGAAGAGGTGGAGAGAACAAGAAAAGAAAACTGGAAACTACTGCAGTGGACACAAATGATGATTGTATAAATGAAGTTGTGGAACTGTTTCAAGCAATGCCCGGATTTTCGGACTGTGACAAAGATGATGCACACTTGTGGCTAGAAGATGATAATGATTCTGGTTTTCAGTTTTTGAATGACGAAGAAATGTTGTCTTTTGTGCAAGAAGAAAACCAAATACATGTAGTGACCGATGATGAAGACTCCTCAGAAGTACATGATGTACTTGTAGATTATGAAGAAAATCCAAAACGTCGACCAAGTCCTGAAGAGGCCTTTATAGCACTAGAAACAATGATGGCTTGGTACGAGCAAGAAGATGACAGCTGTCCTACACAGCTTCTGCTGTTGAAGAGAATGCGGGACTTAGCAGCCAAAAGGAGACTATCCAGTTTGGTGCAAAAGAGGATTCCTCATTATTTTAAATAGTGGGCTACATCTGTGCAAGTACATGTATAGGTAAGTTGCGCCTGGTTTTGAATCGTTTGTAATGTTATTTTGAAAACATTTCTCTTTTAAAAAAAAAAAAAAAATACTGTACAAGTAGTACATGCACTGCAGTGTAATGAAAGATTTTGGTGATACAGTGATCTAATACAGTGTGGGTATTATTATTACAGTACAAGTAAAAATGTTTTATAGTGTATTTTCCTTGTGATGGTTAATTATTTTTAGAAATATGTGTACATATACTCGGTACATTATGTAATCCAATTATCCGAACATTTGATTATCCGAACGATGCTCGGTCCCATGGGGTTCGGATAAATGGAGTTCTACTGTATGTTTATGCGTTGCTGAGAAATAGGTAACTATGTATGACTAAAAGAGCGGAGTATGTGTGACGCTGCTAGCGTCTGGCTGTGTTTCAGGTTTGTGGCTGTTTAGCCTTTATACAGTGTGTAATTACTGTGGACATGTGAGCTCCAATAAGGCAAGTGTATTAAATAAATAATACGTTCGTGTATCGAATATGTTTAGGAGCTGTAGGAATCGCCCAACTTTAAGAAGTGATATTTTCGGGACGCCCATTCCTCGACATGTAAAAATATATGATTTATAGACTAGATGTGCTGCCTAGTCCAATGAACAGGGTCTTTAACCTTACACATGTGCTGATAAAGTAAATTAAGAGGAAAGAAAAAAAAAGAATAAAAGATATCAGGAGCAACTGATCGAGATATATGAATAAATAGGAACAGAAATTGTTGATTCAGAAGTATATTACGTGTTGAAACGAATGACTACTTTTCAATGATTGAACATATGTATTATATAGAGTGAAGTTCTTGAAGAAACTGTCGTATGTCAAATTATATAATAAGTTACAAGTCGTCAAAATGAAGCGTCATTTCAATATATCAAGGTGATTGAATTTTGTCAATTAAACTTTATTCAAGAATTAACTCAGAAATTGTATACGTTGGTACTTCATAATATGAATGACCCGTTACTATGGGAATCTACTAATGTACTTTATAATAGCTGAGACCAAACAGGAGATCACTAGAAAACGCAGAGAACTCGGGCACTTAAAATCACTTAACATAATGGGCACTCCTCCGGATAGCGGTCCCAAATGAATCGATACGGTTTGTGTTAGAAAATTTCCCTTACAGGGCCTCATTCTAAAAATGCCGGTTCAGGGGCGACCTAAAAAAGGTTAAAAGAAAAAAAAAAGGTAAAGGATCCGGTTACACGCCCATTGAGGCATGGGCCTATTGGGAATATGGTGTTAGGCTAGGGTTCCCATTCGTCCCGTTTTCCCCGGGACAGTCCCGTTTTTTGATAAAATGTCCCGGTGTCCCGAATTTATTCCAAATGTCCCGCTTTTTAAGGGTCCTTCCTGAAAAAAAAATCGTTGGGTAACGGATTTTATTCCGTGTTTTAGTAGTGTTACTACTCAATTCTTTTATCAAGATTTACCAGCATTTCCACATTTATTGTGTACGAGTTGAGGAACTCAAATCATTTTGCGAATTCACCAATACAGAATATAAAACTGTTTTGGGTAACAGCAAGACAAGATGGCTCTCTCTCTCTCTTGCCTGCAGTCCAAAGAGTTATTGACATTTTCCCTGCATTGAAGTCATATTTCCTTTCCATTCACAAATGTCTTACCAGTCTCAAAAATTTCTTTGAAAATCCACTTTCAATTACACTCCTGCATTTCATTGCCAGCCAGTTAAAAACCGTTTCTGATACCATCAAATGTGTTGAAAAGCAAGAGACAACAGTAATTGAAGTGAAGGATGATGTAAACAAACTGGTGGAAAAATTAAACTACAGGAAGGCAGAAAAGTTTCTTACCACTATTGTGAGAAATCAGTTGCAAGAATTAGAAAAAGAAGGACACATAACAGTTGAAAAGTTTCAAAGCTATGCAGTAGATTTCTATGACACCTGCATTGAATATATTCAGGAGTGGTGTACACCATTTCTTACGCCTCTTCAGTCTATGGATTGGATCAATTTGAAGGGAAAGAAGTCTGTGACTTGGAAGAACATGCAAGAAAGCTACATATTCATGAAGACAGTGTCACCAAATTTTACTGTGAATGAAGAGGACTTATTTGATGAGTTTGCATGTGTGACAAAAATATTGTGAAAGCAAATTTGATGTGTGGAGTGAACTGAAGGATCAAAGTGTCAGTGAAAAATTGTGTGAGATGTTCGCTCATTTTACAAAGCAGGATATAAATGCTGAGAACCTGAAATGCCTAGTTAGTTTTTGTTTGGCACTGCCAGGATCTAATGCAGCTGTTGAACGTGTTTTTTCATTTAACAAATGCGCTTTGGACAGACGAAACGAACAGACTTAAAATTGAGACAGTGAAAGCTTTGACCATTATAAAGACCAATTTTAAGGATTTCTCTTGTGCTGAGTTCTATGTCCAAATATCAGAAGAAAAAAAACTTATAAAAAAATAAATCTGATAAATATTCTGATTAATCTGAACTATAAACTTGACTGTTGCGTATTTTTCTAATTAAGTATGTTTGTAATTTAGAATTCTTTTTTAAAGTGGAAGTTGTGTTAGTTAATGTGTGTATTTTTATACCAGTATCTTATTTTAAGTGCAACATATAATATATAATAGATTTATTTGTGCTTTGCCTTAATTTTTAACATGTCCCGTTTTTTTTCAAAATGTCCCTGGGTTTTTAGGTAAAAATTTGGAAATGTCCCGGTTTTTAAACAAAACATTATGGGAACCCTATTTAGGCCCATACTTTCTTGACCATCGGCACACTAGGAGTGATGTGGTCAGCATCACGCCGGCCGCCTTAACCTTCCAAGAGTTGCTCTGGTACCCAATTGGGGCTGGGTCGACCCAGGAGCCGTTTACTAAAAATTCATATTGAATATTTTCATCAATAATGAACATTGAAAGTTCAGCCCAGGTTATAAACACCTGTCATTGTGTAGCCACGTGAATGTAGAACTAAAAAGGGGAGGAAAAAAAATCTAAAATTACAAGTTGTGAATAAATTGATATGATGATAGGAAACTCTTTACAGAGCGATACAACAGGAAGCAATCTGATCATCAGAAGTAGTCCCCCCATCCGACAAGGGTTTCGGCCCAGTATACTCCTTTACACTCTAAGGGGGGCGGGCCCACTTGGGTCATGACTCCCAAGCGTCTCAGCCTCCTGTTGTCTTGTATCGAAAATGAACCCATTTCACTTATGGTAGCAACTTTAATCCACAGCTCCGCCAGCCGTGGAGGCAATTGTGAAAGTAACAAAGAGAAGACAAATTATTCCGTTCGTTCCGTCGCACACACTGAGACACCCACAATTTTTACTTTCTAATTTGTGCATTTGAGATAAAAATATTAATAATGCCAGGTAGACCATCAGCTCCGACACAGATCAGCAACAATGTTCTACCAGTTCAACAACTAACAGCTGTAGATGTCAGACCTAGTGACTTGTATACGTTAATGAACAACAAACTTCAATGGTTACAGTGGCTTGCTACACACCGATTAATAAGAAACTCCGATTCAGTCTACCCAGCTGTAAATGGGTACCTGACTTCTCACTTGAGTTAGGGAAGGAAAAGGCAGTGAGGAAAGGTACTGGTCACCCCACCTCTGTATGCATGACCTAGTATAGTGAGGTCTCTAACACTTCACTCCCCTATGGTAGTATCTGCTATGGGACTACCTTTTTACTCTCCCACTGAAGCAAAGGACTATCGATTCAGACATTACCATCTAACACGTACAGTCAGGTACTAAATACACGTAACTGGCTATGGAACTCTAGACGGTAAAATGTTTTCAACACAAGGGTTACTTTCACAATTGCCTCCAGCTTACAGAAAATAAATTCAATCTGTCTGCTCAACTATAACTCTATCAATACATTGATCAGATTGGCAATTTCTGTGTTTCAAGAGTAGTTTCCCATTCATTTCTTCTCGTATATATATTTTTTTAAATTATATGTCAAAATGAGGCCCTGTATGGGAAATTTTCTAACACAAACCGTATCGATTCATTTGGGACCGCTATCCGGAGGAGTGCCACATAATGATTTTAATTTTGGGGGCTACGTTCTGGTCACCTCATCGTGTTAATTTTTAGGGCCTACGTCCTTGGCAACCCCAACGGTTATTTGGGGGACTTTTCCTTGCCAGCATCAAGAGATCTTGTGAATTGCTACGTCTTTGGCAACCCCAGATGGTTTTATTCGTTATATTCAGCACGACACTGAAAATGGTTCACGTATAAAATATCAATGAATTAGAGGACTACACAAATTTTGACTGCCTCAAGAATCGTTGACATTGGAACAGCCGCTTATCTGACCGAGAAGGACATTTTCATCATCATCAGCTGCCATCTCCACAACAAAGGTTGGCTGTAATGGATCTCCAACGTCTTCTGTCTCTTGTCTTGGTGGTGCACTCTGATAGACTCTTTCCTGTCCATCTCTTATGTTATCTTCCCACTTATAGCGCTGTCTTCCCCTTGCACGTTTGCCTTCACCCATCCCTTCTATTATGGTCTTCTGCAAGGTGTTATGCCTTTTCATGTGGCCAAAGTATTTTAGCTGCCGAACTTTGATCTCCCTCATTAGTTCTCTTTTCATACCTAGATTTTTTAGGACCTCCTTATTTGTTTTCTTCTCTTTCCATGAGATACGTCCCATTATTCTAAATATCCACATTTCAAGAGCCTCAATTCTTTCTTCCAAATGCTTATTCTATCGTCCATGTTTCTACACCATACAGAAATGCAGAATATATATAACACTTTATGATTCTCAGTTTTAATTTGTGAGATAACTGTTTAGATGTCAGTATATGTTTCATGTTGTTGAATGTAGCTTTGGCCATTCCTATTATTTTCTTGATTGAGAAACCAGTATCTACTGTGGAAATTATTAGTCTCTGATTGAATTTCAAACATCATAATCGTTTAGTTGTTTCGTAAGGTCTGCATTCGATATTTTCATTTCTTAATTTATGTAAGTGTGCCAAAGTTTTAATGTTCGTGCTCTCTCATCTCTTTTTCTTAGTGTAAATTTGACGACGTGATGTAATCGAGCATTTTTCTTTGTATTGTTTAATAAATATATTTTTCACATATTTGTTGTTCTCCATTAGTCTGTCTATATTTATTTCTGTTTCTTTATATTCGTCAAGTGATGTGCTGTGATTTTATATGTTACTTCATTATCATCCTCATCAGCCTCTGCTTTCCACTTTCACTGTGCTTGTCTCTTACTCTATATATGGTTAATTATCATTGATACTAATAGTCATTGTTGTTCTTTGCATTGATTAATATATTTGATGAAATATTAAGAGTATTTAGTTACATATTACTAAGGTATTAGGGTAAAGGTAAAGGATCCCGTTACATTCCCATTGAGGTATTGTGGGAATACGGTGTTAGGCCCATATTTTCTCGACCATCGGCACACTAGAGGTTATGTGGTCAGCATCACGCCGGATTAAGGTATTAGTTGACGCTATTGGCAGAACGATATTGGTGACAAGAGTCTAATTTGTTATATTGGTAGCGATACGGCTATGGTGACGTACTATGTTTGGTAGTTATATTGCAAAGGGACACGAATCAAAATATATATTACCTAATATATATATCACGACTAAGTAAAATATATAATAATCATGTAGATATTCGACCTATTTGTGGAACAAGGCAGAATAGGTGGCATGGATGGATACGCCCTTACCAAATATGTTTATGAGCAGACAGCAAACTTGCACAGAATTCTCGAATGTGAAATTAATGAATTCAAATTAGAGGTTGAGAAACACAAATCATCAGCTTTCAATAGTAAGCTTAAACTTCAAAAGCATGGTATTAAAATTCGGGATCTTCTATTAGAAAATTCACGATTACAATCAAGTGCTAAGGAGGAAAATAAAATAATTTGTGAGGACCGACTGGATGAGGCCGAAATAGACGCTACAGCTTGGGAAATGAATCGCGCTTTGCAACAAGAAATCGATACTCTTCGCTCAGAATCTAAAAGACAGCAACAAATGTATACGGAACGAGAGGAAGAGCTTCATGAATCACAGACCTGGGCGTTGACAAAAACAAAACGACAGGCGGAGGCCAAAGAACATGCTTTTATCAGTGATATAGCAAAATTGAGTTAAGAGATAAGAATGATAAAGAGAGTGCTCTTATTATTGAGTTGGTAGATTTAAGGGCAGAGTATGAAAAGTTTAAAGTTGAAGCTGCAGCCGAGCAAAAAGTTAAAGATTTAGAGATTGTTAAATTACGTCAGAGAATAGATGTTTTGTTAGATATTATATCACAGAACCATGTATTGCCATCAGATGAGGCTGATTTAGGTATGAAATTGGGTCAACGTGATATATCACCACACCCAAACGACATTATGCACAAGCATAGAATTTCAAATGCTTAACTTAGAGAGGCTACATCGTTTTCATATGGGTGTTATTAGACCCCAAGCATTCAATGCTACAGTTCATTTTCAACGAGGTGGTAGTACATCGTTCCGAGGAAATTTTCCTCATCAGGATTCCTATGTCAGGGTTTCCTGTCAAAACCGATCTGACATTTATGATGGTGGGTCATGGCGTAAGGCCAGTGATAGGTATGTCACTACGACAAAATACCCACCACATGAAAATAATCATGGTAAACGATACAATTTTAATGGCCACTATGAACAAAAGAAGGTTTTCGATGAGAATAAACTTCATCACGTTAACTGTCATTACGATAGTCATGATGATCATATAGGTGATATTACAACTGGTTACAGGAAAGATACGACACATCAGGCTGACAATCATCGGGCTACAGCCGAAGGTAATGGGCTACGACATGCGCAATCTGCTAATTTGGCGGTTGTTGGTAATACTGCTCGTAGAGAAGATCATAAGGATAAACTTGTTTATCCCTCTACTATGACACGCAAAGAAAAACAACATGTCATTAAGAAGACTTTTTTGACGAAACATACCTTTATGTTTGTCTGATATTTATTTACTGTTTACAGACCTCGGGTTTTCCTTACTAATGTGTTATAAATGTTTATACAATACCAAAACCTACCCTCTGTCCCGTACTTGCTGTTCTTAGTCTTCTATCATTTACTAGACACAGTATTAAGGTCTTTGTCTTGTGTGGTCTGACCTATACTGTATAATAGGGGAACAACAGAAGTGATTGCATCATTAATAGGCTGGACTGCCCATGGTAAATTTCCGGTGTTATGTGTTGCGGGTCGCACTAATGACCCGTCATCGAAGCATCTTTGTTTGGTGATGCCTAGATGGCAGGGAGGATAGTGTGATTCGCTTGCATAGCTAGGCGGGGCTTTTGCACGGAAGGTCCTGGGTTCGAGTCCTGGGCAAGCCACTCACGTCTGTTGTTTTTCTGTTGTCTAGTTTTCTACTTCTTTATTTCTTACGAGTGCCTGAAAACATACCTTTATGTTTGACTAATATTTATTTATAGTAAGAAGACTACTTCTTCGCGCTTAGCTCGTGTGACACATGATAAATTAAATGATTCTCGGGCTCAGTTACGATCTTGCCAAGATCATATTTCACTGGATCGCACTGTCCTGGTGCGCAACATGCCATCTAGTACAACTTGGTATGAACTTAGAAAATTTTTTCAACATATTGGTGATGTGAAAGTTGTTCGCATCTCTGGTCTAAAACATTCAAATCATAACCTCGCATTTGATCGTTTTGCTCATTATTATGACGCGCGCAGAGCTGTAAAATTCAAAAATAGGTCTTCTTTTGCGCACCATTTCTTGAACATGCAATTAGTGCAAAACTCTACACCACACACTTTTGTAGTTGTGTTATTGTGTGCATTTTAACATCTACCAGATGTTTTGCACCACGATATGATTTTCTGTAGTAAGCTATTTGCTATCCGTCTTAAGCTGAAACTATATCACCATTTCTTTTCTTTCAAGCTGTTACTTCTACTGATACTTTCGTCATCTCTTACTTTACTAGTCTTAATACTTATTAATTTAATTATGACTTCATCATACACTTTGCTTCTATCTCTGGTCCTCTTTCATCGTTGACTTGCAAAGGTGCACCACTTAAAGTAATTTGGTCTGATCAATATCAGCAAGCGTTAACCAAAATTAAAATGCTCTTTGCTCACCATCCTATTTTGGTGTTACCTAATGTCAACAAACCATTTTCTCAGGACAGACGCATCTCAACATGGGATTGGCGGATGTTTGATGCGATTGATCGACGATATCCTACATCTATGCCTAGAAGTTAGTAGGAAGTTAACTACAGCTGAGAAGAAATTATGCTGTGAAATTAATCGCGATAAAAGGGAGCCCAGAGTATGTGTGACGCTGCGAGCGTCTGGCTGTGTTTCATGTTTGTGGCTGTTAAGTCTTTATACAGTGTGTAATTACTGTGGACATTGTAGTGAAATTGACAGAGATACAACGGTAAAATCCCTCCAAAGATAACATTTAAGGATAAAAACATAATGCGTAGGCTGCGAATAGTACATGATCGCCTAGACCGCGGGTCATCATCCTCCATAATAATTGACTTGCTAAACAGGAGGGGAACGGCGGATCAAAAAAGGAAAAAATATGACTGGAAAGATTGCGTGAGACTAGAAAGGCTAAGGAGACGCAATTGGGGGGGAAACGGAGAAAAGTCACGTTTCCCAAGTTGACATAAAAAGTAAGCAACTCGACAGAAGGGACCATAGATATGTTACGCCACAGTCATTTATTGGACGCTTTTGCGCGATACCAAGCCCTTGATTTGAATTCAGCGGCTAAACGCAGATGTTAGGAATATTACAAAAATTTAAAAAGTACTTTTTTCTTAATATTAATGTTAGGAATATAAAAATTAGCTGGCCGGATGGCCTATTCTGAGCAGTGAACTAATATGTTCTTAATTTTACAGACGGATAGATAATAGTGAAGATAATGACAAAAGACAGTGTTGTTCACATCATCGACAGACTGTATTGAATCTAAAAGTGTCGCTAATTGCACAAAAAAAACACGACCTCGAAACGCAGGTGTTCAAATTTACTTAGTATGGAGGAGAGGGTTTTTGGGTGGTAGCTGTGTCTAAATATAACTTTTAACGACAAAATTTTGGAGGGGAGAGAAAGGTTGGTTCAAAAATCAAGTACATTTTGTAGAAACACAAGTAGAGACGGACAGACTAACAGATAACCATCCATACTTGACTGAAGCATGACTGAAATGACTTTATGGTAGGAAATTTGAATTTAAAATAAACCTAGGCAGTGATTGGCCACAGACAATCATATCATTAGCGCTCAGACGCGAAAGTGGGGCCATTCTTCAATAGTTGTTCAGTGATAGACACAGATTTTAAAGTGTGGTGATTTCCATATGAAAGAAAGTGTAATAAATTTAGGGACGCCATACTATAGCCAGCAGCTCAGCTGAGTTTTGCTAGCAATTCTGTGTTATTTATTCATAATCTGGTAAGATTGAAATTATTTCCTTATATATTTTGAATATTGTTTCATGTTCGAGTGATTTGATACTGCCATATCGAAATCTAGCCTTACAAACAAGTAGGGATTTGCTCTAGACCCCCCGCCCTAGTCAGGGTCTAGGGACCAACAATGTACATAAACTCCAGCAAGGATTATGCAAGACAGATCAAGTGTTGAGAATAATTGAAACATATTACCTATCCTCTTTTAGAGCAGAAAACTAATAAATATTTTTCAGAATCTATAGTCTGGGAGGATCTATCTGATGTAAAACCACCATGGTAAATGTGCTGTTTGGTCAGAGAGATCTGACCTGTCTGTATGATGTGGTTGTTGTGTCAGTGTTGTGTCCAGACGTGGGTAGAGAATAGATTTTGACACATGGCCCATACTTTGATTGCAGAGCTGCGAGTTTCTGTTGTCAACCAAGCAGTGTCTATTCAGTTGGTGACTTTACTCGAGTGTATCTGTGCAGTACTTGTGACAGAGACCACCATTATTGCCCGCCAGCACGGAGAGGTGGGACCACCTGATTTCAGCACCAGAGCTACAACGACAGGATGATTGAGCCTCTGGTCTGCTGGACATTCACCAACGATTTGTAGTGACTAATACCCTCATAAAAATTCCCACCATTTTCTGGACACTGTGTATTCAATATAGACAGGTGTGATGAGGCCACCCCAACAGCACAAACAGTAACTATCCTCCCAAGTAGATGACTACTAGAACATTTTAATAAAACTAACTAGTATAGTACATATATATGTACACTATTGCATTATGATATAATATTCCATGCATTTCTTTCATAATCTCTAAATCCTTTTAAGTTCTGGTCAACCTAAAAAATTGATCCAGAACAAAATAAATGTAATATAATTCTATCAAAAAATTTTACACACGTGAGTTAGTTCAGTGTATTTTAACATTTATTAATATTATTAGTCTTGTTAAATATCTGTGGGTATATCTATAACCTATTACACCACACTACATATCATAACCCTAGACACTTTACGTAGCCACATTCATTAAAAAAATTAAGTGTGAGGTCGTAGTGGTAGCAAGAAAGGCCTTCTGACAATTCACAACTACATTTTATCTCAGGAGCCTTCACAGCTGGCCTCATACAATTACATTTAGTAATATCATCATCATACAATACCATCAACACCACTACAGACATATGTGAGCTCCAATAAGGTAAGTGTATTAAATAAATAATACGTTCGTATATAGAATATTTTTAGGGGCTGTAGGAATTCCACAACTGTAAGAAAAAATATTTTCGGAACGCCAGTTCCCCGACACGTGAAAATATATGATTTATAGACTACATGTGCTGCCTAGTCCAATGAACAGGGTCTTTAACCTTACAAATGTGCCGATAAAGTAAATTAAGAGGAAAGTAAAAATTAATAAAAGATATCAGGAGCAACTGATCGAGATATATGAATACACTGGAGCAGAAATTGTTGATTCAGAAGTATATTACGTGTTGCATTAAATGGAACTGAATAGATGAAAAATTGGAACGAATGACTACTTTTAAATGATTGAACATATGTATATATAGAGTGAAGTTCTTGAAGAAACTGTCGTATGTCAAATTGTATAAGTTACAAGTCATCAAAATGAAGCGTCATTTCAACATATAAAGTTGGTTCAATTTTGCCAATTGAACTTTATTCAAGAATTAAATTAGAAATTTTATACATTGGTACTACATATTTTGAATGACCCGTTACTATGGGAATCTACTAATGTACATTATAAAAGCTGAGACCAAACAAGAGATCCCTAGACAACGCAGATAATTTGGGCACTTAAATCCTTTAACATTGTGTATATAGGAATCCCACATTCTATAAATATTTATGTAGCGGATAGGTTTCTAATTTGTAAACATGTCAAAATATCATTACTTCAAAGAAAGAAAGAACATGAAGTACTTTAGAATGTTATGTCAAAATACCATTACTTCAAAGAAAAAACGAACATGAAGTACTTTAGAATGTTATGTCAAAATACCATTACTTCAAAGAAAGAAGGAACATGAAGTACTTTAGAATGTTATGTCAAAATACCATTACTTCAAAGAAAGAAAGAACATGAAGTACTTTAGAATACTTAACTCCGAAAAAAAAAAATCAGTTTCAATTGTTCTTTTAAATTTTTTATTAAAAATAATATATTAAAAAATATATAATTCGGCGCCCCCACCCAAGACAGCGCCCGGTGTAGCCGATCTGCTTGCAACCACCAAGTGCCGTCTCCGCTTAAAGTGACTTTAAATTTGGACACACGCGCTGTGCAGTAACGAGAAAGGTTCCGATGTCCCAATTAATGCCCTTTTTCAAAGCTCCCCTGCCGTTCTATCCCAGACGATCCGAGTAATTTCAGTAATCGCTTCTTCTCAGATAGTGTTATGACGTCGCAATTAAGTTCCGATGTCAGGGAGTCACCTAGTAATCGATTCCTCTCTCGAATCCCATAAAAATGGAATTGGAAATTGTTTACTATAGCTGGTGAGTACTTTTCACAATTCAGCGTTCTTCGGCGTTATTTTTTTTCTCCTCCCTCCCCCAACCCACGGCCTTATCCGATTTCGGTTCCAACGTTAAAGTTACTATCTGTTATTTTTTTTTTTATTCTCGTTATTTTTTTCTTCTAGTTTTGTGTAAATAGCTGATGGCCGCTGCTTTCATTATGTAACACATAATATCATGACGTAAAGAACATGTCTGTCTTTGATCCACTATCACTGAACGTTAGCTCTTGGTGATCAAGCACACATCTAAAGCTATCAACATAACAGCGTAAAGCAATGTTTATTAACCCTTTAGGGATCACACAAACCTTTACAGTATCTTAAGAGGCCTCGCACTCATTTATTTTCTAGCTCGCAAAAATATTCCAGAAATGCGAAGAGATTAAAATATATCTTTTTACATGAAATTAATACAAAGCTATCTATTTATATTGATAAGTTTAGCTCATGTAGTGTGCCCGGAAAAATAGAAATTGGTCGTTAGAGGCTCATGAATTATGAGTTCTTTTTATGAGTAATTTCCAGCCTCATTTCATACAGCTGTAAATAAAGTGAGAATAATTTTTTTTTAATATAACGTACCTAGATAGGAAACTATATAGAGCGTTACTACAGGACAGAGTCTGATCATCAGAAGATTTCCCCGTTTCACAAGTGCTTTGGTCGTGTATCATCTTTACACTCTGAGGGGGCGATGTCCACTTGAGTCATGACTCCTAAGTGTCCACCTCCTGTTGTCTTTTTCAGTCTGCGATGGAAATTGAACCCATTTCATCTTGGTTGCGATTTTCAACTTCAGTTCTTGTTTTATGCATGCTGGCAGCATTGTACTAATATTCAAAACGTTTATGAATTCATTAATGTATCAAGTACATAATATTCATTGATATCACGTTCTATTTTGTGCAAAAGCAATTTTGTAGAATTAACCACAACAAAGATGAGGGCATTTCCCCACAAATGCTGTATCAAAAACCAAACCATCTACGCTGCATACAAGCTCCCAGTTTGGAAACAACATCTTTTCCCTGAAATGACAGAAAAGATTCCTGGAATTGAGAGAAAAAAGAGCCAGACTGCAACAGAGAGACAAGCTATAACGACAAAATACATAGAGAAACATTACCCACGCAACACCTGGACCCATGCATACCCAGTTGGATCAGGAACAAATGCAATAGAAGATGAAGGTGGAGGTGTTCTTTTGATCTTAAGCACTAGTATATAAAAAAGGCTGTCAGTGGCAACAGGAAAATTCTCAAGTAACGTCAGAGCAGAGACAGAGGCCTTGAAAACTGTAGCAGACGTTCTAATGACAGAGGAAAGCACTGAGAGACACGTTGCTTTCTTCACAGATGCACTGTCGGGAATTGGAATGCTGAAGACCCAAAATAATGCAGACCTGGATCACTTAGGAGTATTACTCCACCAAATATGTCAGCTATTCAAAAGAGCTGTGACCCAGCCTCATTGTAACATCCCTGGTAATGGAGAGGCTGACAGATTGACAAACAAAGGCGGAAAGCTACCTCTGCCTGATACAAGCATAACTGTCGAATAAACAAAGAGTTTTATCAGAATCAGATACAAGAAGAAATGGGATGCAGAGCATCCAAGCCACACACACACACACACACAGTATTGCATATTACCAGCTCAGCAGAAGAGAAGTGGTGGTCAAAACAGATTGGGATACCATCTATTCAACAAACTAAAGATATGAACTACCCATGAGTGTAAATGGCGCACTGATCAAATGACTGCTGAACATCTGCTTCAAAGATGCCCAACATTTGAGCAATAGAGAAAGCAAATATGGCCGTCATCAGTACTATTCTTGGAAAAACTCTATGGAGATACAAAAAGCCTCAAACTGACCATTGCTTTTTTTTTTGTGTTGGGGGAGGGAGAGGGGGTTTTAAGGACCATCTTCATTGCACAGGGACAACTCCATCAGTGCTCCGATCTTCTCCCTTAGATCACACAAGGAGGATCTCAGCACAGTGCACGAACTCCGTAGCACCGGCGAGGATCCCAATGTGTGTATACAGGAATCATACATTCTATAAATATTTTTTGTGGTGGGTAGGTTTCCTAATTTTTAAATTTTGCCAGGGCAGCGGCCATATGGCCTACTCTTTACGATTTTCAACTACCGAGAGATTGTTAACGTGAGCAACCTGCACGCGGGACCTCCTATTTTATTACCCTTATCCGAAAAGGCTAGGCATCCGATTTCACTACCCATGAGATCGGGGACGAGTGTGACATCATAAGGACCCTCTGGTTCTGACAAAATATTTCATTACTGCTTTCTTTGAAAATATTCAAGTAGTCTGAGAGTGTAAGAAGAAGCACAACAACATGTGAGTTATGTGTATTATATTGTATTTATGATGATTCATCTCAGGTAATAACTGGCTTGTCTCGCATCCCCAGAAGTCGGGCCGCGCAATCCTGATTAAGAAGTACTTGAGTAAAGAATTGTATTTTACAAATAGTGGGACGGAAGATGAAAAAAGTGTAAGTTTTACTAGGACAAATGATGAAGAAATTACCAACGTTACGAACACAATGTCTTCGCCAGAGAAAGACAAGCGAAAAGTGCCGAGAAAGGAACGTGAGAATTAAGTTAACTACACACTCACAAATAAATGAAAATGATGCGAGTCGTAAACTGAAAACGTAGTCGCCGTCGTAAATCACTGTAGAAAGGTTAGTGTCACAATGGAAAAATCATGTTTATTTTACAAGTTCAGTATGCTTAGAAATGATGTGAAACTGATGACAAGAACGAAACAGGTCTAGTGGAACAACAGATTAGAAGGAGGCGCTGGAGACGGATAAGCCAACCATTGAAGAAACCTGTTGATAGCTTTACACGGTATTCCTTGTTCTAGAATTCACAGAGTAATAGAGGTGGACGGAGACCAAACACAACGTGGAGAAGAGAACTAGAGATAGACATGAAGGGCATAAAAACGTCATGGACAAACCTTGACCTTATGGCACGAGACAGGAAGTCTTGGCATGTTTGTTGAAGGCCTATGCTATGGGGGAGAAGAAACACCCAGCCGAGATTATAATTGCTTGGCAGAATATTCGTAAACAAAAATTAAAGGTGAAAAAATTTACTCATGTAAAATGTATGACCAATTTCGAGAAGAGGAGAAATTTTTGTAACAGAATTGTTAACGCTGGAGATGGCTCGGACACACACTGAGGAAATCTATAGATAGGCAGTCCTTGTGATGGAATCTCCAGGGTAAGACAGGCTTTGAGAGTTGAAGGGTGATGAAGATTTTTACAAATAAATGTTGTTACAACAATATTGTTAACAATATATTGTTATAAAGATTGTATATAACCAGATGTTACAACAATATTGTTAAAAATAAATTGTTATAATGTTCTATATAACCAGATGTTGTTTCAACAATATTGTTAAAAATAAATTGTTATCATGTTGTATATAACCAGATGTTGTTACAACAATATTGTTAAAAATAAACTGTTATCATGTTGTATATAACCAGATGTTGTTACAACAATATTGTTAAAAATAAATTGTTATCATGTTGTATATAACCAGATGTTGTTACAACAAATATTGTTAAAAATAAATTGTTATCATGTTGTATATAACCAGATGTTGTTACAACAAATATTGTTAAAAATAAATTGTTATCATGTTGTATATAACCAGATGTTGTTACAACAAATATTGTTAAAAATAAATTATCATGTTGTATATAACCAGATGTTGTTACAACAATATTGTTAAAAATAAATTGTTATCATGTTGTATATAACCAGATGTTGTTACAACAAATATTGTTAAAAATAAATTGTTATCATGTTGTATATAACCAGATGTTGTTACAACAAATATTGTTAAAAATAAATTGTTATCATGTTGTATATAACCAGATGTTGTTACAACAAATATTGTTAAAAATAAATTATCATGTTGTATATAACCAGATGTTCAGCACGTCTCATGCTTGGCTCGTCACAGATGAATAATTACAATCACAATGAAAAACACCAGTTTTTCGTTCAAACAATTCAACATAACTTCATTGTTAATAAAACATACGATGTCGTTGATATGAACGAGTTTAATCCATGCCTCCTCAGCCGCTCAGACTTTCACAGCTCGTGTAATCAGAGTTACACAGCCTGCACTCACAACCAGCAGCGTCGAACACAACCTCTGTGGGGTCGGGGTATCCCTCACAGTCTGAGAGGGTGACAACTCGGTTGGTGCGACCTGTGTAGGTACAGACCGGGTGGTTGGAAATTCTGAATGGCATCTGGTAGTCTCCGACCTGCAAGGGATTGGAGAGAAAAATGAGTTAGCATAATAAGAAAGTGCAGAATACTTCAATTTACCACGTTCTGAGCTAAAGACGATTAAAAAAACATTGTGATCAGAAGCAAGAATGATGGAAAGCGAGATTTGGGACAGTAGTGAGAGAAAATGCTTGCCAATCAGCAGAAACTGTGAACGTCAGCTGACATTTATTTTTATCGTCCGCTTTCACATAACGTGGCCTAACTTTGGGGATGCGCCCTTGAGGCGATAGCCCTCAGCTGCTTCTTTTTTGAGGGTCTGGTGTTCCTTTCTGCATGTCCATTTCTCTGTTGCTCGTTGAAAGAGCTGCTTGCCTTCCAATCTGAGATGGTGCCGTTAGCAAGCATCGCCAATGTGTGATGCAGCTTCATCCTCTCAGGTTGCTGGGTTTATGTGACTCTCATGATACAACACATATATCTCTAATAAAATTGGCGACCCGCTCAGGTTTCTGTCATCGCCTCACAGTTTCTCCCTCAAATATGTTGATGAAGACTATGCTGTCAACATGCTGTCTCGTCAAACCGACATTCTTCCATGAAAGTTTCGACTGTCCTGCTTGTCTCGTCCACATGGGCACATATTTGTCTGTCCTATTTTGGTTGGCGAGGCCAGTATTCAGGGTGATAATACTGTTTGGTTGCATCGATATGCTTCCCCTTGCAGTTGGTGTAGCTCGTGATGCTGACTCGTCTGTACATCACCACTTTATTATTCTTTCCCTCTACGATATAATGGAACATGGAGTTACCCCTACATCCGCAGCCCTTGCATGACGCCTGTAGCTGTGGTTACTGTAGTAATTTGTTTTACATGATGAGGTTGCCTGGCCCACGCACTGTCTCTCAAAGATGTCTTTTTTACAAATTGTTTTAAGAAGCAGTTGTCATATTCTTTCCTTGTGTCCTCACAGACTCTCGGTACATAGAGAACATGGAGATGGATGTGACACACCCTCATTTAACAACTAGCCAGTATAGCCATAATTGTTCTTGACTGGATCTCACGGGGTAAAGGGAAAAAGTAACATGACGAAATACGGCTTGGTATGAATGCTAAGCAATTGGAACTGTGTAGACACAGAAAACGGTGGCTAACAATAGTCATCGCCGGAGAGCAGCTGTTACAGTGAGATGGGCCATGTGAATGAAAGGACCAAAGATAACAGTGAAATTAATGCAAACAGCTCAAACTATCTTAATGATCTACTTAACACGACCGTTGACAAATTGAGTTTAAATAGCGTTAAAAGTAATTGTGACTATGTTAAAAATGAGATAAAGTCGTTCCTACTATACAAGGTAACGCGGTACATGTGTTCCTAAAAATCACTGCGTTGTGTAATTTCGCGCAATAATAATAACATGGCTTACAGGGAAAATATGGTTACGGGCATAATGCTCAAAACCCGCACATTCTCACAAGTAATATACTAAAAAAAAAAAAAAAAACGCAATAAAAATGCGGTTTTTGAAGCCACTAAACCAGTCACTAAAATGGGGCACTTCTGAAGGATTTGGAGATTTTACTTTAAGTTCTTCATTTAAAGCTAACGGACAGCTCTTTAATTGTGGGAAATCTTGCTCCCGAACTTTTTTGTTTCTTTGTATGTTTGCTTGTTTTGTTGTGTGTGTTTGTTGTTTGTTTGTTTTTTGTTTTTGTTTTTTGGTCTTAGAAGAAGATATTCAAGTCTTTCTATTTCTTTTATCTCTTTAACCCTCGTTTTTATATACTTTGCAGCAATTGCAGTTGTTCCTGCCAACCAAGTTTATATTATCTGCACACTTGTCTCTGATGGCGCTGTGACGGATTGATTGGAAATGTCTGCCCCTTTAATCTGAGTCGGCGGCCGGTTTTCTCTCTATCTTGTCCACGCCCAATTTTCTGTAAAATTACTCTTAACAGCTCTTAATTCTGTCTTTGGTACCGTCAATCTTGAGAGAGAGCCAAGCTAAGTCCACCCCTTCCACGTGCAACTAGCTGCAAATTTTGACTACGTCTTTTTATCTCGCGATTCTTGGGGAAGCGGCAAAACTTCTGGTTCTTTGAGTCACAGTCTTCGTCTAAACAGGGGAACTTCTCTGTCTTTTATTTCATGCCGTCCTGGGGTTTTCCGCCCTGAACGTAGGACGCTGGTAGAACGGTGACAGTGTGCTAACGTTACGTCTATTTCCTAGTCTCGTGAGACGGCCAATGACTCTCCGGTGGTGTTACGTCTTCTGTTATGTTTCATCTCGACCGGACTAAGGAACGCTGGCCGAGCACCTGGCAATTTTTCTGGCTATTTAAGCAGACTTCCCTAATTCTCTTGACCAGTCGTCTCAAGAGGATCTTTTGCTATCTACTTACGTGTTATTCAGTTGAGAGCTTATAGCCCCGTGTAGTGTGGATATTTTTTCCTCGCTTGAGAGTGGTCAACAGCCTCGACCTGTGCTCGGTACCCCCAATGGGAGCACCTTGCATTGGCAAAATATCTACTGCTTGCTTATAAGCATCACCACCTCTTGGTTTATCTACATCGTCCGTGTAAACGGGTAATTGCCTTTGCCCTCCAACCTTCGGGCAATATCATCAGACCCAGTGAGGTCCCATCACCTTGGAGTATATACGCTCAGCCTTAGCAGTATATAAACCTGCAGCCAGACAGGATGCCACCTTTGCCATCAACGTGTGTCGGCAACACTGTCAGACCCATTGACAGCCGCAAATCAGGAGCAGATTGCAGTATTTTATCGATTATCTACACCTTGCCAGTCATAGCCACCTACCTGACGCCCAAGTCACCTGTACCCAACATATAAAGGTGCCTCCCTGGGAGCCCTGATATATATATATCTTATATCCAGGGAGGCTCCTTACTTGAGTTCTTATAACCAGGACGCTTAATCATGTTTGAGGTACAGTATTAAATAGTTTTATCAAGAAAAGTACGCAAGATTGTGAGGACAATGCCATACACACTCGTAGGGCATAAGCTGTGTGTGTTTTGTGTATTCATGCCCTCGTGACATCGTTCAGATAGGTGGCGTTTGTCGCATTCACCCGGTGTTACTCGGTAGCGCAGTGCATGTTCACCTCCTGAAAAATTGTGTACGAGCTAGCACACTTTTGCGTTTTAGTGATTTTATTCCCCTATTTATTTACCGTGCATTAACAAATTCGCGCATTGCAGATATGTGTCGTAACAGTAGAGACTGTATAATAAAAATTAATTAATAAATATACGTTAAAAGTTAGATGTAGTAATGGTGGTGACTAAGTTAAAGTGAGCTTTTGCACAACGGTGACTAAGTTAAAACTGAGCTATTGTTAAAAGAATGAAAAGGTTAAAAATGAGCTCTAATAATTATGATGACTAAGTTTAAAAAAAGGAGTTATGTATACTATTCAAACAAATATTTAATATGTACGTGCACGTAATTTCTTCTCTTTAGTATGATCATAATCAATTTGTTTATTTATTTGAGTTGCTTAGACATGTACCCTGTATTAAACTGCTTCACTGAAAGAAAAAATTCACAGCGCGTTTACTAAAAGACTAACTCCTCGCCATGGAGTAATTATTTTACAACAAAAAACCCAGTAAGCGTTGCGAAAAGAGGATAGAAATTCAACTTCTTAACAAGAGAGTGAAGTTTAAAATGGTTGGTTCCTTTAATGATGATAACTAAGTTAAAATTCAGCTGTTATAAAAAATAGTGACAAAGTTAAGAACGATCTGTGGTAATAAAGGTGACAGAGTTAAAATTGAACTGTAGTACTAGTAATAAAGGTGACAGGGTTAAATTAGAGCTATAGTAATAAAGGTTACAGAGTTTAAAATGAGCTGAAGTAATAAAGGTGACAGAGTTAAAATTGAGCTGCAATAATAAACGCAATACGGTTAAAATTGAGCTGTAGTAATAACGGTGACAGAGTTAAAATTGAGCTGAGGTGATAGCGTTAAAACTGAGCTGTAGTAATAAAGGTGATAAAGTTAAAATTGAGTAGTAGTAATAACGGTGACAGAGTTAAAACTAAGCTGTAGTAATACAGGTGACAAAGTTAAAGTTTATCTCTAGTAATAACGGTGACAGAGTTAAGATTTAGCTGTAGTAATAATGGTGACAAAGTTAACATTCAGCTGTAATAATAAAGATGACAAAGTTAAAATTGAATTATTGTAATAATGATCACTTAGAGAAGAGAAGTTACAGTAATATTGGTGATTTAGCATGGTGAATGACGACTCTAAAGAAGACTCCACTGAAGACGAGCCACCCTGATAAATGTTAGCAACAGAAATGATTAGCTAATTAAAAATACTTTGCACTCATGTTAACTTCCGAGGAGTCAAACGCCCAGTCGAGATTTTAATTGCTTGCCAGAAAATTTGTAAAGAAAGGTTAGAAAAAAAAATTTACTCATGTAAAATTGATGAACTATTTCGAGAAGAGCAGAATTGTTGTTACAACAAAATACGCGAAGTCTGAAAATGGAAAAGCAGCTGCTAAACCTGGGAATTGTGTCCGGGACATAAATATTACCATCTGAGGACTCTGCTGATTGAACAATCAGACCGGATGTAGAGCTTATTTTCCAGATTTCATTAAAGTCAGACATGCGCATATGGGTCTCCTGTATCTATTTAACTGTACATCATTAAACTTAATTTACCCATACTCGTGTTGACTTAGACTGACTCAGTCAAGATAAAGACACACTCAAGTATGGATGTTGTGGAAATTCGGAAGTTATGAGCTGTGTGAGTGAATGTTGAGCAATCCCAGATCTCATTAAAATAAATTAGATAACTTCGAAAGAATCTTGCACACACAAAAAAAGTCTACACGTACACACTTCAGTAGAAAACGTTAATAAGTCATTTTACTTTGATCAAGATGCATTTCAGATTCTTACAAAAATTTGTTTCAAATGTACTGTTTTGCGTTAAACAATATCCAGAGCAACTGGTGTGATATATAACAAATCCTTAATTGTTACATACACGTATTTTCATCTTAGGTACTCAATGTAAATGCCACACGTGAATTATCTTGTATACTTGGAGAAAACATCGCTATACTTTTCCTTGTGTGTGATTCAATGTGTATTATCTTGCACACGAAGCCAGCCAAGACTTGTTAGTCACACGTTTTGCACCTCGTCCAACGCATGAGACCAGACAAAATGTTTTAAATTACACATTTCGCACAATTTTCGTACACATTGGATATCAATCAAGTTCAATCTCAAATTTCGCTTCATTGTCTTGCACACACGAGACTAAACAACAGTTTTAATCACATGAGAATAATCAACCGTTTTAGTCACACGATCAGCACCATTGTCTTACACAAGAGACCATCCAACAGTTTTAATCACACGATCCGCACCATTATCTCACACATGAGACCAACAAATACTTTTTACGTCACACATTTCTCACCACTGTCTTACGCACGACACCAATCCACACTTTATAATCACACAATCCACACCTGCATTGTTCGGTTAGTGCATGTAACAAGTAATCATATTAGTGTATGTTAAAGTTATACCAAATAATTTCAAGTACTGTTATATTTTCTATAACGTTTCTGTTTACCTTTAACTTTTCATGGAGAGCCTTAAGTAAGAAGAACAAAGGAAGGGAAATGTATGACAAGAACAAAGGAAGAGAAATGTATGACAAGAACAAAGGAAGGGAAATGTATGACAAGAACAAATGAAGGGAAATGTATGACAAGAACAAAGGAAAGGAAATGTATGACAAGAACAAAGGAAGGGAAATGTATGACAAGAACAAAGGAAGGGAAATGTATGACAAGAACAAAGAAAGGGAAATGTCTGACAAGAACAAAGGAAGAGAAATGTATGACAAGAACAAAGGAAGGGAAATGTATGACAAGAACAAAGGAAGGGAAATGTATGACAAGAACAAAGGAAGGGAAATATATGACAAGAACAAAGACAGGGACCACGAGCAAAGAAACGAAGGTGACAGCATAAAGAGGAAGACTATATACTAATATAACAATATTATTCGTATTGAAAATAAAATAATGAAATAAAATAACGCATGTTTTATAATTATTGAGATTCTGTTAACTGACAAAAAAAGACGTTACATTCTATACATGTATTTTACGCGTAATATTATCATGGCAATCGAAAAGACTTCGCTGGCTATTTCTATGTCCTATCAAACAATCAGTTAAGGGATCGTTGAAAGCTGCTGTAGATTCGTCTTTGATAACGCGAAGATATGGGCAAACTGTCACATTTGAGCACGTGTTGGTGTTTAGTTCACGTGATAAGGCGTGCACCGTCATACGTGGACGTTCATAAAGGGATCGATGACTGTTTGAAGGCAGAAAGACTGTAGTTATGAAATACGCCTACACAGTACGTGACTGTTGTTATGAAATACGCCTACACCGTACGTGACTGTAGTTGAATATTCCCATATATTTATAGTTATCAAGCAGACCCATACAGCATGCCACGTGACAGCGGTTACTTAATTACACCACGCCGATACCGGTACAGCACCATTTCATGTTAAATTTCTGACCGTAGCTAGAATACTCTGTTATTATTTCTGATCGTTGCTAGAATACTCTTATTATTTCTGACCGTTGCTAGAATACTCTGTTATTATTTCTGGCCGTAACTAGAATACTCTGGTAAATTCGTGATCGTAGCTAAAATAATATGTTACATTCCTGACTGTAATTAGAATACTCTGTTACAGCTCTGATCACGTTAGAATAGTCCTTTACTTTCCAAAGCATGCTATAATACTTTGTTATAGTCTTTATCATGCTAGAATACTCTGCTATATTCTTTTTCGTAACCAGAATAATCTGTTACATTCCTGTTAGTGCTAAAATACTCTATTACACCCCTGCTCGTAACTAGAATACTCTGTTACATTCCCGATCACGCTAGAATATTCTGTTACATTCTCGATCACGCTAGAATACTCTGTTACATTCCCGAGCACGCTATAATACTCTGTTACATTCCTGATTACACTAGAATACTCTGTTACATTCCTGATAACACTAGAATACTCTGTTATGTTCCTGATCAAACTAGAATACTCTGTTACGTTCTTAATCACGCTAGAACACTCAGTTACATTCCTCATCTCGCTAGAATACTCTGTTACATTCCCGATCACAATAGAATACTCAGTTACATTCCTGATCACTTACTTACTTAGTCTTCTTCTTCTTCTTCTTTCGTTCGCTTGAAATATATTGTCTATATCTGCAATGTTGTTTCTTGTATAAACTTCACTGTCTTTTGTAGTTCATACAGGGGTCCATATAGTTTTGCTTCCAGTGTTGTTTCTCTGGGCCAGTGGGTTTGCCTCAATATATCATATTCGGGGCAATCTTGCAGTACGTGCTCCGCTGTCTGGGGTGCCTGTCCACATGTACACATGGCTGAATTGCCAATCTTGAATTTTGTATACATGTGGCTGCGGAGGCGGTTGTGTCCTGTTCTGAGGCGCAGAATGACTATTTGTTCTGATCTGTTCATAGCTTGGTAGTCATCCTGCGTTGATGTTGGTGGCTTTCTGATAGATTTGATCATCTTTTTCTTCTGATGGTACGTTACTGGTACATCCGGTTGTTCGTCTGCAGCACCTTCTTTAGCCAGTCCATCTGCTCTCTCGTTTCCTGGTATTCCACAATGAGACGGTATCCACTGCATGGCGACCCTGCGCTGGTTGCACAGTTCAGAAAGTAGGGCCTGTATAACTGGCAATTTTCTGGACTGAAGTGCTTGGAGTGCTGATCTTGCATCTGTCAGGAATACTACAGGCTGTGGACCGAGATTGGTGTTCAGTAGTTTCTCAGTTGCCACCTTGATTGCCTGGACTTCTGCATCATAGTTGTTACAGAATTTCCCCGTTGGTACTCTGACCGTATCCCTAGTGTTGTTTGGGTATTCTATGTACACTCCTGCTCCTCCATTCTTTACTGCATTCTGTGCTGACCCATCCGTGTATACTCGGACCCAGAGGTCCTGTGGGTATTTATCATCCAGGAAACTGAGAGTGACTGTCCTACGTTGCACGCTGTTCTGTTCATCCCTGTCGAATATTCCTTTCACTTTTGTGTGGATGTGTACTGGTAGTCCATGCTCCTCTCTCCAAGGGGTTTGTTCTGGCACAGACTTTAGAGGGCTGTTAACTTCAGGCAGGTCTGAGGTTTGTCTACGAAATCGTTTGGCCTGGTGGATAAAGCTGCTTCTTTTCAGTCGCCCCATTGCTAGGTTTTGGAATCTGTCCTTCATTGGATGGCTCGGCATACAGAGGAACTTTTCTGCCTGTGTTAGCACTTTCGTGTCTCTGCGTTCTCTCAGTGCTTGTATCCTCCCCATTTTCTCCATCTCCACTATAGGCGTTGATTTCATTGCCCCCGTGATGACCCTAAGCGCCTGGTTTTGCACCTTATCTAGCTCTTGTAATGTGGTGTTTGATGCTGGACACCACGCAGCTGACCCATATTCCAGGTGTGGTCGTATGCCCTGCTGGTAAACTTTACTAAGTATTTTCCCGCTGGCTCCCCATGTGGTTCCACTTAGTTTTTCTCAGGATGGCTAGCTTCCTCCTGGCCTTTGTTGCTGCCTTGTTGATGTGCTGCTTCCATGTCAGCCTATCATCGAATGTAACTCCGAGATAGGTGGGTTGTTTATCTTCTCTCAGGAGCTCTTTGTTTATCTTGATGACACCAGCTTTTTGTTTGGGAGAGAGGGTGAAGAGCGTAGTGCTGCACTTGTCTGTGTTGATGCTGACACACCATCTATTTGCCCATGAGGTTAAGGCATCTATAGCTCTTTGTAGCAGTTTGGTGGCCACTGTTGCATGCTCATCTGTGCACCATATTACCAGGTCATCAGCGTACATTGCCACTTTCATTCCATGTGGTAGTTCAGCAACCAGGTCATTGATGTAGACTAGGAAAAGTGTGGGGGACAGAACCCCTCCCTGAGGGACGCCATGACGCAGTAGAATTTTCTTACTCTTGAGGCCATCTAGTTGTACTCGGGCTCTTCTGTTATGCAAGTATGCTTTCACCCATTTGTACATCTTACCATTCACTCTACAATTTCTCAGTTTCTTCAGAAGCCCTTCTTTCCAAACCTTGTCAAATGCTTTTCTTAGATCTATCCATGCTGCTAGTACCAGTTTCTTATCTTGGAACGCATCCTCAATCTCTTGGGAAAGGTAAGTTGCCTGATCTTCGGTGGAATAACACTGCCTAAAGCCCGCCTGCTGTGGTACAAGAAGGTTTTCACTTTCAAGGTACCACTGTAGCCTGAGGTTGATGATACGTTCCATTGTTTTGCAGAGGCAGCTTGTAAGGCTGATTGGTCTGTAGCTGGAGGCAGTGGAACTGTCTTTTCCTGGTTTTAGGAGTGGTATCATGATTGCTTCCCTCCAGGTCTGTGGAACTCTGCCTGAGTTCCAACAGATATTGAAGATCTGCAGCAGCTTTGTTTTTGCTGCGGTTCCCAAGTTCTTAATCATTTCATTGGACACTCCATCAACTCCTGGCGACTTTCTCATTTTCAATTTGGATATTGCAAGCTCCAGTTCTCTGAATGTGATTGGTGCCTCCATAACTTCAGGTATGGTTCCATCTCGTCCTGCGTGTTGTTTCTCACGAGTCTCCTGTTGCTTCTCTGGGCTAACTTCGATGTTGTTGTCTTTAGCAAAGGAGTCTGCAAAGTGATCAGCTGCCTGTTTTCCCATGAGGATGTTTCCATCTTTGTACAGAGCAATCCTTGAGTTTCTCTCTGTACCTTCATCGTTAAGTTGCTTTACCAGCTTCCACAGTTTCCTCGTATCTCTTTCAAAGTTCAAGGACTCTGTTTTCTCCTTCCAGCTTCTTCGCCTGGCCTGCAACTTGGCCCTTTGAAATTTGGCCTTAGCTTGCTGGTAGTTATTGTGGTGTTCTTGGCATGGACTGGTCTCTGCCTGCTTTCGAGATGTTTCCACGTCGTTGTGCAGCTGCTCTAGTTCACTATTCCAATATGGTTTGTAGTGCTTACGAGCCCCTCTAGGTATTGTTTCACGAGCAGCCTGTAATATGCATCTGCTGAATTCATCAACTAGCTTATTGATGTCTTTGTCTACAGTCAGATCTCTAGCCAGTATACTAGTACGGTGCTGGTACATTGTCCAGTCTGCCTTCTTGTAGTTCCACCTAGAGAGAGTGCTGCTCTCCTTGACAAGTTCATTTTCCACAATTAGGAAGACTGGCCGGTGGTCGCTGCCTCCAAGTTGTTTCCCTACAACGCGTGTGGTGTTCCACTCCAAGCTGGGTGAGTGGAATGCCAGGTCTGGTGTAGAGGTGGTGTGCCATGATCTCGAGTAGAAGGTTGGTGGGTCGATTGGCTGGTTAATCAGGATAAGCCCATTGTCATCCTGCCAGTTTTCAAGCTCCTCACCTCTCCTATCCATGTGATCATAGCCCCAGCTCTGTGAGTGGCTGTTGAAGTCTCCGCATACAATCAGTCTTTCTTTTGCTGGGATTGTATCTAGTGCCAGTGGGCGGTCGCTCGGACAGTAGTAGTTGAGCAGGTGGAATTCTGAACTTTCTGTCTTGAGATGAAGCATCTGGTATTCCGCCCCCTCCATATATGTTTCAAGCTGACATGCACTGATGTTATTCCTCACGAGTGTCAGTATTCCACCTTTTCGCCTGTCTATTCGGTCAGATCGGTAGCACTGGTAGCCTCTGATTTTGAAGGCTATGTCTTTGTTGAGGTGGGTTTCTTGCAAGCAACATACATTTACTTGCTCTTCATTCAAGATATTTTCGAGCTCTAATTTTTTGCTGTAGCCGTCTTTTTTACTATTGACGCCTTCAGCATTCCAGTGCATTATTTTAAATGGTCTTTTCTTTGCTTGGCCAGTAGCTCTATTCTCATGCCTCCTGGCTCCCCGGGGCAATTGAGAAGGACCCCCAGTAGTAGGGGTTGGGCCCTTCCGAGGCAGAGGGCCCGGCACTGCGCCTGCCTGGGTGTCCGTCACAGGGCGAGTGCCATAACGTTTTGCAGATATAGGCATACTTCCCATAGCGCTAATGCGTGGCATCCTGATTGCTGTGGTGCGCCTCTTGGCTGGTTGCCTCCGTCTTCAGCACCTTGACTTGCTAGGGCAGACTGTGGTCTTGCTCGAGTCTAGGAGGGCCTGGCCAGTCTTGGTTTTTCAGCCGCTGATGGCTGTACTTGAGCCCCATCTCCACGTCAAGGAGCTGGCCTTGATGGGGACTTACTTAGTCGTTCCCCTTCTACCGTGAGGTGTAGAGGTTTGGAAGAGAGAGCGCCAGACTATCCTATCGGCTGTCTTCCTCCTGGCCTGGTTCCATTCTAGTCCTCGGTCCTTCAAAGATTGTCTAATGTTGTCCTCCCAGCAGACTCTGGGTCGTCCTGGGGGTCAAGATCCCTGGCTCTTTGTTTCCCATGCTTGTCGTGGTAACCGATCTTCTCCCATTCTGCAGACATGGCCAAACCATCTTAATTGGGACTGTTCTACTTGGGTCTGCAGGGGGTGGGATTTTAGGCCTTGACGTATCGTCTGGTTGCGGACCATGTCTCTTCTTTTTACTTCAACCACCTTTCTCAGATACCTCATTTCTGAGGTTTGGATCTGGATTTTGTGGGTTGTAGTCATTGCCCATGACTCGCATCCATATGCCAAGACTGGGACATAGGTGAAACGGTATACAGCCATCTTCGTTTTCTTACCAATCTCACTCTTGCAGAGGAATCCTCGATTTATGGCCCGAAAAAGTTTCCCAGCTGCTGCTTTTCGAGTGACGAACTCTTCTTTGATGCCTCCCTTTCGGTCTATAAAAGCTCCGAGGTATTTAAAGTGGTCGACCTGCTCCAGGACCTGTTCTCCCAGCTTAATCTGATGTCTTCTTTCTTCTCGTGATATCACCATGGATTTTGTTTTAGAGCTGCTTATGACCATCCCTCTCTTCTCCAGCCCTTCCTTCCAGACTTGCAGGTTGGATTGGAGATGTGCGTCTGATTTAGCATTCAGGGCAACATCATCAGCAAATGCCAGCTCTGAAATACAGACCTGTCTCATCTTCCAGTACCCCACTGAATACTTTCTTTTTCTCTCCTTACATGAACTGATGACATCGTCCATGAGGAGTATGAAAAGATAAGGTAACAGGATATCACCTTGTCTTACACCAGTAGTGATCCTGAACTCTTCTGACTTATGGTTTGCCGTCCTCACATAATTTCTGCAAGACTTGTAGAAGCTCTGTATAGCATGAATCAGAGGTGCTGGAATGTTCTTCCTTGCCAACCAGTCCCAAAGTTTGCTCCAGCAGACTGTGGCGTACTCGTATAATGGAAAAAGAGCCTACAGTAATCTGACAGTCTTTGTAATCTCGTAGCGTTCTATGATTTGCAAAGCTAAAACATGCATTTACTGCCTGTGTTTACTTACACAAGCGTACTTTTTCGTCCCGCCTCTTTTCTTTGAACATAAGCAAACGAAGTGTTTACAAACTTTCGTGACCTGCCCGTCATAACAGGTAGCGAATCAGGTTTGTTTACTTCGTCTTCTCACGCGAGCTTATCTGTCAATCATACGATACCTGACAGACCGCACGTGAAAAACACAGAATCTTTTGAAGTCTACGAAGGGAAATCTAAAACTCCCGAGTTCACGCTTTGATGTCGAGTCGCGAGCAAAATCTTAGAGAACCCGTTACACGTAATAAGTTTTTTGATGCCGGTCGAAAGCGCTCGCCGGAAGACCGGCCGTAAGCCTTTATCTTGTAACTGTTTCTGATTCTCGTTACACATAATAACGTGAAAAGTAACATCATCGATAGATCAGAGAAATATAATGATATATAAACTGTGTTTTCTTAAACCTGCTATCAGTTGTCACTCGGAATTTTTGGATAGTCTTAGCACGCAGTTCTAGAACCATTATTGTGGAAAAATGTGTTATTAGCATTCGTGGGGATTTTTCATTCTGATTTTCTGGTAATAGAAATTAGCGCTTACGTGTTTAAAAGTGTTAGCTTTTACCAATTAAAAGTGTTAGCTTTTATCATTATAATTTACTTAGATTTTCTAGCTGTTAACACTAGTGAAATAAAATAACGCGTAGCTATTTCATACCAGATGTTCAGTTATAATGTTAATTTTCACCACACGCTTTCTCACCCAATAAGAGACCGTTTTAGCTGACTGGTTTAGATGCTAGGCGCGACTGATAGTGACAGAAAAGAATTCACGTTTTATTTCATTGTGCGTATTTATTATAAGTGCCTATTATTTAATATCATACGACTAAACTATCAGACGCTGACCAAATTAATAGCTACTTAACGACCGGCGATAGTTTGTGATAATTGACATTGTACGCTGATTGTTAACCGCGAGCAGGGAGGGGGGAGAGTCGCGTAACTCCATCCAACCTACACTCGCTAAGCGACGTGCGATAGGGTAGGCTAAAGAAAACACCTGTGCCGTTTAACTTTAATCAGGACTGACGGAGTGGAGAAGAGATCGCATTGTCCCCGTCTGTGTGCATATATATATATATATATATATATATATATATATATATATATATATATATATATATATATATATATATATATATATATATATATATATATATATTTCCATAAATGTTTTCTTATATTTGTAGTGGGTTTTGATGGTATTGTATGGTTGATGTCACTTAGTGGGATGTATGAGGTCAGTTGTGAAGGCTCCTGAGATAAATGTAGATGTGAATTACAGAAGGCCCTTCGTACTGCCACTTACGACCTCACACATATCTTTTTTTACTAATGAATGTGGCTACGTTAAATTCTAGGGTACTGATATGTACTGTGTTGTATTAGTATATACAAACACACACACACAGATAATTACTAAGTGTAATAATATTAATACAATTTATAACACACTGAACTGACTCAGCTGTTTTAGTTTTAGATATAGAAATTTTCTTTAAGTTTATTTGTTCTGAACCAAGGTTTTATTTTGGTCAGAACATATGAAAGGTTATGAAGTTATGAATGAAATGCATGGATATATGTCATAATAAAATGAAAGGTGTATACATATGTATTTTACAAGACTAGTTAATATTAATACTGTTTATATTTTAAATTTCTCTGGGAGAACGATTAATGGATGTGCTGATGGGGTGGCGTCATCACTCCCATTCTGTAACTACAGGAGCTGTGTCCATTAGATTACAACTTTATACTGTGTCTTTCCCAAAGTTCAGTAAACCGTGGTGGGGAAATTATTATAAGTTCCTTAGAAATATGGTGAATCTTCAGCAGGCCATTTAGTACTCATCTGGTCTGCGAAGAACTGATGCAGAATCAGGTGGTCCACTTCTCTCGACAGCTAGAATAGAACGATAGTCTGCTTCTATACGCTGTTTGCCTGCATACACGTCTGCTGGTGTAACTTTGAATACTTATGTAGCACTAGCTTAGTGCCACATCAGAAACCCACACTTCTGAAACAAAATTGGTGCTGTGTCAGTACTCTATACACTGCACCACTTTTACACAGCACAACACATCAACAATATACAGAAATGGGTCAGATCTCTCTGACCATACAGCACATCTTACCAAGTTGGTTTCATATTGTATCAATTCCCCCCAAAGTCTGCAGTGCATATGAGATATGTTCAATAGTTTTTTCTATTATCCAATAAGATAGGTGATATGTTCCCACATATCTCAATACTTGATCCGCCCTTCATAATCCTTGCTGGCGTCTATGTATTTTGTTTGTCTCTAGACCCTGAACTTGGGCTGGGGATCTAGAGCGAACCCCTTACTTGTTGTAAGAGACAGATTTTGATATGGCAGTATCAAATCACTCGAAATATTAAACAATATTAAAATATACAAAAGAAATGCTTTCATTCTTACCAGAATTACGAATAGAGAACACAGTTATATTCTAGCAAAACTCAGCTGAGCTGCTGGCTCTAGTATGGCGTCCCTCTAAATATGGAATAGCTTTCTGGGAAATACACCACTGAATTATTTAGTGTCTACTACTGGACAGCTTTTAGTTGAATGGCAAAAATGCGCGTCTGTGCGCCAATAATATGATTATCTTTGGCCAATCACCGACTTTCCCCCTTTCAAATTTCAAACCTACAACCAAAAGTCAATTCAGTCATACCTCAGTCAAGTATGTATTATTGTCTGTTGGTCCGTCTGTCTCTACTTGCGTTTCACAAAAAACACACTTGTTTTTTTGAACCAACTCTGCCGTCCCCTACACAATTTTGCCTTTAAAGTTATTTTTAGCCACAATTCTCCACCACATTCCCTCTCTTTCATTTCAACTAGATTTTTACGTTTGCAGACTCAAGGCCAAGATTTTGGTTATTTTTAGTGACATGGGTTAACAGTGTAGTCGTTCGTCTGATATGAACAATACAGTCTTTTGTCAATATCTTCCTTACTATCTATTCGTCTGGATAATTTAAAGTATATTATTTGTCAGCTCAAGATGTGCTATCAAACTAGCTAAGTTTTATTTCGTAACATTATTATTAAAAAAACATATTTTTTTTTCTCGTCTATTTTTTTTTTTTTTTTTTTGAAATATCTTCGAGAAGCTTCTGTAATGCGTTTGCCGCTGATTTCAAATAAAACAACCAAGTATCGTAAAAGCGTCCAAGAAATGACTGTTGCATATAATAGCTAAGGTCCCTTTTGTCCATTTCTTTACATTGTGTCACTAGTGGACGTGAATTTTTTCCTTTCCCCACCAAGTGCGTCTTTTTAGCCTTGCTAGTTTCAAACACGTGTTCAGTCATATTTTTTCTTTTTGATCTCCGTTCCCTCCCGTCTCCAAGGGTAAACGTTTTGTCTGCACGTCTAACAAGTTAGTTTCCATGGCGGGTAGTGAACCGCGGTATGGGCGATCATGTCTTCTAGTAGCTTATGCATTATTTTTATCCCTACATTTTATCTTGATAGTTGGAGATATTTTAACGTTGTATCACGGTTAAATTTATCACAATATTCCTAGCAGACCTGATCAAGATCGTCCAGCCGTTTTTTCTTTTTACTGATTGGTTAATGTCTTTTTTCTTGGCTTGTGCGTCACCAATTTCATTCGTGAGAGAGGGGAGCCGCGCTAGCGTAGTGGTTACAACACCGCTCTGGCGACCGGGTGATGCAGGATCAAACCCGGGAGACGGAATTTGAGGAATTTTCGTCGACCGGGATTTGGACTGGATTAACTCGAGACCTGGCGAGGACATTTGAAAGAGTGTCGTCGACAAGGGATTGGCGGCTCCTGAGCCGACCCAGCTCTAATGGGTACCTCCGACATCGGCGAGTATCTGCCTAAATGGCGAGGGACACCTGTCTCTGTACAAGAAAAAAAGGGATACTCACGTAAAATCAATGTCAGGTTAGAAATTAATAATAACCTGAGATTTCGCCTCGAGTATTAGCGGGCGTACGAAAAAAAAAAAATAATTCATGAGAGAGTATTAGCCAAAGATACTTGAGAAACATTTTAACTTATAAGTTTAACTGGACTTACCAAACCCAGATATTTTTCCAATTTTAACAGCCCACTTGGATGTACAAAATAACATTAATATTCCCGACTTTGACAGTCATATTCAAGTGAAGCATCCAGAAATTTACACTGTTCAGAAATCGGCGCTCTAACATAGATTCAGCCGACAGGGTTATCATCATTTATCAATTGTAAAAATTTTTTAGCAACCAGATGTTTCCCAATGCTGGAAGTATTTTCCTCTTTTAACTGTCAACCCCAAGAGCTCGTTCCTACATTAACTATTGGCGCTGACATTTTGTTCATCCAGGAAAAACCCACACCATATTCGGCGTTCACCTCACTAGTCTTTATTTGTTAGAGGATGGACTGGGGCCAATTTGGGAAGTGAACCTGACATTTTATATATCCAGGAATAATTGTATTTCCAAGGGATATCACCAAGAGTAGGTAAGAGTGATTGAGTGGCCACTGTAAGAAAGAGGGCGTGAGTATTTTTCTTTGTTTCAGGGAATTTACCAACATTGGATTTGCTTAAACTCGTTTACTTTACTGGGTAGCATATAGTAGGAACTTGTTACTTTACTGTCTACTCTGTAACATAGTGCTAATCTTCGATCTTTGGGTTATTAACATTTTGGGTTCTTTTCTCCATAAGGGGATGGCGCATTTATTCTGCTATGTCATATGTATGTAAATCTGATTTTATTTGATCTTTCTTTGGATATTGGTGTTGTCAAGTTTAATGATAATAAACAACAAAGAAACTTACCTTTGTGTGTGTTGGTCAGACCCATACCCAAGTAACCGTAGTTTTTCACGTTTGTGTGTCTTGTTGTCACATAGCTGTGTGTGTGTAGTTAAACTTATATTTATATGTATGAGGAGGGCAAGGTTGTCTTGTACTAAGTTATAGTCGTATAGATAGGCTGGAATAGAGAAACTTACTCATTCCATAGACATATCTTTTTCCGTAAGCTATCACCCGTGAAATCTATTTCTCACACCTTTCTCACGTATCTATCACCATCCACTCTACTCAGACGGGTCATAAAATAACTCACAACGTATCTGTACGACAGGAACCCTGTCAAACGCCTTTTTTCAGATCTATGAAACAAAGATGGATCTCACTCTTATACTCGAGGGCCTTTTCACTCAGCTGGCTGAGTGTGTAGATTAGGTTTTGAGTAATTCGGTGTGTTCGAAATCCGCACTGGACCTCATCCAACTGTGGCTCAGCTAGGCGTCGGAGTCTCTGCCCTAGGATTCTAGAGTAGATTTTACCAGCGACACTGAGAAGGGATATGCCTCTATGGTTTCCACATTGTCGATTGTCACCCTTTTTGAAAATTGGTGTTATGATGGCAATCTCCCAATCCTTTGGAATGGTCTTGTTGCACCACGCTGCCTGTAGGACCCTTAAGAGTAAAAGGTCGCCTGATGCTCCCATGTACTTAACCATTTCTGGCGTTATACCATCATGCCCTGCTGCTTTGCCCATCTTGATTTTCTCCAGTGCTGCCTTCATTTCTTCCATCTTTATGTCATCTTCATCACCATTGGTTTCCTCTTCTGTGCTCATGGTTATCATTTCTGATGCTTGACCTTGCTCACCATCCAGGAGTTCTGAGAAATATTCTTTCCATCTTTCCATTACTTCCTTCGAGGCAGTAAACAATTTGCCTTGCTTGTCCTTTATATATTTGATAAGGCATTGCTTTTCCTACCTCATGTTCTTTAGGGTCTTCCTTATAGAACAATTTCTGGTTTTCTTGTGTATCTTTTTCTAGCTTTTCTCTAAATTCTTCCCAGGACTTCTGTTTTGCTGCTAGCACCTTGTTCTTTGCTTCTGTTCTGAGTGTCACATATTCTCTATATTTTTCTATTTGTCCTGCAGTGTTTTTAGCTCCTAAGTATTGTTTCCATGCCATTTTCTTCTCTCTTATTTTCTCTTTGACTTCCTCTGTCCACCAAGGTGTCTTCTTTCTCTTGTTCCCAAGTTGGACTTCACCACATGCTTCTGCAGCAACTGTCTTTATGATGTTGTTGCTGTCATTTTCGACGGAGTCATCTGTCAAGTTATTTGCTTATGTTTGTATCATAAGTATAATTGTGTCTTTACCTGCGATGTCAGGTTGATTAGGGGTTGTCTTCCCTTGTTTATTCATTCATTGTGTTTGACCTTTAGGGTCAGAGGTTGACAGTTCGGCGTGGGCCTATGGGAAGGTTTTTTAAGCGGGAGTGAGATATACTTCCGGGAAGCCGGGAGGTCCTGTTTTTCTGAAGGGACCAAGAGTCCATTGTTTTTCGGGGAGAATCTTCGAAGTAACTGCTATGGCAGTTTTCCCCAGTGAATCTCTGTGCGTCGGGATGACGACAGAATTCCTTGTGTAGTTCTGAGGATTCATTTACCAGGTAATACCGACCTTTATGCATTATTACGCTTTTCGGTGGCAGAACATGTAAAGGATTACCTAGGGTGAACAGCAGTTCACGGATCCGCCATTTCAGAACTTATATATTTGTGCTCGAGGTAGCCATCCAAGACTGTTAGTCTTATATTGTCCAGAAATCCAGTGACGAAGATATATTGTGGGAGCCGCAGATTGGCGGAACTTCTATCTACAATAAGTATTACTGCAGGGTTGATGATAACCTATTTAACAGAAGTACACGGCCGATGTCAGAACGAGGCCTGTGCTTCCGGCTATTATACTACAGCCTGATATGTGCAATTGGCAGGGAGTGCCAAGTTGCACCTGTGTGTCAAGGTAACTAAGGCATCTGACGCGTTTAGTCAGAGACGCCAAGGGCGACGCTACGAACTGTCATTATTGAAGAACTTTGCTATTGACCATGCACGTCTATTCTGATGTTTACCTTTTTGAATGCCAAATGTATACCTATCGATGTCAGGTCAGCATGACCCTGTTACACTGACTGTTCCTGTTGATATTATGTGTGTTCCCGTCAATAAATGTCTTGAAACATGCCTGCAGTGTCAAAGCATCCTTGATTACTGCATGTGAGAGTATGGGTTGCAGGATCTACATCTATACGAGCCTAAACACATTCGCGTCTTCATTCGCACCCACACTCAACTCATCATACGCTCGCACTACACATCTAACAACATGTAAACTGTCTTGGGCCAGTGATCACCTCAACAAGAAAAAAAAGACAGTTACAGATGTCCTTGAATTTAATCCAGAGTGTTTCCAAGTCATCAGGTTGTTCTTCTGTGTTTCTCACCGCTGTAGCAATAAGCCCCTGATATCTGGTCTTAATTTCTGGCTCTCTCAGTTAGTAGGTCTTTATGCTCATTTCTCCCGTTCGTTTACTTGGTTTCTTGCGTGATGCTGGGCAGTTCCTAGGCTGAGCAACTCTTTCAGTTGTTCTTTTTATAGTAAGCAGATAGTGGTCACTTCCAATCTCTGGCCCCTTCCAGACTCTAGCATCCAGGACATATTTGAATGAGCGCCTCCTAACAATGGCATAGTCGATCACTGACTTCTCATTCTTTGTTGGTTCACATCTAGTGTATGCATGTATGCGCTTATGGGGGAACTTTGTATTTGTAATGATCAGATTCTGCTCACTGCAGAATCTAAGGAGTCGCTTTCCATTGTCATTGAGAGTACCTTCTCTATATCTTCCGATAACTCCACCCCATCCAGCATGGTCATTTCCAACTCTGGCATTGAAATCTCCGAGCATGATAATTTCATCTAGGCAGTCATCCACTGTCCTTTGAAGCAGCTCGAAGAATTCCTCCTTGACCTCTGCTCTCTCATCCTCATTTGGCCCATGCACTATGACCAGGATGACTATGGTTTCTCCTTCTTTTAGTTTTACAACCATAATGCGCTCCGAGACAAAGTTCCATCCCTTGATACTATCTTTTTGGTTTTTGGCCACAATGCAACCCACGCCCCCTTTAGCTCTTTCATATGTGGGTACACCACTGTAGAGCAGCGTTTTGTCATCAAGATCCATGACTCCTTGTCCTTTTTGCTTTGTTTCCGTTATAGCAAGGATTTCTAGTTTTGCTTTCCTCATCTCTTCCACCAGCTCCTCTTTTTTCGCATTTATACTTCTTGTGTTCCAAGTTCCATAAGTCGTAGTCTGTTCCAGTTCGTCGCCTTTAGAATCAGTCCGGTTTTCTCTCTCGTAGTTCTCGTAATCATGATTTAAAGCAAACAGGTGATTGGCCTGTTGTGCCTTTGCATGGTGGAGGGGCTGCCTCCTTACGGCCTACATTCCTGATCACACTAGAATATTCTGTTACATTCCCGATCACGCTAGAATACTCTGTTACATTTTTGATCACACTAGAATACTCTGTTACATTCCTGATAACACTAGAATACTCTGTTACATTCCCGATCACGTTAAAATACTCAGTTACATACCTGATGACGCTAGAATATTCTGTTACATTCCCGATCACGCTAGAATACTTTGTTACATTCCCGAGCACGCTATAAAATTCTATTACATTCCTGATCACACTAGAATACTCTGTTGCATTCATGATAACACTAGAATACTCTGTTACATTTCTGATCGTACTAGAATACTTTGTTACATTCCCGATCACGCTAGAATACTCTGTTACATTTCTGATCACGCTAGAACACTCAGTTACATTCCTGATCATGCTAGAATACTCTGTTACATTCCCGATAATGCTAGAATACTCTGTTACATTCCTGATCACACTAGAATACTCGGTTGCATTCCCGATCATGCTAGAATACTCAGTTACATTCCTGATCATGCTAGAATGCTCTGTTACATTCAAGATCGTGCTAGAATACTCTGTTACATTTCTGACGGTAACTAAAATTGTCTGTTATATCGCTCATTGTGACTAGAATAATACTCTGTCAAAGTTATGATCACTCTGGAATTCTCTGTTACATTCTTGATCATGGTAGAATATTCTGTTACAATTCCTATCGTAACTAGAAAGCTCTGTTACATTCCTGCTCGTGACTATAACAGTGTTACATTCCTGCTCGTGACTAGAATACTCTGTTATAATTCTTACCTAGACTACTCTGTTAAATTAATGCTCATGACTAGAATACTGTGTTACATTCCTGATCATACTAGAATACTCTTTTACATTCCCGATCACGCTAGAATACTCAGTTACATTCCTGATCACGTTAGAATATTCTGTTACATTCCCGATCACGCTAGAATACTCTGTTACATTCCCAAGCACGCAATAATACTCTCATTCATGATCACACTTGAATAATCTGTTACATTCTTGATATCGCTAGAATACTCTGTTACATTCCTGATCATACTAGAATACTCTGTTACATTCCCAATCCCGCTAGAATACTCAGTTACATTCCTGATCACACTAGAATACTTGGTTACATTCACGATCATGCTAGAATACTCATTTACATTCCTGATCACGCTAGAATGCTCTGTTACATTCAAGATTGTGCTAGAAAACTCTGTTATGTTCCTGATTGTACTAGACTACTCTATTATATTCACGATCTTCTTCTTCTTTCTTCTTTGATCCTTAGCCGCCGACCGTCAAAGCAGTCAGTGGCCATCACGCCTAGTGGGGTCTTGTAGGGCAACAACAAATTGATTCCACTTTGCTCGGTCGGCAGCCATCCTTCGTACAGTGCCCCAACTCTGGTTCATTCTTTGCATCTCAGCCTCTACAGTCCTCCGCCAGGTTGTTTTTGGTCGGCCTCTCTTTCGTTTTCCTTGAGGTGTCCAAAGCATAGCTGTTCTTGTGATGGCATCGGGGTCTCTTCTGAGGACATGGCCAACCCAGCTCCAGCGTCTGCCAGGTATGATGGTGTGCATGTCCTCTTGCTTGCTCCGAGTAAGCAGATCTTGGTTGGTGATGGTATTCGGCCAAAAGATTCGGTGAATTTTTCTTAGGGATGTTATGGGAAAAGAGGAAAATTTCGACATTTCCTTCTCTGTAACTCTCCAGCATTCCGCACCATAGAGAAGCACAGAAAGCACACAGCTCTGATATAATCTTAATTTTGTGCTTGTGCTATACTGAGAGGACTTCCAGATGTTATTTAGGCTAAAAAAGGCTGTTCTTGCCTTATTCATTCTGATCTTGACGTCTTTGCCTGCCCCGCCGTCTTGTGTTACTTTGCATCCTAGGTATGTGAAGGTGTCTGTCTGTACCAGTTGCTGATTCCTTACTGATATGGGCTCAGGGTTGCTCACATTGAGCGTCATGACCTCTGACTTCTTTAAATTGATGTTCAAGCCCACCTGCTGGCTAAACTTATTTAGTCTATCCGTTTTTTTTCCTGGATGTGTTATATTCACGATCGTAACTAGAATATTCTTTTACTTTCCTGATTGTAACTAAAATACTATGTTACATTTCTGATCATGCTAGAATACTCTGTTACATTCCTGACGATAACTAAAATTGTCTGTTATATTGCTCATTGTGCCTAGAATACTCTGTTAAAGTTCTGATCACTCTGGAATTCTCTGTTATATTCTTGATCATGGTAGAATATTCTGTTACAATTCGTATCGTAACTAGAAAGCTCTTTTACATTCCTGATGGTAATTAGAGTACTCTGTTACATTCCTGATCATGATAGAACACTCTGTTACAATTCTTATCGTAACTAGACTACACTGTTATATTCCTGTTCGTGATTATAATACAGTGTTATGTTTCTGCTCGTGACTAGAATACTCTATAACAATTCTTACCGTAACTAGACTACTCTGTTACATTAATGCTCGTGACTAGAATACTGTGTTACATTCCTGCTCGTGACTAGAATACCCTGTTCAATTCTTACCGTAAGTAGAATACTCTGTTATATTAATGCTCGTGACTAGAATACTCTGTTACAATTCTTACCGTAACTAGAATTCTCTGTTACATTAATGCTCGTGACTAGAATACTGTGTTACATTGTTACCGTAGCTAGAATACTATATTACAGAACTGATAGTAACTAGAATGCCCTGTTACATTCCTGCTCGTGACTAGAATACTCTGTTACATTTCTGATCGTAACTAGAATACTATCTTACATTCCAGACCGTAACTAGATTGCGCTGTTACATTTTTGATAGTCCTAGAATACTCTGTTACATTTCTGGTTGTGTTAAAATACTCTGAATACTGGGTCAACAAATTCGTACACCTCACTGTCCTTCATGTAGAACATGTGGAGCTACTAGAGGATGAATTATTGCTAGTTCTATCTATATCCTACTTTTTATCCCTCTAATCAGTGTTCTCCTATTCTATTACCTCTCACAATCGATTCATCTAAATGTTGAAGAAGTCTGCAACAATTCGTTACATCTCGACAAGTTGTGCGTTGCACTCAATGTTGATTCTATTTCATTCGGACGAGTATCTAGCGCACTGTTATTCGTGCTGTTTCCTGCTACACCTGTGATACATGATGGTTTTCCGTCTTGATGTATGCTGGTACACTAGACAAAGGATGTGATCATGATCTGTTTATAAACTATCGTCCAGTCTCGCGGGTACCTATCTTGTCCAAACCAATATAGCGCCACGTTTACTATCCCATCTAAACAATTATAGTATCCTATTTTTTTCCCTGTCCGAACAACTATACCGGCACAATGTCTGTCCCATTCAGATTATTTTACCGGCTCATATTCTGTCCTGTTCAAATCATTATAATACCCCATCTTCTCTGCTGAATAATCCACTTTAGCGCTCAATTTTCTTTCCTGCCCAAACTACAAACTGTGTCTAGTAGGTCGTACAATAATATGGATAAAGGTTTCTTGCTAATAATTGCGCATATTAAGTAACGTATATTACATCAGTTGGCACAGTGAAGGAAAGCATGCTGTTGTGTATCAAATTCCAAGAAAGCTTTGCGTGCGCTGAATTAAATTCCAAGAAATCTTGGCGTGAGTTGAAAAATTCCACAAAAAGCTTGCCGTGAGTTGAATCAAATTCCAGGACAGCTTGCCGTGAGTTGAATCAAATTCTAAGAAAACTTGCAGTGAGTTGAATAAATTCCAGGAAAGCTTGCCGTGTGTTGAATCGAATTCCAGGACAGCTTGGCATGAGTTGAAGCAAATCCTAAGAAAGCTTTGAACCAAATTCCAATAAACGTGAGTTAAAAGAAATACCAAGAAAGCTTGGCGTGGGTTGAATAAAATTCCAAGAAATGTGAGTTGAATCAAATTCCACGAAAACATGCCGGAAGTTCCAATTAAATTCCATGGACATCAATTGCGTGTGTCGAATTAATTTCCAAGAAATGTGAGTTGAATCAAATTCCATGAATGCATGGCATGAGTTGTATCAAAGTCTAAGAAAGCTTGCCGTGAGTTGAAGCAATTCAAGGAAAGCTTGGCATGAGTTGTATCAAATTTCAAGAAAGCTTGCCGTGAGTTGAATCAAATTCCTGGAAATCTTGGCATGAGTTGAATCAGCCAACCATGTGAACTGCAGTATTATCGAGGTAATTAGACTGGTCAGTGGATAATACGTTTATCACCTTAGGTATCTGGCCACCGTTGATAGAGTCGATCTCTTTTGATACAATATGGTCGCTCACGAGCGATGAAAAGAAAAGCCATATTGTCTGTCTGGGGTGTTCGAAGACACAGGTGATGATTAGATAATCGTTTCCGCTAGACCATCTCGGTATCAATATTACCGATAACCTGTCTGGGGAGCCAATATTGGTGAGAATGCATCTAGACAGGAAATTAGAAAGAGGTCACGAGATGGAATTTCAAAATGTAATATTTTAAAACACGTGGGGGTATTATGATTTGAACATCCCAACCCATATAGTGCAAAAGAGATTGGATTGGGGTAAAAATGAGAGCCGGAATACACAATGATTCTCATTGGAAAATTCGTCGGAAGTACAATCTGGGATTTTGAACTGAGAATTGGAAAAATAATCTAGCGAAATCGGAGTCACAGATCAGACTGCATCGCCCCGTCAAGCTAGCAATTCACCAGAGCCAGAAAGAGAAAGAGCGGACAAAGGATTCAAAAATTATAAGTGACAGATTGAAGTATTTGGGCAACTTTAATACTTACAAATAAACCCGCATATTTAAATACAGAGAGTGGAAACTTAAAGGACCATAATCGAAGTATTTGGGCAACTTTAAAACTTAAAAAAGTAAACCCGCATTTTAAATACAAAGACTGGAGACCTAAGGGATCAATCACCCGTCATAAGAGGAATACAAAATTTCCAGACCAAGTGATTCGAACGCATCTAACCTTAGTTAAATGATTAGTGTCCATTCTAAACTTTGCCAGAAGATTGTGTTCCCAACAGTTACTTTGGGGTAAGGGTAAACATTTATTTTACAAATGTGAATTTGACAAGTTTTTTGTGTGCAAAGTGGGTACATATATGAGGCTGGCAACCTCAACATATGAAAATAGTATATTCATAAACCACTACAGCAAGCGCTGGTGATTTCATCTTGCTAGTCGTACAGACAACCGACAGTAGAGGTGACCCCAGACTCCGACTGGAGCAGTGATGAGTGATGATTACATTTCATGTGCCTCAAGTGTATCATATCATTTTGTGAGATATATGTACCGTGCTAATTATAATTCAGGAAACTCATTGCTTTTCGCGCTGTCCAAGCACATATTTTCCCAGTTTAATATCCAGAAGAATATTGATTTCTAATCATCTTCCCTGGGTTAAGCTGTGTATACTCTAGAATATAATTATTCAGAGAGGCTAACATTGGTGGGTGGACAGCGAAACAATGCGCCGGTTAATTTGCACCACAAAAAATATACTTAGCAGAGGCATTTGTTCTTTTTATTTTGTATAAAGTTCGTGGAACGAAGCTATCAGACAGTTCGTAGAACAAAGCTATCAGACTGTGAAGTGTCATCGTCACAGAAGAACTGACGAAACCCCGGCTGCAGGACTCACCTAGATCAGTTAAGTTCTAGGAAACAGCAAAAGGACAGCATTTTGTGTTAATATACTCAAACCAAGTGTTACGTCCTTTTTCGCATAGGTATTAAGGGTGCGAGACTTAACAGTTTACCAGATGCCAAAGTCTAACTTTGTTAGATGTACTATAGGTACTGTGATAAAGTACAGTGATACAGCTATAAAATTAGTATTTATAAAGATAAAAGGATAAAAATAAAGTAGAAATGAAAATAGTGGAGTTATGAAGTTTCTTCTTCACCCACGCCGCGAGCGCGTTGATTTTAGCAGACAGTTTTGTGGAATAGATAGTACCATCGTTTTTTAGTGTCCTTGAAAAACTATTTATAACATTGTGACCCGAAAAGCCTATTCGTTCTGACGGAGTGAGGGGGGAGAGACAGAAAAAAATGATACCGTCTGCACGCGTGGTTTGAATATAAAACCTAGCGAAGCGCGATATGGTCGTTAGTCGTTTGAAAATACGACGCAAAATTCAAAATATGTTCGGCAATTGGGTCACGCAAACAACCTTAGCTCTTATAAAAAGGACGTATTTCTGACGTAATACGGGAGACTGTCGTTTTTAGTTTGAAAATAGCGGTAGAAAGAAGTGAACAGGTGGTAGTTTCTAGATTTCAATAATATTGACAACTAACATTGGAAAAAAATATGGAATTTGTTATTAATAGGAATAGGAACACAAAACTTAAGTAGTCAGAGAGCTTATCTTATCCTGATAAATAATATGCTTTCAAATAAAAAATCCGACAGATAAAAATAAAGTTATTGACAAAAGACTGTTTTGGTTTTGACAGACATACAAACACATGCTCGTTTTGACTTGCACTAAAGCTAACATTTTTTACGCGTCCTTGAAAAAGGCAGGAAAAGGTTACAAATATTCTGTTGGAGGAGGGGTAGACAAGGGGGAGAAAATATTATGGGATAGCTCAAACTGAATATGTTTTTTGTAGTGTTAAGCCAAAACCAAGTCTATTTTTGGTGAATGCCAAGTTCGGACGGACCGACCGACAGAAGTACCCTAACACTGGACCGAAATTGGACCTTAGTTTTAAAAATTTGAATTGAAAATCTTAGTAGTAGATCCCATTGGTCAAAACATTTCATATTATTGAAGAAACGTAAAGGCTTGACGCCATTTGTCATAAGATAGTCCCTAGAGCAGGACGTTGTGTATTTCTGTGAAAAGTGATTAGCCTTATTAAAGTAAATATATATATATTAAAACTAAAAGGCATCACAGTCCAGCCAGCAGTACATCTGGAGTCTGCTAATCAACGTACCTGTGTTTATTCATTGAATTTCTGGTAAGACCGACATTATTCATATATATTTTGTTTAAAAATGTGAGTGAGAGATGCTGCCATCACGACTGTAAGTAATCAGGTCCCAAGCTGATTTATGCAGGGCCTGAAGGTGGAATTAGGATATAACACATTGCCAGTTTTGTAAAATGCACATGTTCGGTGAATTAAACATGTTTTCTTAGGTGGCCAGATGGACACAGCTCACCTATCCCATTGTATGGAAGAAATGAAAGATTAATATTATTATTGCAGATGTAGGGCCGCCGTGAGAGAAGAGACATGTGAACAACACTGGTACATTTGGTAATGGATGTGCTGAATTGGTCCAGTAGATATTACCCAGCTCTTTATTTCTTATGTATTCTCATTTGTAGAAATAACAGTTTAAGTAAGATATCAACAAGGAGACATTATTTCATTGTTACAGGGTTTTTATCTGGCACTAGTCCGGTGCCAGATGTCTATGAGAAGCAGTGAGAAGTCGTTTCATGCACAGTAGTGGCAGGGACCTACAGAGTCTACCCTGTTACTTTTGGCCATTATCATATTGAAATCGTGTGACACCAAGATTACAGACTGTACAAGTGTGCCCAGATAAGTAAAATATCTGGCACCCTAACTCTTCATCAGCTTTAAGACCAGCGCACCCCTGTATAACAGAAATAAACTATTCCCCCAAAGAATTTAACAGTGACAGTGTATATTAAAGAGACTGGGGAGGATTATAGAATCCCAAACAGCCATCCAGGGTAGAAACCAGTGATATAAAAATTTTATAACACTATTATTGTATTTAACATTGTATGTCTGGACAAATGGTCCCTTTGGGTTAAAAAGTTGTTTATGTAAATACCTTCAATTCTTTTTTCCATTTTTTAAAGTCCTGACCAGAAGAATACCAGGTTCAGGACCAATAAATCATACAGAAAATTATTAATTGTAAAAAGTTATCCCAGGTGTTATTTCCTTTAATCATAGAACTTAATACTTGTTTGTATGGATGTGTGTTATTGTTAAATTACTATCACACAACACTTGCATATCCCTAGACATTAGACGTAGTTATCATTCATACTAGTCCAGAATAAGTCTGCTTGAGGCCATAAGGTGGTAGCAGAAAGGTACCCTGATAACTCAACCCTAAATGTGTTAGAATCAGGGACCTTCACAGCTGGCCTCATTCAGTACAATAAGGAAACATATCAACAACATTTCATAACATCAAAAACCACCCCAGGTACGCATCTGTGTAAGTAAAAATAGTTTAAATTAATTCTGCACTAAAGAGCACAAATTGGTGCGATGTATTTGATTATTGCCAGAGTACGCTTACGCGTCAGAGAGAGACAAAATGCCGGCTTAAGAAGACAGACGTTGGTCTGATCTAAGTGTCCCATATTATGGGAATAGTTAATTGATTACACAGCCCTACAAAAAAAAAATTTTTTTTGGTGCCAAACATTTTACTCTTGATTGTACATAAATGAGGCCTGCTCAAAATTAATAAAGAGAAGAGCAATGGAAAAATAACAGTGCTGTCACACAGAATGTACTCGAAATCCCCCTTGTTTTCTGCTACGTCTGCAAATTGTAACGCTTTCACGTTGATATAAAAGCCTACTATATTATTACCCGCGTTCTTCAATGAAACGTGTGCTGTATTTCTTGGAAAAACATTGAGATACCCAGCGGATCAATGACCTAATTTAAATATTTCATTCATTCCATTTTATACACGGCGGAACGAACGAACAGATGGACTAAAGGATAAAGAGAGAGGGAGGGCTGAAAATCAGGAACGCATGCAACACGCGTCGCGCGATACACAAATGCTGCCATCACGCGTGTAAGCCTACATGCACTAACTTTTTTTCAGACGGACAGTGATAAATTCACTACCCTTCCCAGAGTTAGGTTTTAAAATCATAAAAAAACGCTTATTAGGAAAGATAACAATAGATGGGTTTACGTTTGAAAACATTACAGTACCCAGACAGCACATCTTCGAAACAGGAGGTAGAAGAAATTGCATATTTTGAACGCAGCCACGTAGCTCTTTTAAATTTGGATATTTGGGTTCCTTAGGGCTTGCTGACAAAGAATATGTAAAACGTTACGCAAATAGTCCAGGAATTAATAAATTATAACCAAAATAAAATAGTGGGGATGCCTGACAGCATGGAATCATTTCTGCTCATAAAATTTTTTTATAACGTGTTTGAAAAAAATCTTACGTTACAGAATTAGCCTACCATGTAAACTCCAAATTGATTGGAGCGCAACAAATGAAAGACTAACCACGATTGGTCGGGCTATAAATACTATCTTGGTTGTTAGGGGAGACGGGGGAAGGTAACATTTTTTTCAAACACTTGTCGAAACGGGGCCTCATTGGCTAGACTCGCTGATATAATCACTTAGGAGCGTTAGTTCGAAACCACTTGTTTAAATAAGCTTGATAAAGCATCAGTGCGTTGAAGCCAGCTCATATTTTTGCTAAATAAAAGCCTGGAACATAAGCAGATGGGAATTTGTGCCAGTAATTGTGCCAGAATTCATTGCTAATCAACGTATCTGTGTTTATTTCCATGAAATTGTGGTAAGCTTGAAACATTCAGTATCTTTTAATGAAAATTGAATGTGAATTGTTAATTTATGCCTGTATATATATGTGTAGTTCAGTGGCAAACAGGAGATAAAGCCTATAATGCTCCAGCCTGAACAGAGGGTGTCGGAGGGAAGTAAAACTGCATGGAATGGCCAAACAGTACACTGACACCTAGATTATTGATTAGACAGAAATAATGCTGGAAGTGCAGAGGCGTAGTAACCATTAAGGAGGTAAATCTGGTATAAAGTATTTCAGATGAAGCTGACAGTTGGCCTAACGCTCTGAACTCAATGTTTGTGATGTATTGTGATCAGTGTAAAAGAGAGTATAAGTTAGTTATGAAGTAGAAGGTACATCCTTCTTGATTTCAGGGACCGTGGTCTTGATGGTACTGAGCAGCACCTGGTCAGAGCTTTGCTGAATCCAGAGTCGGACAGCATACTCCTTGGTCTTTTTAGCTATCAGTGAGGTGTCTCCAGAGCCCAGGGGAGAATTCGAGCAGAGGAGTCCCTTCCTGCCGCCATCACGCAAGATAAGCTGATTTGGCCAGCTGAGCTCAACATTATGTCCCCTTATCTTGAAATAACTTTGTAAAAATAACATTCAGAGGGGAATTTAATTGTCTTAATATCAGGAACTGAGAACATCTCCAATACTAGTCCCTAAGACAAACTATTGAAGTCATGATGACAAATACCAACAGAGCTTGAACAAAACAAAACCAGTATTACCTCATATTACAACTACACAACTGACACACATAGGATATTTTTAATAATATATGTCACTACAATATTCATATTGATAAAGTCTGTACATATACTTGTAATTAAAATTGATTGTGATTCCTGGTTCCTTTGTATTTGAATCAGGACACATATACCTTTATGACAAAAATGAATACATATTGTTATTTGAAAAGTTATCAGTGACTCCTTAAGATATTCTCATAGAGTGTTATATGTATGTGAGTGTCACAGTGTTGTCAAGAGTAGTGGATTAAATTAAATTGTTTATCTGTCTGTTGTTGTGACTTACACTTCATCATACACATACCCTAGACACATAACGTAGTCATCACACTATTCCAGAATAATTCTGACTGAGATATATAGATATGTGGTAGCAAGTAAGGTTATCTATAATACACTACTCTTAATAGATATAGATACCTTCACAGCTGATCTCAGTCAGTACACTAAGTCCCCTATAAATATTTATAACATCCCACTTCACCACATATATTGGGGTCTCGCTCTTGGGATTTTGAATCTTTCCCTATTAAAAATATTGGGGGTAATTCACTTCAGGGAATATAAGAATTAAAAGGTATCCTTGGGTGGAATTAAATAAGGTTGAGCTCACGGTGCCTGTGTTGTCCATTAGATATATTTAGAGATTAAATTGTTGGTTAGACATTGTAGAAATTTACCTGATAGACAATGGCGGACCTGGCCAAGTTTCGATCTGCTGCTGTACAGACTGCAAAAGAGTTAGGATTAGATGGGCAAGTTATGGTTGCCTATGTCACGACGGAATGTGACAAATTTATTGAACGCGAAGAAAGAAGATTAGAAAAAGAAGCCGAAAGAAGGTTAGAGGCTGAAAGGGAAATTAAGAAGTTACAGTTTGAGGCTGAGGCTGAGACTAAGAGGTTGCAGATTGAGGCGGAGGCTAAGAAATTGGAGGCAGAAAGAGAAGACAGAAGATTGGCTGCAGAAAGGGAAGAGAAGAAATTAGCTGCAGAAAGGGAAGAAGAAAGGGAAGAGAAGAAATTAGCTGCAGAAAGGGAAGAGAAGAAATTAGCTGCAGAAAGGGAAGAGAAGAAATTAGCTGCAGAAAGGGAAGCAGAAGATAAAAGATTACAAAGGGAACATGAGTTACGACTAAGGGAGTTTGAGTTTCAAGGCCATGCTCCTGAAAATGGTGCCAGTCCCTTTGCCTCTGATGCTACGGTTACTCAGGGAGCCTCAACCTCAGCTATGAATTTTCATTTAGATCATTTTGTTGAGAAAGACGATGATATAGAGAGCTACCTAAATAGATATGAACTATTAGCTACCACGTATGGGTTAGAGAGAGAAAGGTGGAGCTTAAAGTTATCTCAGGGACTTCGTGGGGCAGCTTATGAAGTTTTTGCAAAAATGAGCAGAGGTGATCAGGAAAATTATGATATGCTAAAGCAGGCTCTTTTGTTAAGATATGAAAAGAATGCTGAATTTTATAGGAAAAAATTTAGGAATGCTAAACTACTGTCAGGTGAAACCTATCACCAGTTCTCTGCACGAATAGAGACATACTTGGAGAAATGGACTTCTCTGGGGAAAACCCAAGATCTTAAGGAAATGGTCCTTATAGAGCAATTAAGAGAGTCCATGGCTCCAGACCTGAGAAAGTTTCTCATGGAACAAGGTGCAGAGAGGCTGGGTGAGTTGCTAAATGTTGCTGAAAGGTATCAAGCAGCTCAAGCAGAGGTAACAGGTAATAAAAAGAAACAAGTGGATAACTTTAGGGCACCACAGAACTTTAATAAATTTGATCCTAAGGATCAAAATAAAGGTAAGCACCAATTTGATAGGCCACGGTATGAAAATAAAAATAAATTCCCACAATTCGATGAAAGGAAATATGATGAAAGAAAATCTTTCAACCAAGGAAAAAGGTGGTGTAAGAATTGTCAGATGGACAATCATGACACTGACCGTTGCAGAAGGAAACCTGTGTATATGGCAACCCTTCAGGTCAGGTCGACCTCAAGACAGGAGGAGGATATTATGTTAGATACCACTCCAGAAGAGATGAGGAAGGCACAGGCTGGGGATAAAACACTCAAGCCTTGTTTCAGAAAATTGTCAACTTGTCATACAACTCCAGGCAAGGGAGATTTTTACATGAAAAACAAGTTGATGTATAGGAAGACTGGAGCTAGATCCAAAGGTCAGGGACAGCTGGTTCTTCCTAAAAGATATAGGGCAGACTTAATAAGGAGCCTACATGTGAAACCAGATGGGGACCATGAGAAGATAGGTACCATCATTCAAAAGGTGGCTCACAATTATTATTGGCCCAAAGCAAGATGGGACATTGAGAATTTTGTAGAAAGGTGTAGCATAGCACATGAGGGAACACCCACAAGTGGGAACATGGATCAGGACCTGGACACGCCACGGGGCAAAATTAGGCCTGATAATAAAAAGAGATATAGATTTGATAAAGTGGACCAAATGGAATGGGAAGCCCCTTTTCACGGACAAGCTTCACTTAACTGTTTTACAATGGCCACTATGCGGAGAGTGCAAAAAGATGTCTTACCCCAGGATAAGCCGAAAATCCCTCAATCGGACTTAAACAAACTGGAGGAAGAGGATGTAGGGAGGAAATCTCTCATCAAGAATTTTAAGTGGGGAGACAGCCCCAAAAGAAAAATTGGTAGCGGTCGTTTTGTGAATGATAACTCTGGGAGGAAAAATCATCACTATAAAGCTTCGAGTGGAAGAGACCATACCGGTGCATGGACAAATAGGTCCACACAATTAAAGGTCCATATGTAGCTATGTTAAGAACGTGGACTGATGAAAAGGCAGAGGAAAACATTACATCTTCATACCAATATGTGAATGAGCTGACCACTCGGTTAAAAACTGGCTGGAAACTTGCCAATGAAAATTTGAAACAAGCCAGGAAGAAACATGCTGCCTATTATAACAGGAAGGCGAAAGACAGAGATTTGGCTGTGGGAGAGAAGGTACTGCTTCTTTTGCCCGGGAGTCAGAATAAGTTACAAATTGGATGGCAGGGTCCATATACAGTTCTAGAGAAGGTGTCTAGAACAAATTATAAGATAGATAAGAAGGGGAAAGAAAAAATCTATCATGTGAATCTCCTGAAGAAATATTTGGAAAGAGAACATCAGGAAGAGACACACTTGTTGACCTTGTCCATCGCCATGGAGATGAAAAAGGAACCACTTTCATCATTTGAATATCCATTACACCCCTGTGAGACAGCAGCACAGGTGAAAATCAGTACACATTTAACGAAAACTCAGAAAGAGAGAGTGCAACAGGTTCTAAATAATCATGCAGAGGTGTTAACAGACCGACCAGGGCATACAAACCTATTGGAATATGATATGAAACTAATAGACTCCACACCTGTCTGTATGAAACCATATTCGATTCCGTTTGCTAAGGAGAAAGCTTTGAAGGAAGAGATAGACTATCTTATTGAAGGAAGGAATTATTTCGCACAGTGAGTCTTCGTATAGTTCCGGTGTTGTACTCTTAAGGAAGCCCTCTGGAGAACATAGACTCTGTATAGATTACAGGAGACTGAATGCTATTACAGAAGGACAGGTGGATCCATTGCCGGATACAAATCAGCTGTTTGCCAGACTAAATAAAGCTAAATATTTCTCAAAAGTGGATCTGAGTAAAGGATACTATCAGATTCCAGTAAAGCCTGAGGTTAGACCATACCTAGCTTTTAGTACCTCAGAAGGACACTATGAGTTTAATAGATTGCCATTTGGATTGAAGAATGCGCCTAGTGTCTTCTCTAGAATGATGAGAAAATTATTGGATCCTCTGAATAATCCCTGTATAACAAATTTTATGGATGATATCCTTATAGCAACAGAAACATTTGAGGAACACATTGACTCTCTGAACATGCTGTTTAATCGACTTAGGGAGGCAAATTTAACAGCCCGACCAACTAAATGTTGCGTTGGATGTAAAGAATTGGAATTTTTGGGACACACAGTTTATCAGGGAAACATGACCCCTGACCCAAAGAATTTAGAGAAACTACAGAAAGCCCCGAGACCACAAACCAAGAAGGACGTGAGATCCTTTGTCTCATTATGTGGTTTCTACCAGAAGTATATCAAAAACTTTAATTCCATATGTGCACCGTTAACTGAATTGACACGTAAAGGACATCCAGATCGCATTACATGGACACCACAATGTGAAATGACTTACCAAGAATTGAAGGAAAAGCTCACAAGTAAACCCATTTTGAAATTACCTGACTTAAGTCAAGAATTCATAGTAAGGACGGATGCAAGTAATATTGGGTTAGGTGCAACTCTACTACAGAAATCAGATGCATTGGATGGGGAATTAAGCCCAGTGGCATATGCTAGCAGAAAGTTGAATAAAGCTGAAATCAACTACTCAACTAGCGAAAAGGAATGTCTTGCAGTAATATGGGCAATAAAGAAATTCAATATTTATCTATATGGGAAGGCATTTAAGTTGCAAACAGATCACAAACCTTTATCGTTTCTAGCACAGGCTAAGCATGAGAACTCTAGGTTACTCCGATGGTCTTTACTTCTGGCTCCCTATAATTTTAGCATCGAGTATATATCTGGAAAAACCAATTTGGGAGCTGATTTTTTAAGCCGCCATCCGTGTGATGAGAATCACCGTAAACCCCAGAAATAATAATAAATTTCTCTATGTGTATATAGAATAAAGGACTGACATATAATGTCTGTTTTAAGAGGGGAGGTGTCGTGGAATATTCTAATCCACATATATAAATTATTAGGTAAATATGAAGCCTAACAAATAAAATTAATAAAGAGAAGAGCAATGGAAAAATAACAGTGCTGTCACACAGAATGTACTCGAAATCCCCCTTGTTTTCTGCTACGTCTGCAAATTGTAACGCTTTCACGTTGATATAAAAGCCTACTATATTATTACCCGCGTTCTTCAATGAAACGTGTGCTGTATTTCTTGGAAAAACATTGAGATACCCAGCGGATCAATGACCTAATTTAAATATTTCATTCATTCCATTTTATACACGGCGGAACGAACGAACAGATGGACTAAAGGATAAAGAGAGAGGGAGGGCTGAAAATCAGGAACGCATGCAACACGCGTCGCGCGATACACAAATGCTGCCATCACGCGTGTAAGACTACATGCACTAACTTTTTTTTCAGACGGACAGTGATAAATTCACTACCCTTCCCAGAGTTAGGTTTTAAAATCATAAAAAAAAACGCTTATTAGGAAAGATAACAATAGATGGGTTTACGTTTGAAAACATAACAGTACCCAGACAGCACATCTTCGATACAGGAGGTAGAAGAAATTGCATATTTTGAACGCAGCCACGTAGCTCTTTTAAATTTGGATATTTGGGTTCCTTAGGGCTTGCTGACAAAGAATATGTAAAACGTTACGCAAATAGTCCAGGAATTAATAAATTATAACCAAAATAAAATAGTGGGGATGCCTGACAGCATGGAATCATTTCTGCTCATAAAATTTTTTTATAACGTGTTTGAAAAAAATCTTACGTTACAGAATTAGCCTACCATGTAAACTCCAAATTGATTGGAGCGCAACAAATGAAAGACTAACCACGATTGGTCGGGCTATAAATACTATCTTGGTTGTTAGGGGAGACGGGGGAAGGTAACATTTTTTCAAACACTTGTCGAAACGGGGCCTCATTGGCTAGACTCGCTGATATAATCACTTAGGAGCGTTAGTTCGAAACCACTTGTTTAAATAAGCTTGATAAAGCATCAGTGCGTTGAAGCCAGCTCATATTTTTGCTAAATAAAAGCCTGGAACATAAGCAGATGGGAATTTGTGCCAGTAATTGTGCCAGAATTCATTGCTAATCAACGTATCTGTGTTTATTTCCATGAAATTGTGGTAAGCTTGAAACATTCAGTATCTTTTAATGAAAATTGAATGTGAATTGTTAATTTATGCCTGTATATATATGTGTAGTTCAGTGGCAAACGTGAGGTAAAACCTATAATGCTCCAGCCTGAACAGAAGGTGTCGGAGGAAAGTAAAACTGCATGGAATGGCCAAACAGTACACTGACACCTAGATTATTGATTAGACAGAAATAATGCTGGAAGTGCAGAGGCGTAGTGACCATTAAGGAGGGTAATGCTGGTATAAAGTATTTCAGATGAAGCTGACAGTGGGCCTAACGCTCTGAACTCAATGTTTGTGATGTGTTGTGATCAGTGTAACAAGAGAGTATAAGTTAGTTATGAAGTAGAAGGTACATCCTTCTTGATTTCAGGGACCGTGGTCTTGATGGTACTGAGCAGCACCTGGTCAGAGCTTTGCTGAATCCAGAGTCGGACAGCATACTCCTTGGTCTTTTTAGCTATCAGTGAGGTGTCTCCAGAGCCCAGGGGAGAATTCTAGCAGAGGAGTCCCTTCCTGCCGCCATCACGCAAGATAAGCTGATTTGGCCAGCTGAGCTCAACATTATGTCCCCTTATCTTGAAATAACTTTGTAAAAATAACATTCAGAGGGGAATTTAATTGTCTTAATATCAGGAACTGAGAACATCTCCAATACTAGTCCCTAAGACAAACTATTGAAGTCATGATGACAAATACCAACAGAGCTTGAACAAAACAAAACCAGTATTACCTCATATTACAACTACACAACTGACACACATAGGATATTTTTAATAATATATGTCACTACAATATTCATATTGATAAAGTCTGTACATATACTTGTAATTAAAATTGATTGTGATTCCTGGTTCCTTTGTATTTGAATCAGGACACATATACCTTTATGACAAAAATGAATACATATTGTTATTTGAAAAGTTATCAGTGACTCCTTAAGATATTCTCATAGAGTGTTATATGTATGTGAGTGTCACAGTGTTGTCAAGAGTAGTGGATTAAATAAAATTGTTTATCTGTCTGTTGTTGTGACTTACACTTCATCATACACATACCCTAGACACATAACGTAGTCATCACACTATTCCAGAATAATTCTGACTGAGATATATAGATATGTGGCAGCAAGTAAGGTTATCTATAATACACTACTCTTATTAGATATAGATACCTTCACAGCTGATCTCAGTCAGTACACTAAGTCCCCTATAAATATTTATAACCTCCCACTTCACCACAGTGACCCAAAAAAAACGGGCACGCGCGCGCACTTTTTGTGCGCGTGCGGGCCCGTTTTTTTTGGGTCACCCTGTATTATTACAATATTTTCTATATGAGGCTATGTAAAAAAAAACTATTGCTGTCTAGTCCTTTACAAAAGAAAACTGCTTTTTTACTCTCAGTTTCAGTTTTCCAAGAATCTTCCCAGAATGGCCTTTTTTAGATTTTAAGCCACTGCATGCATGTTAGTATGCTACTTATTTTATTACACTTCTAACAGAGAATGGCATCATCTTCAAGAAGAGCATGTTTTCTTTCACCGCATTTATTTTGTTATATTTGTGGAGAGTACACTTTCAAAGAAGAACATAGGAAGCATATTACTGTTTTTGTGAAAAAGGCATACTTTGCTTACTTTAAAGTAAAACTAGGTGACCAGGACAAGTCTTGGGCTCCTCATATTGTTTGCAAAACATGTGTTGAACACCTGCGACAGTGGACTTGTGGGAAAAGAAAATGTTTAAAATTTGGAATTCCAATGGTTTGGAGAGAGCCCAAGAACCACTATGATGACTGTTATTTCTGTGTTGTGAATATTAAGGGAATTAATGGAAAAAAATCACAAAAAGTGGAAATATCCAGATTTAGATTCTGCTAGGCGACCTGTTCCACACGGAGATGACATACCAATTCCAACTTTCAGTCAGATTTCGGATTCCCTGCTAGAAGATGAGACAGCAGTGGCATGTGGAACGACAAGTGACAGTGATAGTGATTTCGAAGATGATTTTTTCAGATGCTCAACGCTTCGACCAGCTTGAACTAAATGATCTAATCCGAGATCTATATCTCTCCAAGGAATCTTCAGAACTTTTGGCTTCAAGATTGAAAGAAAAAAAAAATTACTGACTGCTGAAACAAAGGTTACATTTTATCGCAGCAGAGAGCAAGGTTTTATTCCATTCTTTTGTAAAGAAAACAACCTTGTGTTTTGTACTAATGTAGGAGGTCTTGTTAACAAAATGGGTGTAAGTTATACACCAGATGAGTGGCGACTTTTCATTGACAGCTCTAAAAGAAGTTTGAAGGGTGTTCTCTTACACAATTGTAACAAATATGGCTCAATTCCAATTGCTCATTCTACTACAATGAAGGAGGAGTATGCTACAATAAGCACAGTTCTGGAAAAATTGAAGTATTTAGAACATAACTGGATGGTTTGTGTAGATCTTAAAATGATGAACTTCTTGCTTGGCCAGCAAATGGAATTCACCAAATATCCATGCTTTATATGTTTGTGGGATAGCAGGGCAAAAGATATGCACTGGACAAAGAAACAGTGGCCGTTGAGGGATGAATTTAAAGTTGGAGAAAAAATATTGTCAATAAGCTTCTCATTGATCGAAAAAGAGTTCTACTGCCACCATTACATATAAAGCTTGGCTTGATGAAGCAATTTGTTAAGGCACTGAACAAAGATGGTACCTGTTTTAATTACTTATGCAGAAAGTTTCCAGAATTGAGCATAGACAAACTTAAAGCTGGAATTTTTGATGGACCTCAAATTAGAAAGTTAATAAACGATCCAAATTTTATTGATTCCATGAACAAAACAGAGTCCACAGCCTGGTCATCATTTGTTTTAGTTGTGCAAAACTTTCTGGGTAACTTTAAAGCAGACAATTATTCTGAATTAGTTGGAAACATGCTGTCGAATTTTTTTGAACTTGGATGCAACATGAGCATAAAATTGCACTACCTCCATAACCATTTACATTTATTTCCGGAGAATCTTGGCGACTTTAGTGAGGAGCAAGGTGAAAGATTTCACCAAGATATAAAAACAATGGAAGAGAGATACCAGGGACTTTGGGATGCCCACATGATGGCAGATTACTGTTGGACCCTTAAGCGTGATTGTCCGGGCATATCACATTCCAGGAAGTCCTCGAAAAGATCCTTTTTGCGTGTTGACTAAACAAGTGCTAGTGATAAAGTTTTATTACATTTTTGGTAATATATGCACAGTAATTACATGTAATATGAATGCAGAATAAAGTCAAAATGCCACTGATAGCACCTAACTCTAGGATTGTACATAACAATTGCCCTACTAATATAGTCATTCTTAGTTATCTCAAAAACTAGAACTGATAAAAAAAATCTGATTACATTTATGGAATCAGCAACCCAAAATTACCCAAGAACAGCTATAACATTTAAGGCACCAAAATGTGTGTATACCAGTGTTATAGGTTTTTGCTACCTTCCAGGAGGAAGTGTCAGCGTCGTTTATATATGTATCTCCGATTGATACTCGCCTTTTAAATAACCAGCACGATCTAGTTAGGGCTTCGGCGCCGTCCTTGATGGCCCGCCGCTAGTGAGAACTGATCCTCTGTTGGAGTATGTTTGGTTTTAAATACACTGAAGTTTTTCCAGTGAATCGTCCGGCGTCTCAGATATATATTGTAGTAAAGGAATCTTCTAGCCACAAGATCGGATATGAGGTCCATCAAATAGATATGGAAATGGAATAATGATATGATATTCATGCCATACTTGTTTGACTAATATGTGCAACCGTCAATGTAAGAGTATGTCTACTCTGCAAGTTTATCGTCTTCGTCGTCGTCAAAATAAACATATTCAATTTAACTAACTTACCAACCAATGGGTCAAGTATATTATATTACCAAGTTGGTCAAGGACCCTGTTGTACTGTTGGACCTTTTGGGCTTTCATCTAAAATTCACCATCATTTCATCTCTATTTTAACCTGTTAAAACTAATTGATTATTTAATTTGTTACATGTTATTTTAAAACATAACAATCATAGTTGATTCAGTTATTATAAGTGTGAAAGCAAACGTATGAGCAAGAATCTTTTATTTATATATATATATATATATATATATATATATATATATATATATATATATATATATATATATATATATATATATATATATATATATACATCTAGACATATATTTACATATATAGAGCTAATTCTTAGAAAAGAATTTCGCTGGATTTACACCAGCTGGGGGCTTGAACGGGCTAAAACCATTGCTTAATTCTTCACAAAAGGCGACGGATCAGATATAAGTTAACAATTGCTCTGCCCTATGCAGCATTGTTCTTGACTTCTGAAAATATCTTGTGAAACTCCCTTGAGATAGAAGCGTCATTACCCTTCTATCTACAACTCTGCCAAGAGTAATCTTGTGCGAAGGTAGACACCTTTGACGACCCATTTTAGATACTCTTGCGTTTTGGTCACTGGTGGACTACTGCTGCAGAGCTAAGGTGAGGCAATCCGTTACAATCAAAGTCTAGGATAGCTTGCCGCGAATTAATTCAAATTCCAGGAAAGCTTGGCATGAGATGTATCAAAGTCTAGGAAAGCTTGCCGTGAGCTGAACCAAATTTCAGGAAAGCTTGGCATGAGTTGTATCAAATTTAAGGACAGCTTGCCGTGAGCTGAACCAAATTTCAGGAAAGCGTGTAGTGAGTTGAATCACATTCTTTCTTCCATTAGTGAGCTGAAGGGTCAGAAATGAGTGATATTACCTTCACCTTGTAACAGTCAATTTATTGTGAATTTTTTTTAAAATTTGAGGTCTGTCTTGTTTTGACGAGGCTCGCCCTGTTAACCTAAACACCAGGAACGATGTTGCATTATGGCACGTGTCCAAATAAAACAGGTGTTATTTGTATTTTATAAATTTCATCTTCTAATTCAGAGCAGATGTGTTTTTATTCTCCTTCTTTTTCTTCGTTCGCTGTCAACTAACCACATCTATCTCTCTTGTAGAACTTGGCAGTCCGTCTCAGACGTCTCTCGTCACCATACAGTTTCTTCCTCAACTTAACTGGGTCGGAGAAGGCCACTCTGCTACCCTGCTCTTCTCATCGATCTGAGAGCTTTGGAGTACATGATCTACTTCCTGTTTGTCCTCCTCACATAGACACACATCTATTGTCCGATTTTAACCTTGTTAAACAGATGGTATCTGAGTCTACAATGGACGGTTCTCAGTCTGATAATTATCGCTTAATCTCTTCTTGGTAATATATAGTATGTTCTGCTTTGTCGGATTATGGAGGTTTCGTATGCCATTTTTCCCTATAACTATTTCTATTACTGATTTTATCTCTTCATATGTAGCCCTGCCCTATGTTCGGGATTTCCTTCCTCCCTCTTTGGCCAGTTTATCTGCCTTCTCCTTTCCATATATCTTGCAGTGGGCAGAGGTTCATTGTAGTTTTCATTTTTTAAATTCATAGCTGGTTTTCATTAGTCATTCTGCCAGGCTGTACAATTCATTGTTCTTATTATTCGCGAGGGCAGTTATAACTGACAGAGAGTCTGTGAGGAGCACTATCTTGTCTCTAGCAAGATCTTTCTTATTTCATGGTGGTAATTGCAGATGTTTTCATTGCGTCTTCTTTCGCTTTAAAGTTGTTTGAGAATTTTCCAGTGACCATAGAGATTTGTATTTCCTGTCCAAGCAAACGTGTTAAAACGCTAAAGGGCCTATTTTTTACCCAGAGTAAATAAATATTTTTGTTTCTTTGTTAGTTAATTCGTACTTTCTTTCTTTCGTTAATTTTTTTTAATAAGTGTCTCAAGCCAATGAGTTTCAATGCTTTAATTACAATAATTATTACCAATTCCTAGGTAAGGTCTTTCAAATTGTCTGTCCGTGTGTGTGTGAGAGAGCTGCAGTTGCCCGAGACAAAGTTGGAGGGACAGACTGTTACGGTGTTATTTTAAATGACGGCGTCTGCTGGGGTTTAGCCGTGCGCAACGTTTAGGGGTCATTAACATTTATAGAATATGTCGATATTTTACGGTATACTGAACGCGAAATATATGCGGAGATTATGACGCATTCGCGTTGGGAAGGTCACGCTGGGTGACTTGGTTACATGGCCCTTGTTACGCTATCCGTCAAGCAAGAAGGTCGTGTCTTGTATTTCTTCCAAGGAAAAAAGGCTGAGTATATAGCCTATATTATATATATGAATCGATGTAGAACTCAGGGTCAGTTCGGATATTAATCTAAGTATGAGATTAATTAAATCAAATTAAATGATGGAAGGAGAATCGTATTATGATTCAAATTGTAGCTGTCAAGAACTCATGCGCTCATTTCTGGTTGTTGACTACAACAGCGCACGTATATAGCCACGAAGTTCATCTGACATATTGTTTTGACACGGACGGACATGAATACTATGCATGTAATTTCTAATGAATTATGTATGAATGTATACCGATGTGAACTGTCTTCGTGCGTCAACTTGTAATAAATATTGGACTCGAATCGAAGGCTTACCCACATTCCTTTGATTACGTTTGATTGCTTCAACTTGCATTGTTGACGGTCCTTTGACCTGATGAACTCTTTCTTGTAAGAAGTTTATAGTAATAATGGATCAGTTCGTACGGAACCGGGGTTTGCTTGGACACTAGTTGTGTAATGATAAATAAGCAAGCATCCCAACTAAACTTATAATAATCGAACGAAGGACCCTCCAACACCAGTAAACCACCCACGCAACAGTGGTGGCCAATGTGATGTGGAACTGGAATTTAATTGTAAAAAAATACTCAAAGATTATCGAGTTGAAAGAAATAATTTTCCTTCGAGCGAAATGAACACTTTTTGTATCTACACCGATGACGTCCACCCCCTTGACAACAGGATGAATCAGCTGTAGTGATGGCAGCCGCCTTTCAACGTCTTTGAAGAAGATTATTTATAAACGCTTAATCGAACATTGGAAAATAGATTCAATCAACATGAGCATGAAATATAGGTCCTACTGTCCGTTGGCGAAGCAAGCATTGTATGAATCTATTGAGGCAAAAAGATAAGTAACTTATTTGAAGGTTACAATAAGTTAATCCTATTTGTCCGATAATGCCATGTTCTTTTTTTTTTTGTAGCCATGTTAAATATTGTTTCTGTCCTTTTACATGTAGCGGGTATGGATGGGCGGCGAATTATAATCAGTTCTATAGCTCCTTGGATGCTACGAATTGATTGTAATTGTTCTTAAGGCCGTGAATTAATAGCATTTCGAGAAGAACGCGTCGAATACATTATCGGTGATCGTGTCGTTCGGACTTGCATTAATTCACCTTGCATGTTAGGTGTATAGTCGTGTTATAACTGTGGTATTCTAGTGTATTTGGTTCTAAGTTTTATTCAGTTCTTTAACAATGTTTGTAATCTATCGTGTTTTTTCTGACCTTACTATCTTTCAGTTTATATTTTTGTTGTACAACCGTTAATGAGTCCATGTATACGTCACTAATTGTTGTGTACGCAGGTTAATTATCTATTCAGTTCATTCTATAATTCTCACTTCCGGTCTAGTCAACTTAGTTGTAAATGCATTTTTATTGTGAAAATGTCTTGGTTGTATGTTAATAATGTTCTGTAATCCTTGGTTAACCCATTGTATTGTTTGTCTTCATTTCATCCATTTATAATTTAATATTAATGCTATAATTTATTCTTTAATAAGAGTATAGAGTAATATGATTAAATTTTTATGAGTTTTAAGGAGAAATTAGGGACTTTGCACCAATTTGCAGTGATGGTCCAATAAATGGGCAATGCATTTTATTGCTCATGATTATGACATAATATACTATGCTTAATTATTATAACTTTATAACATATTAAGACATATTAAATATTAATTAGTACATTTTCTCAGTACTACATTGGGAACTTGGTGACAATTAAGATTAAATAACCTAATTATTTAGGAATAATACTCATAATTATTGAATATTAATATTAAGTGCATGATATAATTTCAGCACCTTATATAACTAACTATCATAACTATTTATGATAGATATTAGTGGGTATATATAATATTTTCACAAAATATTATAGATTTGTGGAACTTATACATAACAATACAGGAATATTGCAATTTCGTATATTGATTATTCACTCGTCGAGTAATTAGAATTATCGACATATATTCCAGTGGTGATTACTAGACATAAGTAATTGAATACTTAAATAAATTAACTTCAAGATGCTTAACTTGGACTATTTTATTAAAATTGGAAAAGATTGTAACAAAAAAAGGAGATGCACTCCTTGAATTTGCGGAAAAACAACTTGCGAACCATGAGGCAAAAGAGGCTGAAAAGAAAGCTATTGCTAAGGCAGAGATGGAAGAACTTGAAAGAAAAGAGGCTGAAAAGAAAGCTATTGCTAAAGCAGAGAGAGAAGAATTAAGACAAGAGGAAGAAAGAAAGATGGCAAGAGATGAAATCCTACGGATCGAAGAAGAAAATAAATTGAAACGACAGGAAATCATACTGCAGCAAGAAATGGAATTACAACGGCTTAAATTGGAAACAGCAAAACTTAATTCACAGGGTGCTGCAGCAAGCCAAAATGATAATGCTCAATCGGGATCTTCATCCAACCGACTTAAGGGCACTTAATACTTTAAGCTACCACCTTTCAAATTACACGTGGATGACCTATCATCATGGCTGGCGCGCTTTGAGGATATATGTAAGGTCAATAACCTTGACAAAACTGCATGGGCACTTAAACTTAAGGAATTTCTGGATGGCGAACCTGCAAGTGCAGCACAAAATATTGATCCACTGGCAGGTGTCAACAAATCTTACGACAAGTTAGTCGATTTGTTATTGATGGATAAAGTATTATCTTCTGTCAGCCAACCATACTTTGCTTATCTGCAAGAACGGAAACCAGAAACTATTGATGAGTTAGAAAAAATTTCTTTAAATTACTGCACCGCTCATCCGAATGCTAATATTTCTGGCTCGTTGATAAGAGAACCTCTTCCTGTAGCCTCCAATATGGCATATCATAGTAATAACAAACCAAGAACACACAGTGTAGACAGAGGTAGGTTCAAAGGAAACTATGACATTAATTTTCATAAGGGACAGAATAACTTTAACAATAACTTTAATAGAGGAAGACAACAAAACAGAAATTATTCACCTCAGTCAAGATACAACAGTAATCCACGTAACTCTAGTTATAATCGGTCATATCAATATAATAATGGTAACAATTGGAAGAATATCGATAATTATAACTCGAGACATCGAGATAACAATTACAATAGACGACAACGGGATAATTCAACTAATTATTCTCGTAATCGTTCTCATTCTCGTGGATCTTCACATTATAACCATAATACCGGGGCAGCAGTTACAAATGATATCACCCCTAAGGTTCAGGTTCCACCTAACGATAATACAATGCATTCTTCTGCTGCATGCTTTGCTATTAATTATAACGTGGCGAATAGTTGCCCACAATGCAATCTTATTTTTCAGAAGGCAAAGGAGACAGTGCTAAACTGCGGACACATTCTACCAGAAGTAGGACTTGCAGCCAATGATGGAACAGGCTCTCTGATTTTTAACAGAGGGATAGTTAACGGTTCTATAGTTTCTGTATTGAGAGATTCGGGGTCCACAACCATTGTAGTGCGACAGTCGCTTGTACATCCTAGCTTTGCAACGGGGGAATATGTCCGTTGCATGACTTTTGGGGGAAATATTGAGTTCTACCCCACAGCTCTTGTCCATGTTAATACACCTTTCTTTTCAGGACAAATTAATGTATGCATGCTTCAGAATCCAATTGCAGATCTGATGTTGGGACGCATCCATGGTAGTAAGGATTGTTCCCCACATGAAATTGAGGAATGGGAATTAAAGAATGTGCAATCTTATTGCAATGCTAACGCTGTCATTGCAACAGCTACATTACGGGCCAACAAAATAAATACATGTGGCACAGTTTTCTCCAATTTCAGTCTAAGTACCATTCTGGAAATCGATGAGGAGAAGGATGAGACTCTCCTACAGGAAAAAAATGATGCTAAACTACCATCCCATCCAGGGAAGATTATAGAATCATTTCGAGGCAGATATGCCTTTTCTCGAAAGAGTGCCGCCAAGTCGGAAGATAGATGTTGGCGACAGGATCATATTAACAGTGATCTAAATAAAATTGTTGAAAATGGGAAAAGAAAAGATGCCCCGAACAAGGGTAATGATGGTGGAGTTCTTATGAACTTAACTAATAAAATTAGGACAAATAAATATGTCAATCACTATGAGACATCATCTCAAAAGACTACCAGATCCAAAAGATTAAATAGAAGAACTATTTATCATGTTAGTGACACTGATCCCACTTACATTGGGAAGGTTGCATATTCTCGCACCGTGATAGTGCGCAATCTGCCACAAGGTACCAGATGGCAGGCACTTAGTAATTTCTTTAATGACACGGCAGACGTTATGTTTGTACAGTTGTTGTCACCTACCAATGACAGGTATGGTGAAGCTATGGTTACATTTCGTAACAACAAAGATGCTCGGATGGTGATCGAGCGTGATAATGGTGTTTATTTTCACCACCATTCTTTGAGATTGAAATTAGTACCTGATTCTGCGTCACGCAGATAACAGGGTACTGTAACCATATTCGTCACATCTTTGATGACTCAGCATTGTCAGTCATCATTTCTTGTCTTTCTTAATCATCTATCCTAATATAGATTGATTTATTGATTTTTTTTTCTTCTCGAAAAAACATTTTTGATTCTTAACATCTTTAAATTTGTACACATGTTTTCTGTCTCATTTGTTTTTTTTAAACCATGCCTACAAGAGACAGTAAGTTGTTTAAATGTGTCAACTATGCTCAGCCCCATACAGCATAGATTTACTTATCATCCATCACGGCTGTCCTGTCATCGTTATTAAAGAAGAACATGCCAGTAAGGATAAATTGGACAGACGAATGTGACAACACTTTTCGCACTATCTTAAACATTTTTTCATGCCCACCTGTTTTAAGATTACCAGATGCTTCTAAAAAGTTTGTTCTACGTACAGATGCGAGTAATTACGGACTCGGGGCTTGTCTACTCCAATATCATGATGATGTCCTTCACCCTGTACTTTATATCTCACGCAAGCTGAAACCTCCGGAGACTAAATATTCGACTGTAGACCGAGAATTGCTCTCCGTAATCTGGGCAATTACCAAACTAGAAAAATTTTTGCTGGGATCTCCATTTCTGATCCAGACTGATCAGAAATCTGTGGCAGCATTACGTCGTTCAAACCATAAAAGTGCTAAACTTGCACGATTTGCTATTGCGTTGCAACCATATGAGTTCGAAATACAGTCGATACCAGGAACTGAGAACGTCATAGCCGATACGTTGTCCAGACATCCTACGGATTCTGAATGAATATTACTATTTCAAGAAAATTTTCTGACTAATCAAGCATTACATTTGCAATGAACTGTATTAATGCCACGTCAGAATATACAACACTTCATTTGGACTTCCTACTTAAATAAGGACATTTCTAAATAAACTATTGTGATCAAAATATCAAGTTTTACGGATCGTTTGAAAATTTGGACTTCACTTCCACTTTGCGTATCACTCATTTCGATTGAAAACTTAAAAAGGAACAATCTCTGATGTAGAAGGGACATATACTGTAATGACTGATTCAATTACGTTCACAGTTTTAATAAAGGAACTAACGATGATTGGATAATCATATCATAATTCGATATGAACCTTGTGTCTTAATGAACTTTCATACAAGTCAACAGGATATAACAACGATTGGATCTTCATGTCCGATATTGTTAAATTTTCTAGTTATTAAATTAATATATAATAAAATAAAGTTAAAGTGTGATGAAATAAAAAAATAAAATATACTAAGAAAAGATGAAACAAAATAATATCACACCAATTAAACCTTTTAATTAGTGTAATTATTAAGGTAATAGATATTAGATTATGACATTTCATATTTATAGTTAAAATGTATGAATTTTTTTTTGTTCTTTTCTTCTGATTGCGTTAATTTAATTAGGTATCTATCCTTACACTTCATTTTCACACGCATTCTAATTTAATTTATACTTTAATATTTAGTTTTAATTGTCCGTACTTCTCAATTTTTATTTCTTTTACTCTCTTATACTATTTCTCATTTTCTTCAATTAGATATTAATTAGTTAGTACCATACGTACATACTATAATCAATTATTTTAATTTTAATTAGTTAGAATAATTTTAATAACACCTCACATTATTAGTTAGTCGATACATACAACAAATTAATTAGTTAATTAGTTAGTGACAGTGACATTTCCTTGTTTAATATAAGTTATATGTATGATATGACGTTGATTTTATTATAAGATATTACTGACATGACCACGACACTGTTCTAGATAGAACATCGTAGGTCATACGTGGGTTTTGTTAAATTTTTGATAATTTGATTAATATTATTCAAAAAAAATCTATCTAATAGATTTTTTTCCCCCGTCTGACAGGAAATCTGTTACGGTGTTATTTTAAATGACGGCGTCTGCTGGGGTTTAGCCGTGCGCAACGTTTAGGGGTCATTAACATTCATAGAATATGTCGATATTTTACGGTATACTGAACGCGAAATATATGCGGAGATTATGACGCATTCGCGTTGGGAAGGTCACGCTGGGTGACTTGGTTACATGGCCCTTGTTACGCTATCCGTCAAGCAAGAAGGTCGTGTCTTGTATTTCTTCCAAGGAAAAAAGGCTGAGTATATAGCCTATATTATATATATGAATCGATGTAGAACTCAGGGTCAGTTCGGATATTAATCTAAGTATGAGATTAATTAAATCAAATTAAATGATGGAAGGAGAATCGTATTATGATTCAAATTGTAGCTGTCAAGAACTCATGCGCTCATTTCTGGCTGTTGACTACAACAGCGCACGTATATAGCCACGAAGTTCATCTGACATATTGTTTTGACACGGACGGACATGAATACTATGCATGTAATTTCTAATGAATTATATATGAATGTATACCGATGTGAACTGTCTTCGTGCGTCAACTTGTAATAAATATTGGACTCGAATCGAAGGCTTACCCACATTCCTTTGATTACGTTTGATTGCTTCAACTTGCATTGTTGACGGTCCCTTGACCTGATGAACTCTTTCTTGTAAGAAGTTTATAGTAATAATGGATCAGTTCGTACGGAACCGGGGTTTGCTTGGACACAAGTTGTGTAATGATAAATAAGCAAGCATCCCAACTAAACTTATAATAATCGAACGAAGGACCCTCCAACACCAGTAAACCACCCACGCAACACAGACAGCGATATCAAAATAAGAATACAAAAGGCAAGAGGAGCTTTCATTGCATTGGGAAATATATGGAGATCAAGAGAAATAGGATCCAACACGAAAATAAGAATCTTCAACTCAAATGTGAAGTCAGTTTTATTGTATGGCTCTGAGACATGGAGAACAACAAAGACAACAACCAAAAAGCTACAGACTTTCATAAATGGGTGCTTGCTTAGAATAGAGGGATTAAAATGGTATGACAAGGTTACCAACGTGGAACTGATGAAAAGAACTAGACAAGTGCCAGTGGAACAAGAGATGAGAAGAAGACGATGGCGATGGATAGGACACACACTTAGGAAACCTGTTGATAGCATTACAAGGCAGTCCTTGTTCTGGAACCCCCAGGGCAAGAGAGGCAGAGGTAGACCAAGAAGCACATGGAGAAGAGAGCTGGAAACAGAGGCGAAAATGGTAAGGAGAACGTGGAAAGAACTTGAGATGATGGCACGTGACAGGAGGACTTGGCATGTGTTTGTTGAAGGCCTATGCTCCTTTGGGAGTGGAGGGTTATGAATGAATGAATGCGGTCGCCTGGCTGTTCTATTGCCATCTGCCAGTTGTTCGCAGAAAATATTTTTGAGAATACGACCATCTTCCATGCAGCGGACATGGCAAAGCAAGCGTAGTCTGCGTTGTCTAATCAGTGTATACATGTTTTGAAGGCAAGCACCTCGACATGTGTCACTTTGTCCGTCCCCGAGACTCAGTGTGTTACAATAAATGTAATACTCTCAACAAACACAGCTAAATCTGGGCAAACAAATTTACAGGGTGGTTCAAATCCTTGCGCATTAACACAGTGTTATAACGTGTGCTATCTTTATTCATCATCACCACTTGTCATCCTCCTAAGGAGCAAAGGCCTTCAACCAACTTATGCAAATCTTCGCGTCCCTTGCCACCAGCTCACGGTCTTGCCATTTCCTCTTCTGTCCCTTCATGTTTGTCTCTAGTTCGATTATCCATCAGTTCTTTAGTTTCCCCATAATGTTCTTTTCCTGTGGATTCTAGAAAAAGGACTGCTATGTAGTGCTATGAAAAAGGTTTCCTCTGTGTATGGCCTATCCATCACCAGCGTCTTCTTCACATATCTTATTACTCTGACCCTTGTCTGGTTCTTGTCATCAGTTCCACATTAGTGATCTTATCATCAGTTCCACATTAGTGATCTTATCATCAGTTCCACATTAGTGATTTTATCATCAGTTCCACATTAGTGATCTGGATTTGTTGACGTTTCTGTGGCTTAAATTTTCTACAGCTTAGGGTAGTCGGTTACATGCCCCCCCCCCCCCTTCCCAACCGGGTCGCTTTTGACGATATGCGTGGTAGGTTACATTTTTACTATTCTTTACTTCCCTTTCGTCCCTGTTAACACACTGGCGTTAAGTATATTATTCAAACAAATATGTAAAATGTACGTGTACGTAATTTCTTCTCATGTGCACGAACAGAATCAATTTGTTTATTTGAGTTGCTTAGACATTGTACTCTGTGTTAAACTGCTTCACTGAAAGAGAAAGTACACGGCGTGTTTACTAAAAGACTTGGGATTATAATTTAATTTTTTTTTAAACCCAGTAAGCGAAGAAAAGAGGATTGAAATTCAATTTCTTAACAAGAGAATGAAGTTTAAAATGGCTGGTTCCCTTAATGATGTACCGCGAACTAAAGGGACGTGATGAGACAAGAAAGTTGTTTATCTAATCATCACCTGTGTCGTCGTACACCCCCAGACGGCTCTCTCAGACAGACAATATGGGTGTAAATGAAAAAAAAGCAAAATATAAACTAACGAGCCACACAAAACTCCCGGCTGTCAGCCAAATCGACTTTGGTTCCAATCTTCAGTCTAATAAATAGCATTATGTTACGTTCCTTCATATTTTGCTTTATTCAATACAGTATAACAAGAGTACATTAGTCTGGTGGTTAAAAATTGAGAAGATAGCAACGGAATCATAACAACACTTATTAGCTCATTATATGGTCATGTGACATATGTATTTACGTCTATGCCTCAGGTAAAGATAAAATACAAGGTAAACCAAAATATATCCGGTTAAGACTGGGTAAAGTAAATAATTTTGTATTTTTAAATTATACTTTAAGCATTTACTATTCTGAGAAGACGTACCGAAAAGACAAAGATAATGAGAATAAATGTAAGAAACGATAAGAAGGTTAACTCGAAGAAACACCACTACAATATGTAGAATCATACACATATCTTAGCAGTAATATAGACAAAGTTGGAGGGACATACAAGGATATCAAAATAAGAATATTAAAAGCAAGAGAAGCTTTCATTGCATTAGGAAACATATGGAGATCAAGAGAAATCAAGCACACTAAAATAACAATCTTCAACTCAAATGCATAGTCAGTCCTATTGTATGGCCACGAAACATGGAGAACAAAAAAAAAAGTAAAAATAAAAATAAACTAAAGGTTCATACATTCATAAATAGGTGTTTGCGTAGAATAAAAAGATTGAAATGATATAACACGGTCACCAAAATGGAACTAGTGACAAGAACCAGACAAGTGCTAGTGGACTAAGAGATGAGAAGAAGATGCCGACGATAGATAGGACACTCACTGAGGAAACCTGTTTAAAACATTACACAGAAGTCCTTGTTCTGGAATCCCCGAGGTAAGAGAAGCAAAGGTAGACCAAAAAAAAACACATGGAGAAGAGAACTGGAGACAGAAGAAAACTGGAGACAGAGAAGAGAACTGGAGACAGAGAAGAGAACTGGAGACACAGAAGAGAACTGGAGACAGAGAAGAGAACTGGAGACAGAGAAGAAAACTGGAGACAGAGAAGAGAACTGGAGACACAGAAGAGAACTGGAGACACAGAAGAGAACTGGAGACAGAGAAGAGAACTGGAGACAGAGAAGAGAACTGGAGACACAGAAGAGAACTGGAGACAGAGAAAAGAACTGGAGACAGAGAAGAGAACTGGAGACACAGAAGAGAACTGGAGACACAGAAGAGAACTGGAGACAGAGAAGAGAACTGGAGACAGAGAAGAGAACTGGAGAAAGAGAAGAGAACTGGAGACACAAAAGAGAACTGGAGACAGAGAAAAGAACTGGAGACAGAGAAGAGAATTGGAGACAGAGAAGAGAACTGGAGACACAGAAGAGAACTGGAGACAGAGAAGAGAACTGGAGACAGAGAAGAGAACTGGAGACAGAGAAGAGAACTGGAGACAGAGAAGAGAACTGGAGACAGAGAAGAGAACTGGAGACAGAGAAGAAAACTGGAGACAGATAAGATAACTGGAGACACAGAAGAGAACTATAGACAGAGAAGAGAACTGGAGACACAGAAGAGAACTGGAGACACAGAAGAGAACTGGAGACAGAGAAGAGAACTGGAGACAGAGAAGAGAACTAGAGACAGAGAAGAGAACTGGAGACAGAGAAGAGAACTGGAGACAGAGAAGATAACTGGAGACAGAGAAGAGAACTGGAGACAGAGAAGAGAACTGGAGACAGAGAAGAAAACTGGAGACAGAGAATAGAACTAGAGACAGACAAGAGAACTGGAGACAGAGAAGAGAACTGGAGACAGAGAAGAGAACTGGAGACACAGAAGAGAACTGGAGACAGAGAAGAGAACTAGAGACAGAGAAGAGAACTGGAGACAGAGAAGAGAACTGGAGAATGAGAAGATAACTGGAGACAGAGAAGAGAACTGGTGACAGAGAAGAGAACTAGAGACAGAGAAGAGAACGGGAGACAGAAAAGAGAACAAAAACAGAGAAGAGAACTGGAGACAGAGAAGAGAACTAGAGACAGAGAAGAGAACTGGAGACAGAGAAGATAACTGGAGACAGAGAAGAGAACTGGAGACAGAGAAGATAACTGGAGACAGAGAAGATAACTGCAGACAGAGAAGAGAACTGGAGACAGAGAAGAGAACTGGAGACAGAGAAGAGAACTGGAGACAGAGAAGAGAACTGGAGACAGAGAAGAGAACTGGAGACAGAGAAGAGAACTGGAGACAGAGAAGAGAACTGGAGACAGAGAAGAGAACTGGAGACAGAGAAGAGAACTGGAGACAGAGAAGAGAACTGGAGACAGAGAAGAGAACTGGAGACAGAGAAGAGAACTGGAGACACAGAAGAGAACTGGAGACAGAGAAGAGAACTGGAGACACAGAAGAGAACTGGAGACACAGAAGAGAACTGGAGACAGAGAAGAGAACTGGAGACAGAGAAGAGAACTGGAGACAGAAAGGAAAACTAGAGACAGAGAAGAGAACTGGAGACAGAGAAGAGAACTGGAGACAGAAGAGAACTGGAGACAGAGAAGAGAACTGGAGACAGAGAAGAGAACTGGAGACACAGAAGAGAACTGGAGACAGAGAAGATAACTATAGACAGATAAGAGAACTGGAGACAGAGAAAAGAACTGGAGACAGAGAAGAGAACTGAAGACAGAGAAGAGAACTGGAGACAGAGAAGAGAACTGGAGACAGAAAAGAGAACTGGAGACAGAGAAGAGAACTGGAGACACAGAAGAGAACTGGAGACACAGAAGAGAATTAGAGACAGCGAAGAGAACTGGAGACAGAGAAGATAACTGGAGACAGAGAAGATAACTAGAGACAGAGAAGATAACTGGAGACAGAGAAGAGAACTGGAGACAGAGAAGATAACTAGAGACAGAGAAGATAACTGGAGACAGAGAAGAGAACTGGAGACAGAGAAGAGAACTGGAGACAGAGAAGAGAACTGGAGACACAGAAGAGAACTGGAGACACAGAAGAGAATTAGAGACAGAGAAGAGAATTGGAGACAGAGAAGAGAACTGGAGACAGAGAAGAGAACTGGAGACAGAGAAGAGAACTGGAGACAGAGAAGAGAACTAGAGACAGAGAAGAGAACTAGAGACAGAGAAAAGAACTAGAGACAGAGAAGAGAACTAGAGACAGAGAAGAGAACTGGAGACAGAGAAGATAACTGGAGACAGAAATTAAAATGATGAGGAAGACGTAGAAAGAACTTGAGCTGATGTCACGTGACAGGAGGGTGTGGCATTATTTATTGAAGTCTTATTCTTCTTAAGGAGCTAACAGGTATTGACTGATTGATTTAATATTCTGATAGTTGTTTGATTCACGTTTACATACATTTACTGTAGAGGCCGAGATGCAAAGAATGAACCAGAGCTGGGGCACTGTTTCTGCCCTACAAAACGCTAGCAGGCGTGATGGCTACTGACTGCTTTGACAGTCGGAGGCTAAGGATCAAAGAAGAAGACGAAGTTGTTTGATTATATGAGTTATCACAAATAACAAGTTCATTTTCTAACCCGAATAATTTGTTGGTTAGAATGCTGATAACCCGGCTACGTTTAATGTGCAATCTACCAATGAAACCTTAGGTTCATCGCGTTTTCTGTCTTCATCAATAAATATATGTGACAGCTAATGAGGTGAGGTGAAAAATAGAACAATATCGATAACTATATCTAGATTACACCACGATCTATAGAAATACAAAAGCAAATAAGATAAAGTCTTTGACCATTACATAGGACGAGTAAATAGATTCATTATTATATGATAGACAAGAAATAACTTTGTGGGAATTTATAAACAAGATTGTTTTTTCAGTATGTTGCGTAAGAGATAAATATAGCTTTGTTCGAGTTCGGTTGAACGGCGGGAAAACATTTTCAGTACTGAACACTGTAAGTAGGGGACGATTTGCTGGAGTGAGGAAAAGTTTAGATTTTCACGCCAGGATTATACCCAGTTTCATCGTAAAATTCGAGAAACGATTAATCTGGACGTAGGCCACGTCACTAGACTTAGTTTCAGTCAATCAATCAATACCCTTTAGCTTCACAAGAAGCATAGGACTTCAACGAACATATGCCAAGTCCTCCTGTCACGTGCCATCATCTCAAGTTCTTTCAACGTCTTTCTCACCGTTTTCACTTCTGTTCCCAGCTTTCATCTCCATGTAGATGATGTAGCTTAAGATTCGAGATATAGGAAAGAATGTAGTAAGTGAATGCATTGTAGTTTTAGTGAGGGTGTAAATGTTAGTCGATCGGAGAATGGTTACTGAAGTAAATTATATCTTGACTGGGGTCATATGGGACGTGCAAAAACATACAGCACATCATGAGATCAATTACCGCGGTGGTGTGCTAAAAGGTCTTTCGAGTAGTCTTGAAAAGTGGTTCTTCTTTCGAATTTTCATTGTCCTGGTCTATTGCCGGGGTGGATTGCCTATTGACGTTTTCAAATCGTGTTAAGAAAAAATAATAATTTCCAGACACCGTTTTATCAACAGTCATACCAAGACGTGGGACCGGAAAGCGGAACAATGAATAATAACACAGAAACCTACCAGGCATGTCGTTTAGGTGACTAAGGATTGGTGAAAAGAGAGGCAATCCCATCTTTTAGAAACTCAAAGCCAAAAAACATCAGTAAATGTGGCAGGATAACCAATGTTGGACTGATGGAATGAACCAAACAAGTGGAATAAGAGACGAGGAGACGATCCTGGCGTTGGATGGAATAATTACCCAGAAATCCAGTACATAGCATTACAAGGTAGTCCTTGTGCTGGAAATCTCAGGTTAAGAGAAAAAGAGGGAGATTTTTAAAAACGCATGGATTAGGGAATTAAGTCACAGACTAGAAGGGGCTAAAGAAGACATGGGAATATCTTGAAAGTGTTGCCTAGATCAAGAAGGCAAGGCATTTATTTGTTGAAGACCTGTGCCTGAACTGACAGATATGAACGAATACAGACCAAGACGCATGTAAAGAGGAATAAATTCATGTTGCAGAAGTAACGCTGAGATAGTTCTAGAAATTCTGACATTTCCTGCATGTGAGAGACTGAAACTTCAGTTTCATGAAGTTTTTTTTTACAAACTGTAAGTGGTTGAAGATTTTTATTTCGCTCTTCAAGACATAGGTAAAGGTGCCCCCCCCCCCCCCCAAGCAGATACTGCCGCAGGGGAGGAAAGCGTTAGAGACTTCACTATTCTAGGTCCAGCTTCAAGAGGTGGGGTGACCAGTTCTGTCTTTTCCTTCCCTAGCTCACAGAGTCAGGTACCCATTTACAGCTGGGTAGATTGGAGCGTGACGCTATCATGTTTTGAACCTGGTACCTTTGCCACGAGAGACCAGCGCTCTAACCACTTTGTCAATCGGACGCTCAAAACGTGCTTTTGATTAATATTATGAGACTTTGCAAGCATTAACTATCACTTTCGAAAGGCATGTTGAACTACATGAATAATTAATCTTGAACATTTGATTATACAGTCACCTCAAGTAAGACTTTTTTGCAAGAATAGTTTGAATGCTGATGATTGTAAACTCTATAACAGAGCGTTACAACAGGATGCAATCTGATCATCAGAAGCAGTACTCCATCTGACAAGTGTTACGGTCCTTTAATCTCATTTAAACTCCAAAAAGGGTGCAGGCTCCAGGCCCACTTGTGTCATGACTCCTGCTGTTGTGGTTTCCAGCCTGCGCTAGGAATTGAACGCACTCCACCTTGGTTGCGACTTTCAACTTCACTTCTAGTCTTATCCATGCGGTCAGCTTGAGGTAATTGTACATTTTTGGAAGAACAGTTTTACAAATGAGAAAATCTGAGAAAGACAGAATGGCTAACTAATTATTTGCAAAAGATATGACACGACGACTTCTATTCTGCTTTGATTTCTGCATGCATCTTAAATTGCATGAGCTGTACAAAAGTTGACGAATTAAAGTTGACTGGTGAATTGTTCTCAAGGTGAAATCATCACCTTTATCAATCAATGTTCGTCAAGTCTGGTTGATGTTAAAAGATAGAAGCCTTCCATATAAAGATCTCCAACCGGTGACGAAACAAATTCATTAAAGCTCACAATTCCAGGTCATCCATGTAATTAAAAAGAATCTGCTTTATAGCAGCACCACTAATCCCATATATGCTAATTGTCTGAGTGAAACGACCTGTGTGGTAAAAAGATAAAATCCCGAAAACTTTCTGATAAAAATACGAAAAAGGGACAAACACACCATTTTGAAGAATGCGTACGCCTTTAAAACATGAAAATGTGTAGACAAGCGGATTTGCACAATACGATATACCTTGCTGTAGGTAAGAATTGATCACATTTAGTAGTTTTAAAAGGTTGAACGAAAGTTTAGGGGGGTTGATCACTGGGTGCCATGAAGACCACACCAATTAAATGGAAATGAAAAAATCACAGAATGTTCCCGCACATCCATTGAAAAACTAGATTTGGAGATTTTTAGCCAGAATGTTCTATTTCGCCCGAATACTTATTGATTAGTCGTCAGATCTAGTCGTTCAAGTTGATACGTCCTTAAATAATGATTCGGAGACGGAGTAATAAAATATTTATTTGGAATTGTTGGTGTGTGTGTTTTTAAAAATACGTATCAAGGCAAGGTTTCAAAAAGATGTACTACCTTTTACCAAAAAATGTTTTGATAAAAGAGCTGTTAATTAATTAGTCAAATTTCATTCTATTGGCTTTTTCCCCGCTTCTCCTCAAGTATTTTTTTGACGGCCTGCTCCTTAGCTTGATAGCGTTGTGGTGAAATTACAGTGATGCAGCGTTAAAATTCCTCCATTTATAAAGATAATAGGTAAAATAACATGTAGGGATAAAAATATAAGTAAGGTACGATGATACATTCTCGCCCACGCCTGCGTTTTCTAGCGCCATTGAAACTAACTAGTTAGAACATGCAGACTAAACGACCTATCCTTTTAGACGGGGTAGTAACGGAGATAAAAGAAAAAAAATGTGACTGTCTGAACACGTGTTTGAATCTAAAGACTAAAAGACGCAATTTGTAGTTTTTTTAAAGAAAAAAATTACGCCACTAGTTGACACAATGTAAGGAATTGGAAGAAAAACGACCTTAGCTCTTGTTAGAAACAGACGTATCTTGGACGTTTTACGGTAATTAGTCGTTTTAGTTTGAATATAGCGGCAAACGCCGTACACTAAGGTTCAAAAACAAATTTTAAAACTAACCTTGAAAAAAGTAGGTTTTTTCTTAATAATAAGTTTAGGAGAATAAAAACTAGCTAGTTTGATAGCCCATCTTAATCTGAAAAATAATATAATTTTAATTACACAGACGGACAGATAACACGGAAGATATTGACAAAAGACTGTATTGTTCAATACGGACTAGCAGACAGTTTTTTGTGCATATTTTCACTAAAGTTACATTTTGACGTCCTTGAGACTAAAAATGCAAAAACAAACTGCAGGTGGACTAGGGGCAGGGTAGGATGATAGTAGCTAAAAATAACTTAGCAGAGAATCTTAGAAGTAGGGGGAGACAAAATTTGTGTAGTTTTTTTTTGTAGTTTCGTCCAAAAACAAGTGTAATTTTGGGAAAAACCAAGTTGGGACGGACAGACCGACAGAAAAATACTACACACTAGACTGAGACTGGACCGAAATTGGACATTTGTAATTTGAATATTTGAAAGGTAGAGGGGAAGTTCGCTGATTGGACAGAAGTTTTCATATTATCAAAAGACAGACGCCCGCTAGTGCCATTTTGAAGAAGACTGTCCATTTACACAGTTCGTTAATGCTAGAGGTGTGATTTCCAGGAAATATTAAATATTATCAGTGGGACGCCCTAATCTAGCCAGCAGCTCAGCTGAGTTTTGCTTGTACTACGTAACTGTGTTCTCAATTTTGAATTGTGGTAAGGGAAAAAGCATTTACCTTTTTTAATTTTAATATTTTGAGTGATTGATACTGCCATGTCCTGAAAAAGGATTACGACAAGTGAGTGCTTACTCTAGGTCCCCAGCAGCAGTCCAGGGCCTAGAGGCAACTAAATAATATAGGAAAACATATCTAAGACTATGGAAGACAGATCTATATTTGAGATCAGTGGGAACATATCACCCACCTTATTGGATGGAAGAGGAAACTATTGAACATATTTCGGATGCAATGCAGTCATGGGAAACTGGTACTATTTGATACCACCTGGGTGAGATGTGCTAAGTTGGTCAGAGAGATCTGACCCGATCTTTGTAATGTTTTTTCGTTGTTGTGTGTAAAATTGGTGCAGTAGGCAGTGTGTTGACACATGGCACAAATTTTGGTTTCAGAGTTTCTGGTCTGGCACTACACTAGTGTCAGATGCTTGTGAAGAGATCTATGAGTGGATGATTTGGAAGCCCATCATTTTACTCCAGCACTTGTGAGGAGTGGGCCATTTGAATTCTTTACTGCATCGTCACAGGCCAGATAAGTGAAAACCTGGCCTGCTGTGGATTCATCCAACTTTTTCCACAAATAAAATAAAGAAAGAAATAAAATCCATGTTGTATAAACACTATAACTCAGTCCATAATTCAAAGACAATGCACATTATAAACAGAGATTGGGCATGATGACATCACCCCGACTAGACATCCAGTGCTAGTTTTCCAAAGACACTGTAGTTAGTATTAATATTAACCAATGTAACCATATATTTATGTATAACAGTTTCATTTGATTATTCAATATATATATATGCACTTTTATTGATAAATACATATTGTTTCACACGTCCTGACCAGAAGAAACATTTGGTTCAGGACTAAATAAATTCAAAAAATTGTAAAATCTAAACTTCTAAAGCCAGTGTTAGTTAATTTGATCATAGAGCTTATTATTATTATTAGACTTAGTGTTTGCATGTGTGTGTCTGTGTATTTAATTACCTACACATCACTTTTCATTACCCTAGACATTAAACGTAGCTAACATACATAATAGTAGAATAAATCTGTTTGAGGTCGTAAGACATACCCCCAATTCTCTGCCAGACTGGAAACCTATTTGGAGAAATGGACTGCTCTGGGGAAGACCCAAGATCTCAAAGAAATGATCATGATAGAGCAATTAAGAGAGTCCATGGCTCCAGACCTGAGAAAATTTCTCATGGAACAAGGTGCAGAGAGGTTGGGGGAGGTTTTGAATGTCGCTGAGAGGTATCAGGCAGCCCAGGCAGAGGTAAGTGGCTCTAAAAAGAAACAAATAGAAAATTTTACAGCTCCACAGCACTTTAATAAATTTGATACCAGAGAACAAGTTAATAAAGGTAGGACAAATTTTGATAGGCCACGAAATGATTATCGTGATAGAAACTCACAGTTCAATGACCAAAAATATAATGAAAGAAAACCTTTTAACCAAGGAAAGAGATGGTGCAAATGGTGTAAGAAAGACAACCATAACACCGAATTTTGTAGAAGGAAACCTTAAAACATTGCTGCAATGAAATCGAGGAACCAGAGATTAAAGGTTAATCCTAATGGACAGCAGGAACCTTATCACCCCCCAGTTTGTGAGGATGTTATTTGTAATGGGGTCACCATAAGGTGCCTATATGATACAGGTTTGGATTATGATTCAGTTGTGAAAGCTAGCCTAGTGGACCCAAGTCAGTATACCACCGAAACAGTGGAAATACAAGGGGCGACTAAGGACATACCACTCATGACACTTCCCATCGCAAGGATAACGGTGAAAACTCGCTATGTGGAAGGAGAAATCAGAGCAGCAGTGATTGATGAACCAATCTACCCTCTGATATTGGGGTGTAGATACGTCTTCTTGGGGAATCCCGAGAGACCTGTGATCATGGCGACAGTGCAGACCAGGTCACAGAAAAAAGGAGGAAGAAGGTGAACCTATAAATGCTCATCCAGAAGAGATGAGGAAGGCGCAGGCTGAGGATAGGACACTCAAGCCATGTTTTAAAAAATTGCCCAAATGCCACACACCTCCAAGCAAGGGAGAGTATTTTATGAAGAACAAATTGATATACAGGAAGGCCGGAACTGGAAAAATGGTCACAACCAGCTGGTTCTTCCCACTTCATATAGGGATAAAGTGATGGAACTAGGGCATGCGATTCCCTTCAGTGGTCACATTGGGGATCAGCGCCACAGGACAGCGTATAGCTTGTCATTACTTCTGGCCAGGGATAACGGAAGATATAAAAAGATATGTCAAATCCTGTCCAGAATGTCAAAGGGTAGCTCCAAAGCATTGGACTGCTCCTGCAACTCTAGGGGAAATGCCCATAGTGGGAACACCTTTTGAGAGGGTAACAGTGGATATTGTGGGACCTCTCACTCGGACCAAGAGGAGGAACAGTTACATCCTTACTCTGGTGGACACTTGTTCTATGTGGGGAGAAACGGTAGCCCTGCCATCAATTGATTCGAAACATGTGGCAGAGGCCCTACTTACAATATTCACAAGATTAGGATTCCCGCATCAAATCTTGACTGATAATGGCTCACAGTTCAATGGGAAACTAACGGAAGAAGTTTTTAAGCTATTTCAAGCCAGACACTTTCATTGTAGTCCGTACTATCCACAAGGGAACGGCCAGGTAGAGAGGTTCAATGGGACTCTCATTTCTATCCTGAGGAAGCTGGCACATGAGAAACCTGATATGTGGGATCAATTTCTGCCCGCTGCGTTGTTTGCGTATCGGGAAGTACCACATAGTTCAACCGGGATGGCTCCCGCAACCCTGTTATTTGGGAGGCCAATAAAAGGTCCATTAGAAGCATTATTAAGGACCTGGACAGATGAGAAAGCAGAAGAGACTGTTACCTCATCATATCAATATGTGAACGAGCTGACCACTCGTCTGAAAGCTGGATGGAAACTGGCAAATGATAATTTGAGACAAGCCAGGAAGAAACATGCAGCGTATTTTAATAGGAAAGCAAAGGACAGAGAATTAGCTGTGGGAGAGAAAGTGCTTCTTCTACTACCCGGCAGCCAGAATAAGTTGCAAATTGGATGGCAAGGTCCATATACGGTTCTAGAGAAGGTGTCTAGAACAAACTATAAAATTGACAAAAAGGGGAAGGAGAAGATATATCATGTAAACCTTTTAAAGAAGTATCTGGACAGACCAATCCAGGAAAGCACCCCCTTACTGACCTTGGCTATCGCATCTAAAATGAAAAAGGAACCACTCACCTCACATGAATACCCATTACACCCCTGTGAGACAGCCGCACAGGTAAAAGTCAGTAAGCACCTGACTAAAAATCAGAGGGAGAGAGTTCAACAGGTTCTGGAGGAACATACAGATGTATTAACAGATAAACCAGGACATACAAATTTGCTACAGTATGACATGAAGCTGGTAGACTCAAACCCAATCTGTATGAGAGCCTATTCTGTTCCGTTCGCTAAGGAGAAGGCATTGAAAGAGGAGATAGATTATTTGTTGAAAGAAGGGATTATTTCACACAGTGAATCTTCTTTTAGCTCCAGTGTAGTTTTGTTGAGGAAACCGTCTGGGGAACATAGACTGTGCATAGATTACAGGAAACTGAATGCTGTCACAGAAGGACAAGTGGATCCATTACCGGACACAAAACAGTTATTTGCCAGATTGAACAAGGCAAAATACTTTTCGAAGGTGGATCTTAGCAAAGGCTATTACCAGATTCCAGTGAAGCCTGAAGTTAGACCTTATTTAGCTTTTAGCACCTCGGAAGGACATTATGAATTCAACATGCTACCATTCGGATTGAAAAATGCTCCGAGTGTATTTTCTAGGATGATGCGCAAATTGTTTGATCCCTTGAATAATCCATGTATCACAAATTTCATGGATGATATTCTCGTCGCCACAGAAACATTTGAAGAACACATTAACTCTCTGAATATGTTATTTGATAGGCTCAGAGAAGCGAACTTAACTGCTAGACCAACAAAATGTTGTATTGGATGCAAAGAGTTGGAATTCTTGGGACATACTGTATATCAGGGTAACATGACCCCTGACCCCAAGAACTTGGAAAAACTGCAGAGAGCACCTAGACCGCAAACAAAAAAAGACGTGCGATCATTCGTGTCGTTATGTGGGTTTTACCAAAAATATATCAAAAATTTTAACTCTATATGTGCTCCTCTGACTGATCTGACTCGCAAGGGAAATCCAGATAAAATTGTTTGGTCAGCGCAATGTGAATTGGCATTTCAAGAGTTAAAGGAAAAAACTCACTAGCAAGCCTATTCTCAAATTACCTGATTTGACTCAGGACTTTGTGGTGAGAACAGATGCAAGCAATGTAGGCCTGGGGGCTGCTCTGTTGCAAAGGTCCTCTTCACCCAATGGGGAACTGAACCCAGTCGCTTATGCAAGCCGCAAGTTGAACAAAGCGGAACAAGGATATTCCACAAGCGAAAAAGAATGTTTAGCGTTAATCTGGGCAATAAAAAAGTTCCAAATCTATCTGTATGGTAGGACTTTTGTGGTCCAGACAGATCACCAGCCTCTCGTGTTCTTATCTCAGGCCAAGCATGAAAATGCAAGATTGTTAAGATGGTCCTTATTGTTGCAACCATATCAGTTTAATATTGAATATATCCCGGGGTCACAGAATGTCGGTGCAGATTTCCTCAGTAGGCACCCCTGTGATCAAAATTAGAGTAGTTGGCAGGCGTGAGGAGTTAATTTTATCTATGTGTATCACTGGTTTTGGAACTTGCTTTAATGCATGTTATCAGGTGGGGAGATGTGTGGTGAAATTACAATGATGCAACGTTAAAATTCCTCTATTTATAAAGATAATAGGTAAAATAACATGTAGGGATAAAAATATAAGTAAGGTACGATGATACATTCTCGCCCACGCCAGCGTTTTCTAGCGCCATTGAAACTAACTAGTTAGAACATGCAGACTAAACGACCTATCCTTTTAGACGGGGTAGTAACGGAGATAAAAGAAAAAAAAATGTGACTGTCTGAACACGTGTTTGAATCTAAAGACTAAAAGACGCAATTTGTAGTTTTTTTAAAGAAAAAAATTACACCACTAGTTGACACAATGTAAGGAATTGGAAGAAAAACGACCTTAGCTCTTGTTAGAAACAGACGTATCTTGGACGTTTTACGGTAATTAGTCGTTTTAGTTTGAATATAGCGGCAAACGCGGTACACGAAGGTTCAAAAACAAATTTCAAAACTGACCTTGAAAAAAGTAGGTTTTTTCTTAATAATAAGTTTAGGAGAATAAAAACTAGCTAGTTTGATAGCCCATCTTAATCTGAGAAATAATATAATTTTAATTACACAGACGGACAGATAACACGGAAGATATTGATGAAAGACTGTATTGTTCAATACGGACTAGCAGACAGTTTTTTGTGCATATTTTCACTAACGTTACATTTTGACGTCCTTGAGACTAAAAATGCAAAAACCAACTGCAGGTGGACTAGGGGCAGGGTAGGAGGATAGTAGCTAAAAATAACTTAGCAGAGAATCTTAGAAGTAGGGGGAGACAAAATTTGTGTAGTTTTTTTGTAGTTTCGTCCAAAAACAAGTGTAATTTTGGGAAAAACCAAGTTGGGACGGACAGACCGACAGAAAAATACTACACACTAGACTGAGACTGGACCGAAATTGGACATTTGTGATTTGAATATTTGAAAGGTAGAGGGGAAGTCCGCTGATTGGACAGAAGCTTTCATATTATCGAAAGACAGACGCCCGCTAGTGCCATTTTGAAGAAGACTGTCCATTTACACAGTTCGTTAATGCTAGAGGTGTGATTTCCAGGAAATATTAAATATTATCAGTGGGACGCCCTAATCTAGCCAGCAGCTCAGCTGAGTTTTGCTAGTACTACGTAACTGTGTTCTCAATTTTGAATTGTGGTAAGGGAAAAAGCATTTACCTTTTTTAATTTTAATATTTTGAGTGATTGATACTGCCATGTCCTGAAAAAGGATTACGACAAGTGAGTGCTTACTCTAGGTCCCCAGCAGCAGTCCAGGGCCTAGAGGCAACTAAATAATATAGGAAAACATATCTAAGACTATGGAAGACAGATCTATATTTGAGATCAGTGGGAACATATCATCCACCTTATTGGATGGAAGAGGAAACTATTGAACATATTTCGGATGCAATGCAGTTATGGGAAACTGGTACTATTTGATACCACCTGGGTGAGATGTGCTAAGTTGGTCAGAGAGATCTGATCCGATCTTTGTAATGTTTTTTCCTTGTTGTGTGTAAAATTGGTGCAGTAGGCAGTGTGTTGATACATGGCACAAATTTTGGTTTCAGAGTTTCTGGTCTGGCACTACACTAGTGTCAGATGCTTGTGAAGAGATCTATGAGTGGATGATTTGGAAGCCCATCATTTTACTCCAGCACTTGTGAGGAGTGGGCCATTTGAATTCTTTACTACATCGTCACAGTAAAGTGAAAACCTGGCCTGCTGTGGATTCATCCAACTTTTTCCACAAATAAAATAAATAAAGAAATAAAATCCATGTTGTATAAACACTATAACTCAGTCCATAATTCAAAGACAATGCACATTATAAACAGAGATTGGGCATAATGACATCACCCCGACTAGACATCCAGTGCTAGTTTTCCAAAGACACTGTAGTTAGTATTAATATTAACCAATGTAACCATATATTTATGTATAACATTTTCATTTGATTATTCAATATATATATGCACTTTTATTGATAAATACATATTGTTTCATACGTCCTGACCAGAAGAAACATTTGGTTCAGGACTAAATAAATTCAAAAAATTGTAAAATCTAAACTTCTAAAGCCAGTGTTAGTTAATTTGATCATAGAGCTTATTATTATTATTAGACTTAGTGTTTACATGTGTGTGTCTGTGTATTTAATTACCTACACATCACTTTTCATTACCCTAGACATTAAACGTAGCTAACATACATAATAGTAGAATAAGTCTGTTTGAGGTCGTAAGTGGTAGCAGAAAGGCATTCTGTAACTCACATAAACTTTTATCTTCAGAAGCCTTCACAGCTGACCTCATCCAGTACACTAGGTAACATAGCAACCATACAATAACATCAAAACCACTACAAGCGTTCAGATACGTTTGTGTACAAATATTCTATGAACGTGAAATGCAAAGGAATTAAATCACCACAAGAGAAATAGTACTATCTTCATGACAAGCAACAGAACAAGCACATCATAATTAATTCCTGTCCTTTTTGGCGAGTTACTATTTTGTATTATCCTCAATGCTGTGTCACGATAGGGCACAAGTTTGTATAGTGTCAACATTAAAAAAAATATGTTCAAATTGTCAAATAGAACTGCAGTCGATTTAATATTGCTACATAAGAAAGAACTGCCATCAATGGTACCTATACCTTGTAGCGGTATGGCAGCTTGAGTACCCTGACAACCCCCAGAGCTAGGCCAGCGGGGTTTTTACTCCTGGTAGGTTCAACCAAGCTGGACAGGTCTGTGCGGGTAGGGGTCAGACAAAAGCTGGTACCCTGGTCCTCCAAGTTGGGGGTTTTAGCGCAGGGCCGACACGCCTGCCTATGTAAACAATTTGAACAGCAACAAAAGGAAAAAACTTTGATGCGGGACGGACATCCGGAGTCTCAGGCTCGTATAACTGTCAGTGGTGAAAGCCGAAAGGAAGCTAGTGGCATGAAAACGGATGCCCTGACTGCAAAACATGAAACTAGAATTGGATTCTGGAACGTCAGAACCATGAATGAGGCAGGAAAGCTGAGGCAGATCACAGCAGAGATGAGGAACTACAGATTACATATCCTGGGAATAAGTGAGAGCAGATGGACCGGGACGGAGAGCATAAAAACAGCTACAGGAGAAACATTACTTTACTTTGGTAGAGAGGATGGTCAGCACAATGAAGGCGTAGCCATTATCTTGAAGAAAGGAATAGAACGGTCATTACTGGAATGGAAATCCATCAACAACAGACTGATAAGAACAAGACTGAGAGGGAGATTCACCAACACCACAATAATACAATTCTATGCACCAACAAATGACAGCGATGAAGAGGTCAAGGACAACTTCTATCAACAGCTACAAAAGGAAATCGAAACTGCAGCTAGGTACGATCTTATTATAGTAATGGGAGACCTCAATGCGAAAGCTGGTACTCACAATTCTTATAATGAAAGAGTAATGGGGAAATGCGGCAGTGGAACAGTAAACGAGAATGGGGACAAACTAATAAGCTTCTGCAGCATCAACAACCTGTTCATTGGAGGAACACTTTTTCCACACAAAGAAGTGCACAAGTCAACGTTGGAATCACCAAACGGACGGGACAGAAACCAGATAGACCACATTATGATCAATGGTAGATGGAGGCATGCACTACAAGATGTGAAAGTAAGAAGCGGTGCAGATATGGGAAGTGATCATCACCTAGTAGTAGCAAGACTGAAGGTGAAACTCAGAGCTGCTGGACCAATTGCAATCAAACAGAAAAGATATAACATCATGAAACTCAAGGACCCCCTTACCAGAAAAGCGTTTGTGGTTGATGTAAAGAGACGATATCAAATTTCCAAAGGCCAGGAAAGTACAGCGACTGATGATGTTGACCAGAAATTCAACATCATTTCAACAGTATACAAGGAAAGCAGTGAATTATGCTTGGAATTCCAGGACAGAAAGAGACAGGATTGGATAATAATAGAAACGTTAAACACCATAGCGATGAGAAAAGAAATGAACAGAAAGAAAGCAGAAGCAAAGTCTCCCAGGTTAAAGGAAATGTATAGCGAACAGTACAGTCAGCTGGACAAAGAAGTAAAAGGTCAAACCCATGCCGACAAAGCACAAACACCAAATTAAGACTGTATGAGAGCTGTGTACTTTCTGTGCTTCTCTATGGTGCGGAATGCTGGAGAGTAACAGAGAAGGAAATGTCGAAACTGTCCTCCTTCCACACAATCTGCCTAAGGAAAATTTTTTTAAATCTTTTGGCCGAATACCATTAGCAACCAAGAATTACTTATTCGGACTAACCAGGAGGACATGCACACCATCATAGCTGGCAGACGCTGGAATTGGGTTGGTCACGTCCTCAGAAGGGACCCTCATGCCATTACAAGAACAGCTATGCTATGGACCCCCGAAGGAAAGCGAAAGAGAGGCCGACCAAAAACAACATGGCGGAGAACTGTGGAGGCTGAGATGCATAGAATGAACCAGAGTTGGGGCACTGTACGAAGGATGGCCGCCGACCGAACAAGGTGGAAGCAATTTGTTGCTGCCCTATAAGATGCCACAAGGCGTGATGGCCACTGACTGCTTTGACAATCGGCGGTTAAGGATAAAAAAAGAAGATAAGAAAGAAAGTATCACTGCTCTGATTCTTGTGGGAAAAGGTGGACAGGAAGTGTTAAACGGAAACACCGAAGAACAGGGAATAAAAGTGAAACAAAAATCCAACTATTTTTTTTTATAAAATCCCTAGTTTTAAATTATTTCCATTCTCCAAAACTCCAAATGAAAGCTTTCACATTGAAGTACACATTCTGATACGGTTTGCCAACCGTATTTAATTAATGACTCAAGGATGCGTTCTCATAGAAGGCTCGCCAATTCCATTAGTCTATTACTGATGAACATTTTCCTTTAAAGGCTGCAATACAGATGACTGTGCATGTGACAGATCACGTTAAAAGCTCTATACTGATGACGTAATTATGTAAGGAATCGCTTTGTCAGAGCTGACAGCGCGTGCTGGCTTACTGATATACTTGTGTGACCGGAAATGGAACTTAAAGAATTCAGGTCCTGGGGTTTTTCATCACATCAGACGATTCCATTAGTTGTATTTTTCTATCAACCTTGTTTTCAAATACGTGCGTATTTTTTTTCTCAAGAAAGCAGCATTCTGTTCAGACAGCATTAACCACCGTTTTATGTTTATCTCCCTATCTATAAATCCCTCTACTCGTGAACCCTTGTAGTAATGTTTGTTTTTTGTTTATTTTATTGTCCAGAAAATAATGCGTTTTATGATCTGGATAACGTGGTACTCAAGAACGTTCACAAAATGTTGAAGACCCACTCCCGGTCCACAGTTGTCATCTTATAACATTTTACAGACCCAGTCTGAACCATTTTGAAGACCAGATCTAGAACACTAGCCAGCTTACAACATGCGAGTGTTTTGAAGACCAGATCTAGAACACCAGCCAGCTTACAACATGCGAGTATTTTGAAGACCAGATCTAGAACACTAGCCAGCTTACAACATCTTTTGAAGACCACATCTAGAAAAATTGCCAGCTTACAACATATTTTGAAAACCACATCTAGAACACTTGCCTGCTTGCAACATATTTTGAAGACCAGATCTAGAACATTAGCCAGCTTACAACATATTTTGAAGACCAGATCTAGAACATTAGCCAGCTTACAACATATTTTGAAGACCAGATCTAGAACATTATCAAGGTTATAACATATTTTAAAGATCAAATCTAGAACACTAACCAGCTTACAACATATTTTGAAGACCAGATCTACAACACCAGCCAGCTTACAACATATTTTGAAGTAAAATTTAGAACATTAGCCAGCTTACAACACATTTTGGAGACCAGATCTAGAACATTAGCCAGCATACAACATATTTTGAAGACCAGATCTAGAACACTAACCAGCTTACAACATATTTTGAAGATCAAATCTATAACACTAGCCAGCTTTCAACATATTTTGAAGATCAAATCTAGCACACTAGCCAGCTTACAACATATTTTGAAGATCAGATCTAGAACATTAGCCAGCAGATAACATATTTTGAAGATCAAATCTAGAACATTTGCCAGCTTATAACATATTTTGAAGATCAAATCTAGAACATTAGCCAGCTTACAACATATTCTGAGGTCCCAGTCTAGAACTTTAGTCACCTTACAATATATTTTGAAGACCCAGATTAGACCACTTGTAACCTAACAAAACGTAGAAGGCCTTATCTAGACTACAAGTCACCTTACAATATATTTTGAAGACCGAATCTAGAGCACGTCACCTTACAATAAATGTTGGAGACCAAATCTAGAGCACGTTACCTTACAATAAATGTTGGAGACCAAATCTAGAGCACGTCACCTTACAATAAATGTTGGAGACCAAATCTAGGGTGAATTGGAAGTTGTGTTCGTAGTATGTTTTTAAAGCACTTTCACTTCTTTAACATAAGTATCATAGTTGAAAGATAAGTAAAGCATGAATGGTGACGTGCAGTCAAGTATAAACTTTTTCTGATAAGGACGTTCCAGTTTTGCTGAGTAAATTACGTTATTTCCTGGAAAAAATCGAGTGCTACTAATATTAATGTATTGCTATTCTGTAATCCGAGATACTCGAATTCATTTTATTTCTATAGAACTGGTGCCTCGAATCCACTAACAATGTTAGTCCGATCTTTTCCCGATCTTCAATCAAAAAAGACATATTTGCTCAAGTGTTATGTAAATCGCACAGACCGTGATGTGGTTGCTTGGTCGTTCTTAAAATTGATAAATTCGCAAATCGCGTGAGCGTAGCTCCATGCCAGACACAAAGAGAGATTTTCTTTAATCTTCACGTCTGCGAATGACAAATCTTATCTTGCTTAGTTCCTGTAAACTAAACAGAAAAGTAAATGGACAAGGAAGAGGAGGAGATAAGGTAGAAGGACAGTAAGAAACGGACTGAAGTAGAGGAAGACAAGAAGTGTAGGATGCGTAATCATCATCATCATAACATGTAAGGGAAGAACATTAGTAATTTAATAATAATAATAGTGCCCCGTGTCGTCCCCGGGGCCCGGGGGGCACAAGGAAGAAAAAGGAAATACTGCTCCCTCACGTTTCGTCGTAAGAGGCTGGTAATGTGAGGTTGTGCCCGGGCTGATAACCTACTCATGTAAAACTAATTGTTTCAGAAACAACCAGTGCTAGGGCACATGAATGTATTTATTCATGTTTCCTGTAAGAAGACATGTGACAGTGATGGTCCTATGCAACATTAGGAACAAAAAATAGACAGAACAAACACGGAGAATAATAATAGTAAAAAACAAAAACGTAGAAGAAAGAACGAAGAGGAGAAAGGATAGTAGAAAAAATGAATGACATACATAAAAACGCAAATTTTAATTAATAATTGTTAAGTATTTCGGATACAGGTTACAAGTTTCGGTGACACATTACACCAGCGACAGGTAACCTAGGAGTTGCGGGGATCTACTTCAGAAACACTGACCTCATAAAAGATATAGAGGAAGTTGAGGGGAACTGCGGTAAGACGTGGAGTACAATGGATGGGTTTGAAAAAAAATCGAAAAAAGGTGATTCGTCTTACGAGGTTTCGTTTTTTAGTTTCTTAGTATGTATTGTGTACATCCGGGGGCAGAAGTCACTTCCTTTTCAGCCATGCTTCGCCTTCAGGGAAGTACCTAGGTTTTATTTTTATATTTCTTTAGTTCTTATGTCTCCTATCTAGCCTTCACTTTCTTTCTTTTCCTGACGAAGGCCTTGTGGCCGTAACGTAGACTACTTTCTTTGTCTTTTGTCCTCGTAAGATGAATCACCTTTTTTCGATTTTTTTTCAAACCCATCCATAAAAGATATACCTTGATAAAAAATCATAAATGTCTTAATGTTTCAGAGTAAGTGTAATTTTGAATAATTGGAGCCTATATGTAATTTTAAGCGGTTGAAAACTGAAAAAAGTTATATTTTGCCGAGCGTAAATTGGGACAGCCATCTGTTAAGAAGATGAAACCCAAATAAAAATACTTTCTTAAATAGGACGTGCAGAAATCGCAACCCCGCTGTAATCTGCGGCACAAAGTATTCATTACGCTGCGAAATAATTCTACGTATTAATCAGGGGTGTGGCGTTCCGGCTAAGAAATCCCACAAGGCAGAAGGAGAAAGTGTATGACGACCAGAGAAGCCTTAGACGGACTGTATGAGAGAAATAGATGGGGCTATGAGAGAGCAATCGACGAAGAAGAATATTGCAAAAGATAAATTGTTTAGATACATTTCGGATATACGACCTATGTCTGCGTTTCACGTAATGTTCACAAGATATTGCTATTAAGCGAATGGTTATTAACAGACATGTACTCACCTCACTGGAATCACATCGGCCCCAACAGGAATTGACCGCTACCCAACCGCTGCACCGGATAACGGCACCATCACTGTCATAGACTGGTGGCTTGGTTACATGTTGCTCATATCTGCGGACGTGGCAACCTAGCGTTGTGCTGGCGTCGACGATTGATGCAGCCGGAGGGATCATCACAAGGTTGATGATAGTAACGAGTAGACCGATAATTGAGGAAGGCGGGCAGGATTGATGTAGGTTGAGGAGCCTAGATCCAAGGCGCATAGCTAGGGAAAAGAGACAAAAATAAATTTTATAGATTAGAAAAAAAAAATTAATACTTTTCCATCTTTGCTTCTTAAGAGAATGTAGCCAATACTGTAGCTGGTCCGTTTGATAGGAGCTGTAGTTCCGACTTTTCTGTATCCCCTAAGAGACTCCTGTAAGTGGACTAAGCATTACTTAATATCAAATCTCACAGATAAAATCTCGACAATCCGAACGTCAGTAATACGAAACGCCAAAAATTCAAACTTGCTAGCACTGTTTTAATGCTGACACCAGAAATTTGTCATTGGAGGTGAGAGTTGTAGGTGGGGAAGATTGTCTATTTTTAACTCTCATATAATCCAATCAGATCTTCAGTGTTCTTAGTACGAATGTGATTGTCTTGTGTTTACATAGTTTTACTGTTACCGTACTATTGCTATAGCGTCTTCTCCTTCTTCTTTTAAAAGGAAGCAGAAATTTTCAAAAATGAATCGAAGTTTGAAATTTTAAGTAGACCTTCAAAGAAAAGAAAAAAAGGTCTTCGTTGCAAAATTATACGTTGGAAAGTCAGTCATAGCAGATATTACAAACAAGAATTAAAATCTTAAAGTTCGCATCGAAACTTGATTCAGATGGTGGGACTATGCATGAAGAAGCATTCGCCGCGCTAGACATTGCGATAGCTTCGTGCGAGCCCCAAATTGAATGTTGTCCACATCAATTAATCCTGCTGAAACGAATGGCAACAAAGAAACGAAAATCAGAAAGGGTGCTGTTGAAAGTTACATTTGCCTTGTTACTTATGAATAAAAATACGTTAAGTACAACTCAGTGTATTTTTTTTTTAATTGTTAAACTTTTTTTTAAGTCTACAGAACAGTGTTTTTTTATACTTTCGAAAATCTGATCAAATCAGAAATTGGAACTACCCCGGATCCCAGTTTGATTTAGTTTGGTTTGGTTTGGTTTGGTTTAGTTTGGTTTGGTTTGGTTTGGTTTGGTCTTAAGGACCTTCTTCATTGCACACGGACAACTCCATCAGTGCTCCCATCTCCTCTCTTAGATCACACACAAGGAGGATCTCTGCACAGTGCATGAACTCCGTAGCACCGGCGAGAATCGCAATGTGTGTATACAGGAATCACACATTCTATAAATGTTTATGTGGCGCGCAGGTTTCCCTTTTTTTTTTTTAAATTTTGTCAGGGCAACGACCGTGTGGCCTGCTTTTTACGATTTCCAACTGCCGAGGGATTTTTAAACGTGCGCAGCTTGCACACCGGACCTACTATTTTGACATACAGATTTGCTAGGGATTGATTGTAGTCAAACGTAAACATTTATAAGTGTTAAAATTTGCCTAGAACTTTGATAATTTCGACCCCTAGAAATCTGCCCCTGTGTTAAAAGCTAGAAGTTGTAGCATAACAATCCTTTGTAGCTCGTGGGAGAACGACTGCAACTTAATCTGCTGCAGGACATAATGTTTGCCATTCTGTGCACAAGTCTGGATAATAACCCATTCATATGAACGGTAAGTTGTAACATCTACTTTTCCGTATTTTTATATATGCCTTTAACATATATAAAATACTTATTTCGGTACAGTTGTGTATGAGACTGGCAACCTCATCATATAAAATAATTTGCCACATTAACCACAACAACAAGAGCTGTTGACTGCTTCGTGCGGGTTTCTTCACAAGGAACCAACAGCTGAAGTAGCCACAGGTTTCATAGAGAGCAGAAAGAGTATGAAGATATCATCATAATATATATATATGTGTCGTGGAATATTCTAATCCACATATATAAATTATTAGGTAAATATGAAGCCTAACAAATAAAATTAATAAAGAAAAGAGAAATGGTAAATAACAGTGCTGTCACAAGGAAGGTACTCGAAATCCCCTTGTTTTCTACTTCGTCGGCAAATTGTAACGCTTTCACGTTGATATTAAAGGCCTTCTGCAACATACACGCGTTTCCCAAACACACAATAAAATGTGCTGCCTTTCTAAGAAAAACCTTGAAATATGCAAGTTGACCTAAATTTTAAATTCCATTCATGTCTTTTTCTACACTATGTTACCAAAAACAAAAGACAGATGGACTAACGGATAGCGAGAAGGGAGAGTGTCACGTAGGGTTTATATTCATTTAATTTCCTACATCTTCTTCCTATTCTTTCACATAAATTCTCTCTTTTATTATCTCTGTATTTTTTTTTCCTGTGTATTTTTCATCCATTCGTTTTGCGAATATTATTTTCATATAATTCGCAAACTTTACCTGTTTTCCTTTCTCTTAAACTGAGAATCGCGCTAGGACGATATTACGTAGATGTCAGGGCTGCAGGGCGTCAGAAGGCGTGATAAGTCGGTTCGCTGAACATAGGACGTAGCAAATCGTCTACATTCTCACCGAGCGCGCGAGCTTCTTCTCGGCATAGTCCCGGTGAGGTGTGATACTTTACATCTGCACCGGTCAGTATCCAGACATTTGTCTCGAAAATCCCAAACTGACACGGCGCTCACCGTGGGCCATGGTCAGCTGTAGTGTGAAAACTGCCCTGCAATGGAGTCAGGCTGTCTGGGATTTGAAACTGACACGCGTACATCGTGGTCAGTAGGTGACAGTTACGACACGCGTTAAGCGGACGTAAATGTTGGGAGTAGGGGAGATAATTTCCCGTGGCGAAATAGTTTGGGCCCTTTGTTTGATTATATTTTCTAGGGAAGCATTCAGTGGAAAGCAGAATAAAATTAAAATTTCTAGCTTATAACGGCAATTGTAGCTATTTATAAATTTAATTTAACTGCTAATACTCAGTCGAGTGTATTTTTCTAAACTAACGTATAAACTCTAGAATCCAGCCTCATGAATGGTGACGGAATACGCACGTGTTCTTAATTTATGAGGATTGCTGATTTTTAAATATAACTTACGTCACGGGAAGTTTAAATGATAAGCAAAGCTCTCTGCTTGCAAGTTTAAATGTAAGTTTTAACCAGTACAGATTCTGTTTATTATATTATATGTGTTATTTTTCCTCCACACAGTGAAAGTTTTGGGGTGACCCTAACTTTACCAGCACCTAGTAGTAGTTTCCATACTTGTGAAGAAATAGACAGTCCTTATTTTGAACCACGTGGGTTTTCTCAAGTAACACTGATCTGACGGTGCAAGTTAGACAGAAATACTAATATCCCTATAACGGGTTTTCTAAGACTGTAATGATAAATACTGGACCTTGGAGCCAGCACTTAATTTCTTCTAGAAACTCTATATAATTTGCTGCCTGGTGGCGTGAATATTAACAATCATTTCCCGACTAGATTATATCTTGTGGACAAATCTGTGGTGTGACTAAAGTGAATCCTATACTGAGGGAAGGCACCGACCTGACATTCATCATTTTTTTGAAACCTACGCTATTGACACTGTGCTCTGCTAACTCCCGCGCCTGGAATAATTGTTAGGTGACTTAATCAGACATTTGAACAAATTTGCATACCCAAGTAGTCGTTCCCGGAGACTCCAAGTTAAATACGTCTTTTGGAACTGGGGACTTCTTGGCAGAAGACTGCATTTTTTGAGTCTGTGTGAAAATCTAAAATCAATGTGTTCCAAGAGGCAGCAAGCAAAGTCGTGAGTACAAGTATGAGAAGCCATGGCGGAATGAATGAGTGTACGCTGGTTTGAGTGATATTTTTCACTATTTTATCTTTGACACCCTGTTGCTGTCCTAATTTTTTTTTTCAATCTGCATAATTTGTTGCTAAGGCTAGAGTTCTTGTGTTTTGTCTTAGGTTAAATCAGATTTTTTTCAAACTCTGTGCATATAATTACGAGATAAAACAAAGACAAACTCTTAGACTCAAACCCTATGTATCTGTGACTCGGGCGCCATCATCTGTTCTCTTAACGGGGCCGGGCTAAACCTAGAGTTAACACTATAACGGGGCTATCATCCTTGCAACATTTCCTTGATTTTTTATGACTATGTGTATATGTATTTTCCTTGATGTACTTTCTTTGATGTTGTGAGCCGATTTTTCCTGATAATAAAATCGCTCTTGAACTTAATAATCGTGTTTGGTCAGCTCGTTCTAGATAATATATATATCATTGTTATAGTTTTCCCACGTCTGTGTGTTTACCTGTCGTCACGTGTATGTGCGTGCCTGTGAGTGATAGAAATATACGTAATATGTATATTGGTGTAGTCTGTCTGACGCTGTAACAACTGTTGTAGAAGATAGGTGAGAGAGAGAAGAATTCTTTTCGCTTTCAGTGACAGCCACTATATCAAATCTATCATCTCACGTGTGTGGAAATTCTATTACCTTTCACTAACTCTCACTGAGTCTATCACCTATTCAAACCTATTCAGAAGGGACCAAACCTAGTCTTAATTCTCCTATCGGAAATCTACGACAAATGAGGGCTCGTTTCCGGTCTTTGAACTTAGAATAGGAAGACGAGTACGACAAACGTGGACTCGTCTATCTGGATTTTGAACTTAAGATTCTGTATTCTGATATAGAGTAAGAGTGTGATGTCTTGTGAGTTGTTATATCTTTAAATAATTACCCCCTAGACTAGCGATCTGTTTACGGGCGTGCTGACCACACAAACTAATAAGTTTTTTTTTTTTCCACAGCATCTTTGAATAATATACATTTTGGTTACAGGTTGATTTTTGTCGGGATATATGTTAACTGCTGATTGTAATACTAAATGCTGGTAAAGTGGTGAGTGTATAACATTCACTGGGTACTGAGGCAGAACGGCGTTTGAACTAAGTTAAGGAGTGTGTTTCGGACTTTTTGTCCAGATTAATTCCCTCCCTTACCCGATCTGACTTCAGGGGCGAACTTATAGTGGATTTTAAAAATTAAGGGATTATTTTTCTCTTTAATTTTTGCAATATTCGTTTGTTTTTCCACTGTAGCAACTTATTTTTCAGAAGTAATCTTAACTACCATTTATTTGGCGTAGTCGTGTTTTGCATTAAGTGCTTTATTGCCGATAATAGCAGCGATAGTTAGATTTTATTTTGGAGGAGGTATCCCAGGGTTAAGGATATCATCTTTTGAATTTTTGGGTTTTTTTTTTTCTCGTAAGTGGTAGGAACCAGGTTATTATTTTTCCTATTTTCTATCTCCACATGTCTCAGTCACTGACATAATATGGCCGAGAGGGCAAAGCTTAGACAACTCCTCAGGGACGAAGCGAGAGAGGAGGGACTGGAAGGAGAGGAAGCGAAAGCTTTTGTCAGAGACGAACTTGAGAGATATGACGCGGAGAGGAAAGAAGAAGAAGCTAGGAGGAAAGAAGAAGCAGCCGAAGCTTTACAGCAGAAGAAGATGGACGAGGAAATGGAAATCCGCAGGATGCAGCATGAGGAAAAAGAGAAGGAGAGACAGCATGAGAAGGAGAGAGAGGAGAGACAGCTTGAGGAAAAAGAGAAACAGAGGCAGCATGAGGAAAAGAGAAACAGAGACAGCACGAGCTGGCTCTTAAAACTCTAGAATTCCAAAGTCGTGGTGCTGCCTCTACCTCCAGCAATGGAGAGTCTTCTCCTCATTCTTCCTTAACTGACCCTGCTAACACTCAATCTCTTCAACTAAATGCTATGTCTTTCACTCTTGAATCTTTTCCTTGTCCAAATGAGAAGATTGACACATGGTTAGAAAAATTTGAGAAAATTGCAACTCTGTACGGGTTAGAGAGGTCGCGTTGGAATATGAAACTTTCCCAGGCCCTAAAAGGTTCTGCTTATGATGTTTATTCTAAGCTGGAAAGTAGCCAACAAGACGACTACGATGTGTTGAAGAAAGCGTTACTGGAGCGCTTTGAAATGAACGCTCGCAAGTTTTTGCAACTGTTTCGCAACAGCCGGAAAGAGAATTCTGAAACTTTTCACCAGTTCTCATCTCGTCTTAAGGGATATCTAACAAAGTGCCTTGAGCTTTCGCAGCTCCCCTCTACCTATGAAGGTCTTGAGGAACTTGTTCTAACTGAACAAATAAAGAACACTTTGTCTGCTGATACCCGGAGATTTCTCGCTGAGCAGGGGGCAGAAAAACTTGAAGACATTTTGGAAAAGTCTGAGCGTTATCACAATGCGCTGGCTGAACTACCGGCCACAAAGCGGAAACCGACAGAGGAGCATTTTCGAAAACATAACCTAGAGCAATCTTCTCAGGCTTCTAACCAAAACAACCACAGAGAAACTGGACCTCAAAACCCCCCTCCTGAAAAATCCAAGTTCTACAAGAACAAGTACCCCAACCACCCCAAACAGTCTGATCAACCCGACCGCCCTACATGGCAGCGTAGCCAGAAAGGACAAGGTGGCAAAGGGAGAACCCCCGAGCACGGGACATATGATCAGACCGAGCACACCGAGCCGAAACGCATCGGATGCTTATTGACAGTCTCGCAAGGCGGAATTATTGACAGTGATTCCCAACCTGTTGGGGATAGACCCTCAACGCGAGGTACTGTTACTTTGAACGGTTCTCAAACTTCTTGCTTATTTGACACGGGGCTTTCTTACGATTGCATTGTTGCCAGAAACCTGGTTAAACCCGGTCAAGAGACAGGAGAGACCGTCAAACTTTGTGGAGTTCGTAAGAGTGATGCACCTACAGCGCTTCCCATCGCATTGGTGGAGATACACTCTGACTTTGTCAGAGGTGTGATCAAAGCGGCTGTTATGGATGATCCCATCTACCCAGTCATACTTGGCGGGAGATACGTGTGTATTGGGAAACCGGAAGAGCCGATTGTGGCAGCAGTAACTACAAGAGGGCAAACCAAGAAGGAACGGGAGCCTGCGCCAAATTTGTTACCTATGGAACTTAAAGAAGCGCAATACAAGGACCCTACTTTGGCACCCTGCTTTAGGAAACTGCCCATGGCTAAGGAACCCAAACAGCACGGGGACATTTTTTCTGAGGATGGCGTACTTTATCGGAGAACGGGCAAGCCTGACCAAGGTTACAACCAGCTCCTAGTACCGAAACAGTACAGAAGCCAAATCCTAGAAATGGGGCACTCTCTTCCCTTTAGCGGACATATGGGACAGAACGCCACAAACCAACGTATAACCACTCATTATTGGTGGCCAGGAGTGAATACTGATATTATCAGATATGTCAAATCCTGTGCCCAGTGCCAACGTGTGCCACCCAAGCAACGGGCACCCCCAGTCCACATGGGTGAAATGCCAATAATGGGAACACCATTCGAACGGGTTGTGATCGACATTTTAGGGCCTTTCGAAAGGACTAAAAGAAGGAACAGGTTCATCCTGACCTTAGTCGATACATGCACTTTATGGGCAGAAGCTATCCCGCTAACATGCGCAGATGCCAAGCATGTCGCAGAAGCCCTCGTGCAGATTTTCACTCGGTTGGGATTCCCTCAGCAAGTGTTGACGGATAATGGATCTCCATACCGAAACCTGTTGATGGATGAGATCGTTAAGATCTTGAGGACCCAGCACATCCACACTAAGCCATATACTCCGGCCGGAAATGGGCTCGTGGAACGTGCTAATGGAAACCTCACCATGATGCTAAGTAAGCTGGCACAAGTGAAACCTGAAGATTGGGATCTCTGTATTCCTGCAGCATTATTTGGCTACAGAGAATCTCCTCATACTTCCACAGGATTTCCGCCAGCTACACTCTTATTCGGCAGACCCATTAAGGGCCCGCTTGAAGCCTTACTTCAGTCTCTGACAGACGAGAAGGCTGATGAGACAGTTGTCTCAGCCAGTAAATATGTGTCGGTTTTAAAGGAACGGTTGAAACTAGGGTGGGACCTAGCAACGACTAACTTTAAGCGAGCACGCACCAAGCACGCTAACCGATACAGGAAAGTCGCGGAAGAGAGAGAACTGGAAGCAGGAGAGAAAGTTTTGGTGTAGCTCCCTACCGAGAACAACCAACTGAAGATCGGATGGCAAGGGCCGTTTACCGTCCTGAAAAAGATTTCTAAGGCTAACTACCAGATCTCTATTGAAGGAAAGGAGAAGGTTTTCCATTTAAATCTCTTAAAGAGATACTTGGAAAAACCAGTGCCAACCTCCGACCATCTCCTGACGATCGCCAAAACTGACGAAGATGACGATAGTGGCAGGGATATTCCACCGCTATCACAGGAAATCTTTCAAAAATGTCAGCAGCGGCGACGCTCTTTCAAGCGCGCATATGAGACATTCCAGGGGAAGGAAACTTTGAGGAGTGGACTTGAGTAGGAATTGGACAGAGATGGAGGGGGAAGAGGAGAGGGAAGAAGACAGACACCCCGAAGCTACGGTTATAGGAAATTAAACTCCATAACGTAGACATGGAGTGCTTCCATATCTTAAAGGGGGGAGGCTCTGTCACGTAGGGTTTATATTCATTTAATTTCCTACATCTTCTTCCTATTCTTTCACATAAATTCTCTCTTTTATTATCTCTGTATTTTTTTTTCCTGTGTATTTTTCATCCATTCGTTTTGCGAATATTATTTTCATATAATTCGCAAACTTTACCTGTTTTCCTTTCTCTTAAACTGAGAATCGCGCTAGGACGATATTACGTAGATGTCAGGGCTGCAGGGCGTCAGAAGGCGTGATAAGTCGGTTCGCTGAACATAGGACGTAGCAAATCGTCTACATTCTCACCGAGCGCGCGAGCTTCTTCTCGGCATTAGTCCCGGTGAGGTGTGATACTTTACATCTGCACCGGTCAGTATCCAGACATTTGTCTCGAAAATCCCAAACTGACACGGCGCTCACCGTGGGCCATGGTCAGCTGTAGTGTGAAAACTGCCCTGCAATGGAGTCAGGCTGTCTGGGATTTGAAACTGACACGCGTACATCGTGGTCAGTAGGTGACAGTTACGACACGCGTTAAGCGGACGTAAATGTTGGGAGTAGGGGAGATAATTTCGCGTGGCGAAATAGTTTGGGCCCTTTGTCTGATTTTAAGATATTGGCCAAGTTTGAAACTTTAATTTCATTCTCGCTCATAGACTCCACAGTAGATAGGTCGCTCGAAAACAGAATAGCTGTTAGCGAAGATCTCAGTTTGTTTCGGCAATTTGTCGAACTTCTAGACTTCCAGAAATATTTTCAGCATTTTTATTCTTAAGTTGTGCGACTACCTGTAATTCTGTGGTTGAGGTAATTAATATGATAGATATATAGATTTTGTGAGTGTTAAAGTGTTAAATCGCTTAATTCATTTTAATCTATTTCTTTAGCGCAGAAGAGAAATAAAGTGGTAGGCTATTATATTTTCTAGGGAAGCATTCAGTGGAAAGCAGAATAAAAATTAAAATTTCTAGCTTATAACGGCAATTGTAGCTATTTATAAATTTAATTTAACTGCTAATACTCAGTCGAGTGTATTTTTCTAAACTAACGTATAAACTCTAGAATCCAGCCTCATGAATGGTGACGGAATACGCACGTGTTCTTAATTTATGAGGATTGCTGATTTTTAAATATAACTTACGTCACGGGAAGTTTAAATGATAAGCAAAGCTCTCTGCTTGCAAGTTTAAATGTAAGTTTTAACCAGTACAGATTCTGTTTATTATATTATATGTGTTATTTTTCCTCCACACAGTGAAAGTTTTGGGGTGACCCTAACTTTACCAGCACCTAGTAGTAGTTTCCATACTTGTGAAGAAATAGACAGTCCTTATTTTGAACCACGTGGGTTTTCTCAAGTAACACTGATCTGACGGTGCAAGTTAGACAGAAATACTAATATCCCTATAACGGGTTTTCTAAGACTGTAATGATAAATACTGGACCTTGGAGCCAGCACTTAATTTCTTCTAGAAACTCTATATAATTTGCTGCCTGGTGGCGTGAATATTAACAATCATTTCCCGACTAGATTATATCTTGTGGACAAATCTGTGGTGTGACTAAAGTGAATCCTATACTGAGGGAAGGCACCGACCTGACATTCATCATTTTTTTGAAACCTACGCTATTGACACTGTGCTCTGCTAACTCCCGCGCCTGGAATAATTGTTAGGTGACTTAATCAGACATTTGAACAAATTTGCATACCCAAGTAGTCGTTCCCGGAGACTCCAAGTTAAATACGTCTTTTGGAACTGGGGACTTCTTGGCAGAAGACTGCATTTTTTTGAGTCTGTGTGAAAATCTAAAATCAATGTGTTCCAAGAGGCAGCAAGCAAAGTCTTGAGTACAAGTATGAGAAGCCATGGCGGAATGAATGAGTGTACGCTGGTTTGAGTGATATTTTTCACTATTTTATCTTTGACACCCTGTTGCTGTCCTAATTTTTTTCAATCTGCATAATTTGTTGCTAAGGCTAGAGTTCTTGTGTTTTGTCTTAGGTTAAATCAGATTTTTTTCAAACTCTGTGCATATAATTACGAGATAAAACAAAGACAACTCTTAGACTCAAACCCTATGTGTCTGTGACTCGGGCGCCATCATCTGTTCTCTTAACGGGGCCGGGCTAAACCTAGAGTTAACACTATAACGGGGCTATCATCCTTGCAACATTTCCTTGATTTTTTATGACTATGTGTATATGTATTTTCCTTGATGTACTTTCTTTGATGTTGTGAGCCGATTTTTCCTGATAATAAAATCGCTCTTGAACTTAATAATCGTGTTTGGTCAGCTCGTTCTAGATAATATATATATATCATTGTTATAGTTTTCCCACGTCTGTGTGTTTACCTGTCGTCACGTGTATGTGCGTGCCTGTGAGTGATAGAAATATACGTAATATGTATATTGGTGTAGTCTGTCTGACGCTGTAACAACTGTTGTAGAAGATAGGTGAGAGAGAAGAATTCTTTTCGCTTTCAGTGACAGCCACTATATCAAATCTATCATCTCACGTGTGTGGAAATTCTATTACCTTTCACTAACTCTCACTGAGTCTATCACCTATTCAAACCTATTCAGAAGGGACCAAACCTAGTCTTAATTCTCCTATCGGAAATCTACGACAGAGAGGCAGAAAGCCGAACACTAAACACGCGTCTCGCTATTAATGCCACCCCCAACCCGCGTCGCGCGATACACAATTACTACTATCACGCGTGTTAGGCTACAAGCACTAACTTTTTTTCAGACGGACAGTGATAAATTCACTACCCTTCCCAGAGTTAGGTTTTAAAATCATAAAAAACGCTTATTAGGAAAGATAACATTATATGGGTTTACGTTTGAAAACAGTACAGTACCCAGACAGCACATCTTCGAAACAGGAGGTAGAAGGAATTGCATATTTTGAACGCAGCCACGTAGCTCTTTTAAATTTGGATATTTGGGTTCCTTAGGGCTTGCTGACAAAGAATATGTAAAACGTTACGCAAATAGTCCAGGAATTAATAAATTATAACCAAAATAAAATAGTGGGGATGCCTGACAACATGGAATCATTTCTGCTCATAAAATTTTTTTATAACGTGTTTGAAAAAAACCTTACGTTACAGAAATAGCCTACCATGTAAACTCCAAATTGATTGGAGCGCAACAAATGAAAGACTAACCACGATTGGTCAGGCTATAAATACTATCTTTCGTTGTTAGGGGAGACGTGAAAAGGTAACATTTTTTTCAAACACTTGTCGAAACGGGGCTCGATTGGCTAGACTCGCTGATATACTCACTTAGGAGCGTTAGTTCGAGACCACTAGTGCAAATAATCTTGATAAAGCAACAGTGCGTTGAAGCCAGCTCATATTTGTGTTAAATAAAAGCCTGGAACATAAGCAGATGGGAATTTGTGCCAGTATTTTGTGCCAGAATTCATTGCTAATCAACGTATCTGTGTTTATTCTATGAATTGTGGTAAGCTTGAACCATTCAGTATCTTTTAATGAAAATTGAATGTAAATTGTTAATTTATGCCTGTATATATATGTGTAGTTCAGTGGCAAACAGGAGATAAAGCCTATAATGCTCCAGCCTGAACAGAGGGTGTCGGAGGGAAGTAAAACGGCATGGAATGGCCAAATAGTACACTGACACCTGGATGATTGATTAGAAAGAAATAATGCTGGAAGTGCAGAGGCGTGGTAACCATTAAGGAGGTAAATACTGGTATAAAGTATTTCAGATGAAGCTGACAGTTGGCCTAACGCTCTGAACTCAATGTTTGTGATGTGTTGTGATCAGTGTAAAAGAGAGTATAAGTTAGTTATGAAGTAGAAGGTACATCCTTCTTGATTTCAGGGACCGTGGTCTTGATGGTACTGAGCAGCACCTGGTCAGAGCTTTGCTGAATCCAGAGTCGGACAGCATACTCCTTGGTCTTTTTAGCTATCAGTGAGGTGTCTCCAGAGCCCAGGGGAGAATTCGAGCAGAGGAGTCCTTTCCTGCCGCCATCACGCAAGATAAGCTGATTTGGCCAGCTGAGCTCAACATTATGTCCCCTCATCTTGAAATAACTTTGTAAAAATAACATTCAGAGGGGAATTTAATTGTCTTAATATCAGGAACTGAGAACATCTCCAATACTAGTCCCTAAGACAAACTATTGAAGTCATGATGACAAATACCAACAGAGCTTGAACAAAACAAAACCAGTATTACCTCATATTACAACTACACAACTGACACACATAGGATATTTTTAATAATATATGTCACTACAATATTCATATTGATAAAGTCTGTACATATACTTGTAATTAAAATTGATTGTGATTCCTGGTTCCTTTGTATTTGAATCAGGACACATATACCTTTATGACAAAAATGAATACATATTGTTATTTGAAAAGTTATCAGTGACTCCTTAAGATATTCTCATAGAGTGTTATATGTATGTGAGTGTCACAGTGTTGTCAAGAGTAGTGGATTAAATTAAATTGTTTATCTGTCTGTTGTTGTGACTTACACTTCATCATACACATACCCTAGACACATAACGTAGTCATCACACTATTCCAGAATAATTCTGACTGAGATATATAGATATGTGGTAGCAAGTAAGGTTATCTATAATACACTACTCTTAATAGATATAGATACCTTCACAGCTGATCTCAGTCAGTACACTAAGTCCCCTATAAATATTTATAACATCCCACTTCACCACATATATTGGGGTCTCGCTCTTGGGATTTTGAATCTTTCCCTATTAAAAATATTGGGGGTAATTCACTTCAGGGAATATAAGAATTAAAAGGTATCCTTGGGTGGAATTAAATAAGGTTGAGCTCACGGTGCCTGTGTTGTCCATTAGATATATTTAGAGATTAAATTGTTGGTTAGACATTGTAGAAATTTACCTGATAGACAATGGCGGACCTGGCCAAGTTTCGATCTGCTGCTGTACAGACTGCAAAAGAGTTAGGATTAGATGGGCAAGTTATGGTTGCCTATGTCACGACGGAATGTGACAAATTTATTGAACGCGAAGAAAGAAGATTAGAAAAAGAAGCCGAAAGAAGGTTAGAGGCTGAAAGGGAAATTAAGAAGTTACAGTTTGAGGCTGAGGCTGAGACTAAGAGGTTGCAGATTGAGGCGGAGGCTAAGAAATTGGAGGCAGAAAGAGAAGACAGAAGATTGGCTGCAGAAAGGGAAGAGAAGAAATTAGCTGCAGAAAGGGAAGAGAAGAAATTAGCTGCAGAAAGGGAAGAGAAGAAATTAGCTGCAGAAAGGGAAGAGAGGAAATTAGCTGCAGAAAGGGAAGCAGAAGATAAAAGATTACAAAGGGAACATGAGTTACGACTAAGGGAGTTTGAGTTTCAAGGCCATGCTCCTGAAAATGGTGCCAGTCCCTTTGCCTCTGATGCTACGGTTACTCAAGGAGCCTCAACCTCAGCTATGAATTTTCATTTAGATCATTTTGTTGAGAAAGACGATGATATAGAGAGCTACCTAAATAGGTATGAACTATTAGCTACCACGTATGGATTAGAGAGAGAAAGGTGGAGCTTAAAGTTATCTCAGGGACTTCGTGGGGCAGCTTATGAAGTTTTTGCAAAAATGAGCAGAGGTGATCAGGAAAATTATGACATGCTAAAGCAGGCTCTTTTGTTAAGGTATGAAAAGAATGCAGAATTTTATAGGAAAAAATTTAGGAATGCTAAACTACTGTCAGGTGAAACCTATCACCAGTTCTCTGCACGAATAGAGACATACTTGGAGAAATGGACTTCTCTGGGGAAAACCCAAGATCTTAAGGAAATGGTCCTTATAGAGCAATTAAGAGAGTCCATGGCTCCAGACCTGAGAAAGTTTCTCATGGAACAAGGTGCAGAGAGGCTGGGTGAGTTGCTAAATGTTGCTGAAAGGTATCAAGCAGCTCAAGCAGAGGTAACAGGTAATAAAAAGAAACAAGTGGATAACTTTAGGGCACCACAGAACTTTAATAAATTTGATCCTAAGGATCAAAATAAAGGTAAGCACCAATTTGATAGGCCACGGTATGAAAATAAAAATAAATTCCCACAATTCGATGAAAGGAAATATGATGAAAGAAAATCTTTCAACCAAGGAAAAAGGTGGTGTAAAAATTGTAAGATGAACAATCATGACACTGACCATTGTAGAAGGAAACCTGTGTATATGGCAACCCTTCAGGTCAGGTCGACCTCAAGACAGGAGGAGGATATTATGTTAGATACCACTCCAGAAGAGATGAGGAAGGCACAGGCTGGGGATAAAACACTCAAGCCTTGTTTCAGAAAATTGTCAACTTGTCATACAACTCCAGGCAAGGGAGACTTTTACATGAAAAACAAGTTGATGTATAGGAAGACTGGAGCTAGATCCAATGGTCACGGACAGCTGGTTCTTCCAAAAAGATATAGGGCAGACTTAATAAGGAGCCTACATGTGAAACCAGATGGGGACCATGAGAAGATAGGTACCATCATTCAAAAGGTGGCTCACAATTATTATTGGCCCAAAGCAAGATGGGACATTGAAAATTTTGTAGAAAGGTGTAGCATAGCACATGAGGGAACACCCACAAGTGGGAACATGGATCAGGACCTGGACACGCCACGGGGCAAAATTAGGCCTGATAATAAAAAGAAAAATAGATTTGATAAAGTGGACCAAATGGAATGGGAAGCCCCTTTTCACGGACAAGCTTCACTTAACTGTTTTACAATGGCCACTATGCGGAGAGTACAAAGAGATGTCTTACCCCAGGATAAGCCGACAATCCCTCAATCGGACTTAAACAAACTGGAGGAAGAGGATGTAGAGAGGAAATCTCTCATCAAGAATTTTAAGTGGGGAGAAAGCCCCAAAAGAAAAATTGGTAGCGGTCGTTTTGTGAATGATAATTCTGGGAGGAAAAATCATCACTATAAAGCTTCGAGTGGAAGAGACCATACCGGTGCATGGACAAATAGGTCCACACAATAAAAGGTCCACTCGAAGCTATGTTAAGAACGTGGACTGATGAAAAGGCAGAGGAAAACATTACATCTTCATACCAATATGTGAATGAGCTGACCACTCGGTTAAAAACTGGCTGGAAACTTGCCAATGAAAATTTGAAACAAGCCAGGAAGAAACATGCTGCCTATTATAACAGGAAGGCGAAAGACAGAGATTTGGCTGTGGGAGAGAAGGTACTGCTTCTTTTGCCCGGGAGTCAGAATAAGTTACAAATTGGATGGCAGGGTCCATATACAGTTCTAGAGAAGGTGTCTAGAACAAATTATAAGATAGATAAGAAGGGGAAAGAAAAAATCTATCATGTGAATCTCCTGAAGAAATATTTGGAAAGAGAACATCAGGAAGAGACACACTTGTTGACCTTGTCCATCGCCATGGAGATGAAAAAGGAACCACTTTCATCATTTGAATATCCATTACACCCATGTGAGACAGCAGCACAGGTGAAAATCAGTACACATTTAACGAAAACTCAGAAAGAGAGAGTGCAACAGGTTCTAAATAATCATGCAGAGGTGTTAACAGACCGACCAGGACATACAAACCTATTGGAATATGATATGAAACTAATAGACTCCACACCTGTCTGTATGAAACCATATTCGATTCCGTTTGCTAAGGAGAAAGCTTTGAAGGAAGAGATAGACTATCTATTGAAGGAAGGAATTATTTCGCACAGTGAGTCTTCGTATAGTTCCGGTGTTGTACTCTTAAGGAAGCCCTCTGGAGAACATAGACTCTGTATAGATTACAGGAGACTGAATGCTATTACAGAAGGACAGGTGGATCCATTGCCGGATACAAATCAGCTGTTTGCCAGACTAAATAAAGCTAAATATTTCTCCAAAGTGGATCTGAGTAAAGGATATTATCAGATTCCAGTAAAGCCTGAGGTTAGACCATACCTAGCTTTTAGTACCTCAGAAGGACACTATGAGTTTAATAGATTGCCATTTGGATTGAAGAATGCGCCTAGTGTCTTCTCTAGAATGATGAGAAAATTATTGGATCCTCTGAATAATCCCTGTATAACAAATTTTATGGATGATATCCTTATAGCAACAGAAATATTTGAGGAACACATTGACTCTCTGAACATGCTGTTTGATCGACTTAGGGAGGCAAATTTAACAGCCCGACCAACCAAATGTTGCGTTGGATGTAAAGAATTGGAATTTTTGGGACACACAGTTTATCAAAGAAACATGACCCCTGACCCAAAGAATTTAGAGAAACTACAGAAAGCCCCGAGACCACAAACCAAGAAGGACGTGAGATCCTTTGTCTCATTATGTGGTTTCTACCAGAAGTATATCAAAAACTTTAATTCCATATGTGCACCGTTAACTGAATTGACACGTAAAGGACATCCAGATCGCATTACATGGACACCACAATGTGAAATGACTTACCAAGAATTGAAGGAAAAGCTCACAAGTAAACCCATTTTGAAATTACCTGACTTAAGTCAAGAATTCATAGTAAGGACGGATGCAAGTAATATTGGGTTAGGTGCAACTCTACTACAGAAATCAGATGCATTGGATGGGGAATTAAGCCCAGTGGCATATGCTAGCAGAAAGTTGAATAAAGCTGAAATCAACTACTCAACTAGCGAAAAAGAATGTCTTGCAGTAATATGGGCGATAAAGAAATTCAATATTTATCTATATGGGAAGGCATTTAAGTTGCAAACAGACCACAAACCTTTATCGTTTCTAGCACAGGCTAGGCATGAGAACTCCAGGTTACTCCGATGGTCTTTACTTTTGGCTCCATATAATTTTAGCATTCAGTATATATCTGGAAAAACCAATTTGGGAGCGGATTTTTTAAGCCGCCATCCGTGTGATGAGAATCACCGTAAACCCCAGAAATAATAATAAATTTCTCTATGTGAATATAGAATAAAGGACTGACATATAATGTCTGTTTTAAGAGGGGAGGTGTCGTGGAATATTCTAATCCACATATATAAATTATTAGGTAAATATGAAGCCTAACAAATAAAATTAATAAAGAAAAGAGCAATGGTAAATAACAGTGCTGTCACAAGGAAGGTACTCGAAATCCCCTTGTTTTCTACTTCGTCGGCAAATTGTAACGCTTTCACGTTGATATTAAAGGCCTTCTGCAACATACACGCGTTTCCCAAACACACAATAAAATGTGCTGCCTTTCTAAGAAAAACCTTGAAATATGCAAGTTGACCTAAATTTTAAATTCCATTCATGTCTTTTTCTACACTATGTTACCAAAAACAAAAGACAGATGGACTAAAGGATAGCGAGAAGGGAGAGGCAGAAAGCCGAACACTAAACACGCGTCTCGCTATTAATGCCACCCCCAACCCGCGTCGCGCGATACACAATTACTACTATCACGCGTGTTATGCTACAAGCACTAACTTTTTTTCAGACGGACAGTGATAAATTCACTACCCTTCCCAGAGTTAGGTTTTAAAATCATAAAAAACGCTTATTAGGAAAGATAACATTATATGGGTTTACGTTTGAAAACAGTACAGTACCCAGACAGCACATCTTCGAAACAGGAGGTAGAAGGAATTGCATATTTTGAACGCAGCCACGTAGCTCTTTTAAATTTGGATATTTGGGTTCCTTAGGGCTTGCTGACAAAGAATATGTAAAACGTTACGCAAATAGTCCAGGAATTAATAAATTATAACCAAAATAAAATAGTGGGGATGCCTGACAACATGGAATCATTTCTGCTCATAAAATTTTTTTATAACGTGTTTGAAAAAAACCTTACGTTACAGAAATAGCCTACCATGTAAACTCCAAATTGATTGGAGCGCAACAAATGAAAGACTAACCACGATTGGTCAGGCTATAAATACTATCTTTCGTTGTTAGGGGAGACGTGAAAAGGTAACATTTTTTTCAAACACTTGTCGAAACGGGGCTCGATTGGCTAGACTCGCTGATATACTCACTTAGGAGCGTTAGTTCGAGACCACTAGTGCAAATAATCTTGATAAAGCAACAGTGCGTTGAAGCCAGCTCATATTTGTGTTAAATAAAAGCCTGGAACATAAGCAGATGGGAATTTGTGCCAGTATTTTTGTGCCAGAATTCATTGCTAATCAACGTATCTGTGTTTATTCTATGAATTGTGGTAAGCTTGAACCATTCAGTATCTTTTAATGAAAATTGAATGTAAATTGTTAATTTATGCCTGTATATATATGTGTAGTTCAGTGGCAAACAGGAGATAAAGCCTATAATGCTCCAGCCTGAACAGAGGGTGTCGGAGGGAAGTAAAACGGCATGGAATGGCCAAATAGTACACTGACACCTGGATGATTGATTAGAAAGAAATAATGCTGGAAGTGCAGAGGCGTGGTAACCATTAAGGAGGTAAATACTGGTATAAAGTATTTCAGATGAAGCTGACAGTTGGCCTAACGCTCTGAACTCAATGTTTGTGATGTGTTGTGATCAGTGTAAAAGAGAGTATAAGTTAGTTATGAAGTAGAAGGTACATCCTTCTTGATTTCAGGGACCGTGGTCTTGATGGTACTGAGCAGCACCTGGTCAGAGCTTTGCTGAATCCAGAGTCGGACAGCATACTCCTTGGTCTTTTTAGCTATCAGTGAGGTGTCTCCAGAGCCCAGGGGAGAATTCGAGCAGAGGAGTCCTTTCCTGCCGCCATCACGCAAGATAAGCTGATTTGGCCAGCTGAGCTCAACATTATGTCCCCTCATCTTGAAATAACTTTGTAAAAATAACATTCAGAGGGGAATTTAATTGTCTTAATATCAGGAACTGAGAACATCTCCAATACTAGTCCCTAAGACAAACTATTGAAGTCATGATGACAAATACCAACAGAGCTTGAACAAAACAAAACCAGTATTACCTCATATTACAACTACACAACTGACACACATAGGATATTTTTAATAATATATGTCACTACAATATTCATATTGATAAAGTCTGTACATATACTTGTAATTAAAATTGATTGTGATTCCTGGTTCCTTTGTATTTGAATCAGGACACATATACCTTTATGACAAAAATGAATACATATTGTTATTTGAAAAGTTATCAGTGACTCCTTAAGATATTCTCATAGAGTGTTATATGTATGTGAGTGTCACAGTGTTGTCAAGAGTAGTGGATTAAATTAAATTGTTTATCTGTCTGTTGTTGTGACTTACACTTCATCATACACATACCCTAGACACATAACGTAGTCATCACACTATTCCAGAATAATTCTGACTGAGATATATAGATATGTGGTAGCAAGTAAGGTTATCTATAATACACTACTCTTAATAGATATAGATACCTTCACAGCTGATCTCAGTCAGTACACTAAGTCCCCTATAAATATTTATAACATCCCACTTCACCACAATATGTATATAACTAGAAAACAGAAATATTACAGAAAAGCCCCTGGATCAGGAGCAGTTAACTCTTACAATGCCTTCAGTGGATACCGCCCCATCAATCTTTGAAGGAACCGCTGAGTAGACAATAATCATCATCTTTTTCTATTGCACTCTTTGTAGAGCCTGTAGCCACCATTGCAGCTGGTTCCCTCTGCAGGAAGCCTGCATCAAGCAGTCACATACCCTTGCAGCTGTGGTTTGTGCTAATTTGTTTAACATGATGAGGTTGCCAATCCCATTCCGAACCTCGTATTAGTACGACATGCAGTGTACAAAAAAAAACTAAGCCAAAACGTGGAGTGTAGTGCTCAGAGGGGCCATTTGCGTAAAAGTCTTGCAGTTTTAAAGATTTAAACAAATAAACATTGGAAACTTGAGGCATATGAACAGTAAATAAATAAATATTACACACATAAAGGTATGTTTCAAGCGCTCGGGAGAAATAAAGAAGTAAAAAATTAGACAACAGAAAAACAACAGAAGTGAGTGGCTTACCGGAGAATCGAACCCAGGACCTTCCGAACGGCACCACCGCCTAGCTACGGAAGCGAATAACACTATCTTCCCTGCACACTAGGCACCATTAGGTGTGTAATATTTAATTAGTTTTAAAAATGCTTGACTACGTTTCACATAGACGATCTAAGTATATAATATCTCTTTTGACACAGATTTTGTTTTCAGTAAACACGTTTTACTCTAACTTATTACAAGATTTGAGATACTTAAGTTAGGCCATTTAGACTTTATATCAGTGCCGGGAAAAGTATTACACAGAGTCATCCTTGAGAGATTAAAAGAGTCCATAGACAAGCAACTGAGAGATGAACAAGCAGGTTTTCGACAAAACAGATCTTGTACAAACCAGATAGCCACACTGAGAATAATAGTGGAACAAAGCCTGGAATAGAATTCACCGCTATAAATCGGATTTGTGGACTATGAAAAGGCATTTGACGGTGTAGACAGAGAATCGCTCTGGAAATAGATGAGGAATTATGGAGTTCCCATGAAGATCACTAACTTAATAAAGAAGACCTATGAAGACATGACATGCAGAGTTCTTCACGAAGGACAACTTACAGAACATTTTGGGATTAGACCGGGAGTGCGACAGGGATGCCTCTCGTCTCCATTTCTTTTCTTACTAGCAATAGATTGGGTTATGAAAACATCGACATCACACAATAGAAATGATATTCAATGGAATCTGACTAAACAGCTTAATGATCTGGATTTTGCAGATGACTTGGCTCTTCTGTCCCATAACCATAATAAGATGCAACACAAAATAAAATTACTCGTGAAGCGTAGTGTGGTACTGCCGTGAAGCGTAGTGTGGTACTGCCGTGAAGCGTAGTGTGGTACTGCCGTGAAGCGTAGTGTGGTACTGCCGTGAAGCGTAGTGTGGTACTGCCGTGAAGCGTAGTGTGGTACCTGAGGTTTGTATTCTTGAGCCAAGTGTATCGCATTGGCAGCTGTAAGCCCATGTTGTTGAAGGATGTCTGTGATGTTGTAGGATGTCTGTGATGTTGTAGGATGTCTGTGATGTTGTAGGATGTCTGTGATGTTGTAGGATGTCTGTGATGTTGTAGGATGTATGTGATGTTGTCTATCTTTCTGCCTCTTGATGTTCCTCGTGCCCTGAACCCATACCTTCTACTGTTGTACACGTAGTTGTAATTCATCGGGCTCGATTCTCATGACATGGCCAGCCCATTTGATTTTCTATATCTCTATATATTTGATGGAGGATGTAGTTCCTACAATTTTTCTGATGTCGTCATTTATAATTCTGTCTCTCCTGGTATTATTAATGGCTTTTCTTAAACATTTCATCTCACTGGGTGGGATTTTTGCTGTCTGTGATTTGGTCAGGGACCATGTTTGACACTGATAGCAAATAGGTGGTAAGAATATACTATTTATCAGCTGTCGTTTAGTTTCCATACTGATGTTCTGAGGAGTGATGGCAGTTGGTAATTCTCTGCACTGGCTTTTTGACATCTTGTTTCAAGTTCTCTGTCAAGTCTTCCATTTTCAGTAAATATGCTTGTTGACATGTATGTTAAGTGGGCTTGTCGAATCTTCATAGTCTTTGTCTTTGATGTGTTGATCTTGATTTTATATCTTTCGCAGGTTCAGTTAGCTGCATTTGTATGTTTTTGCAATTTGTTTTCATCTTCATACATTAGACTTTTGTCATCTACAATAATTAGCTCACTCAGTATGTTGTATTCTTCACTTTCTGTGTTTTCTTTGTCTGCTAGGTTTCCTTCTTGGGAAGCTTCTGATGTTATTTTGTCCATTTAAATGTTGAACAGTAATGGTGATAGTACAGAGCCTTGTGGAACTCTTGTGGTTACACCAAATGCTTCAGTGAGTCCATCAGCTGCTCTTACTACATTTTTGCATGTATGATCTCACGTGATCTAACAGCTGCCCCTGTACTCCGTAGTCTTCTAGCACTAACCAACGTTAATTTCTATTCACTCTATCGAAGTATTATGGTAGTAGCAAGGAACATGGCACTACAACTTGGGCTTCGTTAAACTGCTTTTGAAAACGTCGAATGATGCAGAAATAAAAATTAAAAATAGAAATGCTTGTATCTAAATTGTTAAAACAATACCTTCATGATTTACTTCTTATTCTAACCATAAATGTTCATCTTTGAGCGAACTTCTGATAAGCAGAAATTCAAATAAGCAGACATTCTGATAAGCAGAAATTATGATAAGTATAATAATAATAGCTCCTTCAGTCATAACTGACTATGGGAATGGGCCCCTGAGGTGACAGTCCTCAGCTGCTATTTTTCTTTTCGACGTTTTCTCCTCTCTTCGGCTTGTTGTGTGAGGTTCTTTTTGCCCAAGCTGAGGTGGCGCCGTAAATAGCATCGCTACTTGGTGCGATCGGCAGCTTCATCCTCCCACGTTGCTAAATTTGTGCCCTCATATCTCTCTTGCCCACATCTTTGAACCTCAGCTGCGGTCGCCCGACTGTTCTTTTGTCATCTGCTAATTGACCGTAGAAGATATCTTTCGGGATGCGACAATCTTCCATGCGGCGGACATGGTTAGCCAACGTAGTCTGCGCTGTCTAAGCAGTGTATACATGCTTTGAAGGCCAGCACGTGACAACACCTCGACATTTGTCACTTTATCTTTCCACGAGATGCCGAGGATGTGGCGTAGACACCGTAAATGAAAGGTATTGAGCCTTTTTTCTTGCTTAGCATAGGTTGTCCAAGTCTCGCTGCCATATAGGAGAGTGCTGGTGACGCAGGCGTTATATACCACAGCCTTGGTCTTCGTTGTGAGTTTGGAGTTTCCCCAAACATGCGATCTGAGGCGGGCAAAGGTAGCTGCAGCTTTGCCAATGCTGCTGTCAATTTCTGTGTCCAGTGAGAGTTTGTCGTTGATGGTAGACCCCAGTGTTATGAGTAAAGTTCATAACATGTATGTCGATGTTAATACCATTCGACATCCTAGTTGATTTGTTTATGAGACCGTTGCCCTGGTTTCAGGAAGTGACGTCATTACTTTTGCTGGCCAACTTTGCAGACGTGAGTTTTGCAGTCTGCTAACTAAAGCGTGCCTTGGCTAAGCATTCTGTGTGTGGCTTTTCAAGGTGTTGGACGCATGTGTTATTATGCTCCTGAGAATTATGTGGTTTTACTAGATCTTCATTATGTTGTTCCATCACTAGCTTACCCATATACCTCCGTGTGGTAAGACTAGTTACTTTATGAAAGAGATGAAGATGATTCTGTGAAGTACGTGAGTGACATTATTATTATAATAAAAACTGTGTGGAAATGTCCTCGACATTGTTCTAAGTACAAGACTGTACAGCGACGCTATAGACCGTCTTATTGATGCTATAACTGTCTGAACATATTCTCAAGATATATATTTGGAGCTGTCAAAATGTTAAATAAACCGTTCTGTGAATCGTCCAACCTGGCCTTGAAGTATCATTCATGTTTTTGAAGTATACGGCTCTTGGGCGGGCTATGAACGGGACATACCCTTGACTGTGTTTGCTTCTAGTACAAAAGAAGAATCATTGCCACACCATATATATATATTTTAAGCCCATACTACAAAGAGAGCCGGTATACGTATCACCCAGGTATGTGAAGTGGTGCACCACTGCCAATTCATAGTTATTGATAGTGATAACTGGTGCAGCACCTATATCCTGACTCAGCAAATTCGTTTTCTTTAGATTTATTGTGAAGCCAAAGTCCTTGCATGTTTGGGTGAAGCGATTCATCAAGCTCTGAAGCTCCTGTTGGCTTTGAGTGACGACTGCAGCGTTATCAGCGAACAACAAGTCCTTTATGGTGACCCTTCTGATTTTTGTTTTTGCCTTCAGCCTTGAAAGATTAAACAGACGGCCATCTGACCTCGTGTGAAGGCATATTCCTTCAACTGCATCTCTAAACGCATGTTTCAGGAGTAAGGCAAAGAAGATCCCGAAGAGGGTCGGAGCCAGAACACAGCCTTGTTTAACGCCACTTCGTATGTCAAAGGGCTGTGATGTGCTTCCAGCATATTGGACTATTCCCTTCATGTCGTCATGGAATGACTTTATCATTTCAGCAATTTTGCAGGGCAGCCTATTCTCAGGAGGATTTTGAAGAGTCCATCCCTACTAACCAGGTCAAATGCTTTTGTGAGGTCTATAAAGGCGATATAAAAGGGCCTTTTCTGCTCTCTTGATTTTTCCTGCTCTCTTGATTTTTCCTGAAGCTGCCGAAGAGAAAAGATCATGTCTGTTGTTGATCTACCAGCTCGGAATCCACACTGTGACTGGATATATGCGCTCAGCTAACTTGTGTAGTCGCATTAAGATGACTCTGGCAAAAACCTTGCCAACAATACTAAGGAGAGAGATGCCTCTGTAGTTACAGCAATCAGTTCTGTCTCCTTTATTTTTATACAGCGTTACAATCTTGGCATCTCGCATGTCTTGAGGAACAGTTGTCTCTTCCCAGCATTGGCACAGCACCCTATGGAGGGGATGTAAAAGCGTGCTGCTCTTACAGCATTTGATTAAATCAGGAGGAATCCCATCACTGCCTGGTGCTGTGCCAGAGGCCAAGCTGTCAATGGCCTTGCTGAGTTCTTCTAATGTTGGTTCGGCATCCAGCTCCTCCATAGTTGGCAGGCATTTGACAGCATCAAGGGCTGCAGGCGTAACAGTATTTGCTCTAGCGTAAAGCTCAGAGTAGTGCTAACCGTAAATGTCCATCTTTGAGCGAACTTCTGATAAGCAGAAATTCTGATAAGTTGAAGTAATGTATATGGTCACAACGACTTCTGCTTATCCAGACGGCACTGTATATAATTTCACAGGCGTGATGAGTCTACGTGTTGTTAGAGGAAATAAAAATAAGAATCACTGCACATTTTAAAAAAATAGAACGTTCACAGACAGAAGATTAACCAAAACTCATATCTAAGGAAGGAAAAAGACTTTGTAACCGGATAAAAGGAAATAAAATGTCATATTTATGGATGACAACACAAATCTCACGCATATGGAAAAGATGAAGTGTTGGGAAGGAAACGACATTAACTCACTGCTGAGCAAAAAGAACAAAAATTCCTAGACAAGACAGAAAAGTCATGTCATGCTGTAATACTGATCGAGACAGAAACGTCATGTCATGCTGTAATACTGATCGAGACAGAAACGTCATGTCATGCTGTAATACTGATCGAGACAGCTTTGAAGCCAAGCCCAAAGCTTGAGCCCGACGAAGTGAAGCATAGGCTTTTGCACGGGGCTGGAGCGGTGCCAAAGCATAGACAAGTTAAACTGTTCAACTGCTGCAGTTTATTTTTTTCATTTTCAGTTCAATTAAGCAACATATTTAATAGGTTTTTTTTTTAATTATATGGTTCCTTTAATAAATGTGTTTTGTTAGAAACTCGAGTTACATATAAATACGTATAAATACACCGCTTAGCGCTGTTAATTCGTTCGTAAAAACTCGATTAATAAAATTAATTCGTTCCCGAGGCCCAGAAAGCTGTGTCAAAATTAAGTAAAAAGTGATTTTAAAACTAGCTAATAACCTGTATTAACTATATATCATTATCAGCCATATTGAATACAAACAAAGTATTATATGTGTACTTTACTTTTAAAAAAATGTAATACTTTAATAGCTGCTACTTCCGTCGCTTATAGCTGCTATTGTCGCAGCAGAGCTGTCTTCATTATCAGACGACGGTAGTTGGGCACAAGATATTCATGAGACTTTAAACAATATCGAGCTTGATTTGCCACCTTCTTTTTCTCTTCAAGAAATACCTTTTAGCAATTAAGATTTTGTTCTATGGTACGGAATAACATAGAACTGCTTTCCCTTTAGGGGACATGCTTCATTATTATAGGAATGACAATGTTTCTTGGCTAACCCCTCACCCTGAATGAACTTAATGAGCATGAGAGAATTATATTCCTATCTCCCATGCTCAGCGTAAGATCGAACTTTTTAAGCGTATAAAAGAAATATGGCATAAAATACAGCGTAATATCGAAAATGCGCAAATCGAGAAGCGTGACCGGGGGGTTGTTGTGTGTGTGTATACATATATTCCAAACCTTTTCAGGGTTAATTTAACTCATATTTTTTTTTTTAACTTTCATTAACAAACAAAATTGTACACTGGTATAATGCCATATCAGCAGATCAACAACTCAGGCTAGTGCAGAATGACTGTTTACGGTAGTAAATTTTCCGAGGCAGGGTATAAAAGAATTTAATAGCGGCAATAATTAGTTACAGACTGAATTATTAATATAAGAATGATTGAATGATTCTAGTTTAAGCGATACTGAAATTATTTGAATATTCTTGAATAAATAAAGTTTATTTTTCACAGTTACAATGTGCATTTTTTTTTTAAACTTAAAAGCAAACGTAATAATAATAATAATTAGATTGGGAGGGCAGTCTCTATGAGCGTAAGCGAAGCCATTCAAAAATGTGTTTATTCCAAATTCCTGGATCGGAAGACTTAACCGTAATTTTATTTTCCAATTTTAAAAGTGGATTTCTGTTAACATAAGGCTAGATACAAACCACAATGTCTCAGAAGAAATCAACTTTTATGGAACATAATCCACTGAGACTAGTTCGTGCTTAATTTTAAGTAATTTTACATTGTCACTTTTTTCACGCGGGATTCAATCTCAATATTGAAACCAGACAATAACTAGAACCGATTTAAATGTTTATCCGAGCAACAGACCATACAGCAGTCACTATATTTTTCTGGCAAGAATAACTTGTAGATCATACATTTTACTTGAGTAAAATGTGAGATAAACTATACATTTCTGAAATATATCAATAATAAAAACATATTATACTGTTTCTTTTTTTCCAGTTCGTCGCGAAAGTTAAATGTGATATACAACATAAATGATACTTCCTTTTTACAACATAAAATTAGACGTTTTCTTCACAGCAGCGGACAGGGGTCAGGCGGAGTTGCACTGGTATGTTTCGCCCGCATGACTGAACAGTTAAAAAACATCCTGTTTTGCACGACACATCACTTCTGCCAGATACAACGGCGTAGATAAGGTCCCTAAAGACCCGTGGTTAAGGGGGCCCCAGAAATGTATAGAATACTAAAACATGTTGCCAGCTATTTTGCATGCATCGCATTCTGGTCTTCTGACAAAAAGTAGCATTCTCATTTTAGGCCAGATCGGCTCTGTAGAGACTTTAATTTTCGAATTCGACCGATGGGGGAGGGGGAAGGAACAATATACGCCCCCAACTGCTTTCAGTTTACACGCCATTAGAACTGATTCCTATCTGTCGGAAATAGTGTTGATCATACCAGAGAGATGTCTCTGATTCATTTCCAGGGAAAGCCACAGTTATGAATGAACAGAGATGAACAATTTTTGTTTGTTTACTTATTTATTTCAAAAAATACTTTAGTTTCCAGTCGGTAGAAGCCAGAACCGACAATGAATTTTTATTGCCCCTAATATCAGGTTAAATCCATGGAGAAGAGAACTGGAAAGAGAAATGAGAGAGAGAAAGAATATCCAGATAGCTGCCAGAATACAAGATGATTCTCTTGCTTCTTGTTCTTTTAATAATCAAGTGCTCAAATATCCATACATCTGCCAAAATACCAGAGATAAGAGACTTGTTCTTTAAATAATAAAGTGATTAAATATCCATACAGCGGCCAAAATGCTAGAGATAAGAGACTCGCTCTTTTAATAATCAAGTGATGAAATATCCATACATCGGCCAAAATACCAGAGATAAGGGATTTATTCTTTTAATAAGCAAGTGATCAAATGTGCATGCATCGGCCAAAAAACCAGAGATAACTTTTATCATTTAATGATCAAGTGATAAAATATGCATTCAAGGGTCAAAATACCAGCTGATGCATTGCTTCTTGTTCATTCAATAATGAAGTGATCAAATGTCCGTATAACTTTCAAAATACTAAATAAGTCCCGTACTTCTTGCTCCTTCAGTAATTAAGTGGAGAGCAACAAAGGCAGAAAAGTGAAAACCACATACATATGAAAAACGAAGGTATCATTTCCGTGAGACTAAACGGTACTGAAGGGAAGCAAGACATATGTAACGTGATGACACACTTGCCTAACGTTCATCGTATAGTAAAATATCGTCCAATCAAATGCACGCACCCTCTCGTGTGTGTCGCGCAGATTTGCAAATGGAGTGATAGCAGAAGGAAATTTTGTGTAAATGGTACCATGGATTTATATAAATTGCAAACAGATGGAATGAAGAAAAGTAATGGAATTTATTGCATTCTATGAAGGAGAAGGCCATACTGTTATCTTCGATAGGAAATGGTGCTATGTGCTTTAATTTCGGAGATATGTGAGGTAAAGTAGGCCAGCATGTTAGAAGATAGTGTGAAAATGGTCTTTCAAAATTTGCTACAATTCATAGTCAAAACGAATTAAGGAAAACTATAGATGTAAAGGAAACTAAGGATCGTCCCAGTAAAAGGATATACAGATGAATATGGTAGATGCCGGGGTTGAGCAGTACGACTATGTTTTCTGGACCAACCTAACACAAACTTGGTCGAGTCTGCAAATATTACACAGTCTGAAAACTGTGACACAGATTGCTCTCCGACACGTCCGCTGCCCCTGTATAAAAAGGCAAGCAGTGGAAATTTCAAACTTCACACACACACACACACAGCGGAAACCAGATAGACGGAGGGAAAGAGATGCTCGTCAAGTCTGTAATTTTACCATCTGTTGGCCGAGTAGTTCTTCATCACCAAACCGAGTCTATTCTGTGTTTTTCATCTACCCTAAGAGGCAATGTAAATTTATGAATAAATAATTTGTTTTACTGCAGATTATTGTGTTAAAATTGTATCAGAATCAGGCCAGAGGACTGAACTGAAATTGAGTTATGGATGTATAAAGGAATTCGATGCTTATGTGATGAAATTTCTGAATCATTTCTTGGCCTCATTCGTAAACGAGACACCGTACAGGTCAGCCAATAGGAAAGCGTTTCATTCACAAACTGTTTACAAAATGCTCGGTATTCAGTATGGTGGACCGCAAATCTGTGTAACCCAGGAAAGTATGGACAGACAATGTGTGCTTAATGACGGAGTGCCTCACGGACGATGAACATATTCAATATTAGGGATCCTTATATGAAAAAAAAATGACTAGATTTTCACTAGGAGTGGTATAATGCTGAGTTAATTCTGAGTTGGATGCAGCGTTACATGAACTGAGTAGTGATAACCACTGTTTAGGCTGCTCCAGTGAAATGTCGGAGGCAACTAGGAAAAAAATAGTTATCGTAATAAATAAAGTATAATCATAGAATTACAATAAGACCACGATGGAGGAAATCCGCTGGGATATAAGCCAACAAGAATTATTTTGGTTTTTCCATCATGCACACATTGTCTACAATTGCACGGTTTTGAGGAAACTAATATCTGTGACGTCATTGCTTTCCGATGGGTACGCCTTGTCCTATTTAAGGAGGAACGTATGGAAGTCTAGGACTAGCGCAAATATTAAATTGACAGACTAAAGCGCAGCAGCAGTTTTTGTCACAGGCTTCTTTTGCCATCTGCAGCTGTGGGCATACTGTATGACCATTGTGAGCTCGTCTGTATATTATTGAGGGTAAGCAAGAATGTATTTACATATATATATTACATTAATTAATCAGAATGTGCCTTAGAAAGTGGATAATTGTGTTTCGAATCTTTGTGTAATTATTGGAAGGAATCCAAGCCTATGTTTAATCAAATAAATTGAAAATGAAAACGAAAGAAAAAGGAAAGTGTGTGGGAAGTTTTTGAAATGCTTTTAAAGAATTATTTCTTGATGGAATGGACTACCAACTGGGAACAAAGGAAAGAAAGAAAGTTACTGATTTACTGTATTAATTAAGGTATTACATAGTGTTTTCTACAAAGCCTGATTAATGTATAGAAGCAAATCATGGACAGGGCTGTACAAAAGAAATTACTAGAATATTGTGCTACATAGTGAAATAATTGTGTTATTACTGACTTGTTATGTCTCTTGCGACTAACTGCATATTGTCTGAACTGTCTAATATCATCTACTGACTAGATAAGGAGATAGTGAGCCAATACCATGTAGGTTAACTATTCCATTCCAGGTTATATCCTGCACTGAAGGATGTACTCTATCTGAAGAGCCAAAATCAGCTGGAGGAGACTCTTGTTGTCAGAGCCCCATGTAGTTACAGAGGGGCATCAACAGAGCAACCTTTACCTTTGGAAAAACCTCATCTGTAGAATTCTCTCCAGTAACTGTGGTTCAAACCTTCGGAGAATTATAAGCTAAGTAGCCTAGTTTTGGGCTACTTTTCAGTTTCACAAATATTACCACAACCCAAATGACAGATGTGTAGTGATGATAAATCCTAGTGGTCAGTAAGACATATATCAGTTAATAACAGTGAAAGTATTACTAATAGCTTCAACCAAAGTCTACATCAAGATCAAGGTTACAGAGGACAATATGAACTGTCATTATAAAATTATAAGAACTGTAAAGTTATAGGATAGTGAAAGTGAACTCATCATATATAATTTTTTTGTTTGTTGAAACAATTTCAGTTCAAGTGAAATTACTAAAAGAACACAAGAAAATCTTGTATATAATAAATTGTACCAACAGTCTTTATTGACTTATTTAAGTTCAGTTCTAAGTTCTTGTTGGTTAGTTATTAGATTACCCCTAGCTGAGTCATAAATTTAATCATAGGTATTATCCTAGTCATAGTCTTGGTGTAGCGAGATCAGTGATACAATCGCCAAATACAGTAATATTTAACCTCTACGCCAAGTAAATTTACCACCCCGCCCGTGTTTGCCCAAAGTCATCACCCACGCCTGCGATTCGCGCTGGATTTGAAAAAGCATTAACGCCAAAGTGAACGATACCAAAACCACTAGCTTTTTCGTTGCTCTGTCCAAAGACTTAAAATAACATACAACACGTGTTTCGTTCCCCAAAAGAGTGATAGAAAAAAAGGAGGAGTGAAAGAGAGAGGGAGGAATGAAACCTTGACAAAAGCGTTGTTTAAAATCTATTAATAGCACACAATGCGACAGTTGACGTTAAAGACTTGCTTACAGTAACACACAAAACGAAAACGAGAGGCTAGCATTTGGAAATCAACTAGTGCCTTAGAAACGGTTGTTAGGGCACATTTTTTTTCCTACAGTTAAGGTTTGAATAAAACATTTGACTTTGCTAATGCACGCGATGATACCCCATCTCAAGACCCAACCGCCTTGTTCCCTCTCCGTCTTGGAAATTAAATCTAACACAAACACGGTTGGCGAACGGCCAAAAGCGTGCTTCATTTTCTTAGAACAAGCGAGCGAGAGAAAAAAATAAGGGGGGGGGGGGAATTGACATGGAGGAAAATTTAAGCTAGCGTATGCATTGTGAAAGTGAAACTAAGTAACCAAATTGGGAAGGGTAGCGAAAACGGTGGCAAAAGAAACATAGATGAAGTATCGTATTCTAATTGAATAATAAAGGAAAAGAAAGGACAGTTGACAACTGAAATGATAATACTTGATTATTAGGAATATCATATTACTCATTATGATATAGTATCTTACCGTAGAGAAAAAGTATGTTGTCTGATTAACTAAAGAGGAAAAATACAAAAATGAAAACTATGATAAAGTTAGTTAGTTGCTTATCCTTTACAGGACGTGGCAATCAACCCCAGCTTTATTGGCTGTTTGTGATTTTTCTAGGCAATTTTTTCATTCAGTAGTTTGCCATTGCTTTCTGAACGGTACGGCGCTTATACCATTGTTAAAAATCCACACAAAGCGATCTGTTACCAAACCGCCTGCAGCAGGTTTCGAACCTGGTATATCTGGATTATGAAACTGCGTTCATATCCATTAGGCCACAGACGCCTATGATAAAGAGAGAAATAAAAACCTAAGGGCTAGATGACACACAGTCGTCTGGTTAATAATTGCTTTTCTCCATTAAAATCGTTTAGATATTAACAAAAAATATCGTAGAAAATAAAAATGAAAGACAGAAAGACAGACACAGTGATATCCACTCAACTTTGAAAATCTGGGGGTGTCACATTTTTTGAACGTGTATTTTTGAAAAGAGAGTTAAGTCGGCTTACCCTGATCTGATTGGTTTAGGGGAGCATAACTAACGAGGGGATATAACGAACGTTTTGCTAACGCTTAGTTGCCACTTGAAGATAAAATTTCTAAAGTAGGGTTATCATCAGACACAAGGAATTCATGACCCATTGCCTTTGCTGTTCTGGCCAGTGGCGATCTCAGCTTGACCCATTGATCGCCGGTTAACCTTATATTTGTGAAATATTTCATTGATTGCGGTAAGATAAACATTATTATTGATATGTATATGTACTATTGATGTGTAGAGGCTAACATAGATAGGCGCCCAACCAAAAATTGGTGTTGTGCGACATTTGTCATGGTGGAAGCTTGCAACTTCTTAGTAAAAGCCAGGCATGCCTAAGTAGAATTATGGAGCCAATGAAGGTACATATTGTTTGAAAATTGATATATACTATTATGACTGTAAGACCAGAAAACCACTGGCCGTCTTCGGCAAGTCACAGTGTTTCACATGACTTGGTAAAATAAATATAATTTCCTATGAAAGGAATGTATCAAACTTATGATATTGAAGATTACCTGAGTATGAAGCTGTCACAAAATAAGATAGGGACGATAGCTATTTGTTTAGCACAGGAAGCTGATCTTAAACTGTTTAATGATGCTTAGTTGTTAGATGTGGAGAGATTTATGTATAAAGTACTTAGGAGGCCTTAATCCTCTTATTGCAGGGTTACATCCTATAACACTCAGTGTGCCACAAAGTAATACTGGAGCTGCAAAGTTCGAGGCAACAGTGTTTATTTGCCTATATTCTGAAGCAAGAGTGCTGAAGCAGTCTCCAGATCTCACTGTCGTGACGAATGTACTGTTGTTGAGAAAGTCATCAACTATTGCTCAAGGAAATTCAGTTAAGCCAATCCTTCTACGGGCTTAATGAGTGTTCATTTAACATTAACTCTCCACTATTGCAATAAAACAGTTTTAGGAAGTGATGAGAAAAGTCGTTCCTCATAATCGTGACCAGTCATAGGATCTAGTGCTTCATTAGGGAATTCCATGTTATAACATTTACAGATTGACATTTAAGGACAAGTTGTCTGTTAGATTTAATTAGAACTGTAAATATATTTCCATTCCATTTTGAGTTTAAACATTCCTGTACCAAAAAAGATTTGAGGTACAGGAAATTAAAATTGTAACATACTATTCTAACTTTAACCATTGACTTGTTTAATCCCTTTTCAAATAGTTAAGTTGTGTTTGTTGTCATACACTCACCATTACATTTTGCATTACTCTAGACATCAAGCCATATAAACAAACAGACACCAGAATATACAATAGACTCAAAATATATCGCAGATTGAGATTGTAGGGTGGTAGCAGTCATGTACCCTGAGAACATCATCTTCAACTATTAGACTCAGGGACTTGCATAGCTGACCTCAATCTGTAGACAAGTAATATTTATCTCTTTTAACATCAAAACCCACCACATATATTGGGGTCCCGTCTGGGATTTTAAATTAAAGCTAACATTAAATACCCAGGAAATCCCCATTTTATTCAAAATGTATAACATTAAGCAGTGTGGAGAATTAAGTGATCTATCATTGCCCATTATTAGTTAGTTAATTAGAAATATTTATTGGCTAATTTAGTTAGATTAATAACATTTGGTACAAGTAAAAGATGGCAGACTTGGCCAAGTTCAGATCTGCTGCTGTGCAGTCTGCAAGGGAAATGGGCATGGAATGGCAAGTTCTGATTCAATATGTGACATCAGAATGTGATAAATTTATTGAAAGAGAGGATAAGAAACTAGCAGAGGAGAAGAGAATTCAATTAGAAGCAGACAGGTAAGCTAGGAAGTTAGAGGCTGATAGGGAGGCTGAAATCAAGAGGCTACAATTGGAGGAAAAGAAATTTGAGGCAGAGAAAGAGGAAAGAAGACATGCTGCAGAACGGGAAGCAGAGGAAAGAAGACAGGCTGCAGAACGGGAAGCACAGGAAAGAAGACAGGCTGCAGAACGGGAAGCAGAGGACAAACGCTTACAAAGGGAGCACGAGCTACGACTAAAAGAGTTAGAATTGCAAGGCCATGCTCCAGAAAATGGGAACAGCCCATGTACCTCTGATGTTGCTGCCAGTCAGGGGCCCTCCAATGTGGCCATGAACTTCCATTTTGACCCTTTTGTAGAAAAAGAGGATGACATTGAGTCATTCCTCTCTAGATTTGAAAGACTATCTACAACTTATGTTTAGAGAGGGAGAAATGGAGTTTGAAAGTATCCCAAGGGCTTATGGGAACCTCGTATGAGGTATTTTCAAAGTTGAGTAGGGAAGATCAGGACGACTATGACATTTTAAAGCAGGCTCTCCTGGTTAGATATGAAAAGAATAGAGAATTTTACCGGAACAAATTTAGAAATGCAAAACTACTTTCCGGGGAGACTTACCACCAGTTCTCTGCACGCCTAGAGACATACTTGGAGAAATGGACTGCTCTGGGGAAAACCCAAGATTTAAAGGAAATGATTATGATGGAGCAGTTAACAGAGTCCATGGCTCCAGACCTGAGGAAATTTCTCGCGGAACAGGGTGCGGATAGACTGGGGGAGATTCTTAATGTGGCTGAACGGTATCAGGCAGCCCAGTCTGGGATAGCTGGAACGAAGAAGAAACAAGTAGAACATAATAAAGCCCCCCAAAACCAAAACAAATTGATAGTAGGGATCAGAATAACAGAGGTAAACCCAACTATGATAGGCCAAGGTATGACCAAAGAGATAGAAACCCGCAATACAATATGAAGAACGAAATGAAAAACCTTTCAAACCCAAAAAGGAGATTGTGTAAATTTTGTAAGAGGGACAATCATAACACACCAGAGACTGTAAGAGGAAACCTTCCTATTGTCGCTGCATGCCATGAAAACAGGAAACAAAGGGAGAAAGGAAAAACCTACTGGACAGCAGGAACCTTATCATCCCCCCTGTTTGTGAAGACGTAGTATGTAATGGGGCCACCATAAGGTGCCTTTATGATACTGGATTGGATTTTGACTCAGTCGTGAGCTCTCATCTGGTGCACCCAGATCAATATACCACAGAAACAGTGGAGATCCAAGGGGCAACCAAGGAAGTTGCAACCATGACACTTCCCATCGCCAGAATAAGTGTAAAAACTCGCTATGTGGAAGGAGTGATTAGAGCAGCAGTGATAAACGAACCAATCTACCCTCTGATATTGGGGTTTAGATACGTCTTCTTCTTGGGGAAACATCCCAAAATAAGACCTGTGATCATGGCAAACAGTACAGACCAGGTCACAATCAAGGAAGGAGCAAGAAAACCCAATAAATACTCATCCAGAGGAGATGAGAAGGCACAGGCTGAGGATAGGTCACTAAAGCCATGTTTCAAGAAACTCCTTAAGTGCAATACCCCTCCAAACAAAGGAGATTTTTATATGAAGAATAAACTCATGTATAGGAAGGCTGGAACTTGTTCCAATGGTCATGGACAGCTGGTCCTTCCCACTTCATTTAGGGAAAAGGTGATGGAGTTAGGACATGCGGTCCCCTTCAGTGGTCATATGGGGATCAGCGCCACAGGACAGCGTATAGCTTGTCATTACTTCTGGCCAGGGATAACGGAGGATATAAAAAGATATGTCAAATACTGCCCAGAATGTCAAAGGGTAGCTCCAAAGCACTGGACTGCTCCTGCAACTCTAGGGGAAATGCCCATAGTGGGAACACCTTTTGAGAGGGTTGCAGTGGATATTGTGGGACCTCTCACCCGAACCAAGAGAAGGAACAGCTACATTCTGACTCTGTTGGACACTTGTTCTATGTGTGGAGAGGCGGTAGCCTTGTCATCAATCGACTCGAAACATGTGGCAGAGGCATTACTCACTATATTCACAAAGTTAGCATTTCCCCACCAAATCGTGACTGATAATGGCTCACAGTTCAAGGGGAGACTAACTGAAGAAGTTTTCAGGATATTCCAAGCCAAGCACTTTCACTGTAGTCCGAATCACCCCCAAGGGAACGGCCAGGTGGAAAGATTCAACGGGACACTCATTTCTATCCTGCGGAAGCTGGCCCATAAAAAACCTGATACGTGGGATCAAATACATACCCTCCCAAACGCGGCCCTGTTTGCTCATATCAAGAAGTCCCACATAAGCTCAACTGGAATGGCACCGGGGCCACATTGTTTGTTTCGGCAGGCCAATAAATGGTCCATTGGAAGCCTTATTGAGGACATGGACAGATGAGAAAGGCAGAAGAGACTGTTACCTCAATCATATATAACAATATGTGAAACGAGCTTGACCACTCGTCTAAAAACTGGCTGGAAACTCGCAATGATAACCTAAGACAAGCCAGAAGAAACATGCTGCAATATTACAATAAGAAAGCGAAGGATAGGGACTAGCAGTGGGGGAGAAGGTGCTTCTTCTACTACCCGGCAGCAGCAACAAACTGCAAAATGAATGGCAAAGGCACAGGTCCATACACTGTTCTAGAAAAAGGTTGTCTAGAACTAACTATAATAAGATAGATAAAAAAGGAAAGAAAAAATCTATCAATGTGAACCTCCTAAAGAAGTATCTGGATAGACAAAACCAGGAAGGGACACATTTAAATGACCTTTGGCCTTAGCCACCTGAGATGAAAAATGAACCTCTCAAATAACCCCCAAATCTCACGAATACCCCCTGAAACCCTGTGAAACGCCTGCACAGGTAAAGGCCACAGTAAACACTTGACAAAAAAAGGGCAGAGGGAGCAAGATTCAAAAGGTTCTGGAAGATCATACAGACATGTTAACGGACAAACCCATGGCACACCAACAACCAACTTTTGGAATATATGACATGAAACTACTAGATCCAACACCCAAAATCCTGTATGAGAGCCTATACTATCCCCATTCGCAAAAAGAGAAAGCTTTGAAAGAGGAGATAGAGATAATCTGCTACAAGAAGGGGGATCATTTCTCACAGTGAATCTCCATATAGCTCTAGCGTGTGTTTTGTTGAGGAAACCATCTGGGGAACATAGACTGTGCATAATAGAACTAACAGGAAACTTGAATGGCTGTTCAGACAGAAGGAGTCAGGTATAATTATCCACTTGGGGCCTGATACTTAAAATCAACGTTTGTTATGCCCTCACGCCTGAATAAAGGCAAAAGATGCTTAGTTCTAAAGTAACTCAAATCCTCTCTCTTCTCAGCAAGGTAATATTAACCAGAATATCCGGTGAAGTATGCCACTAGAGCTCCGACCTAAATCTGAGATTTTAAGTCAGCATACTCGGATGACCAATTAATGGAGTTCAAACATGTTTGCCGTATGGGGGGGGGGGGGGTACTAGAAGAAAGAATGCCCCGAGAGTGATTATCTTCCAAATGAAAGCAAAAATCGTTGACTCCGAACCTCCACTGAAAAAGACCAACCAATCCCCCAAGTATTACGAAAATTTCATGGAAGATATCCTCATTGCTACGAAAACATTCTGAAGAAAAAGTGATACAGCAACTTTGAATACCATATCGCCCCCTATGAAAATAGGACTCCCAACTTAGAGATGCTACGCTAGACCAGTTATTAGGAACTAAAACAGAATCATATGCAAATGGTATTCCAAGGAACTGAAAGTGTTGTGTTCATCCCACTGTATATCATGGTACCATGAAAAACCCAAAACCCCATACATCAACAGGCACTAACCTGGGATCACCACAAAAAGAACCATCAGAAAATGCAGAGAGCCATACACCGCTAGATCCACAAGAACCCATGATAAGTCAAAATCCTGCTCAGACCAGGGCCCAAGCTAGTCCGTTTAATAAATCACACATCCTGTGTCCGTTTTTTACACCAAAAACCAGTAACTCAGTTAAAAAAGGCCCCTTTAAACTCCGTATGATTGACACTAACAACTCAGACGGATTAACTCGTAATGATAAACCTGATAACAAAAACTGCAATGTTCTGCATACAGTGCGAGTTGGCATTATAATGATTAAAAGGAAAACTCCCAGTAACGCCCCCCGAACAACACATTAAAATTACCTGAAATTGAGTCGACGGAATACGGTGTCCAGAACGGACGCTAGTAACCATGACCCACTATAAGGGGCCACGTTAATTGTTATTCAAAGGTCCACTTCAACACCCAACAAACACATACAGCCCTTGCCCAGTCCTACCAACCCACACCCGAACAGACTGGGGCCCAATTGAACCTCAACGCATTTTGGGTGCCATTCCGCAACGTTAAACCGCAGTGCGGAACAACACTACCTCATCCGCAAGCAAACCCGTAATAACAGAATTTTGACTATTAGTCTGGGCGATTCCCCAAGACCCAAGTTGCCCGGATAACTAATCTATAAAAATAAAGACCTCAATCGTCCCGTCACACTAGCCGAATCATCCAGGCCAGTTGGAATTTTTTTCCCCATACCACATTAGGCCTCTCAACATCAAAAACATGAAAAGAACCACGTTAGCTCGTCCTAACAATACCCGTAGTCTCTGTCAGCTCAGAGGTGTCCAAAACATTATAATTCTTATACCATCGAATACCAACATTTACCAGGCTTCGTGGGCCCCACAACCCCGTTATGGGGGGGCAGATTTCTTGAGTCCTGCCCCCACCCTCCAACTCTATTTGAAGAACTAGCCGTGTGATACTCATAAAAGCCTAGTTGACGTTCTTTGAAATCGAATTTTAAATCACAGATAATAACCTTGCATGTGAACCAGGGGTGGGTGGGTCAATCCTGGGGGTGGGGGCATCTATCCCCAATGCCATGTTTTAAAACCCCATGGTGAGTAAAGGCCGACACCAGACAGATCCGTTGTATGACCAATCAGCCCCCATTATCACTAGGTTGACGATATTAATAAATGGCTGGCAAAAACCAGCCACCGCCAAGAAACTTATACAGAAGCCCACCAAATCCCGTCGTTCTGCCCAACGTACCGTACACACCACGCCTGCGAATAGCGCGCTGGAATTGCAAGTCCTCCCACAATAAACGCGCCAATTTTATCTGACTCGACCACGTCCTCACCCAGCATGCTAAGACTAGCTTATCAATCGAAATGCGATCTTGGTCCCAACGGACTTAAAATACACCTACAACACGTGACATTTACGTTCCCCCAAAAACGAGTGATATGACCTCTGACAGGCAGGCACTTAAGTCAGGTAACCAACACTAGTGCAGTAGGGAGTGAATGGACACCCAAGCAATACCACAAGCGTAGTTACATCACACCTATCACAGATAGGGGTGTATCAACAACACAATAGCGACCGATTGACGTTAAGAAGCTTGCTGTACGAGGTAACACCACAAACAAACGAAACACTAGAGCAGTCTAGCCTTTTGTAAAACATACTAGTACCTCTAGAACCAACCCACGTTGTTATGGGCACATTAACTAGACAATTTTTTACCTACAGTTCAAGGCCCAGAATAAAACAATATAACATAGCAAGGCAAAGCTGTCATCGACGAGAGGCTGATCTCATCACCCAAGCCAGTCTCCTACCCGTAATTGACAACCGCTACACGCCGATCCGCATCATCCACACATATCCCCCCCCCCCCAGCCTACTCCCGCCCCCCCCCGACCTAGTGTACCCAACCTAATCGTCAAGCCCACGACCTCTAACTACATTGCCAACACAACATCTTCTTGTTCTTCGGAGTAAAGGCGAACTCCCTCTTACAACTAAAATGCCTGATGCTTCCGTATCTTAAGCAACAGTCACGCGGAGCCTGTCGCTCACCCCCCACCCCCCCCCACTCATACCCCCCCAAGTGACCCACGACTCCAGTGTGCCATCTTCCTTTTCAAGTTTCTGTCACGTAACTTGCCTGGCGGTAAAATAATTTAAAATGTTGGTCTTTTTGGTTGGTTTATCGGACTAGGATTCGACTAATTGTACCAAGACGAAGAATCTAAGCCGAGCCATCTTGCCATGCATGACAAGGTGCAAGCTCCGAAACCACATAGTCCAAGGGTAGCGAAAACGGAGGCAACAGTTAGTCAACTTTACTCACGTGCACTAAACTAACCAACTTCGAAGCCTAAACATAAGGAACACTCCCATGACCCACCCTACATAGCTCAAAACCTCATCGGCCCCATGCACCATCACATGCACAGAAACATGATCGTCCTCCAAAAAACTGACCTACTTATAAAGTCAACCAACTTAATCCGAAAGCGACGAGCACACTGTAATGAAAGTCAAAAAACACAATAGCAGGCAAAAAACAAACCCAAAATCGCCACTCTGAGTCATGGGTCGACTCCCAGTAATTCTACAACTGCAACACCACCGTGACACGGCAAACCGTCCCGCTCGTCAGGCTAAACCATTATCCCGGTCAACATGTGACGAACCAAACGCCCGAGCAGCCCTTCCCGAACTTTATACCCCCCCCCCTATTTTTCGCCCCATTATGTAATACATAAACCGATACTAACCGGGGCCTATAAAATAATTTAAATAATAATATTATTTTTTAATATATCACCGCACATACAAATCGATTTAGGAAAAATAAATCACCAAAAAATCATACGAAACCAGTAAAAATAGCACGACCGCCACCCCTCAGACGCACCGCAAACCACAACCAACGGACCCACACCCCCACACCCCCCCGGCCCGCCCGCACTCGCCCCTCCCCCCCCCCCCCGCCCCCCCCACCGACACCTCCCCCCCCTCCCGAGCCCCCCTATCACACCCCAACCAAACCCCTAAATGTTGTTATAATACCCACATGGGGTGTACCCCCAATAATACCCGAGATTTATTTAAATCTTATTGCCCTGCCCCGTCATAATATCCGATCGGGGGGTTGCTTCCCAGCACCTGCTCTGATTGGTAATTAAGTGGATCTAACAAAAAACCTCAAACTGGCGGGGTAAATAACGAAGAACGTATTTGGCTAACACCCCACCAGTGAATATCGAAAAGATCTCACACCCAGTCTCTCAACTCATACCCCCCCCACGCCTCTCCGACGCGCTTCGTTGTCCACTTGAAAGAAATAAAAATTTCTAAACGTCGGTGAATCACACAAAACAGGACCCCACCATACACATGCATTCAATGACCCCGCTCCAAGTTCCACATATTTCGTATAATGCTGGTTCTGGCCAGTGGGGGGGGGGGGGGGGGTGGGGCGAAAAAAATACAAAAATCCACCCAGCATGTGATGTACCCACATTGGATACTGCCGGGGGGGATACCCATATTATTTTGAAATAATTACATTGATTGCGGTAAGATAAACATTATTCAATTGATAATTATAAGTACTATTGAATTTTAATAAGAGGGGGCTTAGTGCAAGAGTGGAGTTACAGAATAGCAGGGGAGCATGCGGGGGGGTAGTAAGACCAGTTAGGCTAACATACTAGGCGCCCCAACCAAAAAATGGTGTTTGTGCGACAATGATATTATTTTTATTGTCCAGGTGGAAAGCATTCAACATCTATAGTAAAAGCCAGGCATCTCTCCGTAGAATTCCTAACTTTTTCTAAACGAAAAATTATTAGCATATAAATAATACATCAAGAACCCCTCGAACCACCTCATAACAAAGTGGCCCCATCGCGTACCCTACTAGAAATCCCCAAGCACACACCGGTCCAACCCATCCTGACCCCCCCGTCCCCCATCTGCAAGCCCACCCCCCCAGGCCGTACTAAACCTTCCACGGACCCATATAAAACACCAACCAATCCAAGGACACCACACAACAACACATTCCACACACACCAAACCAACCCAGCCCTCCACCTTGAGAATGACGCACCATCCCCCAACCCCCAATCTACATCACTCACCTTTCCCCAGACACCCCATCATCCCCACACCCCCCCCGCATACCTAAAAACGCGTTCCAACACTGCACCTCAGCGTACACACCCCCCACCACACACACACCACACCACGCAACAACTACAACCAACCGCAGTGGCAACAATACCCAACAAGCCCCACCATACCCCACTCAACCTGCTACCACCAACCCTCCACATACAATCACGCCGGACTCCCCACCACAATCCCTCACCGCTCAATCGTGATGGCAACCACTAACATAAATCATACTAATAATCCAGCAATCAAAATCACCTCGTACCCCCCCTCCCAACTGAATCAATATATCCATTACCCCATCCCAGCTGCACAACCAGCACCCCTCCGAACCCACCTCCAATCCACCATCACCCCACCAACCTCGCCCTCACCCCCAGAGGTTCCTCACGGAAAACCGTAATGTAAGCTAAATCGATGTAGCAATGTCTTCAAAAACACCACAAGCATCCCGACCCAAAAAAAAACAAACTTCCCTACCAACACCCAACCGCATCCATAACCAACGTCACACGGTCCATTCACGAGAAAATACATACCAATAAACGATTAAACATCACCTACCACAAAAGAAATACTAAGAAAAAAATAATAATCTAATACCTACGCCCTAAATGCATATAAACCACGTTTTACATCACTCATTAACTAGTCCGAAATAATCGGTTTGACCATTAAACATAATCTAGAACAAAATCTACTTTTCTCTACAGATTACCCCCCGCACCAATGAGTATACAACCCAAAAAAGATAGGTATATAGCAAAGCATGCGATACAGACATTACCCACTATTAACAACAATAAATAAATAAATCATACAATCATGAACCCTACCAAATAAAAATACAACGAATAAAACTTTAAGAATTACGATAAAACAAAAAAACTGAAACAAAAGCATTATCAAGACACTAACCCAATATTGAAGTAAAACCCCCAAACCCCACGAACACCCAAGCCTGCGATGCAACCAATCCTTCTCTGAAAAAACAAAGAAAGACTTTGATATTTCCAGGTATTGATAACTAACAACTTTTGAGGTACTCCCACATACCGCACCCATATGAGACTATTGAGTGGGGAGCAACTGGTGGCCACCTTCCCCCCCCCCACCCCCAACCCCATGTCCACCCGACCACCCCAAGTGTTAGGGGTTTAAACTGACCCCTTGGGAGGATCCAATATTGAGCCATACATAGTAAACTAGAATTGTCCAGGATGGTGTGATGGAGTGGGTGACAGCCCCCAACCATTATACAAAATGGGGGGGGGGGTGCGGGGGACTAACCACCCATGGGAAATGTAGGGGGGAAACAGTGGGGGAGTGGTGTCATAACTATTAATGGATTACTTAGTATCGGAAAGTGGATATATAAGGTATCAGATATTGCAACCACAGTTCACAAACCGATGTTGTATTTAGGGGGTGCTCCACCTGAGAAGGGGGGGGAGGGGGAGACAGTTTTTGGTTGGGATTTGGTAGGTTTATGAGTGGTGGTATGGGGGGTGAGGGGGTTTATTGGGAGGGGGATTTTTAGGGATATTTTTATGTGGAGGGGGGGTATGGGGGTCGAGGGGGGTTTTTATGGAAGTGGGTTGGGTTTATTGACAAAAACGATTGTGATTTATTTTTGGAATTTTGATTTTTGTTAGTTGTTTGAAAGATTATTTTTATCTTGCGTCACCACGTACAGGACCGCTATTTTATACCCCCATTTTTAAATGGGTGGTATATATAACAAATCTGAGTTTATTTACATTTTTTGCCCCCACTATTTTTACATTTTTAAAAGTTTTAATTTTTATTGTTTTTTTTATTTTTTTTTCTTTTTTTTGGCGATTTTTTTTTTTTTTTTATTTAATTATTTATTTATTTTTATATTACACCTTTAAACCTTGGTATTTTTATTGATTTATTTTTGTATTTTTTAATTTTTTGGATATAGTGGAGTACAATGTTATGTGGGTGTATGATAGGGGGGATTGGCGATGTGGTTGGGTGTGTTTTTCCAACTCTTTTTTACATATATTAAACTGACTTATTTTACCCCCGTTTTAGATTTTGTGTATTTTTTATTTTTTTTTTGTTTTATTTATTTTTTTAAGGTATATTTTTTGGTGGAGGGGTATTGTTTAATTTTTTATTTTTTTTGTTTTTTTTTTCACATTTTTTTTTTTTTTTTTTTGAAGATTCAGGAAATGAGTTTTTAGATGTAACCAATCACTGATCTAATATTGTAGTTTTATTTTAATAACTTAAAGTTTTTTATAATGTTTTTTTATTTATTTAATTTTTATATCCATATCACTTTTTTTTAATTTTTTTTTTTTTATAACTTCATTATTTTTTTTTCATTTGGACTATCATATTTAGTATGTAGGCTGTTTTGCAGTTCCTGATTTTATTTTATTGTTAAAATTCCCCTCAGAATTTATTATTTTAGAATTTCATGTGGTACGTTGTTTATTTTTGGGTGGTTGGCATATATTGGGGTTTTTTGTATCCGTAGCTAGGCCATTTTTTATTTTTCTTTTTTTTGTGATGTTGTTTTTTTTTAATGGGGTTAATTTATTCCTATGATATTTTTCTCTTTATTTTTTGGATTTTTTATTTTTTTTTGTTAGTTTTAGTTTTGTTTTATTTGGAGTTTTTTGGTTTCCGACTATCTGTGTTTATCCCATCAAAGCTCTGACCAGGTGCTTCACATTAACCATCAAGACCACGTTTTTGTACCCCCCCGAAATCAGAAGGATACTGTACCTATCTACTTCATAACTGGTTATTATACTCACTACTTCATACAACTTTGGGGTCACAACTACATCACAAACATTAGGTTTTCAGTAGCGTTAGGCCAACTGTCAGCTCTTCATATCTGAATTATACTTTATTTACCTTTATTATATTAACTCCTCGCTTATATGGTTCCCTACGCCGTGGCGTGTCCTGCAGTGTTCCCAGCTTTAATTTGGTGTTAGTTCAATCATCCAGGTGGTCAGTGTACCTATTTTGGGCCATTCCATAACCGTTTAACTTATCCCTCAACGTGACACCCAGTCTGTTCATTTCTGAGATTTTTTGGTTCAATTATAGGCTATATCGTCCTTTGGATTGAGCCTGCAGTAACTGCCACAGTAATTAATATGCTATGCAAATAAATGTTTACAATTTTTGTGTGCCCTGTTCATTTCAATTTTTCACTTTAAAAGATAACTGTTTTTTTGTTCAATCATTACCACAATTTCGAATGAAAATAAAACACAGTAATACTTTTGATTAGCTTATTAATTCTTTGCACATTTTAACCCTGGCACAGAATTCCCATCTGCTTTATGTTCCCGGCTTTTATTTTAAACACACATTTTTTGATCTTTTTTTCAAAGTTTTTTTTCTTTTAAGCTTTAAAATCAAGTTTATTTAAATGCACTAGTGTTTTTTGTCTCGAACTACACGCTCCTAGAAGAGTCTTGTAAAACAGCGAGTCTAGGCAAGGAGAGCCAATACGAGCCCAGCTTTTTTTGACAAGTGTTTTGAAAAATGTTAGACCATTTTCCACGACGTCACCCCTTAAAGCAACGACAAAGAAATTGAATAATAGAGCCCTCGACCATGATCTCGTGGTTATATGTCCTTTCAGTGTTGTTTGCGGTGCTCGCCACACTCATTTTTTTGTTTGTTTAACATTGTAGGCTATTTATCTGTAACGTAAGGCCCATTTTTGTTGTTTCAAACACTACGTTACTACAAAAAAACATTTTATATTAAAAATTTTTTTTTTTTCCTGTTTTTTGTTTTTGTTTTCCATGTTTTTTTTTTTTTTGATTCCCATTATTTATAATTTCTTATTTTTTTTTTTTTTTGATATTTTTTTAATTGTTCCTGTTTTTTTGTGCAGGTAACGATTTTTTCTCCGAAAAACCGTCTGTTTTATTTTTTTTTTTTTTTGTTTTTTTTTTTTTTTTTTTTTTTTGAAATTCTTTTTTCTTTTTTTTTTTTTTTTTTTGGCTGCGATTCCAGTTTATTTTTTTTACCCTGTCCTTTTTTCTTTCTTCCAGTTTTGTCTTCTTTTTTGTTTGGTTTTTCCTGGATGTACTTGTTTTTGTTTTTGTCCAACCGTAAACACCCCAACTGTGTTTTTGTTCATTTTTTTTTCTAATATGGCGTCTTTTTATTTTTTTTTGTTCTTTTTTTTTTTGTAACACTATCGATTTTTTTTTTTCTGGATTTTTTTTTTTCTTAATATCTGTCAATGTTTTTTATTTTTTTCGATGCGCAAGTATTTGTTATTTTTTTCTTTTCGTTGTATTTTTTTCTTTATGTGTTTTTTTTTTTTTTCTTTATTCAATTTTGTGGTTAACGCGCGGAGCTTTGTTTTTTTTTTTCGGCTTTTTCTTCTTTACTCCGTCTTCCCCTTTTTTTTTTTTCTTTTCTCTTTTTTTTTTTTTTTTTTTCTTTCTTATTTTTGTTTCCCTTGATTCCATTTTTTTTTTTTATTCTTTGCTTTCTTTCATATCTCTCTTCTCACGCTATTTCTACGTTTTCTTTTTTTTTTTTTTTTTTTTTTTTTTTCATTTTTAAAAACTTTGTAGTCTTATCCCAAAGGACAATCTTTTGGAATCTAAAGAGTCTTTTTTAGGTACAACTTGAGTCAAATTATTTTATCTTAGTTTTTTTTTTTTTGTTTTTCTTCTTTTTATTTTGTTTTTTGTGTCACTTTTTAAAACTTTTTTTGTTCTTTATTTTTTTTTTTTTTTTTTTTATTTTTTTTTTTTTCTTTTTCTACGTTTTTATTTTTTTTTTCGCGTTTTTTGTTTTTTTTTTTTTTTTTTTTTTTTTTTTTGGCCTTTTTTTTTTTTTTTTTTTGAACGTTTTTTTTTCTTTCGTTACTTTTATTGCACAGGTAGACCAGCTCACCTAGTGATCAATACAGCTGACCTTAACCTTTGACTACTATACACCATTACTCTTTTCAGAGAATGGGGTATTTCTTATAAGACCAGTCTCTTATCTGGCATTATCCTGGTATCATCTGATACACCTTTATGTCCAGAATATCTTGTATGTAAATAATGTATACCTCTCATGACAGCTTATCAACGTTTAGCATAAATACCAGTAGGAGTGATCTAATTGAAACTATTATACTGTAATAATGGACTTGGCACTCCAGAATGTGAATGGCGACGGTCACATCATAATCATGTATAAAACTATAATATTTATTCAAGTATTATATTAGAATGATTTATGCAGATAGACACCTGTCTTGTCTCGCTATTCCTAATCAAAACAGATCCATGTATCATTCATATACATGCAAAATCTGAACACTCTCATTCATGTACACGTAGGCTTGTGACCCTATGACCAAAAGGCTAGCCACTAGTCACGTATTGTCCCCAGATTCATTCGTGTCATACTACATCAGAGGTCTTGAATACTAGATCAATAAGTGCATTCCTGGACCAACACAGGAGCTTCAGATATTGTCTTCTAGATTCACGCCTTAGACCCCATCAGTGTTTGGTGGTCTACTGCAAGACTTTCAATTGACACTGCTGTGTACATTCCTATAGGACAATTACAACACTGAAATGATAAGTAATCTATGTGGAAAATTCCATCAGCTATTTTGAGGAGTCAAAGCACAGTGACTAGTATGTAGGATTGAGAAAAACAGTTCTGCACAACTAGAATAGACAAGATATAACTGTAGTAATAAAGGAACATTTTATGTTATTTTGAAGATTCCAGAAAGGACTTCTTAATTAACTGCTGAGTGAAACTCAACTATTAAGTAAATTTGTAATTAAATTTTATTCATTCACTTTTTCATCATCCATACTTTACAAAAGAAGAATACAAAAGATAGATGTAAATAATAAATGATTCATTAATTGTAATCCTCTGACTTGTCACATTTATAATGTTGCAATTTTGAGTTTTAATGAATTGTTGATTATCATTGGTTAGTTACACAGCAAAGGTGGCATCGCAGGCTCTGACTTTAATCTGAATACTATCTGAAGCAGAGACCTTCACAGCCGTGGCTATCCTGTCATACTTGTGCTCTTCTCTGACACTGGGACTATATTCTTATCAGACATAATTGTTCTTCTGTTCTTTCAGTAACTACTACTGACTTCTTCATCATAACCCTCCACTCCCAAAGGAGCATAGGCCTTCAACAAACACATGCCAAGTCCTCCTGTCACGTGCCATCATCTCAAGTTCTTTCCACGTTCTCCTCGTCATTTTCACCTCTGTTTCCAGCTCTCTTCTCCATGTCCTTCTTGGTCTACCTCTGCCTCTCTTGCCCTGGGGGTTCCAGAACAAGGACTGCCTTGTAATGCTATCAACAGGTCTCCTAAGTGTGTGTCCAATCCATCGCCATCGTCTTCTTCTCATCTCTTGTTCCACTGGTACTTGTCTAGTTCTTGTCCTCAGTTTCACGTTGGTAACCGTGTCATACCATTTCAATCCCTCTATTCTACGCAAGCACCCATTTATGAAAGTCTGTAGCTTTTTGGTTGTTGTCTTTGTTGTTCTCCATGTCTCAGAGCCATACAATAGGACTGACTTCACTACTGACTACTACACTCATAAAAACCTTTCGCTACAACATACCGCCAAGCATCTGTTCTTCCATTCTGCTATATCTTAACGTTCCTGTGACAACAGTTTAAGCTGAAAGATCGTTTTCAAAACTTGGAGTTTTTAAAACGTGTTAATAAACTCAGTTAGTAAATAGCGGTTCCCGTGTTCTTGTAGTATTTAGCATTGAACACAAATAAACTAGCATCGTAGGCGTTAATGGAATACCAAACACGCCCTTTGTTAAAACTCACAGTATGCATTAATGAGATAATAAAAGCGTTCCTTCTGACGTAGAAACTTACATTAAGCATTGATGAGATAATAAACGTGCTCTTTCTAACGTAGAAACTTACATTAAGCATTAATGAGATAAAAACACGTACCTTCTTAAGAAGCTACTTAACATAGGCAGTCTTGAGACAATAAACGCGTTCTTTCTAACGTAGTAACTCACTTTAGGCCTTTATGAGAAAATAAACAAGCTCCTCCTCATGAAGAAACTCACATTTGACATTAATGACATAATAAGCACGAAGAAACTCACATTAGGTATCAATGAGACAATAAATGCGTTCTTTCTCAAGAAGAATCACTGGTAAGGAGCCGAAAGTACCACACAATTGTAACACACCGAAGTTGGATTTGTGTTCACTAGTGTGCACTGTCTTTTTCGCAATGTGAATGTCGCACAAGTAACTGTCACAACATTGTTTCAAATTGGGGTAACGTGTACATCACTTTCCTTACATTTAACTTTTTTACTTTAATTTTTAATAATTAAAAAATGGCCCCACTTCTCTGGTCTCGGGGGTTGGGGGGGGGGGGGGGGGGGGGGGGGGGGGGGAAGAGGCATCCGACTGGTTTTCTACGCCACTGGCCAGATCCCATTAACCGTTGCACGAATACTGCCACATGCTTTGGAGTTATGGAAACTACTAAAATTCTTTTTCCGTAAATAAATTATGATTACATATTTGTGTTTTCATTTTCATTACATAAAACAAAAGTGCATTTTATATCTTTGTTGTACATATTCTTTGTGCACGCGAATGTTTAGTGTAGATGAATTAATATCCTGTCTACTTATGTATCCGGTACATAATCTTGTGATACCTAGAGCTCAGCAGCGGAAATGCACGTCACGGTTTCCGAGTAATTCTACTTATCGGGAAATACCGAAAACAAAATTATGACAAATGTAACACAGAGAGCCCCGTATAGTTCCCGTGAGTCTCTGTTGTGCGTGGGGCTGGCAACTATATCGAGTAAAACAAACTACTAAAGAAAACACTGCCTCGAAAGCAAGTACACGCTTGGTGTAGGATTCCTGCAAAGGAGATGCCTGAAGTAGCGACATAGGAACATGATGATGATTAATATCCTTTCCAGTTCTGTACATATGGTCATGTGATATTTAGAGCAAAGCAGCAGACATGCTCTTCGTGGTTTCCGAGTAACTCAGTAATTACCGGGAAATGCCGAACACAAAATTATTACACATGTTAACACACAGCACATGAATTTAAGCAGTAGATTTATCATAAGCGGCCAGCGTTTTAATTTCAATCTGCGCTGCTAAAGGAGCATAGAGCCAATACTGTAGCTATTACCTTTACAGAAAGCCTGCACCAAGCATTCACATGTTCTTGCAGCTTTGGTTTCTATGGCAATATGTTTTACATGATGAGGTTTCCAGCACCATAAACAGCCTCATATTAGTTGCCTTGTACGACATGCCTGAGAATGAAGTGGTCATATTATATCTTTTAATACGCCTATGTGACCAGTCATAGTACAGTCGTTAATTTTTTCTGTGACCATCTTTGCATCCCTGCACTGTACGATCTCTTCTTCCTTCTCACCTGTACATTATCTTTTGCTTACGCCTGCGCCTATCGATGTTATCGTCTCCTCAGGTTGATAAACCTCGTCCCTCTCCACGTTTTGACCTGACTGCATGACATGTTATCTTTTGATTGTGATCAGTACTTGAGTAGCCAGATGGAACAATGAAGATTAGGTCAACATTAGGTTGATGTTGGCCACCAAACTTATTGTATAAGCCAGACGTATTCTTCTTCTTCTTTGATCCATAACCACCAACCGTCAAAGCAGTCAGAGACCATCACGCCTGGTGGCGTCTTGTAGGGCAGCAACAAATTGATTCCACTTTGCTCGGTCGGCGGCCATCCTTCGTACAGTGCCCCAACTGTGGTTCATTCTTTGCATCTCAGCTTCCACAGTTCTCCGCCAAGTTGTTTTTGGTCGGCCTCTCTTTCGCTTTCCCTCGGGGGTCCATAGCATAGCTGTTCTTGTGATGGTATCAGGGTCCCTTCTGAGGACGTGGCCAACCCAACTCCAGCGTCTGCCAGCTATGATGGTGTGCATGTCCTCCTGGTTACTCCGAATAAGTAGTTCTTGGTTGCTGATGGTGTTTGGCCAAAAGATTCGGAGAATTTTCCTTAGGCAGATTGTGTGGAAGGAGGACAGTTTCGACATTTCCTTCTCTGTTACTCTCCAACATTCCGCACCATAGATAAGCACAGAAAGTACACAGCTCTCATACAGTCTTAATTTGGTGTTTGTGCTGTACTGGGAAAACTTCCAAATGTTGTTGAGAACAGCATAGGCTGTTCTCGCTTTATTCATTCTGTTGTTAATGTCCTTGCTTGTTCCGCCGTCAGGTGTTACTATGCTTCCTAGGTTAGTAAATGTGTCTGTCTGTTCTAACTTCTGGTTCCTTACTGTTATTGGCTCAGGATTGCCCACATTTAGTGTCATGACCTCTGTCTTCTTCAAATTGATGTTCAGGCCAACCTGCTGGCCGTACTTATTCAATCTATCGGTTTTGTCTTGAATGTGTTGATGTGAATGCGCGAGTAGTGCAATGTCATCTGCATATTCCAAATCTTCCAGCGTAGAAAACGTTGTCCATCTAATTCCTCTTGGACTGCCCTCTGTTGTCTGGCGCATCACCCAATCTATGACTGTCAAAAATAATGTTGTTGATAAGGGGCATCCCTGTCGTACTCCTGTTTTCACTTCGAAAGTTACATTGCTCGATCCAACACTGCACGTAAAGTTAGAATAGAGGCTTTTTATAATGGAAACAATGCAGCTGGGAATTCCATAAGCCCTCAGAATTTTCCATAGGCTGTCCCTGTGTATGCTGTCGAAAGCCTTTTCAAAATCAACAAAGTTAATGTACAGCTGTCTCTGCCATTCTGAGCACTGCTCTATAATGTTCCTGAGGGCAAATATATGATCTGCACATCTCCTGTTCTTTCTGAAGCCCGCTTGTTCTTTCCTCAGTTTATGGTCAACTGCTTTTGAAATTCTCTGGATGATTATCCTGCCTAGTATTTTGCTGGGAACTGAGAGGAGGGTAATTCCTCTCCAGTTGTTGCAGTCTGCAAGGTCGCCCTTCTTGAGCAATTTGACAATTATTCCTTTACTCCACTCTGTTGGTGTTGTCTCAGTTTCCCAGACTTGTGCAAATAGTGGTTCTAATAGTTCTGCTGCTAGTTCAGGGTCTGTCTTGAATAGCTCAGCATTTAGATTGTCGTGACCAGGCGCTTTTCCATTTTTTAGCCCTTTGATAGCTGTGATAATTTCTTCTTTTCGTGGAATGTCTGTATTTACATCTAAGTCGCTTTCAGCCTCAGGAACATTCAGCTGAGTCTCTGGTGGTTCCTTATTCAGTGTTTCTCTGAAGTGCTCTGCCCATCTTGTTTCCTGCCCCTGTGCTGTGGTGATGAGATTTCCTTGCTTGTCTCTTACTAACGTTATGTTGTTTGCACCTCGTTTTCCACTGATAGCTTTAGTTATTTTATAAACTGTGCTTTGTTCATTTCTCAGTGCTGCCTCTTCTGCCTGTCTTGCAAGGTCATCCAGAAATGTCCTTTTGTTAGCACGGGTTTGACGTTTTACTTCCTTGTCCAGCTGACTGTACTGTTCACTGTATATTGCCTTTAACCTGGGAGACTTAGCTTCTGTTTTCTTTCTTTTCATTTCCTTTCTCTTCGCTATGGTGTTTAGTGTTTCTGGTGTTATCCAGTCTTGGCTCTTTCTTTCCTGGAATCCCAAGCATGACTTGCTGCTTTCTTTGTATATTGTTGAGATGGTGTTGAATTTCTGGTCCACATCGTCGGTCTGTTCTTTCCTGGCTTTTGGTAATCAGATATCGTCTCTTTACGTCGACCACGAACGCTTTTCTGGTGAGGGGGTCCTTAAGTTTCGTGATGTTATATCTTTTCTGTTTGACTGCAACTGGCCCAGCAGCTCTGAGTTTCACCTTCAGTCTTGCTACTACTAGGTGATGATCACTTCCCACATCTGCGCCTCTTCTTACTTTCACGTCTTGTAGTGCATGTCTCCATCTGCCATTGATCATTATGTGATCTATCTGGTTTTTGTCTCGTCCGTTTGGTGATTCCCATGTTAACTTGTGCACTTCTTTGTGTTGAAAAAGTGTTCCTCCAATGACCAGGTTGTTAATACTGCAGAAGCTTATTAATTTGTCCCCATTCTCATTTACTGTTCCACTGCCGCATTTCCCCATTACTCTTTCGTTATAACTATTGTGTGTTCCAACTTTCGCATTTAGGTCTCCCATTACTATAATAAGATCATACCTGGGTACAGTTTCCATTTCCTTTTGTACCTGTTGATAGAACTCGTCCTTGATCTCTTCATCGCTGTCATTTGTTGGTGCATAACATTGTATAATTGTGGTGTTGGTGAATCTCCCTCTCAGTCTTGCTCTTATTAGCCTGTTGTTAATGGGTTTCCATTCCAGTAGAGACCTTTCCATTCCTTTCTTAAGGATAATGGCTACACCTTCGTTGTGCTGACCATCCTCTCTACCAGAATAAAGTACTGTTTCCCCTGTAGCTGTTTTTTATTCTCCCCATCCCTGTCCATCTGCTCTCGCTTATTCCCAGGATATGTAGTTTGTAATTCCTCATCTCTGCTGTGATCTGTCTCAGCTTTCCTGCCTCATTCATAGTTCTGACATTCCAAAAACCAATTCTGGTTTCGTGTTTTGCGGTCTGGGCATCCGTTTTCATGCCAGTGGCTTCCTTTCGGCTTTCACCACTGTCAGTCATACGAGCCTGAGACTCCGGATGTCCGTCCCGCATCAAAGTTTTTTCATTTATTACTGTTTCCGTAACATGTGCGATTTTTTACACAGACAGGGGTGTCAGCCCTGTGCTAAAACCCCCAACCTGGAGGACCAGGGTACCAGCTTTTGTCTGACCCCTACCTACGCAGACCAGTCCAGCTTGGTTGAACCTACCAGGAGTAAAACTCCCACTGGCATAGCTCTGGGGATTGTCAGGGTACACAAGCTGCCATACCGCTACAAGGTATAGGTACCATTGATGGCAGCCAGACGTATTAGTGATTGTCGCATGTTACGCATTGCCTAGTTAAATGTTTGAAGACCGAAAAGTGGGACACCAGTGTGCTGACCTGAACAAAGGAATGCAGGGGTATTTTCCTGTGTGTATCTAGGGCAGCCAATCAGAGAAGGGGTTTCCCACGGTCAGATAGAATGACTTCGGCGAGTGTATAAGGAAGAATAAATCGTCCGAAATCATGGTTAGAATTAGACATCGGGAAGGAGAACGGAATGACAGACAAGGATGAGAATGGTCTCCTTTTGACGGGAATATCTTCATTTATGTATAGGTACAAGGAAATCAGAAGGGAGTAAGTAGTTGTGAAGAATTTCGCAAGAATAGTGTCCGTGCATTGAGAAATCCTGTGTTTTTCCTATTTATAATGCAATATAAAATCGTTAACACGACAGATATAGGAAAACAACATATGGATATAAAGGTCAACTCATGGAGAACGGAAATATATAACTCCAAAGGCTTGAACTGGGAAAGGTGAAATGCACGAGACCAAGGTTTGAAACACCTCTAGCACAAACCCCCCGAAGTTACAACTTTTTTGGGAAGTTTGCTGGAGTTGCGAGCCTTGTTTCCTGTACGTCCGGTAGCTGCATATATAAGGGCGGACGTAAATGATTTCAAATTCATTTTGGATTCTTTTGGTTGTTTCTCAGTTTGGGTTTCAATCAACCAACCCGATACACACGTTGTTCGTTCAAGGTTCAATCGTGACAAGACACCAACGTCCTTTTCAGGACGCCACTACTCGAGATAAGATCGCGTTATCGTCAAAATGCCCAGACATAGGCCACACGCTAAAAAGAGGAAGGTCTACACCAGCCCACCAGCGCAGAACAGCCAGGGTAATCGCAATATCACAATCAACAATGACAGACAGCCAGAGAGCAAGACTGCCCCAAGTACTCGTGCCGGGACCGGCCCTTCTATAACTCCGGACACGACTGAGTTAGCTGTGACATGCGTCGACCCGACTGAGAGTCAGAGTGGCCCGACCCCTTGCCTAGATAAAGAAGACCCAGAACATAAAGAAATATGTAGAGCGTTACGACAGCTGGAGAAAAGAAAACAAGCGCTTCTATCCAGGCTGCACCCACCCGACTCGTCAGCAGTAACCCGGTCTATGACAGAGAAGCCGCACGATGCCGAGATGACAGCCGACCCACCTGCAAGCACTATGAAGGAAGTGATAGAGGCAGATCCTCAACACAGACAGGTACAAGAGGAAAGATGTCGCAGAGACCATTTTAGATGCACTTCGAAGACTTGAAGACGGAGACGAGTCCCTTAGGCTCGCTCTTCAAGAAGCAACAGTAGAAGTAGCTCCAGACGTGCTGGACATCGAAACCACTGAGAAGCAAGCTACCATTCCTGATCCTGAGGAAAAAACAGCTGACAACTCAAAGGCTCAGACGCAAGATATCACACCGAATAACCAAGAACAAGATTCGAACCAAGCCTGTAGAAGGAAACAAAGACCAAACACTAAAAATACAAGCAACTCAGAAACGATACAGGAGAGGATTGTTCAGAACCCCCACACGTCAGGAAGTGAGGGCTCACTCATGGCCCTGCCCGACAACAAAGTGATCAACATGCTCGAGGTGATAACTGGACGGGGAGGTATCGCCAAAGTAGGGAGGCACGAAAAGGGAGTAGTGCTTTCTCTCAACAACACAGACAAAACAACCTCGCTGATGATCGAACTGGAATCCGGTCCAAAGGAAATCCAGTTGCCCCACCAAATAAAAGTGGTGGTGGAAAAGTACAAGACAACAAAGAAGTTGGTCATCAGAGGGGTGGATACAAGATGTTCCGAAGGCGACGTCCACAGACGCCTTCAAGCTGAAAACACAAATCTTAAAAATCACGCAGGTCGAAAGGCTAAAAACCTGGCCAAGAAAGATACCAATCTGATGATAGTCACGGTAGAAGGATCGACAAGACCCGAGAAACTGACGCTCGAAACCACAACCAAAAAGACAGAAGCCTATATCCCTCCGGTGATGCAGTGCTCCAACTGCCAGCAGTTCTCGCACACAAAAAAGACGTGCAGGAGAGATGCAGTTTGCCGGTATTGTGCGGGTAGTCACCAATATGGCGACTGCCCCAGGGCAAAGGAGGACCGCAACTACAAAGAAACTAACGAAAACCGTATCTGTGCAAACTGCCACGGAAACCACGGGGCAAGGTACAGAGGATGCCCTGTGTTCCAGGAAACTAAGAGCATCTTGAAGGAGGCCGTGTCTAAAAACATACCCTTCAAAGAGGCCAAACACAGAGTGAATGCGGATGCTACAGAAAAACAGCGCACGATTGACAGAAGACAGCTACACAAGCTGACCGCTGAAATCAACGAAATGAAAAGGAAACAGCAGAACGAAAGCAGAAACAAACAAGCAGGATCCTGTAGACGACAAGGACAGCGGTGAAGACATAATAGATATGCAGAGCGCCAGAGAAATGTTACAGAGCGCCCAGGCAATGCTACAGGAAACAAAATCCATCAAACACGAGATAGAAGTTGACATCGCCAAACTCACAGAGCTAAAGGCAGAGAACGAACAAATACTCAAAAGATTGAAACAACCATCAAAACACGAGATAGAAGTTGACATCGCCAAACTCACAGAGCTAAAGCAGGCAGAGAACCGAACAAATACTACAAAAGAATTGAATCAGAGAGAAGGATCGTTGAGGATATCCTTACAAAAACTAGAGAACAAAACAAAGAAACGAAAGACAAAAATGAAAATCGACATCTATCGTTGTCAGCAAATGTTACTCAATCAAGACAGAGCATTAAGCAGCCAGAAACGCTAGAACAAATCGCTACTAGAACATCTACCAACGATAATTGAAAAAGCACTGTCAACAGATATACAGGAGAGCAAGAAGAAAGACAAAAGCAACAGAAACTAGTAGCGTAGAAACACACAAAACTAAACGAGCCAGATAGTTGAGGCCGGCAGGACATAAAAAAACACCATGAGAGCGACAACGGCACCACAAACGGACAAAGAGGAATCCAGACAGCCAGCAAGTGGGTCCTTTTCAGGACCACGTCACCCACATATCCAGGACTACGAACGAGATACCATTGAAGAACGACTATAACACCCTATATACCCCAATTATAACCAACTTTAAATATTCAGGTGTGAACAGGGTATTCACAGCAACATAGTAGAAGTTCTAAAACAACAACCAACAACAACATTTCAAATTCACTTGTGGTACAGCGAAGCAAGACAGAAGGACAACGGGCTGGAGAGAGTAGGAACGGCCTCGTGCAAATAGGCCAATATCTTGTTATTTGCAGCCAGGCAGTTCTGTTTGTAGGTTACTCCACTAATGGCGTCGCCAGTTCCCTTTGGGTACTGATCTTAAAAGAATCCTGCGAGGGTATGTAAAAGTTACTATGTAAAATAATACAGTAATTATAACTTTATTTTGGGGGCAGGATTTGCTTTAAATCTATATGTTATGAAAGTATCATGTATATTAATTTATTACTTGATATGATTGTTGAAGATTGGAACCCGAAATATAACCACCGTGACTGAGTCCATATCAGGGCTAGCACAGGACTAATAACAATTCTTTCTTTAGTCAGGACTATACCCAACAAACAATCATTATCAGGGCTTTATTCAATCTGTATCTTCAAGTTACTGCACTTTAACAGAGCTAACGTGTCAGGCAGGGGGATACAATAACCTCATACCATATATGTGTGTACATATTATTTTGTATTATTTGATTTTATAAAATGTTCCACAGTAGACACCTGTCTTGTCACTGATCCATAATTCACAACGGCATTTTCACGCATACATCTGAAAACAAATTCATCTCACCTACAATAAGGAATGTTGTAATTGTTATCCAGCAAATAGCCACATATCCTAACAATTAATCTGCAGGTTCATACTTGTCAACCAAAAGTCAGAGGTCAATGATCAAGAATTGCTCGATGATCAAATGCTAATCGCCCCGGCAGTGCCTGGATTGGTAGAAGAAAACACGACCTACTGAAGCTGTACATCTCATATGAAACACGTGATATATAATAACAGATGAGTGATATTTGTGACAATCGTGCACCCCAAGAAGTGATAACTGTCCAGCAGGGGAGTTTTTTGTATGATGACAATTTCTGCGTGATAAAACAAGTGAAAAAGTTATAAAGTGAATAAGACAGTGAAGAAGTCTATTACCCAACTAATTGGAAAAGTCCTAAAGAATGACAATTTTTAGTGTAACTTGTAACAACTGTAATTGTTTTTCGCCAATTTGGTTTTTGTATAAATAAAACTTTTGTAGTACAAACACCAGTCACAAACACAATCACCACAATTAGATAGATGTAAATAAAGAGGATATAAATTGTAATCACCAGCTTTATTCATTCAATATGAGTTTGATAACGTGAGTTTTGTAGTTGAATGTTTTATTATTATCACAGGTGGTCCACACATAGCGGAGTGGCGCAGTAAGGTCCGTCTGAACTGTTTCTCTATAGTGAATATTTTTTATTTTCAGTCCAGATACTTTTCACACAGCGTGTGACGAATCGAGTGATGACCATCTGTACTTCATCTTCTCCTGTCCGACTTTGGACCAATCACCATTTCATTCTGGAGAGAATACTATTTCTACTCTAGCATTATCATCTCACACATATAAAACCTTCCGCTACAGTGATAGATAAACAAGTAATCTTTTTCACATCAGCCAGTAAATGGTGAAATAAAAAAATTGAGTCGGGGATTTAAGATAACAATTGTTTGATTCATGGTTATGACTTGCAGAAAAAAATTCAGCTTGCAATGTTTTGTCTTGGGTTTCTTATCATTCTTGACGGTAGACATGTGACAATAGTAACGCATTTCCGCAGGCCTTTATATATAACAATCTTGAAGTTTTTGCCGACACGAGAGAAATTATATAATAATCACTTCCGACAAGACGTACTTGTTGTAATATAAACAAGAAGGTGGAGTGACGGCAACCGTGAGAAGAGATTTATCAGATTAATAATATATCAAGGGCATTAGTCGTGTGATATAAATTAAACGGCTTTAATAACAAGTAAAAATAAACACTTTAAGGGCAATACCTATAAATGGTCATATAGTAACTTTCATTAATGAGTGTGGGTTTGAGCAACATTATTTAGCTAAAACATCAAGCGCCTTAACTTGTGAGGTTGACAGCCCTTTAGAAATTAATTAGAAATACTCTCAACACTAATCTTAATTATGATTGGTGGGATTCATTTCACCCAACATAACTTTATAAAGGTGACATTTGTGCGTGGGCAGAAAGTTCACCTTAAAACCTAGCCAATTTTAAGAATTCCCCACTCATGCATTTTCCTATCCATCGTCAAGGAGAGATCACAGACAGGCCATCCAGAATAAAGGGGTAAGTAAATTAAGGATTCCAGTACAGGATATGTCATAGGGAAACTAAGAAGTAACAGTTCTAAAATTAGGAAGTATATAAAACTTCATCACATATAGTAATTGAAGTCAGGCCACAACATGTCGTCGGACATCTGATGAACTTCCTTCAAGTGTGAAGAGTAAGGAGTTTATGATAAATCAGAACATAATTACCTGCTGGACGACTAGCATCTTAAACGGCTGCACAGACATTATGACCTTTCTGTGTAGACCAAGTCTGGATATATACATACTTAACAACATTTGGGGTTAGGAGAAACAGTAACGACACGGACAGATCACTCTGGAAAATTTCACTGTAACTAGTAATCTTTATCTATAAATTTATAAATCTGAATCAAAAACGGGAATTACCTAATTTATATCGAGAGGCCCGAAAACCAATAAAGCATACCAATCAGACTGAGAAGTTAAGCTTAGGATAAATAAACCCGATGTCGCAACAGTCTATCCTCTTAGTCCCTATAGAGGGGAATCCGCAAGAAACCAAAGTGAAGTGTCTGCGCCAGCAAATTCATAACGGAACGAAAAAGGCAGATAACGATCTCAGCTTGAGTTATTCGAGCATAGTGGTGTAACACCGCAATACTAGATTGATGCGATCTGAAGAAGAGATATCCAATTATAACTCCAGGCGTCATTCAATTCATACGGACATGGATCGATCCTTATAGACTGTATCAAAAGACCCCGATCTAGATTAAACATTCATCAAGGATCCACGCTGCCTGGACTTTACTTGTTTGTATATCTATATCGTTCCACGACGCATCACAACCGAAAAATCCCTCTGCGCTACTTCGAGTAAGAAAAGGCCAGTCTAATATTCTCACGGCCCAGACCAAAGAATGACGATCGATTTTTAAACTGCTATAATGTAACCAAAGTAGATACGGACAGATATGAAATTACATTCAGCACATACTAAGGCAGCAGTCACTTTAGCCCAGATAATGAGTCTCACATAAAAAATGGCCTACGATCGGTTTGAGCAAAGTCCGTAATATTGTGTCTGAAGGATACGTGATACTCTTTATATTATAGAAGACTCAGAACTTAATGGATTCCACTTATTAATAGTATTTATGCGATCTCATATGATGAATTAAGAGGTATTAATTAAAACTGGCCTAACCTCATAAGATCAACTATACTAGATGAAGGTATTAGTAATTAAAGGTATAAATACGAGTAAGCTACAAGTAAACAGACGAGTAACTAATACCACAGGTGTTCAATTTCATTGGCAGAACAGATCCGTTTTTATAGCCGAGACATATTTGAAGTGAAAATTATATGGGCGTATTAGTGAATATTAAGACATTGGAGTAACCTTCCTAAATATACATGGTGGAGCAGTGATAATGATCTACTAGGAACCGTCAATAGTTTACCTACATAAAAATATAACATATAAAACGGCATAACAGTGCATATGAGAATTCCTCGCACAACATGTCATCGAAACATTGTTAGTCGTTCAGAAGCTAATTTACAAAATATTCTATACGACTTCTGTCGATAGCTATGAGATCAAAATCCTATGGTTACGTTATTGCTACACGAAACGAGTTCATATTGCGCACTTTTGTCCTATTTTCGGGAGAGTACCAATAAGGGAAACAATACTTATTGTCATAACTGTCACACAGTTTCACTCCCTTTAGACTGTGGCTTGAAATTTAATGTACTCTCTCGAAATATAAAACATGCGCAAATTGACGGTAGTGCGGGTAAATAGCATGACTGACCGACCGACGTTCTTACGCGGGTATAATGGTATTGATATGAAAAGAGATGGCTTACTATGCGATGGTATTGAAAATTATTGTAACATGGAGAATCAGACTTTCGGATTTTGAAATGCAGGTATCCTTAATCTTTGCGATATACGATCTAACCACCTGCAGTGACAGACAACAGAAGAGTGATAGTCATCCGAGAGCTGAATAACCAACCTAGAAACAATCCTGCATAGCATGACGCAGCAAGAGGTACCTGTCAGGAATTAATGTTCAATACTAGCGATAAGAGCTTACAGTACGTTTTCATGTTTAGCCTTTATATCTGGGTGCAAAAGAATTCGTCATTTACATATTCCTTTCATTTGACGGGCACTGCTTCTTCTTATTTCGTCTTCTTTTCACTTGCGTCTTCTTCTTCTATTGCATTCTTCTCTTTCTCGTTCTTCATCGTTCAATGCAAATTAATATTATGTGATCATGTAAAGTCTTTAAAGCAACTTCACGTATCGGCAACAACTTTTGGACAAGGGGAATTAATTAAGGACAAGACTTAAGGAATAATATGCCCATAGTGTATGATTCGCTATTCGCGTAGTATTTGATGATTCTCTGTAATTTGTTGACTTGTGAACGCTGTCGAAGAGCCCGCACCCTTGATTGCACATGCTATCCAGTGCGGCCTCACTTTACCTATGGTTGTCTAAATGAGGAGTCTGAACCCAAAGTGGTCATCATCATCATCGGAGATCTCGTCTGCAAGGTTAGACAACAGCAGACCACTAGTCTGGTCAACTCAAAGATGTCTAGTTTCAGGAGACGAATCTTAACATAATACACAAGACAGAGTCAGATTTCGCTAATAGCACAAACTGCTTGCTGCGTAATTGTTCGGTAAAGAGGGAGTTGCATTATAAACATTATCTAATAGTGGGAGCTTAGTGGAATTTACTCGACCTGACCGATACACTGTGAAATGTTATGCTTGCTGTTCCAAATCTTACCGTTAAGTGATGGAATTGTTAAATTCCGTACATGTTGGATAACAAATACCTTACAATTGCTACGGGCAATAGGCAGTACCAAACTCATACAAGACGCTCAATCAGACTTATACTCATTCCGTGGATATATATGTGAAGACTACGTTGTGAATGTCTCAGGTATAATGTAATAATGATATAGAAGTTCGTTATGGCTGAAATCACCAAACAAATCAACGCAACGACAGAGCTCAGTAATAAACACGTTTAAGTGAAAATCCATCTAATACTTTAACGAACAACAACTGTGATACGTCCAAGACCGTCTATATCCATAAAAACTACTCTAGAAGACTATCTTAAATAATATCCATGTGTACAACTGAGGCAAAATTATTATGTATAAAATCCTTCTCCCAAAAATAGATATCCTGATTCAACTACCATGAGTGAACTTCAGGAAATTCCATAGCAAATCAATGTATATGCCACCTAACGTTGTTAATGTACCCAATTATACATAGTGAATCTTGTCCATACATATTAATAATATGTATCAATTATGTGTGTAAAGCTAGTGATGTAGTACTATGAACGAGAAATACTAGGCTTTTAAGAGCTTAGAGTATGTTGTTTGTCATCATGACTTCATTGTGTTTGTTAGCTGGGTGGAAAAACATATACGAAGAGAGCTCACAAGCTTTCTTTTATTTGCCCAATACAACTGCACCCACTTGAGTATTAACAGATAAATTGTCTTCTATTTCTAGATGGGGTTGTTATCCTCAGCTAGTTGTCGTACGAACCCTGGGTCTACATCTGCATTAGCGTGTGAACTACTCTGACGCATCTAGCCTATCTGTGTGGGGCGGCTGGAGTATCACCTTGGAAATACCAGTAGCAAGGTCGTCCTCATAGCATAAAGGCACCTCATAGCTCTCAGTTTCCGTAGATCCTCGAAAAGAAATATTACACCTAATGAGTCAGATATTCCCTGATGAAACTGTGGATAGGTAGCTACAGTGGTCAGGTCTCACAGCCAGGGAGACATCCATAGGCATCTTTAGAACAAATGGGTGCATCGCAAAACTCATGTCAGCAATCGTGTAGCTATAGTGCTAACTAAAAAATTATATCGCAGTTACCTGACACGTCCAATCCGAAAATAGAAGCTAAAACGTGCTATCGTACAACTCCAATAGCAACATTAACTCGCCCGAGAAAGCCTTGAATCTTATAATAGGAATGCGTATTTCCAACACACACGAAGCGACAATACAGTTCACCACTTATTACGTTCGTAACTGTAGTTCATAGCGCTTTAGGCACCAATCCATGCATAGCTTCCTGGCGGATGTAACGACGACATATTAATGTCTGCTCGACTACCTACGACAGCTCATGTTCGCCTCCTCGCAAAAGGAGCCATAAATGAAATATATTGAACAATCACTAAGATCGCTCGTGGCCAGCTTGTATCGAAAATCCGCATTAATTCCTTCTATATCAATAAGATAAGAGTACTATAGGTATGCTAATTTGCATCTCCACTCAGGCCTCTATGGGGCATGGATATAATACTCCTCTCCGACATAGATCTCTACCTTTCTTCCACATCTGGGTGAGACTACCCTACTGCATATATCTTTCAGGCTTTTGCATTGACGCAATAAGCTTAGAGATCTGCATTCACTGCAGGAGAGTGGTAGCAGCGTAAGAGGAATAATCTACAATACCTTCAAGACATAAAAGGGAGTATGAATCAATCACATTTTCACTTATATTACAATTTAACACTACTTACCATCTCTGATCGCATGATGCCGAAGTGCCATAGGATCGTCCCAGCAAGATCATGTCTAGTACCCCTCGTTACTACAATTCAAACACGTCAAGGTACACCATTCGATTCACACAGTTTTTCCACATCAGATTGCGACTGGCCATTAGATGAGTATGAAGCAAGCTTCGATTAGCATACTTCAACGATACCTGAGACTGCTGTCCCCAGGCTTTTAAAGTCGATCTAATTGACTGATTGTAATTGATCATGAGGTTTCTTGCAAGGCGCCACTTGCGTTTTCATTACCATGTTAGTTCTAATCTTTTGCAAAAGAGGCGATCTCAGGCAACAGTACTGTACTACAGTACCTAAATTGACTAGTAATCTAAATCGTAAGGCTCCTATGGGTCATCCAATAGAAGATCTCATTCATGTTCTGTTACAACAGGACAGTATGAAAAACATGTAACCCTTTTCGTAATACGTATTCTTACCTGATTATTTACAAACCAAATATATAGTATTTGCCAGTCGACTATATCAAGTTCGTCGACGTATAACGCCTACATATAACCTTTTCGCTGTCTATCTCCTACAGGACGTCATACAGATCTGTGAACAATCCATCAACTAGCCCTATCTGAGGCCTGAGGCACTTTATTCCATCTAACCGTGGGTGCCAAAGCGTATTTAACACGCCATTATGCAAGCAATGATATGATGCCTTGTTGTACTTGTCAGCTGTGACCAAAACCATCTATAGGTAATTGTGGCTATAAATTCGTTGTTAAATTATTTCGACTATTTCATTAACGACGCTAAATACATAATTCTTTCACGGCTCAGCATACGACTCAAGGCTACCCACACACTATATAAGTTTAATGGAGCCAAATCCGTGGCTTCGTTCAAATATAATATATATTTTTCGAGGATAGTCCGTGACTATTGTGTTATTTTTTTATTTCAATATGCTGCATTTATTAGATCCCAGAATCCATCTAGCACCATGCTTCCCATCGGTCCTACCGTAAATGAATTAACCGTCACAGTGTGTCATGTCGTATACAACTCGAAACACCACGCGATTTACTTAATATGAAAAGCAGCACGATTAAGTGGACAAAATTACAACAATCTAGTACACTGAGAAACATGAATTTACGCTAAGTAAAATGTCAAGTTAACCATGTTTTCAAAACCTAACCGTGTATTGGTATGTTGTTTTAATAAGCATTCATCCGTCTTCATTTGAAAAATTGATAGCTAGCTTCAAATGCGTGATTTACTACCCTCGCAATGTTCACTTCAGTTTCCATCGACGACGTTTCGACGAGTGAGCCAATGCCAATAGTCTGCAAATCCATACCACTTCTCTCAAAGTCGTTCCTAAGACCCCTCCTGCTTTTAGTTACGTAGTGTATATAATCCCACAACGGACTAGGATGTATTGAGCCATGTGTGAACTATAATTGAATGGCAGTATAGAAGCGAATTCTTAGGTCTCAATCAGCCGTATAATGCAAGGGAGCTGTCAATTAGTGCTCTAAAACAAGACAGAAGTAATAAAGTAATCCTCGTGATCACCTCAGAAATATAGTAACCAGTTTTATCAAGGCTTTTCATAACAGACTAACTAATCCACTGTATCGAATGTCCAGTTAGTCAGCAACTATAGTAGGCTTTACAAGCCATATAAAAACGTGATAAGCTGTTATCAAATTTGCAGGTGTGACAGAACAATGGATAGCTACCAGCACGAATCTATACGATTCCCATTCTGATCTTTCGATGCTAGATAATGAACGTATACCTATGTTAACGCGACGAGGCGTAAGCCGCGACCTTTAGTAGATAGAATCCGGCGTGCATTATCTGGGTCCTAGACTTAGTTACATGCTACAATATCTTCTTTCCTTTGCTATGGTAACCCTTAACTTTACTCCCTAGTTAGCTTTTAGTCGGATTTGACCTCATAATTAAGATATGGATTGAGAATTCTCACGACAGTTTCCGCCCACAAACAGACATTATATGTCAAGCAATATAACTACATATCATCGCAGACGAGCGTTCTCCAATAACCTGGGGGAAACTATTTGCAAATTCTAATTACTCTAGCTGCTTACGGATGAACGCAAAATCACTGCAATCATCTTTTTTCGCGTATTACGCACTTGGCTATCAGGCGTGCGATAATGTAAAATGCGCGAAACAACATGACATCCGAAGATTGAGCTAGTCAGTTTATTAATTTAACTGCTAAGATTTATACAGCTAATATCTTAATGTCTCGAACTCGAATGGCAATTGCATAGATGAGCTAATAGGACAATATCTATCATAGAGATAAGCACGTATTCGACCGGAATTAGTAAGATACATGGTTAGCCGTCAGGTCACTGTCTGTCTAGAGAAGACTATACGCTATAAGAATTGGTTTGGTGATCCTTGTCTAGTCACTTGAATGCATTCCCATACAGATAAATCTGACTTGAGTATGCATCTCTCTGTCAGTCGAGTTCGAAGCGCAAAAACTCATCACTCTGTTAGTGGTAGTGGTCAGTACCGAGCACATATAACTCTATTTCCAACTACTTTTGAATAATCTCAGGTTCTCCAGTTCCCAGCTTTAATTCATACTTTGTCCTCTTGCATACGATACTATATCGCTGCAGAGGGAGTAACAGGGGGTAAAGAAAGGCAGTGTAATTCAACCCATCGCAAAGCTGTATATAACATCACGTAAACTTCTTTAATACTCGAGAATCGCGGGCTGCAGGAACCCACGTTAGTAATACGATTTCCATAGGACTTGTCGAAGCTCGTAATCTGCCGATGGGCATATACAAGAAGTTATCTTTCAAATCCAGTTAACGGTGCACATATGGAATTAAAGTTTTTGATATACTTTTGGTAGAAACCACATAATGAGACAAAGGATCCACGTCTTTCTTGGTTTGTGGTCTCGGGGCTTTCTTTAGTTTCTCTAAATTCTTGGGGTCAGGGGTCATGTTTCCCTGATGGACTGTGTGTCCCAAGAATTCTAATTCGTTACATCCAACGCAACATTTGGTTGGTCGGGCTGTCAAATTCGCTTCTCTAAGTCGATTAAACAACATGTTCAGAGAGTCAATGTGTTCCTCAAATGTTTCTGTTGCTATAAGGATATCATCCATGAAGTTTGTGATGCATGAATTATTCAGAGGATCCAACAATTTCCTCATCATTCTAGAGAAGACACTAGGCGCATTCTTCAATCCAAATGGCAATCTGTTAAACTCATAGTGTCCCTCTGAGGTACTAAAAGCTAGATACGGTCTAACCTCAGGCTTTACTGGAATCTGAAAGTATCCTTTGCTCAGATCCGCTTTTGAGAAATATTTAGCTTTATTTAGCCTGGCAAACAACTGATTTGTATCCGGCAATGGATCCACCTGACCTTCTGTGATAGCATTCAGTCTCCTGTAATCTATACAGAGTCTATGTTCTCCAGAGGGTTTCCTTAAGAGCACCACACTGGAACTATACGAAGATTCACTGTGTGAAATGATTCCTTCCTTCAACAAATAGTCTATCTCTTCCTTCAATGCTTTCTCCTTAGCAAAAGAAATCGAATAGGCTTTCATACAGACAGGTGTGGGGTCTATCAGTTTCATATCATATTCCAATAAGTTTGTATGCCCCGGTCGGTCCGTTAACACCTCTGTATGATCATCTAGAACCTGTTGCACTCTCTCCTGATTTTTCGTTAAATGTGTACTGATTTTCACCTGTGCCGCTGTCTCACAGGGGTGTAATGGATATTCAAATGATGAAAGTGGTTCCTTTTTCATCTCCATTGCAATAGACAAAGTCAACAAGTGTGTCTCTTCCTGATTTTCTCTTTCCAAATATTTCTTCAGGAGATTCACATGATAGATTGTTTCTTTCCCCTTCTTATCTATCTTATAATTTGTTCTAGACACCTTCTCTAGAACTGTATATGGACCTTGCCATCCAATTTGTAACTTATTCTGACTACCGGGTAGAAGAAGCAGTACCTTCTCTCCCACAGCCAAATCTCTGTCTTTAGCTTTCCTGTTGTAATAGTGTCACGTAGGTCTTTATATCATTAAATTGCCTACATCTTCTTCCTATTCTCTCACCCGAATCCTTTATTTTATTATCTTTCCTTACTTGTTTTTCCTGTATTTTTCGCATCACTCGTTTGCGAAAAATATTTTCTTCAGTATTCTCAAACTTTATCTGTTTCTTTTCTCAAAACTGAGAATCGCACTAGCATTCTATTACGCAGATGTCAGTCGCGCAGGTAGACGAGAATGTGCGAATAATTCGTTTCGCTGGACATAGAGCAGACTTTTGGTCTACCATTTTTCACCTGACACGAGTGTAAGATGTCAAACCCGGCATCTCTACGACGCAGTACGAGACGGTTGTCTGAGAGTTGCTACTGACACGCGTACATCTCGGTCAGTAGGTGGCAGTTACGACACGCGTTAAGCTGACGTAAATGTTGGGAGTAGCGGAGATAATTTCGCTTGGCGAAATAAGTTGGGGCCCTTTGTCTAATTTTAAGATATTAACCCTAGTTTGAAACTTTATTTCATTTCACTCAGTAACTTCGCAGTAAGACAGAACTAGCCCTCGTTCGATTTCTAAATAATCTCTGTTAATAGAGATGGCCTTTAGTTCGGTCGAAGTGGTTTAAGTTCTTAGTACTTCTGTGTTTGAGGTAAATATTATATATAATAGATCTCTAGTATTTTGTGAAGTGATAAAGTGTTAAATCGCCGATTTCATTTTACTAGATTTTGCGCAGAGTGCCAAATTTATAAAGTCTGTATTATTTTCTAGTGACGTGTTTCAGTGGAAAGCAGTATAAATTATAATTTCTAGCATTAAACAATAATGTAGCTATAATGAAGTTAATTTTACTGCTAAGTAATCAGACGAGTATCATTTTTCTAAATTTAACTGCTAAATACTCAGTCGAGAATATTTTATATCTAACTTATAAATGCTAGATGCGACATCAGTGAATATTGACGGAATACGCATGATATTCCTAATTCATGATGATCGATTTTTTTAATATAACTTATTTCTCAGGAAGTTTTAAATTATAAGTCAAGCGGTCGGCTTGCTATTTAAAATGTAAGTTATATTGAGTACATAATATGTAAATGATTTATATGTGCTTTTCCTTTTATACAGTGAAATACTGGGGTGACCCGAACTTTACCGGCATTTAATAAGAGTTTCATATTTGTGAAGAAATAGACAGTCCTTATTTTGAACCACGTGGGTTTCTCAAGTAACACTGGTCTGACAGTGCATATGCCAACTGAGTTAGAAAGAAATACTATATCCCACTAACGGGTTTCAAAGACTGTAATGATCAATACGGGGCCTTTGCGCCAGATCTTAAATTCCTTCATAAACTCTACGTAAATTTTCTGCCTGGCGGCGTGAATATTACCAGTAATAACATTAACATTTGTCCGACTATAGATTAATTTGTGGACAAAATCTGTGGTGTGACCAAAGTAAATCCTATACGGAGAGAAGGCACCGACCTGACATTCCTATTACTAGAAACTTAAGCTAATGACATTGTGCTCTGCTAACTTTCGTGCCTGGACAAAATTTTATGTGACTTAAATCAGACATTCGAAAAATTAGAACACCCAAGGAATCGTTCCCTGAGACAGAGAGTTCAGTACGTCTTTTGGAACTGGGGATTTCTTGGTCGATGACTGCATTTTCGGGTCTGTGTGAAGGTCCTAGAATTTATTATGTTCCCAGAGGCAGCGAGCAAAGTTGTGAGTATACCTGTGCACACATGGCCATGGCTGAATGAATGAGTGTACGCAGGTCAGAGTGTTATTTTACCGTTGTATACTGTCACCCATTTGCTGTCTTAATTTCTTTTAATCTGCAGAATTTTTTACAACTGCTAGAGTCGTTTTTTCTTAGGCTAAATCAGATTATCCAACTCTGTTCATACATTTACGAGAAAGAAAGAAACCTCTTAGACTCAACCCTATGTATCTATAACTCTTTGGGCCATCATCTGTGGGCTAAACCTAGAGTAAGATTTTAACGGGCTATCATCCTTGTAGCATTTTCTTGAATTTTATGACTATTTGTATATGCTTTTCCTTGATGTATTTCTTTGGCGTTGTGAGAAGATTTTTATTAGATGATAATAAAAAAGATCTCTCCTTGAACTAAATCATGCGTTGGTCAGCTCGTTCATATATATATATATATATATATATATATATATAATATATATAGATATATATAAATATATAAATATATATAAATATATTTAAATATATATAAATATATATATATATATATAAATATATTTTTAAATATATATATATATTTATATATTTTTATATATTTATATATTTATATAAGTTATATATAATATATATATAAATATATATATATAATATATATATATATATATATATATATATATATTATATATATATATATATATATATATATTATATATATAATCATTTGTTATAGATTCCCACGTCTGTGTGTTTAACTGTCGTCACGTGTATGTGCGTGCCCGTGAGTAGATAGAGATTTATGTAATATATATCTGTGGTTTAGACTGTCTGACTACGTTAGATCTGTCGCAGATGATAGGTGAGAGAGAGAAGATTTTCCGCTCTCAGAGACAGCCTCTATACCACGATTCTATCATCTCACTTGTGGAATTCTATCGTTTTTTTCACTAACTCTCACTGTGGCTATCGCTTATTCTAGTCTATACAGAAGGGACCAACCCAAGTCTTAATTTCCCTATCTAAAAATCTACGACAAATAGGCAGCATGTTTTTTCCTGGCTTGTCTCAAATTTTCATTGGCAAGTTTCCAGCCAGTTTTTAAACGAGTGGTCAGCTCATTCACATATTGGTATGAGGATGTAATATTTTCCTCTGCCTTTTCATCAGTCCACGTTCTTAACAGAGCTTCGAGTGGACCTTTTATTGGCCTTCCAAATAATAATGTTGCCGGGGCCATAGCGGTTGAACTATGGGGTACCTCCCGATAAGCAAAGAGGGCGGCGTGAAGGTACTGGTCCCATGTATCTGGTTTTTCGTGTGCCAACTTTCTCAGGATCGACATCAACGTACCATTAAATCTTTCCACTTGGCCGTTCCCTTGGGGATGGTACAGACTACAATGGAAGTGTTTGGCTTGAAAGATCCTGAAAACTTCTTCTGTTAGTTTCCCCTTGAACTGAGAGCCATTATCAGTAAAGATTTGGTTGGGAAAGCCTAACCTTGTGAAAATTGTGAGTAATGCCTTTGCCACATGTTTAGAGTCAATGGATGACAGGGCTACCGCCTCTCCCCACATAGAACACGTGTCCACCAGAGTCAGAATGTAGCTATTCCTCCTCTTGGTTCGAGTGAGAGGTCCCACAATGTCCACGGCAACTCTCTTAAAGGGTGTTCCCACTATGGGCATTTCCCCTAGAGTTGCTGGTGCAGTCCAATGCTTAGGTGCTACTCGTTGGCACTCTGGACAGGATTTTACATTTCGTTTGATATCTTCAGTTATCCCTGGCCAGAAATAGTGACAAGATATACGCTGTCCTGTTGCGCTGATCCCCATATGACCACTGAAGGAAATCGCATGCCCTAGTTCCAACACTTTAGTCCTATATGAAGTGGGAAGGACCAGCTGTCCGTGACCATTGGATTCAGATCCAGCCTTCCTATAAATCAACTTGTTCTTCATATAAAATTCTCCCTTGCCTGGAGGTGTATGAGATTTGGGCAACTTCTTGAAACACGGCTTGAGTGTTTTGTCCTCCGCCTGTGCCTTCCTCATCTCATCTGGATGAGTATTTATTGGATTTTCCTCGTCCTGTTTAGACTGTGATCTGGTCTGCACCGTTGCCAATATCACAGGTCTCTTGGGATTCCCCAGGAAGACATATCTACACTCTGATATTGGGGGTTCCCTTCTTCCCAGATTTCATAGCAGCAAAATTAGGAGTTTTATTCCTACAATTTTCAGTGGTGTGATTGTTCATCTTACACTTTTTACACCACTTCCTTCCTTGGTTGAAAGATTTTCTTTCATCAAATTTCCTTTCATCGAATTGTGGGGTTTTATTTTTATTGTCATACCGTGGCCTAGTGTACTGACTGAGATCAGCTGTGAAGGTATCTGTATCTAATAAGTGTGGTGTATTACAGATAACCTTACTTGCTACCACATTTAGACCTCAGTCAGACTTATTCTGGAATATTGTGATGACTACGTTGAATGTCTAGGGTTATGATAATGATGAAATGTATGTTCACAACAACCAACAGACAGATAAACACTTTAATTAAAATCCACAATACTTTACAACACTGTGATACGCACATACATAAAACACTCTAGAAGACTATCTTAAGTAAGTCAAGTGTAACTGTAAAATTATGTATTAATTCCTTTCAATAATAGATATCCTGATTCAACTACAGAGTGAATCAGGAATCACAATCAAATTTAATCACAAGTTGTATATACACAATTTATACATAGGATCTTTGTCCTGACATATAATGTTATTACAATATGTGTGTAAGTAGTGATGTAGTACTATGAGGTAATCATCATCTCATCTCAGCCCGTAACCCGTCATGGGTCGTAGGGGTGCCATGGTGGAAGCATCAGCAGACAGGGTCCTCCACTGCTCTCTATCCTCAGCAATGCGTCAAGTGTGGAAAAACCGTGTCCTGCCCATTCTTTGATGTTATCAGCCCAGGATTTTCTCTGCCTTCCTCTTCTCCGTTTACCTTCGACTGTTCCCTGAAGGATCGTTTTCGAAAGGGAGTCATGACGAGTTACATGCCCAAACCAGGCAAGCTTTCGACGTTTCACTACTGACAAAAGTGGTTCTTGGTGACCTGCATAGGTGTTTATCTTCTCTCTAACATAGACATGTTCTATTTGTGTCTTTAGCAAATGCGCAAAATTTTAGGCCTATACGGATTTATGCTTTGCGGAAGCCATGAATCCTTCTTCCGTTATCTGCAACCAGTGTCCTCAGATACCTCATTTCATGAAGAGAATAGATCTACAAGTTTTTGTATGTGGTTGTATCTTGCAGGAAAAACTGATGTTACTTTTCCAGATGGGACATAGGTCATGGCAGCGAGGCCATCAGCAATCTTGTCGTTTTCTTTACTTGACCTCCCATCACTACATATAGTGAACCCGACGATATTATGGTCTGTTAAAGTCTCCTAACCGTTGCCCATTTAACGTAATGTTGGTCGGAACATGTTTCTTATGGCTATTTTCCAATATCTTGCTTTTTTCTATATTAATTTCCATCCCATACGTTCTTGTTACTTTTTCCAGTCTAGAGGTAAGGTCTTGAAGTTCTGATTCTGATCCAGCTATCAGATCAATATCATCAGCAAAACGTAGGTTGCACAGAGGTCGGCCTCCAATCGATATGGTTGATTTATAATCGTAGAGAGCCTCCTGCATAATATGAGGTAATACTGGCTTTTAAAGCTAGGTTGTTGTTTGTCATCATGACTTATGTGTTTGTTACTGGTGGAAATCATATCGAAGGGTTCACAGTTTCTTTTTATTTGCACAAATACTAACTGCCCCTCTTGAATTATTATAAATGTCAATTTTAGAGGGGGTTATTCAAGATTGAGCTGCTCTGGCCAACGTAATCTTATCTTCTGTGTGGGCGGCAGGAAAACTGTCTCCTCTGCTCACTTGCTTCTCAGTTTTCTAGAAAAATAACACTGGTCGATATCTTGAACAAGGAGTATGCTACCAGCCTCTGGATTCAGCAAAACTCAGACCAGGTGCTGCTCTATTATTTCAGTACCACTGTTAAGTGAGGATTTCAGATTGTAGCTACTAGGGTAGTGAGAGCTATATTTAACGTTGCGCATTTTGGTTTTATATGTTATTGGGTTTTCGCGGTTCAGGGTTTTGAACGCAAAGAATATAGGTCACCTAGATTTTAGGATGACGTTTTCACGTTGTTAAGCTACGACGTGACGACCTTGTAATTGTACCCCTTTTGTAGTGACCGTGGTCCTTGACGGACGGGTTTTGTTGGAAGTCTCCCATGATGATGATAATTATATAAAGGAACTTATTATATGGCACTAGGGTCTGCCTATTATTATTGGATACGATTTACGTCTCAGTTACTGAAGTGGAATATACTTCAATTGGATAGAATGTATCGGGAGCAAGTTGTTTTGAATAAGTATGCAGAATTCATATGATCGCCTAAGTCAAAATTATTCGTTTACCGGATTATGGAATCACGTGTAAATAATCTTGACGGTAGGACGACTACAATAAGGTAAACTCATGAGACGTTTTTTGTAGGATGTATTTGCTTGATTGATCATGAACTGTTTTAACTGAACTTGTATGCCGTTAATAAATGTAACCTGTGGACTCTCAACTTAGCGGACTTTGTCAAGTGAAATTACGCTATTGAATACTAAGGCACTGTCACTGGCCCATGCATTCGTTGTTTACAATCTTAGCACGATCTCGCTCTACACTAAGAATAGTCATCACATGACTAGAGCAATGTATTTTCAAATGATAAACAAGCCTAAAGCAGGAACTTAGCCTCAAAAATATATTATTATGTTACCGAAATGTCACAAATGCTAATGCTACTCACCGAAACCTAGAAATGAAACCTGAACAAACTACGGTAGCAAAAAGTTGGCGGCCATAGCGGGGATCGAACAAATTTTTTCTTATTGAGGCTAAACAAGTGGATTGTGACAAAAGGACAGTTTATTCTTCTAGTATCGCTACGAAATGTTTATAATCATGAATCAACTCATGTGACCTACAAACTGTGACGCACTACGCATAACGACTCCAATGGGCAACTACGTCATCAAATTATGTGCAAGAGGAACGGCCGAAAACAAAAGATAATCTAAACAAGAAATGCCTAACGACAAATTAAGAACATTACTGCATTCGAAACAAAGCCCGTGTACTCATCAAACATTCAAAATCAACAACCGCAAGAAAGAAACTATCTTCGGCCGTTGGCGTATGCTAACACTGTCCGGGTGAAAAACTATCAAACTTGTAAAGCTAAGTACCCGTTGTGCAATGATAGCAAACTGTGGTCCACTTTCCTTCGGTGGCATATATCATTCATTTATGTTAT